>CM057838.1:1101654-1749154 GCA_030068075.1 Paguma larvata
TATGGATTCTTTGTACCATATTTGTTTGTTTAAATTTTTTTGTTACTTGTTTTAATTTTTATGGATTCATTGGTAAATAATAATGGGTGGAAAGAATCAGAGTATATATCTTACAGTTTTCTGGAAATTCTAATGGTTGGCAACAACTTTAACTATAATTGACAACCTTAGAAGCTTGAAAAATGTAACTAGGTTCTTTCCAAAACCTACGAGATAATTTGCAAATATTCAGTTGTCCAGAGATAAAGGGCAATTAACAATTAATAGTTAATCAATCAATGTCATTTAATGATCGTTTCTCATGTATGAAGATGTTGAGCTTGAGGCTTCCTGAGATTCATAGGTGAGTGATATGTCCTTAGCCCTCAAGGAGCTCGCAATCTCTGGAGACAAATATGTAACTACTGCAGTGCAGTGCAGAGTTCGGTTATGCCACAGAGGAGATATAAAGCCTTTGTGGTATTCATAAGAAAAAAGAAATATAGTCTGGAAGGAACCTGAGAAAGCTTACGGAACGTTTTTACTTGGGATGAACTTTGAAGAATGGGTAGAGTCACCTGGCAGGAGTGGCGAGAGAGGATATGTCACGAGCCAGTGTGCGAACAGGAAAAAGCAGGCCAGTGCCAAGAACCATGAGCTGTGCTGAGGAGCAGTGAATGAGGACAGCAGGAAAAAAGTTTACGGGGGTGAATAAATGTGTCAGGAGAATAAATATTGAACTCCGGCCTAGTACAACATCTACTGTCAGCAGCAACAGGTGATTTCAAAAGTGAGAAAAGCTGAAAACAGAGACAATTAAGTCATTGCTCATTAGTTGGATTGACTGGCTTGTTGGAATCTGCGTATGGTAACCCCTGAGGCTCTTGAATTATTTGAGATACGGTTAGGCTGGAATTCCTACAGAGCAGCTGAAGCTGCAGCCAGAGAAATTCAATTTTGTAGCTTTAACCTGGGTTCTCATATTGCACAGAATTGTTGAAGTAGTTGTGTATTTGTGTATGTTTGAGGTATGTGTCTGTGTGTGATTGCTAGACAGCTAGACTCTGCAACCTGCTAGTAATAACTTTAAATCCTCAGCAGAAGGTTAAGTTTTCTAGAAGTTGGAATTTCTTAGAGAAGTGACTTGCCTCCAAGATGAATGAATTGGGTTGTGTGTAATTTTTCACCCCCCAATAGTCTAGAATTCTATAATTGTGCCCTGGTTGAGATTCAAGGCAAGCAGAACAGGTTTCTGTCCTCGCTCACATTGTGGTGGCATCCCCAACCCTGGACAGAGAATGATCCTTTCTCCGTATGGTGGTGGCTCTTAGTTTAAAAAACCCTTCCCTGTGACGGCACTGAGGAGGCACTTGTTGGGATGAGCACTGGCTGTTGTATGGAACTAATTTGACAATAAATTGATTAAAAAAAAAAAGCCTTCCCCAGATTCTCTAACTTCTCTCCCAAGGACTCTCTCTGTTTTCCAGTAACTTCATTTCTAAAGGAAATATAAAAGGAAATATTCTCTTAGCTAAATAATCTTTAATTGCGTTAAAAATACCTTGTATATCGTGATTACCTCAGAACTAGTTTAGTTTTCTTTTTAATTAAGGAGCGTATTGAGGAAGCATGAAAGTACAGAAGGCATTTGCAATGAGAAAAAATGAAATCTGGCCATGTGTAGCAACATGGATGGAACTGGAGGGTATTATGTTAAGTGAAATAAGTCAGTCAGAAAAAGACAGATACCATATGTTTCCACGAATAGGTGGACTTTGTGAGACTAAGCAAAAACCAGGGGGAGGGGAAGAGGGGAAAGGAAAAAAAGACACAGAGAGGGAGGGAGATAAAACATAAGAGACTCTCAAAGACTAAGAACAATCTGAGGGTGAGGGAGGTGAGGAAGGTGAGGGAGGGGGGAGAGGGGGTGACGGATATTAAAGAGGGCACGTGTTGGGATGAACACTGGGTGTTATATGTAAACCAATTTGAAAATAAACTATTATAATGAAAAAAAAATAAATAAATAAATAAAAAAAAAGAAATTCTGATAGGCTGGGAAGGCACACGGTAAGTATTCAAAATGTAGAATATTGGGTAATCAAATTTTGAAGACTTACTGTAAATGGCATGTAAATATGTGGTTAATAAGAGCTCAAAGTGAGGCCCGAGGGCACCAGAGAATTCCAGGTAAAGTAATAATTCCTTTCTGGTGGAATATCATCATATGAGTTTCCATAGCCAGCTTCAAGAAGTTATCTCAACCCTGCGTTCTCCCTCCAAAGACAATAATTTCCACCTAGCAGTGCATTGATTAGAAATATATGGGGCGCCTGGGTGGCTCAGTCTGTTAAGTGTCCGACTTTGGCTCAGATCATGATCTCACAGTTTGTGGGTTTGAGCCCATGTTGGGCTCTGTGCTGACAGCTCAGAGGCTGGAGCCTGCTTCAGATTCTGTGTCTCCCTATCTCTCTGCCCCTCCTTTACTTGCATTTGTCAGTCTCTATGTCTCAACAATAAATAAACATTAAAAAAATGTAAAAATATGATATATAGATATGTCACAAAAGTAGACCAAAATACTGGCTAAAATGCATGTTTCTTTAAGAAAATGCACTAGAAAAAATTTAATAAAATATTTGACAATCTTTGCAACGTTGAAATTATTGGTTTGGGGCCAATTTCATTTCTACTAGACAAAAGTTAGTGATTAAAAAAAATGGCACCAGGGTTCTAACCGAATGCCGGCCGGTAAATGTTTACGGGGTATCGCCTGAAGGGGCAAAGGCTCAGTGTGGTTACCATGATGTCCTTGCTTCAGCTTTGTCTGCAGTTTGAGGGATGTTACAGGATTGTTTCTATTTTAGCTTTTCCCTTCTTTCCTTTTCTCCCTCCACTCACCCTCCCTCCCTTCCTCCACCTCTACTCCCTCCCTTTTCCCCTCCTCTTCTTCCATCTTTCCAGTCCCTCTCCACATTTACTCTTCCTCTCTTCCTTCCTCTCTCTTTCACATGTTCTTGGAGCTTATCTTCTAACAGGTGCGAGAGAAAATAAGCCTGTAAAAAAATAAATCACATGATTATAGGTGCTTGGATGAAAACGGGATGTAGAGAGAGTAATGGGGGCCTCCTTTAGGTAAAGTGGTTAGGGAGCACATTCCGGTGGAATGTCCTGGAAGGGCTCAAAAGTTATCCAGCACCCCCTGAATGGGCAACGTGGGTAACTGCCCACGTGATTTACATGAAAGCACCCAAAGGCTCTCCAGCCTCCCAGACTTCTCTGTCCTTCCTACCAGACATCCTTATTGTAGCTTCAGGTATGTATGATGTATACGCCTTCTTTCCCCTTTGATGGAGGCCTCTATAGATTTCCCATTTTAAGCATTAACTATATATAGACACATTTAATCCTTAGCACAACTTTGTGGGGTGGGTAGAGTTATTGTCCCCGTTTACCTTGGAGGAAATTGAGGCACAGGAAGCCTGACTCAGCCCCAGACAGCCTGGCCTTGGAGGCAGGCTCCCGTGCTTCCTGCTACCTGCCTGTCTCATTCCCCCTTCCGCCTCCTGCAGGGCTCACATTGCATCCACAGCTGTTGTCTTCCCAGCCATGGTCACTTAACTCTTTAAGGGTCACGAGCAACCTCTCTGAACTGCAAAGTCCTCTCAACTTCATTTTATGTGGTGCTAATATGGGTGTGACCCTACAGGATGGAGTGGGAGTAATCAGCAAGTCCCCAAATATAAAACCACCTCTAAGAGTCTACAGATGTACTAAGACCCATTACTCATCCCAGAAATGCACTTTGGTGCAGCTGGAACCTGATGGGTTGGAGGGGGTGGGTGATGGAAAGCTTTCATTTCAAAGGGCGATGCAGAGCGAAATCATATGGTGTCGTTTTCCATTTTGGAAGTCTGTTCATCTCTGAGCCAGCAGCAGCTGGAGCGCTCTGCCCCACGTGTTCAGAATATGTGCGGTGGACACGCTGTGCGAGCCTCCTGTGGTGTGACTGCACCAGATGCCGTGTCCTCTGGACGTCGGAGGACCGGCGCAGGAAGGTTCTGGGCGGGACTGCAGCAGTTCTGTGAGGTCCCATCGTATCTCTGTTAGATTTAGGTTTGGCTCCTCTTGCATCGCGGAACCATGTGTTTAAAGAAAACAGTTTGGGGAATCGGGATAATTAAACTCTCTAAGGTCCAGCCTTTTAACATACCAGAGTGCCCTTAGTCTCTGTTCGCACCTGGAAGTCAGCTATCAAGTCTTTTACCACCCATTAAGAAATGTATGGTTCATGTTATCTCTGGAATAACACACACGTAGGGCTATGCCACAATCTGGATAATAGTAAAAAAAAAAGTCTGGCATTTAGTGAGTACTTATTCTCCACCATATATTTCACTAAGTGCTTTATATACATTATTTCATTTATACCCATAATGGACTTTTGAGGTACTATTATTCAACATATTTTTTATAAGCGAGGAAACCAAGGCAATTTATCCAAAGGTTATATTAAACATTCCCAAAAGAAGATTGAGGTGAGACCAGAAGTCAACCGATTTGGGGGTCCTGGTCTTTTTTTTAAAAAAAAAATTTTTTTTAACATTTATTTATTTTTGAGAGACATAGAAACAGAGTATGAGCAGGGGAAGGGCAGAGAGAGAGGGAGACACAGAATCCGAAGCAGGCTCCAGGCTCTGAGCCACCAGCACAGAGCCTGATGTGGGGCTCGAACTAACAGACTGTGAGATCATGACCTGAGCCGAAGTCAGCCGCTTAACCAACTGAGCCACCCAGGCGCCCCTGGGGGTCCTGGTCTTAATGCTACTGCTATGAGTTGAGCACATGGTAAAATTATTTTTAAAGGCATTTTTACTTAAAAATAAGAAAACATGGGAGAGTCATCCATGACCTGGACATGCCTCCATAGCACTCCCCTCCCCTACCTGGTTCTGAGTAAATTCCTATGTACCTTCAGGATGTGCATCTGATCTGCAGTTCACTTTGTGGGTGGAGGTCTCAATCCCTCGGGGTGCCTTTTCTCCCACATATATAAATGATCTTACTACGAAGGGGAGCCTTGGAAATTACCCAGTGGGAGCACTGAATCTCAGCACACTGTGACCAAATTTAGTGGGTCGTAGAGAAATCACTCTGATGTCAGCTCTTACTTTTTTATCAAAACCCCGAGAAGGTAGGATGCTTCACTCACTTATTTATCAATTCGGTAATTATTTATTGTCTGTTCTGGGCACATAAAAGTGAACAAATTTATGGGCACTTGGCTACCTCAGTTGACTACAGTATGCGACCCTTGATCTTGGGTTTAATGAGTTAGAGCCCCGTGTCGGGTGTAGAGTTTACTTAATAAAAAATACTTTAAAATTTTTTTTAAAAGTGAACAAATTTTATTATGATCTGTTGTATGGAAGAATTTTTTAATTGATGTGAGAGATTTCCAGGTTTGTTTGCATTTCAGAGTTTTTGCTTTGTTTGCTTGAGTTTTTATTAGGAAAGCACAGAAAATCTTTGGCCAGTCTTAACGTTTTAAGTAAAGAAGTTTTCCCATCTTGTAGTGGAGAACGTAGGAGAGCCTAAATGCCTTTTAAAACAATTTCCCAATATTGCATAAAAACATATGATCTCCTTTAGTAAAGGTCTTTTCGATGAGTAATTTCCTAATTTGGCTTCTCCAAAGCAATAATTTCATACAAAGGTAAGTAAATTTATTTCTTGAACTTTGGGATATGCAGCCTGCTGTTAAATATTCCAGTGATCTGAATCAGGGTCCTTAGGTTCTTAAGAAAGATCAACATGCTGACATATGCCTGTTTATGACACAGCTTCAATGAGGACACAGGCTGGCACAGACATGAAGCCAGGAAGGTTTCAGGTCCCAGTCACCGTACACAGGAGAGGCAGAGGGCTGGGACCTGCCCTTGCTGCTGGCTGGCTGGAGACAGGGTGGTAGCAACCACTCTATCTGCTTTCTCTGGCTCAGAACAACACTGAGGTGTCCAAATATGGCAGTTACTCACAGGGACCGTGGGGAAAGACCCAGCACTTTTGGGGTTTCCTTTAGGTGATTCAGTTCCAGAGGTTTTTTGTTTTGTTTTGTTTTGCTATGGTTTGGTTTGAACTTTTTAAATTCTATTTTTATTACAACTAATAATGCCTTTTAATCATTTTAGATTTTTGTATTCACATTTAAGAAATAATTTTATATTTTATAGTTTTTTTTTTATTGTGGCAAAGACCTCATAACATTAAATTTACCATCTTACACTGAGGAGGGGACTTGTTGGGATGAGCACTGGGTGTTGTATGGAAACCAATTTGACAAGAAATTGCTAAAAAAAATTTACCATCTTAATCATTTTGAAGTGTAGTGTTCAGTAGAGTTCAGTCTATTCACGTAATTGTGCCACGGATCTCTAGAATGTTTTCATTTTGCAGCACTGGAGTTCTAAACCCACTAAATGCTCACTCCCCTTCCCACACCCTTGGCTATCACTTTTCTACTTCCTGTTCCTATGAATTAGCAACTTTAAGTTTTTTAACATTTATTCATTTTTGAGAGACACAGAGAGACAGAGTGTGAGTGGGGGAGGGGCAGAGAGAGAGAGAGGGACACACAGGATATGAGGCAGGCTCCAGGCTCTGAGGTGTCAGTGCAAACTCCGATGTGGGGCTCAAACCTACAAACTGTGAGATCATGATCTGAGCCGAAGTTGGATGCTTAACCAACTGAGCCACCCAGGCGCCCCTGAATTAGCAACTTTAGATACCTCATATAAATGGAATCATATAGTAATTGTCCTTTTGTGTCTGGCTTATTTCACTTAGCATAATGTCTTCAAGGTTTACTCATGTTGTACCAAAAGTGAGAATTTTGGGGAGTGTCACAGTTTGTAGTGGACATCCTGGTTTCAGGTTTACTTTGTGGAGTTGGAGCACTGGCTGTGCGAGCCCTCAGGGCCCGTGGTCCCAATGAAGTTGCCACTGTGCACTCCATGGCGTCTGGAGGTGGTGTTTCTACTGATGACCAGCAGGTGACTGGGCAGGAGAGGGAGATCACGGAACGGACCAGACCCATACAGTATACTAGGCCCGAAGACAGCTTCAGGCACCAAGGAAGACCCTAACTTAGTCCCATCTATTACCAACCAGTGAGCAGTGGACTGCATCTGTGAAGAGGATGGTAGTGCAATCGTCTGGTTTTGACTGGACAAAGGCAAGACTCAGTCATGCCCTACTTGTGGAACCCGTTACAGTCTGGTGCTCCAACAGTTGGCCCATTGAACTTTTGTTCTAACTTACCCAAAATGTGCTGTAAAAGTTTCTTCTTTCCAATAAAGACTAGCTATTACATTGGCTCCTTCTCCCATTAAAAAAAAGGTGAGAATTTCCTTCCTTTTTAAGGCCGAATAATATTGCATGCACGCACCACATTTTCCTTATCAATCTGTAACCGGACATTTGGGTTGCTTCCACCACCTCTTGGAAGCTGTGAGTAATGCTGTGATGAACATAGGTGTGCAAATATCTCCTTGAGATACTGCTTTGAGTTCTTCTGGATTTATACCCAAGTGGGAATCACTGGATCATAATGGAATTTTATTTCTAATTTTGGGGAATAAAGTTTTTTATTCCACGAAACACTTTTATTTTTCCAGAGCTTGTTTAGATTTCCAAGTTTGCATTACTATTTTAAAAAGCTTCCATTTTGGATGTTCTTTCTTTTGGCCTTATCTCATCATTTTGAACTTTATCTATTGGTACTTAAAGAAACACCTTCTTTAAGATACAATTCTTCAACGAGATCTCCATTTTTCTTTGTTTCTACTTACTTCTGACATTACTTGTTCACTTTTCTGTAATTTGCAACTGTGCCAATTCTCCATCTTCATTTGTTTTGACTGTTTTCTTCTTAATAAATATCTATGACTCTTTATTCTGTAAAGACTGTGTCTTAGGGTTGACTAGCAACTTGTGCCTGCTAAAATGGTGTTTATGTAGCTCAATATTTTCCCCTCCAAAGTGAGGGAAACTCAAGTTGATGAATCAATTGGCAATATGCTTGGTAAATTGTGGATTCATAAATTCTGTTAGTTATTTGAGGCCAATAGTTTCTATCTTTGAGGTCTAGATAAGACTCTAAGTCACCCTGGGCTCTGACACTTACAGGGCTTGTTTTAATGTTACCTCCATCACATTTAGGGACCTGAAGATCCATGCAGAAGTTTAAAGTTTCTAGGTCACTCCTATCTTGCTCTTCTAGTGGCTTTTGGGAATGTCCAGGAAAAAATGAGCCTTCTATTCAGACCACTCCTTTGAGAGTGGGGTATTTCCTGGGTATTGTTAGGATGCAGTGACTTGTCAGATTTGAGATGTTATATTCAACTGCTTGCATGGTTTATCTCAACACTTGAGGGTCTTAAAGCTTCAAGTTGCCCAAGGATCCAGAAAGCTAGTATGAGGTCAGTATCCTCGAAGGTAACTAACCATCTTTCTTATCAATAATTCTACAAATTATATTTGTCAGTCTATGCCTTTCATTGCCCTTCTCAATTTTATGCTTGGTCTCATCTAGTATTTGATATGATCTGGAAATGCCTGGCAGAATAAAAGGAGCATTGTACTTGTCACGATGTGGGAACAGGATTCATCTTGCTGCCTTCAGGCCTGTTCAGAGATCACTAGGATGGGGTACTAGGTGAGGCATGCCTCTCAGCATGCCTGATGACAGAGTTGCTTCCCTGATTACTGAGTGACCCTTTTTTCCCCACTGGGCCTGGAATATTCTGTGATGCCCATCCCATTGGAGTGCACCCTGATCACCTCGTCAGCTCCTCCACCTGCCCCACGCCGTGTACCCCTAGGTCTATAGCCCTTGTGTCTCAGAGCTCCCATTTAACACTGATGGTTTTTCTTGTTAACACGTGCCCCACTAGAAATATTGCCACTGCGGGGAGACCTGCTGCCATCTGTTCATCAAAGAGGGTCCTTAGCTGCTGACATTTGCCTGGCTAGATCCCAGTTCCCCTGACCAGTTCTCCAACATGCCAAAACTCTTGCTGGGGGACATATCTAGTTAATGCTCTAGCCAAATTCTCACCTCTTCCTCTTTTCCACACAATGGTTGGTTAGTTTCTGTCCTGCCTCGTAAATGACCTTACTTCCACAGCCTATGGGCCAAATCTGGCCACTACTTCCTGTTTTTGTATGGCCCACAGGCTATATCAATTCCTAATTGATTCTACAATTTGATGATTCTAACATCTTTTGATGTTTAAAAAAATGAAAGAAGACCATTTTGTGATACATGAAAGTTATATTAAATTATAATTTCAGTGTCTATAAATCAAAGTTTTATTGGTACACAGCCATACTCATTTGTTTATGTACCATCTATGGTGTTTTCGCTGTGTAACAGCAGAGCCTAACAGTTGTAGCAGAGACTGAATGGCCTTTAAGCCTCATGTATTTACAGTACAGCTCATTACAAAAAATTTGTCAAATCCTGGTCTTAACAATAATAATGTTTGTTAGAATTATGGTGTCTTTATTTTCCTCCATTTTTGTTGCCACTGTGTCTCTATACTCCTCAAGTCTCTTTGTTATTCCAAATCATTAAGAAGAAAACCTCCAAACCTGCCAGATTCTGTCATCTGTAACTTTACACTCCAATTTAACGTAATTTTTATTCTTGTGAAATATTTGCTTTATCCCAGATTATACTCTCTCTCATCCCTGCCTTCATCCCTTCATCCTTCGCTCCCATCTTTCTTGTTACATATTTCTGCATGTTAATTTAGCATCCTTTTAAGCTTAAGATTTGAGCTACTATCCTATTGAAGTACTCTGTGAATAGTCTCTATGGTTGCTAAGCTTCAAGGATATTGTTTAAAAATCACATGGGGCACTTGGGAGGCTCAGTCGATTAGGTGTCCAACTCCTGATCTCAGCTCAGGTCTTGATCTCAGGGTTGTGAGTTCAAGCCCCACATTGGGCTCTGCACTGGGTATGGAGTTTACTTAAAACATTTTTTTAAAATCACTCTTAGCTCCAAAGTCAGAGAAGTCATAAAGAGGCAACGTTCTGAATTCATTAGGAATATTAAACACCTAGATGTGAAGAGAAAATAATTGTCCATAAAGTTACAATCACTAAATTATAGTTGCCATGTTTGTCAGGCCCTGGAAAAATGAAGTGGTCAGAATTTTGAGGACGTTTTCTGTCCATAGGAAGGAGATGACTGTGGACGCCACATTGTGCTCTCTTCTCACTTTTGTCTACTGACAATTTTAGTGGCACTTACTATCTTGTTAACAACAAAATGGATTCCTAGAGAACATTTTGTACTTAACACAACATTTCATGGTCAGTGTACGTCATCTAGAACACTCCTCCCCACCCCACCCCCCAATCAAATCAATGTGTGCAAAGCCAAAAGAGCTGAAGGACAACTGGGGACTGAATTTTCAGTGATTAATAGCGTGGAGTGATGGCGTGGTCTTTAAACGCTGTAGGCTCCTAAAAAGCAAGCTGCAGAAGTATACAGGGAGCCAGCCCTGTGCTCTCTTTCATTTCTGGCTTTGCCTTTGTCCTGCAAGCCGCCATCAAACCAACAGACCCTTACTGTGGTGAGAATGTGTGCCAGTCCACTGCCCGCAGGATATCTTGCTTTGGATACTATTGGATTTTACTGGGCATCCTGTAAAGGATTGTTGTCCCTCACAGCTACTGGGTCTTACATAAATAATTTTCGGGGGTTAACTCTGGGTTTGCTTTGTATTCATAATGACAAATCACCTCCAAGATGATGAAGATGATGTGTCGATACAGGTAATTTGGTGCATATGCTGCCAAGACCCCAAGAGCTTTAGTAATTTTTTTGCCTTTCCTGGCTTATGTTTATCGCTTCCTTGCTTGTAGTTTGTGTGGCTCAGCTGAGTTGTTCTTTTAGTGGGTTTCTCTCTGTGGTTATCTGAATACTAGGTTGCTTATTACAGCAGAATTAAGATATGTCTAAATGTTTGCAAAGCACATTATTCTGGAAGTTTGGGGTAGGAGATAGACTTTTCTGGTTCTTTATGTAAATCAAGATTTTTCAGGCTAAATCGTGTTTGGGTAGAAATAAGTCACAGGGAAGCTCAAGAATATTTTCCTGTGTATATTTCTACACACAATTAACACTTACACTCTAGTTTATCCTTATTTCTCCTGGCCATTTCTGGGAATTCTTAATGGTTGTCTCCCATGTACTAGGGTACGACTCTTTGAGCTACCTGATGGCTGCCATTTCCCAATTTTCTGCCTTGGCTTTCAGGGAAATATCTTCTGTGGCTGCCAGAGATGTGTGAGCCCTGATGTCTTGGGGTGTAGGAGTCTCTGGGTTCCTACATGCAGGCTGCTGTAACAATCCTGGCTCACATATGACATGTGTAATTTTTAAAGTTATAAAGCTAATAAACAATTAACAAATATACATATTCTATCATTCCATCTTCATAAACGTCTTCGTAATGCCAAAATAAAATATATGTAAATCCTTAATTTTTATATAACTGAAAACAAAATATCAAAGATGAATTTAAATATTATCCCACACATCTGGGTTTTCTGTAGATGTCTTAATACATAATAAAATAAAATATACACATTTAATATATACTTATCACATAAAGTTTATTTTTTCTTGTTTAATTAGCAAAATCACTAATTGCATAGTTGTAGTAAAGATTTTTACATAGATTGTGTTCAACTGACAATAATGATCTAAATGATAAAATGGAGATCTTTTTATTAAAATATAAACAAAAACAAGTGTGAAATTCTTAAAAATTAAGAGTACTTTCAAAAATTAGTTTTCTTTCAAAATATTAAAAATTTAAGTTAGGATGTTAAAATGAAAATTTCAGAAAAAATGAATACCAAATTTTGAATCAATATCATTGAAATAAAGCTAAAATGTAAATTTAATTTAAAAATCTTATGTAAGTTTTATTATAGTCACATATTTTATAAACATTAAACAACTTAGTGTCCATGTAGTTGCCAATGTAAAGAATTAGTATTGTGCTTTACGTGTAGACCAACATATACAGGTTTAAGAGTAATATAAATTGTTTAATATTGCAAAATATTTCTCAGTCACCATGTGGTTTCTCAGTAGCTGTAGTGAATACTGTGTTGATATGTGGATCCTGTAGGATCCATGAAGAGGCACAGCAAGGAAAGCAAGAACAATGGACTGTCAACAATATGGGATGCCACTGGGAATTGATATTGCTATGAAAGAATAAGTTGTATTTATGCTAATGATGGATTGAAAAGTTAAGCTAACTTTTCAATATATGTTATTTTTCATACCTGAGCATTCTCCTTATTAATTTTCCCCCGCATGCAAAGGCAGTGCTGGACCCAGCTGTGGGTAGTAGTATAATCCAAAACTCTTCATAGCATTTGGACACAGCCACCTTTTGTGTTGAAAGTGTTGGGAGGGAGATGGAGAAAAGTGTGCCTATGCCTGGGTGGTGCCACATCATGAGGGGGTCAGGCACCAGATATCAGGTGAAAAGTGTGCCTTTGGGCACTGCATTCTTTTATAGTTTATTGTTTGGTATTTGTGATAGGCAAGACCCAGTGTAGGTGCCCTTCTTGTTAAAGTCTAGTTCCTTAGCTTCCAGCTTACATTGTGACAAAGTAGGGCAGAATTTCTCTTCTTAACTTGCATTTCATTATGTTAAAACTCAAGTATAAAATAGAATTGACCTGTGCCCATGATATCCGGAGGACATCAAATGAAATAGCTCTTATTTCTATTTGTCCTTTATTTCATTCCTCTCTCCCCAAGAGTCAGGGAGCTGAGTGGAGGACAGCCTGAGTAGGATGTATCATTTCACTACACTCAAAGAAACCCTTACCCTCTGACTTGCTCTCATTAAAATTGGGCCACATCTTGATTCCCTCTTCCCTTATGAAGAAATTTTTCTTAGGAAACTTCTTTACCCATCATGCAAATATCTTCCGAGTGGGTTTCCCCATCCATCTTCCAAAAATACCCTAGACATTCACCCAAGAACTGTCCAATATGTCATATCATATTTATTTGTTGTTACAGAATATGGAAATGAGAGAGCAATATACACTAACATCTTCAACAAATTAGTTAGAATTAGTAGCTTTGGGGAAAAGGTTCATAGTCTAGGTTATATATATTTTTTTCTAGTGAAGGGAGCTTTTTACTCAGTATTAGGATTTAATATGTGCTTTTTTATTTAATTTTCATTGTACCCCTGCACAGCAGTTGTTATTTTCTCCATCTTTTCAAATGATGAAACAGAGTTTAATAGAAGTTAAGTAATTTGCTTAATTTGTAAGTGTTGACATCAATATTTGAATATTGGTCTGTTTTATTTGAAAGCTTTTGCTTTTTCTGATAAACCATCTCCTGGTTTCACTGCCACAAGTAAAATTCCACTTGAAACATTGAATGGGAACCAAAATTTTTCCTTGTAAGGAATTTGAGGGAATGAATGAGTCTATGTCGCTTAAAAAGCCATCAGTAATTATTATTTTTTTTTTACTTTTAAAGCTTCTAGCCTCTGCAAGACATCTGTTAACTGCACTCATGGCTTAGGAACTTTAATTTATGATTTATTAAAAGCCAAAACAGCTCTATTACAGGGTTTTGATTCTTGGGTAAATGCTGGTGAGAACATTAAGAGGACAGGACAGAGACTAGAGAACACTGTGATTGATTGATTGATTGATTGATTGATTAAGAGAGCAAGAGCATATGAGCAAGGAAGACGCAGAGAGAGGGAGAGAATGAATCTTAAGCAGGTTCCATGCTCAGCACAGAGCTCGATGTGGGGCTCATTCCCATGATTGTGAGACTATGATCTGAGCTGAAATCAAGAGTCGGATGATCAACTGACTGAGCCACTCAGGTGCCCTGATTATGCTATTCTTTTCAATTTATTTATTTTATTTTTAACGTTTATTTTTAGAGAGAAAGAGTGTGAGCGGGGGAGGAGCAGAGAGAGTGGGAGAGACAGAATTCAAAGCAGGCTCCAGGCTCTGAGCTGTCAACACAGAGCCCAACGTGAGGCTCAAACTCACGAACCTTGAGATCATGACCTGAGCCGAAGTCGGATGCTTAACTAACCGAGCCACCCAGGTGCCCCATCTTTTAAAACTTTAAATAGAGAATTGAAGAACACTGAAAGGTTTTATTGGATTGTGGATGACAGGAAGCTGGTGGGGATATGAAGCATGTTGGATAATATAATCAGCTTTCAGAGTGATACTAAAATAATATAATATAATATATAAAATATAAAATAATATAAATAAATTGGGAAATTTACATACTTAGTTTCAAAAGATCACTGCACTAGAAGTTCAAGAAATGTGAATGAAAACAGTAAAATTTAAAAAAATTGGGAGAGGGATTGATATTAGCAAAATGGTGAGCAAGGAAACTTCAAACTCTTATCCTCCCATAGAAATATTGAAACAAATGAAAACTCTCTCAACCAACTTTGTCAGAGCCTTGGAAATTAGCCACTTTACAGCCGCCAAGTAAACCCCAGTCAAGAAAAAGCCATCTTCCAAATGGTCAGAAAGTTTTGTGGCATTCTTACCTACTCCTACATGGAGCCTTTCCCAGCATGGTGGCAGTCTTGATTTTGAAGCAGCAGGATCCCTGTTCCCAGTTCCCTCCCTTAAACTGAAGAGAGCAGAGCAGACTTTATTAACAAATTATTGTGTATGTCTTTTCTAGACTACTCGGGGGATACTCAAAAGATTAATGCAAAGTGCTCACCTTTGTTTTGCCTAACTCGAACTCAGGAGGAAAACTGTGGGCAGTGCTCCTAATAATGAAAAGGAGACTACAAATCCACAGATTTACTCTAAGGGAAAGAGATTACGGGGGCTTGGGGGAGACATGCAACATACAATTTAAGGAATCGAGGAGAAGCTAGGGTGAGACTCTGGAAATTAGGGCACTTAAAAGCAGCTGCGTATACAAGGAAAACTAGAAATTCAAATGCATGCCGAGGCAAGACACAGACTCAGAAAAGACATTAAACTTTCATCTTGGGTTAGTTTTTTAAAATATTTATTTATTTATTTTGAGAGAGAGAGAGAGAGAGAGAGAGAGAGCAAGCACAGGGGAGAGACAGAGAGAAAGGGAGAGAGAAAATCCCAAACAGGGCTGTCAGCAAAGAGCCTGATGGGGGGCTTGATCCCACAAACCATACGATCATGATCTTAGCTGAAATCAAGAGTCGGACACTTAACTGACTGAGCCACCCAGGCACCCTACCTTGGGCCAATTCTTATGCTCAAAGCAGCCGAACTAAGTGTTGAAGAGGTTCCTCCTCACAGAGCCAATTGTTAAAGACTGAGAGAGCTCTTGACATTCAAGGAAGTCTGTCACAACACTAACTAAACACAGCTAAAAGGACAGAGACTTCGGTGATCACATGGGACAAGGACTGCTCTTTGCAAAAATAGTTTGGAAAAGTCTCAACACTAATTATTTGTCTCAACAATCACAAACAAACAACTCTTGGAGAAGGGCAATCTGGTACCTAGAATACCACATTGTTATATTCAAAGACTCAATTTTCAAGAAACAAATCATAAGGCATACAAAGAAACAGGAAAACATGTCATATTCAAAGAAATGGACAGAAACTGTCTGTGAAGAAGCCACAATTAGACTTACTGGACAAAGACTTTAAAACAACTGTCTTGAGTGTCTCAAAGACCTAAAGGAAAACATGAGCAAATGATTGAAAGAAATCAGGAAAATGATGTATGAACAAAATGAGAATATTCGCAAAGAAAATTTATAAAAAGAACCAAACAGAAATACTGGAGGTAAACTGAAATAAAAATTTGGGACATCTTGGATGACTTAGTCGGTTGAGTGTCTGAATTTGGCTCAGGTCTTGATCTCACGGTTTGTGGGTTTGAGCCCTGTGTTGGGCTTGCTGCTGTCAGCTTGTCACCATGGGGCCTGGTCAGATCCTCTGTCCTCCTCTCTGTCTGCCCCTCCCCCGCTCAAGCTCTCTCTCTCAAAAAATAAATAAAACATTAAAAAAAACATTTAAAAATTCACTAGAGGAGCTCAACAGAGATTTTAGCAGGCAAAGAATCAGTGAACTTGAAGATAAAACACTAAAATTACTGAGTATGAGGAAGAGAAGAAAAATAAAGAAAAGTGAATAGAATCTAAGGGACCATCAAGCGGACTGATGTTTACATTATGGGAGTTTCACAAAAAGAAAGTGAGAAAAAGACAGAGATTATTTGAACAAATAATGGTCAAAGTCCCCAAATGTAATGAAATACATGAGTCTACAAATAAAAAAACCTTGATAATTCCAAGTAATAGAAATTCAAAGAGACCCACACGGAGGTACATTACAATCAGACTGTCTGAAATGCAAGGACGAAAAGAGAATATTGAAAGCAACAAGAAAAAAATTGATTCATCATGTATAATGTGTCCTAAATAAAATTAGCAGCCTATTTCTCAGGAGAAACTTTGGAGGCCAGGGACAGTGAGATGATATATTTAAAGTGCTTAAAGTAAAAACTGTCAACCGAGAATTCTCATATCTGGTAAAACTATACTTCAAAAATGAGAGAGAAATTAAGATATTCCAGATAAACAAAAGCTGAGGCACGTTATTGCAACTAGGCCTGGCCTACAAGAAATGCTAAAGGGAGCCCCTCAGTTTGAAATGAAAGTATGCTTGCCAATAAAGGGTCACATGAAGATGTAAAGGTCTCTACTGCAGGTAAACACGTGGCAGATCTGAGCATAAATAGTATTGTGATCTTAAATTACAACACCACCTTTTATTTTCTATTAGATTTAAAAGACAAATACATAAAATAATTAATAATCGATGCTAATTGGACACACAATGTGTGAAGATGTAATTTGTGATACCAAGAATGTGGAACTGCATAGGAGTAGAGTTTTTGTATGTGACTGACATTAAATGGATATGAATTCTGGGGCACCTGGGTGGCTCAGTCGGTTGAGCATCTGCCTCTTGATTTGGGCTCAGTTTATGATCTCACTGTTTGTGAGATCGATCTCCACATAGAGACTGTGGTGACAGTGTAGGATTCTCTCTCTCTCTCCCTCTCTGCTCCTCCCCTACTTGCATTCTCTCTCTCTTTCTCAATAAGTAATAAATAAACATTAAAAAATTGATATGAATTAAAATTTGACTGTTATAACTTTAGGATATGTAATCCCCAAAATAACTGCAAACAAAATATGTATAAAATTTACACAAAAGGAAGTGAGAAAAGGTTGAAACATAACACTACAAAAAAATCAACTAAACAGAAGGCAAAAATGGAGGAAGTGGGAGACAAAAAATGATATGAGACATATAGAAAAAATAGTAAAATGACAGAAATAAGTTTTAAAAAAACAAATAATTACTTTAAATTTAAGTGGACTAAACTCTTCAACCAAAGGGAGAGATTCGCAGAATGGATTAGAAAACCACAGTCCAACTATACTATACAAGAGATTCGTTTCAGTGTTAAGGACACGGATAGGTTGAAAGTGAAAGAATATAAGAGTGACATCAGCATCATGGCAGTGTGGGGCATTTCTCTGGTCTCTCTCCTTTGATGTATAATGAATTGGACATCCCTAAGGAAACTGAGTGTGTCCGCACAGTGTACCAGGGCATCTGGGAGTTTTCTCACTTGTGCATCTGAAAGCAGGCAGAAAGGCCACAGGGGGAGGCTTGGATCCAAGGGACCTGGTAAGTCTGCCCTGCCTCCACTTGCTGCTATTGGGAAAAGGGAACCTGGAGAGTAAAAAAGAGGGCAGATACCTATGGCCTGTAGAGAATTGTGAGGTCCAGACTGCCTAAAAGGGAATCTGGTGTGCCATCAGAGCAGGACAGAGATGAGTTTTGAGGCAGAGGAGACAGAGCACTCGCTAGGCTGGCTCCCTTCCTCAGGGCAACACTGCAAGGTGCTGGACTTACTTGACCAGGGGCTCTTGGGTGGCCCAGTTGTTAAGTGTCTGACTCTTAATTTCAGCCCATGTCATGATCTTATGGTTCTTGAGATTGAGCTCCAAGTCAGGCTCTGTGCTGACGGCACGGAGCCTGCTTGGGATTCTCTTCCTCCCTCCTCTCTAAAAATAAATAAATAAACTTAAAAAAAAAAGAAATGATGTCTCCAAGAAAGGTGGTGAAAAGTGAGAGTGGTGATTGACTCCTGGCTACCAGTTGGGCAGGTTGTAGCTGGAGGGACCTGTTTATCTCCAGCAGCACCTGAATTTCTAAAGAAAGAGGAGGCAGACAGAATATCAAAGGGCCGCAGAGGAAATCACTTCCTACTGTCTGTATGGGATTTCCGCCTCTGGGAGTGCTCTACTGAAACATCTCCCTATTGGGCCCATGGGCCTCTTCCAAAGCCAGAGTTGCTGCTAGGTCCACACCACCCCCCCACCCCAGCCCTGTCCCACTCTACTGGCAGCTCCTTGTGTGGGCCTCTAAATTCATCTGGGAGTGCCAGCTCCCTTAGGGGAAACCACAAAATTGAGCGATAGTGCCACCTTCTGGAATACAAAAGAAAGTTTCCTAATTGCCAGTCTGTTGAACTCTAAGAAACATAGTAAACATAAATTCTTAACTAACGAAAAGTGTCTGCTACTTCAAATGCAAAAGTAGAAGCACATGTTGTCAAACACTATGGAAAACCAAAGGAATACAGTATCACAAAAAGAAAATGATAATTCTTTAGCAACCAAACTCAAGGACATGGAATATTGTGATCGAAGTGATAAAAAATTCAAATAGCTGTTATGAAGAAATCCAACAAGCTACAAGAAGACTCAGAAAGGCAGTTCAATGAACTCAGGAATATAATTAATGAACAGGAAAGTTCTTTTCCAAAGAAAATGAAATGACAAATGGAACCAAACAAATTCTGGAGCTGAAGAATTCAATGAAGAAGGTGAAGAATGCATTACAGAGCATCAATAACAGGGCAGGCCAAATTAAGGAAAGAACAAATGACTTGAAGGATAGGAATAGAGAAATAATTCAGAAGAGGATAGAAATTTTAGACTTAAAAAAGTGAAGAAACCCTTATGAGAGCCATCAGATTTGATCGAAAGGCAAATGTAATAATTGGTATACCAGAAGGAGAAGAGAGAGAAAGAGAAGGGGGCAGAAAGTTTATTTAAAGAAATAATATCTGAGAATTTCCCAAACCGGGGGAGGGACTTGGACAGATAAGTCCATGAAGCTAATGGATCACCCTTTTATCTCAAGGCAAAAAGATATATTATAATGAAACTTAAAAATGAGTGATAAGAAAAAACTCTTAAAGGCAGCTGGGGGCAAAAGAAAGAAACTTACAAAGGAACTCCAATTAGGCTATTTATAGTTTTCTAAGTAGAAACTCTACAGGCTGGGAGACAGTGGAATAATTTATTTGAATTATTGAAACATGAAAATTATCAGCCAAGAATACTTTTCTGGTAAAGTTCTCCTTCAGTTCTGAAGGAGAACTAGAGGTTTACCTATACAAACAAAGGCTGAGGGAGTTCGCCACCACTAGACCTGCCTTGCAAGAAATGCTGGAAGAAGCTCTTTAAGTTGAAATGAAAAGATGTTAATCAGTGACATAAAAACATATGAAAGTACAAAACATTCTGGTAAAAGTAATAAGCAGACAGAATTGAAAAACTTACTGTATATTAGAATGGCGTGTTAACCACTTAACTATTGTATAAAGGTTAAAAAAAAGCACAAAAAGAGCTATGGCTAATATAATTTGTTGATGAATTTACAGCATAAAAAGAGGCAAAATGTGACATCAAAAATATAAAAGAGATGGGCTGCCTTGGTGGCTCAGTTGGTTGAGCGTCCTACTCTTGACTTCCCAGGGTCATGGGATTGAGCCCTACACTGGGCTCTGCACTGAACATGGAGCCTGCTTAATATTCTCTCTCTCCTTCTGCACCTCTCCTTTGTCATCTCTCTCTCTCAAAAACCTGTAAAAGAGGAGGAGTGAAGGAGCTTCCATAGGCCATTGAGATAAGTTGTTATCAGCATAAAATGGAATGTTTTATCTTTGAGATATTTTATGTAACCACAAAGCAAAAATCTAGAGTAGTTTCACAAACACACACACACCCAAGAAAGCCTATGGTTGAATTATTAGAATTATTGAATTACCGCTTGGTTAAGCAGGGTTGATGAATGTAGGATCAATACCCAGTCATTCATTATATTCTTATACTTCAGTTCTAAACACTTAAAAATGAAATGTAAAGGGATGTTTTATGAAAAATTGCAATAATATATTAAGTACACAGCAATAGATCCTGACAGAGTTTATTTTTGTGATATTAAAAATCAGGTTCTAAAATTTAGATGAAAGAGTAAACATTCACTGAAGCTGCAGTTGGTTGATTTCCCACATGACCTCAATCCTCACTCTCTCTTCCTCCATGCCCTTTACAACGCCAGCTGGGGGCTCTTCACACCAGGAGGAATCCCTTTGCCTAGCCTTTGAACCTGACTTGCTTTCCCCAGGAGAGTATGACCTTAGGTGTATGTGTTTTATTTATTCTCTTGCTTGCCTGCCCCTTGTGTGAACATACACTGGGGCTGACCAGATGGGTAATGAGAGACATGTGACCTAGGTGGTCACCCCTTTTGTCCCAGCCAGCTGCCAGATGTGTGAGTGAGCCCAGTCTAGAACAGAAAAGCCATCCAGTTGAGTGTCGCCTAAATAGCTAATCCACAGATTTGGAGAATGAAATAAATGCTCGTTGCCTTAGCTGTCTAAGTTTGAGGGTGGCTTGCTACGAAGCGATAGTTTTACTGAAAAAAATAGACAAGATAATTTTAAAGCAAAAGAGCAAAATGGAAGGGCTCACTATCAGATATTAAAATTTGTCATTGAGCTTTTTTTTTAAATAGTTTATTATCAAATTGGTTTCTATACAACACCCAGTGCTCAATCCAACGAGCGCCCTCCTCTGTGCCCACCACTCACTCTTCCCCCTCCCACACCCATCTCTCCCTCAGTTCTTTCTTATTCTTTGAGAGTCTCTCACGTCATTGAGCTTTAATAATTAAGACACTATGGAGAGTTGCAGACAAATTGGTGGGTAAGACTACAGCGTTCAGAAAGAGATGTATACGAAAAAGAGAACTTGATATATAAAATAGGGGCATTACAAACAAAGCGTGGTACTAGAAGAATTGGTTATAAAAATGAAATATTTAAATTCCTGCTCCATACAATTCTCAAAAAGTCAATTTCCAATTTTTAAAAGAAAATAATGAGTGAACATCTTTATGACTTCAGGGCAGGGTCATATTTTTAAGATACATAAATCAAAGGCTCTAAAGAAAAGACTGGTAAATTTTATAACGGGAAAAGGGAAAACTTTTGTATATCAAAAGATGAAGAGTCAAGGCTGAGAGAAAACATTTGCAACGCATAAACCAAACAGATTTTTGATCCAAAGGGTACAGAGATTTAGACTAACAACCCAACACAAAATTGAATAAAGTGTATAAAGAAAATCCAAATGTCCACTAAGCACATGAACGTTTGCTCAATGTCAAGATTAAGCAGGAGACAATGGCAAGTTGAGAGAAATCGGCTGATTCTGGGTCCACATTTCACCCAGGAATGCTGTCTCACAGGGCACGCGAAGCTGCTTCCCGAAGCCGAGTAAAATGGAAGAGAGTATGACGTTGAACACGTTAAACTATTTAGAGTCAAATCCACTTGTATTTACCGAGCACCCACTGTTCCTTGAGCTATGTGGGCTATGTCAGCCCATCCTCAGGAGAGCCGAGAAGGACTGCCTTGGGAAGTGGAGGAAAGCGCAAACAGAGACGATGGAGTCCTTCGTTTCCCATTCCTGCTGCAACTCAACCATTTCAACATTTACATCAGCTCTTGTTGAATGATAGTGTACTAGTATGGAAAAAGGCTGCCATGGGGACGCGTGGGCACCTGCGTTCTCTGCAGGCCGGGAGCTTGGACCAAGGCCGGGGCTGCGAAGCTCCAAGTTCTGGATGATGATGGGCAGCCCCTTCTTCCAAGTGTCTGAGGGTGTCTCCCTGAAGAGGTGGGACGGGCATCTGGAACTGGGGCTCGGGCACTCCACCAACTCAATGTGCACGGTCTGCTGGGCCCAGGACATGAGCATCTGAGCAGCATCCTGAGCAGTAGAGCCAACACTTGCCACATAGGCCCACACCTGTGGACACACCTTCCCCAGTCCGGAAGCCTACAGAAAAATGCCCATCACAGAAGTACCCCAGCCCTGTGGCAGTGTCCTCTAAGAGCCCATTGCACAAGGCAGTTTCATATCCAATATTTCCTATAATCAAGAATTTGGCAAGATTGCCTAGCTTTGCATCCTGGCTCCTCATTCATTAGCTAGGGGACCTTGGGTGACGTGCTACCGTTTCTTCATCTGTGGAGTAGAATTAATAGTGGTGCCCATCTTAAAGTAATGCTATGGAAATTCAATGAAATCATACATTTATAACACTTAGAACTGTGCCTGGTGCAGAGTGGGCACGCAATACATTTTAGTGATTATAATTAATAAATTAAATCCAACTTGCTCATGTATGTCTAAACGTGCCTGGACATCCTTAGTAGCAAAAGTGCCAAGAGTCTACTTTTTTCATTTTTACCATTCATTGATTCATCCATTTAACAAATGTCTATCAAGTGCTTCCTACGCACCGGAGATTGTTCTAGGCTTTGGGAAATGGTAGGGAGAAAAGGACATGAGGCTTCTGTCCCCAGGGAGCTTCCATTCTAGCCAGTGTATGTGGGAAACTGATTAATAGTAAACAAACAGATATGTGTGTTGTATGTAGGTGTATGTATAGTGTGTTAGGTGGCGATGTGGAGAAAAAGCAGAATACATGAAGCTTCTCTGGGGTGGTCTCACTTTAGGGTAAGAGGGACCAGCCTTCACCACAGAAGCCCCCAACACAGACTAGAATTTGAAGAGGACCAGGCTTCCAATCCTGGCTCCACTGTGCAGTATGTGCCTGAAGTTTTTAGAATTTGGAAGATGTGACCTGTTAGCAATTTCGGTGTTGTCATTCCATTGTCTGAGTAAGCTCTTAGCACTTACAGATGGGATCTGAGCTGCTCAAGTCGAGCAAACCAGCAGTTTCTCCCATCGGCAAGACCAGCCTTTGGAGTGGAATGGCTGTCCCAGGGCCCATGCCGACGTCTGGGCTGGGCTTGCATGCGAAATAGCAGTACTAGACATAAACATTTTCTGGTTGTGGGGAAACAACTGCTCCTCTTTTTAAAAACACACTCAAAGTTGCTGTGGTAAGAATTCAATGTTAACACCAAGTTGTATATTTTTCTTGAAAATGTTGTAGATGTTTGATTTTTATCGTGTGAGACTAGACCTCCGATCAGCAGGTGTGCAGCGGGCTGCAGGTGATGCACACAGGAGTTTTGCCTCATGTTTGGTCTTATTCATTAATTTCTTTTCTGGTTCAATGATGAGAATTTTTAGCAAAATGGAAACATAAATAAGAACTGGGTAGTCTACCTCTAGTTGACATGTCCAAAGCAGAAAGAATCCATTTTGCCACCAAAGGATGTTCATTTTCCTTTAAGTAGGTGTCAGGGAAGTGACAGCATTATCAGGCAGCATCAGTACAAGACTGGTCTTAGAATTTTCCATTGCTCTTGGCAGAGGGGAAAGCACACAGGATTGAGAATGATATTAGCCTTGTGATTAGCCGTGTGATTTGGGGGGCATTACAACTTTTTGGGGCTTCAGTGTCCCTTTTGTAAAATGTAGTTTTAACATTCTGTCTCAAAGCCTTCAGCTTTGGTGACCGATTCATCCTTGCTTCAGAAGACTGGTTTTAATGCTTCAAAGGTACAGTTAGGGAACCCAGTTGAAAGCTGTGCACGTGGAGAGGGGCTGGAGAAGTTTGTAGAACCTGATCCAGCCGAGGTCAGAGGTTGGTAGTGAATCCAGGTACTCCACATCTGAGGAAGTGGAATTCCCAAATTTTGTTGAAACTAAGATGATAGTTTTGGAGAAAGCATACAACAACATGATGTCTGTGTAAACGGGGACTGTGAGTTAACCTGGCTCTGGCCAGGGGTCCCAGAAACTGTTTCTCTGTGGAAGAGGTGACTTCCTTCCTGTGAGTGGCATTTAGGTGTCTTCAAAGACCATTTTCTGGGGTAGTCTCCTTCATTCGATCCTAACTTCCACCACTTAGAAAGTGTTGTGTTCCAGTAGTTTTACCCAATTTATTTCAAATGATCACACATGATTTGTCTGGAGCCAATAAGAAATGTAAACAAATTCCCTAACATAATACAGCAAAACCAAAACAATCATTTCCACATTCCTTAAAGAATGAGAGCAGTAGAAAGAGGGACATCTTTACATGCAAGAGTCAATTGGCTTTTCTTCCACGGGAAGCACTCCTGCTGGTGTATCCCAGGCCAGTCCACAGGAAGGTGGCCGCAAAGACGGGAAGCCTTGAGGGCTTGTTAGCAGCTCTTACGATTCCCACCGAGGGAAATGGAGCCACACATCTGGTTGAATTTGCAGTGTATATAGTTAGCTTTAGTTTGTGAGGGAACACAAATACCACATACTCACACAGAGGTTAAGAAGCAATTTGGTAGCCATTTAAAAACATTTGTGAAGAAAACAGATTGATTTTCAGCTTGGAGTAATTCACTGGCACTTTACAAATGAATTAATGCTAGCATGGGAGAGTTTATACCATTTTCTGTTTGCTTAAAGGCCTTTGTTGCATATGTCAGAGTTAAACCGGGATGGTCTTTGCCAGAGATGTCATAGGGCCTTGTGTGTGGGAGCCTGAGATAGAGAGCTGCTTGCATTTTCAGATCTTGTTCAGTAGGACCTGCTGGAGCTGGGTCCAGGAGCCCTTGGTGGGCAGCCTCTAGCCTGTGGGTGACCAGGCAAGCACCCACACTGAAAGGATGCCTTTCCACACTAGTGGAAGGGGATGCAGAGACACAGGGCACAAAGGGGATGCAAACACATCTGAGCGCTCTGAGTCTGGGGACACGTATTAGACGTGCAATCACTGAAATTGACAAAAATGTCTTAAATCTTTGGAGGTCAACCTATAGGGAAGCTATTTCTCATCTTTGGTATTAGTCTGAGCTTATATATGAACTAGTCTAGAGGCCCCAGAGTTTCGACCAGTTTGTCTACAAATGAACTATGTTTTTGAAAGTTACCTTTTGTAAAATCTTTATTTCCTAAATGATGGACGCTGGGTGCCAGTCCTTGGATCAGTCTTGTTTCACTGACAAAGAATGGCTTCTGCTTCACTCACCCAAGCAGTCATTCACGTTGGCCACATCCAAATGGGAAGACCTGAGGAAACAGGGCCAGGTGGGCCATTTCTTCTGCTTTCGTTACTCAGGGTTTTCTGAGTCAACACAGCCAGCTGCCCAATTGGTTCACCTGGATTTCCAAATGATCCTTCCTCTTTTGGCTTTTGCTCCCGCACCAGGCTCGTTCCTGGTGTTGGGTGGGGGTGGGCAGTGGGGGCAGTGTCCTCCTCTCCTCTTAGTTGACAACCCGGACTAGAACATTTGCAGTTTTAATGATCAACCACTTGGAAAAAATTTTTCCCCGATGGTTACATTTCTGGTCTTTGTGATTTATGGATGACATTTTCTTAACTTTTTGGCAGCCCCGTCCCCTCTTTTTTAAACCAGGAGTATCTTCCAATCCAATGAGCTGGTTGGCTCATTGTTGAAGAGCAGCACTGGAGGAACTAGTCTTCTCAACACTGTGCCCAAGCACAGGTGACAGCAGAGACCAGCTTATCACGGCTCTTGGTGAACCGTTTTGATTCCTTCTCTGCTCCTGGGGAAATGTACTTGTTTAACTTTTGCAAAGTCACCTTTGGGAAGTAAGTTTATTCTGTGAATGGGAGACCCGTACTAGGCTAGGTGCCATTCAAGCACTGTAGCAGCTGGCCTCAGGCCCAGTCACCCTGGGATCCTCTGCAGGTAGAGGGTCCTTCGAGCACTCTGCATCTGTCGATGGGGTCACCAGCCACTGGACCCAGGGACAGAGCCCATCTCAGTGGTTCAGCTGGCAGCAACCAACCCAGGGAGAGGCAGCTGCTGTAATGAGGGGCCATGCCCACCCCTCCACCCCCATACTCAGCCAGGGCCAGAGGAGGTGGGTCAGGGACAGTCTGGAAGCCTAGAGGAAGCCAGACACCACTGAGCTGGGGCAGTGAGTCAGGCAGACACAGGGGCAGAGAAGACAGTGGTGGCCATAAGCTGGCAGTGGAGACATCCTGACATTGCTAGGGTAGAGGATGTTTGTCTACACTGGGATTCTTTGTCATTTCTTAGACACAGACAACACTATCCTCTCACAAGCCCTGGTGGTTACACATGTAGAGGTCAGGGGTGTGGATTTAAGCCCTGGCTCTAATATAGAGGAACACATAACTGGACAAGTGACTTTAGTGCTACGAGTTTCTGTTTCATCGCCTGTAAAGGAGAGATAACAGGAATGTTGTGAGAAGGAAAGGAGAAAACCAGCGAAGCCCTGAGTCATTGGCCACAATGCCTAACAAATGGTGTAAGTGATCACTGTTACCTTGCCGATGTGGGAGTCAGCACTGCGCAGCTGACTTAGGGATCAGCCAAGAGCAGGGAAAGAAATCATGGAATCGTTTTTTTACAGAGCATTAAAAACTGCTGAGTGAGCAGTCGATAGTTTCTATTATGTGGATAATTGCTCACATCTGCAAAAGCACCATATTAATAGGGTTCAAAATTAATAGGGTTCACTTTGACGATCCATGGGCTGGAAAGCAGCAGTTGATTGGAATAAGAGAAAAACAGTGGTCTACTGATGTCTCTTCGAGAGTTGAGGCAAGATGAGTTCCAAGCGTCTGACGCACAGAGACAAGTCATTGAGAGGACACTTGAGCGGACTCGGGCTTCTAGATGTTGGGCCTCCATGCATGGTCTCTTGTCTCACCATGGCTGCCTCCCTTCCCTCCCTCTTTGGATGCTTTCCCTCCCCATGAAGAGTGGGTGGCCATTTTCCTACTCCTTTGAACCAGGGCTGACTTAAACCATTTTGGCTACTTTTGTATTATCTTTTTTTTTTTTTTAAACATTTTTATTTATTTTTGAGAGACACAGAGACAGAGTGTGAGCAGGGGAAGGTCAGAGAGAGAGGGATACAAAGAATCTGAAGCAGGCTCCAGGCTCTGAGCCATCAGCACAGAGGCCGACGCGGGGCTCGAACCCACAGACTGTGAGATCATGACCTGAGCCGAAGTCGGCCGCTCAACCAACTGAGCCACCCAGGCGCCCCCATTTTGGCTACTTTTGAAAGAAAGTTATGCCTTGGGCCTGGCCTGTAAGGCTGGCAGTTTTTCCTTTCTTTCTCTCAAAACATCCTGTGGGGGAAGGGTGGCAACCATGGAAGCTAAGATAACACACTGATGAAGTCTAAGTTTGCCAGAGGAGAGGCCACGTGCTGGCCATGCTGCCAGCCCTCAGCTATTCTAGATGTCCCAACTAAGGCACTGGACACACTGTGAGGGAACCATCTGGAGCACGGCTTCTTCCACAGACAACATGTGGAGGGGAATGAAAGCCTGTCAATAGGGCTCAGGTCAGGCTGTCCCAGTGACTCTGGCTGACTGGGTTGCTTCTAAGGCTCCCCACAGAGGCCAGACCTTCCAGATATCCCTCCCAACCTCCCCACTTAGCCTCAAGCATGGTGAAATGGTCCCTGTACATGCCACCAAGATGTGGAGTAACAGCTGGACAACCATGTGAATGCTTCCTGCCCTGCTAATCTTGCCCTTGCTTATGTGAGAAGCATCTCCAGTGCTATGGCTTCACAAGATAGAATGGTGGTGGGTAAGCCAGCAGAGCCAGCCTCTAGGTCTGGAGTCCATCCTGGTTCATGAGCAAGTGGTGAGATGGGCAGTGGTTCTGCTAGGACGGGACAGTCCCCGTTAGCTGTGCAAGTCTCCCTATCCACTTCTGAATATATCCAACACACACAGAGCAGTCTTGAAAGGATCCAACTTTCATCTTCATTCTTTATGATCTCCCATCTTGTTTACCCATCTTGGTTACAGGTGGTAGACTCCTTGCCAGGCTTGCACCACTGTGTTATTGGCCACAGGAAATGACCAATCCCAAGACCAAGACCTGAAGCAGTCAAGGCAACCAGGAGCCATACATTTGAACTTACCACCTCTCAGTGACTCTTAATTCATGATTTTTCTTTTATTCATTGTTTGTATATTTAGCCTACTTTTGTGAGGGGAATATGGATAACATATGCTTAGGATAAGTAATTTCAGTATCACTTGCTAACAAATGCATGTACATATAACATATATACGATGTACACTTACACATCCATGTGTGTGTGCACACGTGGTCATAAGGGCATCATTTGAATAGACCTCAGTGTGGATCAAAAGGACTAACCACATCCCCTTGCTGCAGGGGCTGTTGGCAGATGTGGTGGTCCCACAGCCCCCTGAGTGTGCCCCCATAGCCTCCTCAGTGTGGTCTGCCCCAAATACCCCACCATCACTATCTAGTGTATCTGCACCACAAAGTCTATTTGCTTATATGTGTCAAAGCATGCAATCTTTCTGGCGAGTGGGATGGATGTGCATTAAAGACTTGGGGGGTTAAGTCAGTTGGTTTCCCACCTGGGTATTTCACTCCTGGGTATTTAGGAGCAGGATTTTAGAGCAAGCTTCACTGGTAACTGGGCTTATTGGAGGTCCCTGGTAATGAATGAAGAAAGATATTCACAAGTAGAAAGACCGTGTAAGAGAGATTGCTGCTCTCCTACCATAGTAAGAGAATCCTAGAGATCAATGCTGAATGTAGATTGTGAAATTTTAACTTGAACGCTTGACAAACATAAATGATCTCTAGAGCTTATATAGATTCTGGGGCTCGGCTAATGAAGTATTGAAAACAGGACAAGTTTTCTCAATCAGTTTGAATTGTGTTAGGTTGAATAAACAATCATGCTGGAATAGCAACCATTTCTTTTTCTTTTCTTTTCTCAAGATGTCCGGAGAGAGGCAGGCTGTGAGTGATGTTGACGTTATGAGTCCCTTGCACCTTTGCTCCGCCTGTTCCACCTCCATCAGTTTGTGGCTTTTGTCTTTCCAAAGATGCTAGGACCATATTCAGACATTGCTTCTGCATTTTAGTCAGGAAGAAAAAGAGTGAAGGGCAAAAGGTGTCTATCAGTTGAGTCTTCCCTTTTATGAAGAAAACAAAGATTTTCTTAGAAGTTCCACTGAGTAGAATTCCATTTCATGTCATTGGCCAGGTCATGGTGGTCCCAGCTACCAAATTTGTTTCTGTTAGTAAAGATGGAGAGAAAGGAAATTGTTACAGACTCCAGAGGGATGTGATGCCACATTCTGGTTTAAATAAGGAAGCTAATAGGTCAATTATAGGTCAATTATCTAAACTTAAATTATATTTGTATAATTATACAAGCATATCTATCTATCTATCTATCTATCTATCTATCTATCTATCTATCTATCTATATTGAGGATCTTCTAATAAGTGTTAATGACTGGAAATCTTTGCCAGACCTCAGTGAGCCAGACTGGAGGCTTCCACCCAGGGGAGGAATGGCAGGAAATGCGCATTGGGAGGCCCAGCTTTCACAATGAACAAGCAGTGTTTGCAGAGACATACATGAGGTATGTCCCTGGTCTACAGAGAAAGGGAAATGGGTCATGACTAACTGAACTGGTGAATTATTCATGAGGCTCTAAAAAATGCAAACCACAGCTGTAATTACTTTTCTTCCTTCAGCACAGCACGTAGATGGAGATGGTGTCATTTAGATGGTCATCTGGCAGGGCTTACCGTTTGCCAGCTGGTACTGGGTTGATGTCTCTGTTTTATGGCTACAAAGACTGAGGTTTGGGAAGTTTGTCATTCTTAGTCACACAGCAACCAGGTCAGATTTTGAACTCGGGTCTTTGGACTGCATCCACCACAGCGGCCTCTTATTTTAACTTAATCTCTTCTTGTCCTTGATCTTTATTTAAGCCTTCAGGATGGAGAACCTGAAGCAGTTTCTTTTTTCAGTTGAGAGAAAAGTGCAGAAAGAATGGCATTTCTTAACTTCTCACAGTTCATCCAGAGGAGAAGTCATGAGAACAAGGCAGACCCTTCCCTGTGTACCTGCAGCTTTTCCCGTGGGAGCTGTCCATCCTGGCTGGGTGCTGTGTGGCTCTTCTGGGACCCCTGCCTCTTCTGGGCCCCAGGGTCTTCTGGGTGCTGTGTGGCTCTTCAGGGACCCCTGCTGGACTGTGTGGTGTCCCTGTGGGCCCTGTCCTGCCTGCCTGACTTGCTGTCACTCACTGTCTTTGTTTTTACATGCTTCTTTCCTTTGGAAAAAGTATTCATTGTTTTAAAAATGATACCTGTTTATTACAAAATCGATATATTTTCTGTTATTACGTATTTTTAGATCTATCGAGAGAGATTCAAATAAGAAATCAAAGTTAGATAAGATCTCATTGTTTAGAAATAATCACTGTTAATTTGTTGGTTTAACACTATTCTAGAATCTTCCTATGTACATATACAAATAAGCAAATATATATAGATTGATATTTGTCATTATACATAAATAAGACTATATTTTATATGTGGCCTTGTTACCCAATTTTTCAAACAACAATATGGCATAGACTTCTATCCATGCCAATAAAACTAACTTGCATCATTATTTTTTAATGGTTGGAAGAATTCCTTTGTGTATGCATTCCATAATTTTCTTAATCAGTTTTTTGTTAATGGACTTGTATTGTTTCCTATGAAAAGAAAAGAGAAGAAACGAAAAGGAAAACTTTTCCAGGTCTGTGACCCAGGCCATGCCCAGCCCAGTGGGTGGTGGGCCACATGCCAGGGGTCTCCATATGGAAGTGCTGACACAGAGCCTGGAACGCTGAGCCTTTTCTTATCTTGTAAGTGTTTTGTGCAATGCTTCAGGCTGTAGCTGAGTCTGATAAGAGCCAGGATGGAGAGCATTGAAGGACCCAGACATCTGGAACCCATTTCCGTGGGGAATAAGTGGTCCTCCAGGCAGGTTTATCTCTTGCCCATGCTCAGAAACCCACAAAGAGATAATTAGCTGCCCCTTGGGTAATTCATCTCTGCCCAGGACACTCTCTTTGTGGGAATACCAAATGTCTGCACAGTAGGGCTAGTGAAGGAAAAAGTCCAAAGTCCTAATGATCCTTCCTTGACATTTATTGATTGCCCACAGTGTTCAGGTGTGGCGTTGACCATCCTTGCTCCTTCGGGGTCGCATCTGAGTGGAGAAGGCACAAGAAGTCTGGCAAGACCACTGCTACCCAGCACAACCTGATTTCCTTGCCTGATGAGCCACGCTGCCTAATCGCTCAGCACTGGTTTTCCTTATACTTGATCCTGGTTTGTCTTGTAGCTGGTCTTTTATTCCAGAAGCATGGATCCACCTTGCTTGCTCATAAACTGGGGCAGCAAATCGTGGATCACGAGGGGAGGAGGGCAGAGCAGCTGTTACCAGTAACAGTAACGACAGGATTGCGGAGACAAACATTTTCATGGTGATGCATGGGAACACTAAATCCAAACCACATTGTTTAGCTTTCAGTCCAGTAAAGGGGAATGCCACATCCCCTAAAGTAAATGGAAGAGATCATAGTTTAGAAAATATGACAGAGTTGAAAACTTAAAGCTGTATCACACAGTGACATCCTTCAGAAGAAAACAATTGATACAAGGGAGTGTATATATATTTCCACGTCAGTTTATTAGTTTGGAGTCTTCCCTAGTCCAAAAATGGAACTTAGTGGCCGTGAGTCAGGAGTGCCTCAGGCAGGCAGTTAAAAGGAGGCGGGAACACTTTAACGGTCACTGTTGGGAAAGGGACACATGTTCACAGACTTGAGGAATGCATCAGACCATGAGAACCCGTTTTCATGTGTCTGCTTCCGTTCAATGTTTGTTTCAGACTGACATCGAATGCCGTACATGGAGCTGTGCGAACCTGATATTTACATGCTCGGGTTCCCTGTTTTTCTTGGGATTGAAAAGTCACTAGGAGTCTGTAAACACTGTGCACTAGAGTTTGATTTCATAGAGACCAGAGCAGGCTTTGGGGGGAAGGGCAGGGGTCAGCTGACACTCAGGAAGGAGTGGAGGTGCGGTTTCCTCTCCCCTAGCAGAGAGCACAAAGCTACCGAATCTCAGGCTCAGGCCCTCCTTGCATGGCCTCGCTGATAGAGCTGGCAGCCATGATCCAGGCAGGGGAGGAAGCCGGGCTGCTGTCAGCAAGCATTTTGATGTGAGCCTTTCTGATAAAGGGCTTTCAGAGGAAAGGATCTGAATCCCCAAAGCTCACTTGATTTGTTGTGATTTCTTCTTTTGTTCTGGTAAAATTTCATATTTGCAATTGTGTATTCTTTTTCTCTTTTCCTTCCTTCTTTCCTTCCTTCCTCCCTCCCTCCCTCCCTCCCTCCCTTCCTTCCTTCCTTCATTTTTTAAGTTTATTATATGTTTTGAGAGAGCGTAAGACAGGGGCAGAGGGAGAGGGAGACAGAGAATCCCAAGCAGGCTCCGGAATGCTGGTGCAGAACCCGATGTGGGGCTCTACCTCATGAACTGCAAGATAATGACCTGAACCGAAGTCAGACGCTTAACTGACTGAGCCACCCAGGTGCCCCTGTGTATTGTTTTTCTTAAAGAAGGGTCCCAACTTGCATAAGATTCTGATCCCACACAATCTGGAGCCTCGCTCTACGATTTTTGGCTATCACCATTGAAATGTGTATATTCAGGTGAGCTGGTCCTAGCAGCCCTTACCATCCTACGTGGCGCTGTCACCTGCCCCCCCAGCAGAGCGTGTTCTCCAGGGTGCCTGCACACAGAAGGCAGCAGTGAAGAGGAACTCCCAGAACACTCTTTCTAAGCCTTGCAAGGTGGTGAAGCCTTTGCTTAGGAAAATAAAGCAGGGAATAAAGACGTGGAATGCCCATGACCTCACGCTCAGGCTGCAGGGAAAACAACAGTGCGGGGATCAGAGGACACCTGGACTCCCCATTTGGGACCAGCCATGGCACCTGCTGATGAAGGAAGCCTGATGATGGGCAAAGGGAAGTGACTAAGTGACTGCTCACCTGTGGGAATTTGAGGAACCCAAGTGTCTCATTTTACAGATCAGAAAACAGATCCAGAGAGATGCACAACTGGCCCCAGGCAGAAGTGTCTGTGAGCATGAACATGACTTTGGGGACTGGTAGGGGCGTGGCGGCGGGGCTGCAGCCTAGGCAATTCTGGTCAACACCACCTGTTCCTTCAAGGGCAGGGTACAAGTGAAAGCAAGCAACATGCCACTTGTTATGGATTTAAGAATTTTATCTGACATCCGGAGGATGGGACAGCTTTTTCCACTCTGACCGTGTAAACCCCGAGTGGCGCAAGCATGTGTTGAGGCGGAGCTGGCTGCTGGGCGTGTTGTCAGATGGCACGCGGAGGCTTTGAGGCACGGCTGCCTGGGGTTTTTGCCTGTTTCTGCCATCTCAGCACCCAGAAGGCTTGAGTATTAATTCTTGCCCTGCCTTCCTCTGCATCTGGTGCTGGGCACTGGCAGGTGGAGATGGGAAACCCAGGAGCAAGGACTCAGTGCTGCCAGCGTTTGGGCTGGGAAGCCGCTCGGCAGGACCCTTACAAACACCCCGGGATCTGGCTGCGCAGGTGACTTATGCTTTTTCCACTTTAGCCATCGGTAAATTAAAACCCTGCAGCCCGGCTCTCTGGTGGGGCCAAATAGCAGGCAACACAGCTCTCCCAGAAAGAGGATATGTAGGCTTTTGTTTTATTTCATAATCCTTGGTCCCTGTTCAAAGTTTTAGCATACTAGGAAAAGCTGGCAGGGAAGCCGTGTCTCTGCTGAAAGTGGCTCTGTGAGATCCTCCCTCTGGGCCAGTGCTGCCAGGCATTTAAGCTCATTGAGGAGTGTGGATCCCTGCTCCCTAGGCCTCACCTGAGGATGCACTGTTCCATGCTTTGACTTGTGTGAGGAACAAGAAGCCATCCTCCACAGGACACCCCCTGTTGTGTCTCAGAATGGTGTTCATGGCAGAGTGCTTGTCTAAGGATGTGTCCTCTAAGGTCAAGGCCATCCTTACGCATCTGTGACCCACCAAAGAGCTCATTCATTTACCTGGGCCCTTCCAGGCTTGGCGCTGTGGCACTTCGGGGGTTTTTAGCTCATGGATTTCAAGAACACGGACAGAACTCCACCCTGGTCACACAGGTCTTGCTGGGATGTGTTAAAATAAGGGTGCTGGTCTCCACATACAGAGGTTCTGACGTAATAGGTTTGAGTGAGTCCTGGAGAGCAGCAGTTTTAAAACTGCCTCCAATTGTATCTCTGCCTCTGATGAGGTCTTTGCCTGGGACTAGATCACTTTGCCTCAGGCCAGATCTCTGCCTCAGGCTGGATCATTCTTCACACTGGATTACTATGTTAGACTTGACTACTGCTTCAGTGGGATCACTGTTTCAGGCTAGATCTCTGCCTCTGACTGGATCTCTGTCTCAGCTTGGGTCCCTGCCAGACTAGGTCAGTGATTCTCAACCTTGGCCCCACATTGCGCTCACTCAGGGAACATCCTTACTGCAGGCTATTAGACTGGGAAGAAGAAAATGGAGGGATCAGAACACTGTGTCTTCTCACTGGAAATGAAGTCCACTGTGTTCCATGTGGAGCATCAATTTCCTGTATAAACAGTAACCCGTTGTTACATGTGTCCTCCCATCACGCTGCAGAAGGACCTTCCAAAACCATCAGCAGAATGAAGCAGAAGTTCGTATTAGTGCCCTATCAAATCACTGTGTTTTTCGAAGAGTCATCATGTAGATATTTAAAATCAAAGTTAAAACCTGAAACAAATCAAGCAGTTGTCTCTTAGAATGTGACTAGAAATGGAAAGCACTAGGAACTTTCTGGCATCTGGGTGGGGCACCCTGAAGGACGAGTTGCCCATTGTTGATCCCACTCAGTCACCCATTATTTTTATTATTATTATTATTATTTTTAAATGTTATTTGTTTTTGAGACAGAGAGAGAGACGGGGCGCGAGCGGGTGAGGGAAGAGAGAGAGGGAGACAGAATCCAAAGCAGGCTTCAGCCTCTGAGCTGTTAGCACAGAGCCTGATGTGGGGCTTGAACCCACAAACTATGAGATCATGACTTCAGCTGAAGTTGGACGCTTAACTGACTGAGCCACCCAGGTGCCCCAAGGGCACCTGTTTTTAAAGACAGGTCTGCAAAAGATAGTACCTGAGGAAACACATATTTCTGTCGCTCAGAGAATGGTTGAGTGACTAATTTGGGGGAAAGAAGCTCAATTTGAGTTGCATTTTGTGCTGCAAACATTTCAAGCATGTGCTTAACATGCAAAAAATAGTTTTGTTTTTTTTTTAAAGATAGGAAATACATTTCTCCTTTGAAACCAAAATGATGTTCACTGCAGACCCCTATCATGCTCCAAGAATGACTCATGTTCTAAGTGAATTGCTTAAGTTTGAAAAAAACCAAGCGGGTATTTTAGACTCCCCTCCTCCCTTCCTCAGTTGGATTCCTCAGTGGGCTTTTTAGTTTCCCAAGTTAATGTACTTTTCCGACTAAAAAAAAAGATGCTGTTGAATACTTGTCATTCCTGATTACCACACTTCATGTGGCAGATGCATGCGGACTGGGCTGTGTTATCTTCAGTACAAGTGTTTTGGAACTGCTTGTCTGTATGGACCACATATCAGGGCTGCCCTGGCCAGGCAACCCTAAAATGAAATTGTGACTTAAAGGTTTTGTCCCTCCAGGAGGAAATAAAGAGCCAGGGAGCAAACCCAGCCTCTGAAATCACAGCGGAATCTTCCTGCCAGGCCTCCAGGGGCGGCCGAGTGCTTCCATCTGCCTCCCAGGGTTTGGTGACTGTGACGGGCAGGAAGGAAGCAGGCAACATCAAAGGACGCTGGTCAGAGCCCCATAGTGGCTTGGAACCTCTCTGTGACACAAGGTTTCACAAGTGTGCATTTTTATCAGCTGCAGGCTAACAGCTTCCTTCCCTCTGTGGGTTGTCTGCCTTTCTAAATTGCCAGATTTTTCTCACAGATTTCAAATCCACCCTAAGTGGTTCTGCTGGCTGAGCTCAGAGCTAGACAGATGCGTTCCCAGAGGCTAAATCCAGGCCCGCCCAGAACTAGACCAGGAGGCGGAGGTGCTCAGGGGTGAGCAGTAGGGATAGGTTTCCTTTGATTTCCTCTGGGGGACCTGGCCTGCACTCCCTCCCCCACTTGCTCTGGGGTCCTCTCAAATCTCAGAGACCTGCCAGCAACTGCAGAGGGAGCCCTGGTTTCCATCCTGCCCAGTGGGCTCAGAAGGGCAGGCCGATAATGGGATTCCTCCCACATCCGGAAACACCACCCTGGCCCGGCACTAGGGGGTGGTGTAATCCACATCCGGAAACACCTCCCTGGCCCGGCACTAGGGGGTGGTGTAATCCACATCCGGAAACACTACCCTGGCCCGGCACTAGGGGGTGGTGTAATCCACAGGCTATCATTTCGGTGGATGGAAGATAATGCTCCAGGTTTTCTCAAACTCAGATGAAGGACCACCTTTCCCTCTCCAATTTTCAATGTATTGCAGTTATATTTTTATAAGTTACGATAAAATGAATTACTAAAAAACAAAATGAAACCCAAAGACATGCAAAGTACAACCGCCATTGTTTATGGTGTCCTTCAGCAGAACGTCAAGTTACTCTGTCAAATTGCTGCAACGGTTTTTATAGGTTTAATTTTTTAAACCTATAGGTTTTATAGGTTTAATTACTTCTGATTTCTGTGCTTACCTTGCTGCAGCCAGGAACAGTCTGAGCACAGCGCTGCCTTGGTACCACACGTTGACTAGTTTAGTGGTCATGGAGAAGGAGATGGGTGGAGAGAGGGGAAGGGAGAGGCAGAGGTGGAGAGAGAGAGAGAGAGAGAGAGATTGTGTGTGTATTGAGGCTGAGAGTGTTGGCATGTGTTCATGAGTGTGTATGCATGTTTGAAGCTGTGAGTGGGTGTACATATGTGTGTATGTGAGTGTGGCACAGGACAGGGAGGGAAGGGATTTAGGCAGACATGATGAGATGCCTATATGGGGCTCAGAGGTGACTATTTAATTGGAGCTTGAGGGGCCAGTGCACAGGCACCAAGGACCAGCACACAAAGAAAAGGGTGGTGGGACAGGGAGAGGCCTTTCCACAAAACAGCCAGTGCTAAGTGGGCATGCCTGTTGGTGGCTGCTATACCCATGCTTTGAGCACAGCTTTCAGTGTGGACCTGCTATGTGTGGGCACAGGCCAGGTATCTGTGCACCTTAGCCTTTCCAGCTTTCCTGGCACTATGAAGACTTTCTGTCAGCCCTGTTTTACTGATGAGACACTGTGGCTCAAAGTCCTAGCAATTGGCTCAAGTGGCAGGGCTAAAAGCCTGAAAATTCACGTCTACCCCCAGCGCTGGTTTTCATTCATAGCAGCCACTAGGAGAATCCTTCCTTGGAGATGGTAATGTTGTTGCTGACTCTTGTTAGAAAAGGCGTCAACTGAAAGAGAATTCTTAGGTGCCCACCTTCCAGAAGCATTGGCTTTCAAGAAGTGGCCTGGCCAGTATGGACTGAAGAGCCTGTGATCAGAAATATGTAACCTAGTATTTATGGTATTTAATAACATGTATTATAAAATAAATTATTTCAGGTAAATGTTTTATAATTAGTCAGGGTTATTCAGGCATCTCCTTTGTGAGAATCGGCAGGAGGCAGGGGCAGGGGCACGAGGGTGTTTTTAGTGCTCTGTAGAAATGTGTTCATTCTGTTTAAAAAAAGGTAAAATGTATTTTCTGAAATATTTTACTTGGGGCCAAGAAATAAGCCTAGCTGTCATTAAAGGTCTTCCTTCTTGTCACTTCAAGAGGCGGTCTCTGCAGGAGAGGACTACTGGGGCTCCAGGAACACTCCTGCCTTGGTAGGAGCCGGACCGGAGCAGGCAGCACGCAGCCCCTCCCCTCGCTGGGCTCTGCATTGCCTGGGGACCGTGTCTGATTTACATAAGGTTGCATATTCTTCTGTAAAGATAATGATATATTTTGAGCAACAGTTGTCAGCTTTTGCTTGAACAGCCCACGCCCTTCTCAGGACAGTGACCTGGAGTCGGGGAAGGCCGTGCTCCCCTGCCTGAACAATGTCATCCGGAACCCTCTGCACCGTGCTGTGTTCCCTTAGCCCTCCAGTGTGGAGCTGGGTCGTGGAAGGCTCAGATAAAGGACATTTGAAACCTTCTTAGGAACTTTACTTTCACTGCGGGTCAACATCGGGTGGCCAAATAAATCCTGGTCCCTGGTGGGCAGATACGACCTCTCTGGTGGGCGGGGGCGGGGGGAGGGTCGGATATTCAGATCATGTTGCCTGCCACAGAGCACAATACCAGGAGTGCGTATCTCGAGTGGTATCTCGATTGGTGGCTGGTCACTCCCCAGTCTCCTGCTTCCCTGGCATGGTGTTTAGACATCTGGAACTCCTCACTGAAGAAGAGATAGAGCTGGTAGACATTTCTAAGATTTTAATCTGTTGAGTAATTCATCCTCTGGACCCACGGTTAATCTTGACTGAGAAGCAATCCGGTTTGATTTTCTTACTCAGAAAACATGAAGTTTTAATATCTGAATGAGGAAAAGTTTTGTGCTAATAGATTCTTTTGGCCACTCTAGCCCCTCCATGCCACCTACCTGTATTTGACTTTCCAAAGCAGTAACTTTGGGCTTGTTTTCTGTGGTTCTATAGCACTAGGCATGAATGTCTGTGATGTTAAGTAATTGGTATTTTCTGGTCACAGAATGGTGGTATGGCGGAAGGTGCCCAGAGGCCTTGGACTCATGTCCTGACATTCAGTAGCTCTGAATAAACTGCCTGTGTCTGTTCCCTCTTTTGTAAAGTGAAGGGCTTGAAGTATGTTCTAAATTCACTTCTGATTTAGTCTCTGCAAGTGCCCTATTCCGGGAGCTTTTTCCTCACTGTGATCTGTAGAAAAGCAATAGTTTGTTAAGAATTGTCTATGCTTTCATCAGGCCAGGATATTTTCTGGAATCAAGTTGATATAATTAGATTTAGGATCAAGAAGTCAGAATCAATGTCTCAGCATTGCCTGGAACTGGCTGAGGGCTCTGAATCTCTTACCCAAAGCGGGCGGAGGCGGGGATGAGATAGGCCTCTGAGACCTACACCAAGTCCCAAACAGTTCAATTTCACTCGAAGCACTTACGTGAAATACAACCTACTGATTCTATTCCTTAGTCTTGTACGATCATGCCTCATTGCATCATTTCTGACACATGGTGGTTCATTCTCAGACTCCAGTAGCAGGGTTTTAAAGCTCTTCCCACTGCTTGATGGGTTAGAACAGAGTCAATGTGGAGCCCAGAGGACAGGCACAGGTTGTAAGTCAAAGCCAGGCTGTGTCTATAACTCCTTAGTAGACGGAGCCTTCAAGCAAAGTTTAGGACTGGCTCTATGAAGGAAATGACAGTGTTCTTGTGGCTCTGTCCTTTTCTGTGCCTGGCCTGTTTTAGACATTCTCCATCAATCTGCATCCACCTATTTAATATAGGCTTCTTAGGAAGTGATTTGATAAATTAATTCACCTTAGGTTATAAACGAATTTTATCATTCTTACTATATGCATGTAAAGGCGCAAAAGCTGTCTAACTTCATTTCCAAGTTAATGGTATCACGAGTTTTTGAGAATTTTCTTTTCTTCAGGGCTCAGTACTGGGCTACAGAAATGAGTCAAACTTCTGCAGTATGTTGTTTTGCTATGCTCTGTTGGTATTACTAACCCTGTAAGATGTTATCTCTGACATATTCATAGCATCACCATGACACACATGAGGTATGTCCCCCATTTTTAAGCTCCAGAGATGTCTTGGAGAGCATGCTCAGTAGATTTGATTTTCAGAGATCTTATCAAGTTGTGTGCTAAATGAGCCAAGCCCCTAATCTTCCTTCAGAAGGAGCTTAAAACCATGGCTGCGTTAGTATGGAATGAGAGAGTATATTTCCTCATGGCTTCACCAAACATTTGAACTTCTGAGAAGAGACTTGACATGTTCATCCTTTTTCCTCTGGCTGGAGGAGTCAAGACTGAAGGTGAATTTATGAAATCAGTTCTTTCTAGATAGGTCTCTTTGAAAATAAAAATTGTTTGCACATGTGTTTTCTTTTGTGGCAACGCAAACTTTTTTCTGTGTCTTTCAGTTTGGTACGGCTTAGAGTTTTCTTGTGAAAGACATAGATAACCAGTTTCCTACTTATCTTGTGTCAGCTTCAAGATTCTAGGCTTTTATTAATACTGTCACTAATAGTTGCTAATCTTCCTTTCCCCATCTTTTTATTTTTTAATTACAGATTTAGAGACTTCATCCATCCACTCATTGGCGCTGGATCTTTGTCAGTTCTAGAAATCCCAACAGAAATAATATAGTCTATTACCCTTCTGTGCTCTTTAGTCATGTTCTAGCTAAGGAGGGCTATATGGCATAATCTGGTTAAAAGGGTGCTCAAGGGCCAGGAAACATTGTGAGCATTAAAAATGGACTTAGTGACTCTCTTTAGGGAGGTTTTGTTGAGACCTTATCATGTGGATGCTGATAAAGTGATTCCGGTAACTTATTGGCTGTGATAAATGCCTAACCCTCTGCCTGGAATATTGACTTTTTAACACACACTTGAACAGTTGATGGATGGATACTCTTATGAAGCTTGCTGGTGAAAAGTGTGCAAATGAAATGATAAATGTTAGTAGAGCTTTTGATTCAAGGCAAAATGGCTCAGTGGACACTTGTGGTTTCAATGTTAGTGATATGATACTATTTCATCATTTTTAAGGGCTTGGTACAGAAAGAATTCATCTTCTAAATGGCAGAATACTGTTACTACAAATAGGTGTTGGATGAAATGAAACTTCTTACTTCCTTCGTGCCCCAAATAGGCAGTATTTTTTGAGGGAGAAAGATTCTCTATTCCAGAAATGTGGTATTATCACAGTCTTACTCTAGATGCTGAAAAATACCCTGTGGCTACCATTCCAAACTTTGGGAAGGAGGTGTTATTTCTTTTATAAAACAGAGAGTGATTTCCAGAGCTAATTATTTCCGTCTGTCAAACAAAGCAATAGCAAACGGTCATCTAACTCTTTCATCGTGACCCAATATAACCAGCTCACCGACTTCCTTGCTCTAATTTCCTGCATTGTTGCAGAGAAGGTCTGTGGATTTCAGTACAACATCCTTTAGAAAGCATGGCCAAAAGCTCTTGCTGTCTCCCCAGGAGGAGCAGGAAGAGGGTGGAGCTAACACAACAGTTTCATGTGTAAATAGGAATCTCAGTGATGAAAACAGCACTGCTGTCTCCACGGGCTGTCCACACGAATATTAACAATTGGGTGTTACTTGCTGTTGACCTTGATAGATATTTTACAACGTGGGGTTATAACAATCTCAGGAATTTCCCTGCATCATTTTCCTCCTTATCATTAGAAACACTACCAGTGGCACTGAACTGAACACAACGCGTGGCCCAGATCCTGCCCCATAGAGACCGCTAAATCTGATTGTTTATTAGAAAGTACCTGCTCTGCCCTTTGGCTGCTGCGGGAAGAGGTTCTAGCCTGGTGAACACCCAGAGGAAGTTTGCCATCTGCCTCCCACCTCCTCCATTCGCGCATCTATGAATAGTGACCATCCTTGCTTAGTGTTTGTTCCCCAAATTCTGGATTGAAGGCAGGGACTTTATACATAGGGAGAATAAGTGTACAGTAAATGGGTAAAAACCTGGGAAAGCAGACAAAGAGTGAGAGGCGGTGGGTTCGTCTCTTACTCTGGATTCCACAAAGGGTTATGTCATCTGGATAATGTCTGAAAGGCTCAGAACAATGGTTACTGGTCAGTGAAATGCTCTTAGACTGACCTAACCTCAATCTCTCTGTGTACTCAGTCTGAAGAACCAGTGCTGTGACCAGCATTGACTTTCGGCTCTAGCTTTTACATGTTCTTTCCCGCTCTTGGATTTCTTTTCAACATCCATTCATTCACCTAATTCTCTGTGGACCGAAGGCTCATGGGGTGTCTGCCCTGTGCCCTGCAGTGCACTGTACTCTTAGAGGCAAAGGTGGAGGCAGTGAGGAAGGGGGGTGGACAGATGGTTTTCATGTGTTAAGATGGAATGGTCACTGGAACACTAGGGTGAAGAAGCCTATTTTTGTCAGCCTGCTGGATGCATGAGATTGGAATGGCGTTTACACAGTTGAGAGTCAGGATTCCCAGAGGCGTGACTGGAGTGTCACATTCAGTCTCACAGCAGCCTGAGTGCTGTACTTCAGAAGATCAGCTCACTGCCCACGCAGTGGGATTTTAGGCATTTCAGTACAAACCTCTGCGGTGTCTTCCTCCAGCCAGAGTAGATAACTGAAATTTGCCATTAGACATTCATTCATTAGGTAACATAGTTTTGGTTCACTCCTTGGTTAAAATAAAATTTAACTTAGGGAGGAGCCATCTTAACTTGACAATTCATGTGGATATCACATCTCTCGATGTTCAAGAAAGAAGTTTGGATGAGGGTTGGGTGGAGAGCAGAGGGAACAGATTTGTGCTGATTTGACTTTATGCCTTGAAATAGAAACTCAAATTCCTTCACAACGATCTGTAGCACAGGACTACTTGGTAGCTCTCATGACCACCGTTGAGTGGGGACAGGCCTGGGTCATTTACATGTACAATCTATTCTCACGTTTCCTATAGCCCTTCTTAAGGGCTAAACCCATGGAATCCTTGCTTGTAGGTGAATCCTTGCCTCTTACATTTATTGGTGCAGAGTGAGGGGCGCATGGTGATAGGATTGTGTAAGGGCAAAGCGGGACACACTAACTCGGGGATAAGAATGATCTCCCATAACTCACCTCACCTACCTTTGTGGGTGGATAAATTGGAAACTCTGAGAAGGTTAATGGTTCACCTGCCAAATTCAGGGAGAGACCACACTCCAGGGTTCTGTCTTCTAGTCCATGAGCCCGCCATGATGAAGCATGGTATCCTGCCCTGGTGGGCGCTCCTTTCACCTGGGACCCAAGGCATTGGAGTACCTTGCCAAAAGGTACCAATATTCCATCCTATCCTGTGGAAAGCAGGGAGAGCCAGTTTGTGATGGGCTGGAAGGTACTCACACCATTTGTGGTGGCTAGGCCTGTGTGTCCTGACCAACTGTAGACACAGCCAGGGAAGGAGCTTGAGGGGGGAGGATGAAGACTGTCTTTGAGGGTGGAGAAATTTGCCGCGACGTAAAATCAGGCCAAGGCCTTAGGTCTAGGTGGTAGTGTTGGGAGAGTCTGATTTGTGGAGGTGGTCAGTCCAGGGCAGTTAGCAGGCACGATTGGGAGTGCTCCAAGGAAGTAGATCATAGCCGATTCCACTGGGCATCCAGCGCCGTGTTCAGAGCAGGGGTTTTCCAGCCAGGGGACAGAGGTTGTTGAATAAATGCAATGTGTTACATGTTCGGCTTAGTCTCTCTTCTGCTATGGTAGAGTGTGCTGGGGAAAAATACAATACAGTGTAGCACAGCATAGTATACTACAGTAGCGTAATAACATTAGTACATGCAGTAGAGTATAGTACAGCCCAGTGTAGTAGAGTATGTGGTACGGTATGCGACAGAACAGTCCAAAATTATACTAATGAACACAGGTGCACAGAACATAATAGCACACAGCACAGCACAGCACAGTACAGCACAGCACAGCACAGTACAGCACAGCACAGCACAGCACAGTACAGTACAGCACAGCACAGCTCAGTACAGCACAGCACAGCACAGTACAGCACAGTACAGCACAGCACAGTACAGTACAGCACAGCACAGCACAGGACAGTACAGTACAGCACAGTACAGCACAGCACAGCACAGCACAGCACAGCACAGCACAGCACAGCACAGCTCAGCACAGCACAGCACAGCAAAGCACAGCACAGCACAGCACAGCACAGCACAGCACAGCACAGTACAGCACAGCACAGTACAGTACAGCACAGCACAGCACAGTACAGCACAGTACAGTACAGTACAGCACAGCACAGCACAGTACAGCACAGCACAGCACAGCACAGTACAGCACAGCACAGCACAGTACAGTACAGCAGAGCACAGCACAGCACAGTACAGCACAGCACAGCACAGTACAGCACAGCACAGCACAGCACAGCACAGCACAGCACAGTACAGCACAGCACAGTACAGCACAGCACAGCACAGTACAGCACAGTACAGTACAGCACAGCACAGCACAGCACAGCACAGTACAGCACAGCACAGCACAGTACAGCACAGCACAGTACAGCACAGCACAGTACAGCTCAGTACAGCACAGCACAGTACAGTACAGCACAGCACAGCACAGTACAGTATAGCACAGTACAGCACAGTACAGCACAGCACAGTACAGCACAGCACAGCACAGTACAGCACAGCACAGCACAGTACAGTACAGCACAGTACAGCACAGTACAGCACAGTACAGCACAGCACAGTACAGCACAGCACAGCACAGCACAGCACAGTACAGCACAGCACAGCACAGTACACCACAGCACCGCACAGCACAGCACAGTACAGCACAGCACAGTACAGCACAGCACAGCACAGCACAGCACAGCACAGCACAGTACAGCACAGTACAGCACAGCACAGCACAGCACAGTACAGCACAGTACAGCACAGCACAGTACAGCACAGCACAGTACAGTACAGTACAGCTCAGTACAGCACAGCACAGCACAGTACAGCACAGCACAGCACAGCACCGCACAGCACAGTACAGCACAGTACAGCACAGTACAGTACAGTACAGCACAGCACAGCACAGCACAGCACAGTACAGTACAGTACAGCACAGCACAGTACAGCACAGCACAGCACAGTACAGCACAGCACAGCACAGCACAGCACAGTACAGTACAGCACAGCACAGCACAGTACAGTACAGCACAGCACAGCACAGTACAGCACAGCACAGTACAGTACAGTATAGCACAGTACAGCACAGTACAGCACAGCACAGTACAGCACAGCACAGCACAGTACAGCACAGCACAGTACAGCACAGCACAGTACAGCTCAGTACAGCACAGCACAGTACAGTACAGTACAGCACAGTACAGTACAGCACAGTACAGCACAGTACAGCACAGCACAGCACAGCACAGCACAGTACAGTATAGCACAGTACAGCACAGTACAGCACAGCACAGTACAGCACAGCACAGCACAGTACAGCACAGCACAGCACAGTACAGTACAGCACAGTACAGCACAGTACAGCACAGTACAGCACAGCACAGTACAGCACAGCACAGCACAGCACAGCACAGTACAGCACAGCACAGCACAGTACACCACAGCACCGCACAGCACAGCACAGTACAGCACAGCACAGTACAGCACAGCACAGCACAGCACAGCACAGCACAGCACAGTACAGCACAGTACAGCACAGCACAGCACAGCACAGTACAGCACAGTACAGCACAGCACAGTACAGCACAGCACAGTACACCACAGCACCGCACAGCACAGTACAGTACAGTACAGCTCAGTACAGCACAGCACAGCACAGTACAGTACAGCACAGCACAGTACAGCACAGCACAGCACAGCACAGCACAGCACAGCACAGTACAGCACAGTACAGCACAGCACAGCACAGCACAGTACAGCACAGTACAGCACAGCACAGTACAGCACAGCACAGTACAGTACAGTACAGCACAGCACAGTACAGCACAGCACAGCACAGTACAGCACAGTACAGCACAGCACAGCACAGCACAGCACAGTACAGCACAGTACAGCACAGCACAGTACAGCACAGCACAGTACAGTACAGTACAGCTCAGTACAGCACAGCACAGCACAGTACAGCACAGCACAGCACAGCACCGCACAGCACAGTACAGCACAGTACAGCACAGTACAGTACAGTACAGCACAGCACAGCACAGCACAGCACAGTACAGTACAGTACAGCACAGCACAGTACAGCACAGCACAGCACAGTACAGCACAGCACAGCACAGCACAGCACAGTACAGTACAGCACAGCACAGCACAGTACAGTACAGCACAGCACAGCACAGTACAGCACAGCACAGTACAGTACAGTATAGCACAGTACAGCACAGTACAGCACAGCACAGTACAGCACAGCACAGCACAGTACAGCACAGCACAGTACAGCACAGCACAGTACAGCTCAGTACAGCACAGCACAGTACAGTACAGTACAGCACAGTACAGTACAGCACAGTACAGCACAGTACAGCACAGCACAGCACAGCACAGCACAGTACAGTATAGCACAGTACAGCACAGTACAGCACAGCACAGTACAGCACAGCACAGCACAGTACAGCACAGCACAGCACAGTACAGTACAGCACAGTACAGCACAGTACAGCACAGTACAGCACAGCACAGTACAGCACAGCACAGCACAGCACAGCACAGTACAGCACAGCACAGCACAGTACACCACAGCACCGCACAGCACAGCACAGTACAGCACAGCACAGTACAGCACAGCACAGCACAGCACAGCACAGCACAGCACAGTACAGCACAGTACAGCACAGCACAGCACAGCACAGTACAGCACAGTACAGCACAGCACAGTACAGCACAGCACAGTACACCACAGCACCGCACAGCACAGTACAGTACAGTACAGCTCAGTACAGCACAGCACAGCACAGTACAGCACAGCACAGCACAGTACAGCACAGTACAGCACAGTACAGTACAGTACAGCACAGCACAGTACAGCACAGCACAGTACAGCACAGCACAGCACAGCACCGCACAGCACAGTACAGCACAGTACAGCACAGTACAGTACAGTACAGCACAGCACAGCACAGCACAGCACAGTACAGTACAGTACAGCACAGCACAGTACAGCACAGCACAGCACAGTACAGCACAGCACAGCACAGCACAGCACAGTACAGTACAGCACAGCACAGCACAGTACAGTACAGCACAGCACAGCACAGTACAGCACAGCACAGCACAGCACAGTACAGTACAGCACAGTACAGTACAGCACAGTACAGTACAGTACAGCAGAGCACAGCACAGCACAGTACAGCACAGCACAGCACAGTACAGCACAGCACAGCACAGCACAGCACAGTACAGTACAGCACAGCACAGTACAGCACAGCACAGCACAGTACAGCACAGTACAGCACAGTACAGCACAGTACAGTACAGTACAGCACAGTACAGCACAGCACAGTACAGTACAGCACAGTACAGTACAGTACAGCACAGTACAGTACAGCACAGTACAGTACAGCACAGCACAGTACAGCACAGCACAGCACAGTACAGCACAGCACAGTACAGTACAGCACAGCACAGCACAGTACAGCACAGTACAGCACAGTACAGCACAGCACAGTACAGTACAGCACAGCACAGTACAGCACAGCACAGCACAGTACAGCACAGTACAGCACAGTACAGCACAGTACAGCACAGTACAGTACAGCACAGCACAGTACAGTACAGCACAGTACAGTACAGTACAGCACAGTACAGTACAGCACAGCACAGTACAGTACAGTACAGCACAGTACAGCACAGCACAGTACAGTACAGCACAGCACAGTACAGCACAGCACAGCACAGTACAGCACAGTACAGCACAGTACAGCACAGTACAGTACAGCACAGCACAGTACAGTACAGCACAGTACAGTACAGTACAGCACAGTACAGTACAGCACAGCACAGTACAGTACAGTACAGCACAGTACAGCACAGCACAGTACAGTACAGCACAGCACAGTACAGCACAGCACAGCACAGTACAGCACAGTACAGCACAGTACAGCACAGTACAGTACAGCACAGCACAGTACAGTACAGCACAGTACAGTACAGTACAGCACAGTACAGTACAGCACAGTACAGTACAGCACAGCACAGCACAGTACAGCACAGCACAGTACAGTACAGCACAGTACAGCACAGTACAGTACAGTACAGCACAGTACAGTACAGTACAGCACAGTACAGCACAGTACAGTACAGCATAGCACAGTACAGCACAGTACAGCACAGTACAGCACAGCACAGTACAGCACAGTACAGCACAGCACAGCACAGTACAGCACAGTACAGCACAGCACAGCACAGTACAGCACAGTACAGTACAGCACAGCACCGCACAGCACAGCACAGTACAGCACAGTACAGTACAGCACAGCACAGTACAGCACAGTACAGCACAGTACAGCACAGCACAGTACAGCACAGTACAGCACAGCACAGCACAGTACAGCACAGTACAGCACAGTACAGCACAGTACAGCACAGCACAGTACAGCACAGTACAGCACAGCACAGCACAGTACAGCACAGTACAGCACAGCACAGCACAGTACAGCACAGTACAGTACAGCACAGCACCGCACAGCACAGCACAGTACAGCACAGTACAGTACAGCACAGCACAGTACAGCACAGTACAGCACAGTACAGCACAGCACAGCACAGCACAGTACAGCACAGTACAGCACAGCACAGCACAGTACAGCACAGTACAGTACAGCACAGCACCGCACAGCACAGCACAGCACAGCACAGTACAGTACAGCACAGCACAGTACAGCACAGTACAGTACAGCACAGCACCGCACAGCACAGCACAGCACAGCACAGTACAGTACAGCACAGCACAGTACAGCACAGTACAGCACAGTACAGTACAGCACAGCACAGCACAGTACAGTACAGCACAGTACAGTACAGTACAGCACAGTACAGTACAGTACAGTACAGCACAGTACAGTACAGCACAGCACAGTACAGTACAGTACAGCACAGCACAGCACAGTACAGCACAGCACAGTACAGTACAGCACAGCACAGCACAGTACAGCACAGCACAGCACAGTACAGCACAGCACAGTACAGTACAGTACAGCACAGTACAGTACAGTACAGTACAGCACAGTACAGTACAGCACAGCACAGTACAGTACAGCACAGCACAGCACAGCACAGCACAGTACAGTACAGCACAGTACAGCACAGCACAGTACAGCACAGTACAGTACAGTACAGCACAGCACAGTACAGTACAGTACAGCACAGTACAGTACAGCACAGCACAGTACAGTACAGTACAGCACAGCACAGCACAGTACAGCACAGCACAGTACAGTACAGCACAGCACAGCACAGTACAGCACAGCACAGCACAGTACAGCACAGCACAGTACAGTACAGTACAGCACAGTACAGTACAGTACAGTACAGCACAGTACAGTACAGCACAGCACAGTACAGTACAGCACAGCACAGCACAGCACAGCACAGTACAGTACAGCACAGTACAGCACAGCACAGTACAGCACAGTACAGTACAGTACAGCACAGCACAGTACAGTACAGTACAGCACAGTACAGTACAGTACAGCACAGCACAGTACAGCACAGCACAGTACAGTACAGCACAGCACAGCACAGTACAGTACACCACAGCACCGCACAGCACAGCACAGCACAGTACAGCACAGCACAGCACAGCACAGCACAGTACAGCACAGCACAGCACAGTACACCACAGCACCGCACAGCACAGCACAGTACAGCACAGCACAGTACAGCACAGTACAGCACAGCACAGCACAGCACAGCACAGTACAGCACAGCACAGCACAGCACAGTACAGCACAGTACAGCACAGCACAGTACAGCACAGCACAGTACAGCACAGCACAGCACAGTACACCACAGCACCGCACAGCACAGTACAGTACAGTACAGCTCAGTACAGCACAGCACAGCACAGTACAGCACAGTACAGTACAGTACAGCACAGTACAGTACAGCACCGCACAGCACCGCACAGCACAGCACAGCACAGTACAGTACAGTACAGTACAGCACAGCACAGCACAGCACCGCACAGCACAGCACAGCACAGCACAGCACAGTACAGTACAGCACAGCACAGTACAGTACACCACAGCACCGCACAGCACAGTACAGTACAGCAGAGAACAGTGTAACATAGCACTGCACAGCACAGCCTCATGTCGTTTCGCATGGCATGGTTTCTAAGTCTCGCCATCTGTTTCACCATCTCCCTTTCATGGGCTCACAGGTTTCTCTCTGGCCTATTGCTCGTGTAAACAATGCTGCTACATATAGCACCCTATGAATGTGTCTTTGCACACGTGTGTGGTTATTTCCCTCTTGTCCTATTTTCTGAATGAGAAGTAGGATGGGGTCCGAAGGGCCTTGCTGAAACCGTTTGCATTCTAAGAGCCTCGTGACGATGTGCAGCTGGCCGAGGCCTGGTGGCTGTAGTGTACACCCGAGTGCCTGTGTGGCACCACACGGGTCCAAATCCATCCTGCTGGTCAGGCTTCACCTGGTGAACCTCAGCCCCTTCCTCGGGGCGCCAAGCGTCAGGTTCGGGGCCCCGTTCCGCCAGCAGGCCCCAGGATGGGGAGGCCTCGCCCGGCCTGCTGGTGGAGGCGGCCCCGGGGGACAGTGCAGCCCAGATTTGCAATATCAGCAACTCTTCATCAATCTGGTGAGACCAAAGCCAAGTCTCAAAACAAACATTTCCTGCGTGAACAATGTGTTTGTTATATTTTCCTCATTTGTTTATGATGGCTGTGTCAGCCACACTGATTTACATAAACACTGCCAATCTTGGGATGTTACACTCTCAACAAAAGTAGCTGAGTACAAACAGCATGCCTCAGTTTTAATTCATATTGTCTAAACATAGCAGATGTTGATAAAATGAGCCAACGAGAAAATACAACAAAGGAGACCATTTCAACGGGGGCTTTTGATTAAAATGCATTCCAGATTGACAAAATGTTATCATATTAATGGAATGGATCATTTAAATGTCATATTTGGCTCCTACAGAAACATAAAGCAAGCTTTACTCGAAATCTTGCAGCTTCCAGACACAAATTTACGGGAGGACTGTATATGCATCTGTAATTGAGCCAGTTCTATGCTTCTTGCCCTCTATTAGTTATTTAGTTGTTTGTTTTTGCACACGCGAAACAAACGTGTTGCAGCCTCAATCCTGGACGTGCTGGTGCAGAACCTGCGAGACGATGGTCTTTGCCATTCCTACGAGTCCGTCAGACCATGCTGGGCCCAGAGTCTCCAGGGCCCAGTGCTGGGACACAGTCTTACCTCGGTGGGCCAAATGACTGATTTGGTACCTCTGCATCCTGTGATTCTGGGAAGCAGGTGTTATAGTCCAGGGGGTAGGATTATAAATAACGAGACGATAGTAGACAAGGATTTGATAAATTCCTTACACTTTACATCGGCTACCAGGGAATGACATTCGAAGGCTATTGGCCAAATCCTGCTGTTGAATACTTTAAAATCAGACTAGAGTGAGCAGTAGGGTTCAAGCCTCTCATAGTCAGGGATGACATAATCGCCATTGAATGTTGACAGCGAGCCTTTGTTTATTATGGTTCAGAGAGAGAAATAAAACGGAATACTGCGTCTCTGGCTTTTAATGAGCACTTGGATTTTTTAAAGAGAGAGTCCTTGGAATTGGCTGTGGATGTCATGGGATCCAGAGAGACTGGCCTGGTGACCCGTGGTGGGCGGGAGCCCCATCCAGCGCAGTTCCTGCCTGGGCAGCTGCCACATCCCTGGGATTCTTTGGTGGGAGAACTCTCTGTAAGGGGCGTGGGGCTGGAGCTCAGTGCAGGCACAGCACATGGGGCTCAGCAGCCTTCTACGAACTCGGGCAGGCATGCAGATGGCCCGTGCACCCAGGCACTGCTGCCTTCGTGTCCCATGGGCGAACGTGGCTCCCCACTGGAAGGGGGCTGCCACTTTGGGAATGTATGTCCAGATCTGAAGTGGGCTTTTAGCGCTCATGGCATTGGGTTGCTTTTAAAAATTAAATTCTGGGGGCACCTGGGTGACTCAGTCGGTTGGGCATCTGACTTCGGCTCAGGTCATGATCTCACGGTTCATTGGTTCAGCCCCACGTTGGGCTCTGTGCTGACAGCTCAGAGCCTGGAGCCTGCTTCAGATTCTGTCTTCCTCTCTCTCTGCTCCTCCCCTACTCATGCTCTGTCTCTTAAAAATTAAATAAACATTAAAAAAATTAAAAAAAAATTCTCTAAAGCACTTAAAATGGAGCTTGTTACATAATAAATACCCTGTAATTGGCAGCTATTGTTGTTGCTGCGTTTGTTTTTGTTTTGAGCTCATCAACTCCAATTCTCACCAAAGGTCATTGACATCAGGTTTTGTCATGGCGTGCATGAGCACGTCAGGATGTTGGAATCAACCCTCACATACCTGACGGAGGGAGCAGGGCTCACTCTAGGGGCAGAGACTGTCATTTAGACGTGGAAACGTTGACATAAGGAGAAGGGAAAGGAAATAGAATTAATTACTTCTTTGACTAATGACTCATTAAGAAGTAGGCACAGTTCACCGCAGTATTTCTTTGTAGTGGTAAAATGCTATTACTTCTATAGAATTTGGCATTTTATACAATGGCAATATTCAGGTTTCTTTTGTAGATGGGGACATGAAGACTGAAGAAGCTAACTGGCTTTTCCAAGGTCACACGGACTTTGGAGGCATCTCCAACCTCAGGCTAATGTTTCACTCTTGTCTATACCATCTCTTTCAGTAAGACTTTATATGATCTCTAAGTCAAGGAGTCCATTCTACTGGAGAGGAAACAATATGGTGTTTAATGCCCTGTAAGTAGTTTGCTCAATAGCTTTGCAGAATGTTCCTGAAGGATGAACACTTTTCAGCTGCGGGAAAGGGTAAATAAGAAACAATAAAAATGGCAAACATTATTTTTCTGTATTCCCATTAGGCTTTGGGTACCAACGAATTGTCATTATTAATTTTTTAAATTAAGACTTTTCATTTTGAATTAATTCATGGTAGGTTCACATGCAGTTGTAAAGATATAATACAAAAAATCCTGTAACTATTACCCAGTTTCCCCCAATGGTAACATCTTACAAAATTATAGAATAATGTTGCAACTAAGATATGGACATTGATACAAAGTATAGAGCATTTCCATCACCACAAATATCCTTCCCTTTTCCCTTTTGGGGCACCTGTGTGGCTCAGTTGATTACGTTCCTGACTTTGGCTCATATCACGATCTTGCGATTTGTGGGTTCAAGCCCTATATAGGGCTCTCTGCTGTTAACTCAGAGCCCGGTTCAGATCCTCTGTCCCCACCTCTGTCTGCCCCTCCCCTGCTCTCTTTCTCTCTCAAAGAAAAACAATTTTTTAAAAAAGAAAGAATTATAGCCGTACCTACCAACTTTTCCTATGTACCCACCTGAAAGGGGGCAACCGCTAATCAGAAATCCATTTCTATAATTTTACTATTTCGAGAATGTTACAGGGGCGCCTGGGTGGCTCAGTCAGTTAAGCGTCCAACTTCGGCTCAGATCATGAACTCGCAACTCATGAGTTCAAGCCCATGTAGGGCTCTATGCTGACAGCCCAGAACCTGGAGCCTGCTTCAGATTCTGTGTCCCCCTTTCTCTCTGCCCCTTCCCCATTCACACTTTGTCTCTTTCTACCAAAATGAACGTGAAAAAAAGTTTAAAAAAAGTGAATAAACGTTAAAAAAAAGAATGTTATATAAATGGCATGATATGGTGTATAATTTTTTTTTTTCACTCAACAATAACTCTCTGGAGATTTATACTGCTTGTGTGTACCAATAGTTCATTGCTTTTTCTTACTGAGCGGTGTTACATGGTGTGAATGTACCATTGTTTGTGAATCATTCACCCAGTGAAAGATATCTGGGGTATTTCTCTTTTTGGGCTGTTATAAATAAAGTTGTACATTTATGTACAGATTTCTTTTCATGTGAGCATAAATCCTCATTGCTCTAGAATAAATGCCCAGAAAAGCAATTGCTAAGTTGCATAGTAGTTGTATATTTATTTATTTTATTCTCGAGCTGTTTTCCAGAGTGAAAACATTTTATATTCTCACCAGCAATGTGTGAGTGATCCAGTTTCTTGGCATCCTTGCCAGCATTTAGTGCTATTATGATTTTTTATTTTCTTTTAATTTAGCCATCTTGATAAGTGTGTAATAATATCTAATTTTAATTTGCATTCCCGTACTGGCTAATGATGCTGGGCATTTTTCTCGTGTGCTTATTTGTCATCTGTATATCTTCTTCAGTGAGTAGTCTCTTCATGACTTTTGCCCATGTTCTTACGGACTTTTTCTTTTTTACTGCTAAAGTTTGAGAGTTCTTTAATACTCTCTTTCTATTTCTTAAATCTCCTTTGTCACATATGTGGCCTGCAAATATTTCCTCCCTGTCTGCAGCTTGTCTTTTCATCTTTGATCAGTGTCTTTCACAGAGGGAAGGTTTTTAATTTTCTTCAAGTCTAATTTATCATTTTTTCTTTTGATGATTGCGCTTTTCCGATCAAGTTTAAGAACTCTTGGCTGAATACTAAATCATGAATACTTTCTCATATGTTTTCCCTAAATGCTTTATTATGAAGTCCATGACATAGTTGAGTTAACTTTCGTAGAAGGCATGACACTTAGGGTTAGGATAATTTTTTTTGGCCTGTGGATATCCAATTGCTCTAGCTCCATTTGTTGATAAGCTATTTTTAGGCTGTTCATTTGCTTTTGCACCTTTGTTGGAGGTCAGTTGGACATATTGGTTGGGTCTACTTCTGGGATATGTATTCTGTCTCATAGATCTCTGTGTCTGTCCCTTCACCAGTACCAGACAGCCTGAATTGCTGTGGTTATGTAAGTCTTGAAATTAGGTACTATTTACCCCCACCCATCTTATTATTCTTCTTCAAAATTGTAGCTATTCTACTTCTTTTGGCTTTTTATATACACTTAAGTGATCTTGTTCACATCTGTAGAAAGTCTTGCAAAGATTATGGTAGGAATTATGTTAATCCTGTATATCGATTTTGGTATCTTTACTTTTCGAGTCTTCCAATCCATCCATACCATCCATTTATTTCTCTGTTCAAATTATCCTTGATTTCTATTATCAGCATTTTGTAATTTCTGCCATACACGTCCTGTACATGTTTTCTTATATTTACACTTAAGCATTTCTCTTTTTTAGACTGAGTTTAAATGGCATCGTAGTCTTTAATTTTAAGGTCTCTGTATTTAATGCTAGTGTACAGAAATACAATCATTTTATCTAGTTTGTATCCAATCACATTGCTGCACTCACTTAGTAGTTCCAGAAATTTACCTTTTTCCTTCTCTTCAGGGTTTTCTATGTAGACCACTATGTCATCTGCAAATAGGGACAATTTTGCTTTTTCTTCTCTGATCTGTGTGCCTTTTATTTCCTTTTCTTGACTGGTCGCACTGGCTGGAACTTCAGCACTGTGTTGAATAAGAGTGGATATCTTTGCCTTGTTCATAGTCTTAGGAAGAAAGCATTCAGTCATTCACTGTTAACTATAATATTAACTGCAAAGTTTTTCTGATGTTTCCGAATCAACTAGAGGAAGTTTCTCTCTATTCCTAGTTTTCCAAGCTTTTAAAATTCATGAACAGGTATTTGAATTGAATTTTATCAGCTGCTTTATTTTTTTTTTTTTTGCATTAATTGATACAATCAGAGGAATTTCCTTGTTTATCTGTGAATATGGTGGATTGCAACAATTGATTTTCATATACGGAACCAGTTTCGGATCCTTGAGGTAAGGCCCATTTGGTCATTGTATAAAATTTGTTTTCCATTCACAGAATTCTATTTGATAATATTTTGCTAAGGATTTTTACACCTATGTTCATGAAAGATATTAGCTTGTAGTCTCCCAGCCCCTCCTCCCTTTTGAAATGTGTTTGTCTAATTTTGAATTTGGGAGTATTTCCTTCTCTTCTGTTTTTTGGAATGATTCTGTAGAAGTGGTAATTCTTATGTCTATGTTTGGTAGAAGTCTTCCGTGATACCATCTGGACCTGCAGATTTTTTTTTTTGAGAGTTGTTAATTAATTAAACTAATTAATTCAATTTAAAAAATACTTATAGGGCTATTCAAATGATCTATTTAGTATTGAGTGAGTTGTTGTAGGATGTATCTTATAAAGAATTCTTCCGTTTCACCTAATTTGCCAAATGTTGCCAAGGAGCTGTTGGCGGCGTTCCCTTCTTGCTCCTTGATGTCTGCAGGGAAAAGGTCCTTCCTAATATCGATGTTTTGTGTTTTCTCTTTTTAAAATAAACTTTTCTAGAGTTTTGTCAGTGTTATTGATCTTTTCAAAATGCCAATTCTTTGTTTCACTGATATTCTCTATTATTTTTGTTTTCAGTTTTAGTGATTTCTGTTCTTATTATTTCTTTCTTTCTATTGCTTTCAGTTTCTGTTGTTCTTTTTCTAGGTTCTTGAGGTGAGAGGTTAAATTACTGATTTGAAACTTTTCTTTTTTCTAACGTATGCATTTAGTGGTATAAATTTCCCTCCTGCACTGCTTTAGCTCAGTCCCACAGTTTTGATATGTTATATTTTCAGTTTCACTGGATTCAGTGTATGTTTTAATTTCCTTTGCGGTTTTCTTCTTTCCTTCCTCCCTCTCTCTCTGTGTCTCCCTCCCTCTCTCGCTTCCTTCCTTTCTTTCTCATGAGTTTTTATAGGTGTTTCAGAGGGTTTTTAGTTTTCAAATGGTTGGATATTTTGTTGTTGATTTCTGGTTTGTTAGCATTGTGGTCAAGGAATGTTTGATTTCAATTCTTTAAAATTTGTAGAGTTTTAATTTAATTTAATTTTTTAATGCCAGAGGATGTGGTATATTTTGGTGTATTTTCTTTGGGTTCTTGAAAAAAATTTGTATTCTGCTGTTGTTGGGTGGAGTATTCTGCAAATGTTGATTAGAACCTGTTTACTAATAGTGTTGTTGATTTAGTACATATTCTGGCTGATTTTCTCATTCTTTTAACAATTGCTGAGAGCAATGTGTTGAAGTCTCTTACTATAATTATGGATTAGTTTATTTTCCCTTTGAAGGCTGTCAGTTTTTGCTTCACATATTCTGTGTTGTTGTTTGGTGCACACATATTTGGGGTTTCTATGTTCACTTGGTGGATGACTCTTTTCCATTATATAATATCCCTTTTTGTCTCTGGTAATTTTCTTTATTCTGAAGTCCACTTTATTAGATATTAATGTATTCTCTCCTACAATCTTTTGACCATTATTTGAATGGTGTGTCTTTTCCATACTTTTACTTTCAACTTGCCTAAATCACTATGTTTGAAGTGAGTTTCTTGGGGATAACATAGAGTTGTTTTGTATTATATTATATTATCTTCTATTCTATTATTTATACATTTATATTTAATATGCTTATTAATATTTTAGGAGTTAAGCTTGTCATATTTTTTTGGTTTCTATTTGTTCTTTCTGGTTTTTATTTCTCTATTTTATTTTTCCTTCCTTCCTGTGGTTGAACAATCTTTTTAGAATTCAATTTTGATAGAATTTTGAGGGTATCTCCTATAGCACCTTTAGTGTTTTGCTCTAGGTATTACATTATGTATCTTATCACAAAGTACTGGTGCTGTCATTTTGCCAGGTGGAAAGACTTGTACAAACTTTACTTCCAAGCCCTTTACCTTCCCATTTTTATAATACAATTATCTTTAACATTTTCTCAGACTGTTATAATTTTTGCCCCAACTCTGTACTGTATTATAATATAGTATAATATAATGTAATATAGTACTCAAGAGGAAAAGGAAAGTTTATTTCTTTTTACTTATATTTGTGCTTACTGTGTTCTTTCTTCCTTTCTTATGTCTCAATATTCCTTCTTTTTTGGGGGTGCCTGAGTGGCTTAATCAGTTAAGCGTCAAACTCTTGATTTCAGCTCAGGTCATGATCTCACAGTTTGTGGGATCAAGCTTTGTAGGGCTTTGTGCTGATAGCTTAGAACCTGCTTGGAATTCTTTGTCTCCTTCTCTTTCTGCCCCTTTTCTTGCTTGTGTGTCTTCACTCTCTTTCTGTCTCTCTCTCTCTCAAAAAAAAAAAAAGGATTTTTTTTTATGATTTTCTGTCTGGAGATACTTCTTTTGCCATTCCTTTAGGGTAGATCTACTGGTGACGAATTCTCTCAGTTTTCCTTCCTCTGAGGATCTTTTGATCTCCCTTTCATTCCTCAAGGAAATTTTCACTGTATATAGAATTTTGGTTTGGCAGTTACTTTTTTTTTTTTTTAACTCTTTTAAGCCATTTCCTCTGGCTTCCATGGTTTCTGATGAAAAATTTATGGTCGTTTGAATTGCCTTCCTCATATAGGTGAGGTGATAGTTTTTCTCTGCATTCTTTTAAAAATTGTTTTGCACTCCTTTAGTTTTCATAAGTTTAGTTATGATGTGCCTTGGTGTTGATTTCTTTGCATTTATATTTGCATTCACTTAGCCTTTTGAATGTGTAGGCTGCATCTTTTGCTAAACTTTGGAAGTTTCCAACCATTTGTTCCTTGGGTACCTCCCAGGCTCACACATATTCTCCTCTCCTTCTGAGACTCCAGTTACACTAATGTTAGATTTTTTGTTATAGCCCACAAGTCTCTTGAGGTTCTATTTATTATTAAGTTTTTAGTCTATTTTTTTCCTGTTACTCAGATTGGGTAAATTCTATCAGTCTGTCCTCCAGTTCCCTGGTTCTTCCCTCTTTCCTTTTCATTCTGCTCTTGAGCTCTTCACTGAAGTTTTTTTTTTTTTTAAATATCAGTTATGTTTTTTTCAGTTCTTGATTTTCCATTTGGTTCTTCTTTCTTCTATTTCTTGCTGAGACATTTATGTTTTTGCTGAGTTCATTTTTTCCCGTTGTTTCAAATGTGTTTTGTATTTGCTCCTTGAAGTATTTTTATGTTGGCTTCTTTAAAATCTCTATCAGATAATTTTAACATCTTTGTCATCTCAGAGTTGGCATATTTTGCCTGTTTTCATTCAGTTTGAGAGCCTTCCGGTTCTTGGAATTATGAGTGACTTAACATTGATACCTGAACGTTGAGTACTATGTAATGAGACCTTCGGTTTTAGTTGGCTTCTTCTGACACTGCTCCAGTGGGAAGCAGGATGGTGTGTCTCATTATTACCAGTTGGGAGTGAAGTCTGGGTTCCCCCCTCAGTCTCCCTTGACACCCAGGGGAATCTCTTCATTGCTGAGGGTGGAGGTGTTGGTAGTTTTGACTTCCTGGTAGGCCTCCATGGATCTGTCCTGGCTGTGAGGGGTAGAACTACTCCCCTTGTGGCTGCACTGACACAATGGCGGTGGATGGCCCCATTACTGCTGGGTGATGGTGAAAGTGTTGAGTCTCCCCTAGGCCTCCTCTGACACCAGAGAGAGGGGTGCTGCATTTCTGCTGGGTGATCTCCACTAACGCCAACTGATGGGAGTGGGCTGGGGTCGCAGGGTACTTCCTTACTGCCTGGAGAGGGTGGGATTCTAGCCTCCTAACTTGGCCTTTGCTGGTGTGGGAGAGGGACCATAGGTTCTCCTGTAGTGTTTGGCTGGAGGACAGTGGTTATTTTCTAAAAGTTTTTTATCTTGCTCGGCCACCCGTTTCCTGGATCTTGGCCTAGAGAGAGTAAGCTTCAGTTAGGACTTTTCTATGCTCATTGGCATTTCCAGGTTACTGGTTTCTTTAGCTCCAAGTCTGTGATATATGAGGCACAAAACAAAACAAAACAAAAAACAAAAACACCCCCAAGGGATGTTGGCAACAGGCAAACTATGCCAACTCTGAGATGACAAAGATGTTAAAAATATCTGATAAAGATTTTAAAGAAGCCAACATAAAAAAAGCCAGGGAACTAAATTACATGTCATTCCTCAGGTGCCGAGGCCTCTAGCTGGTCTGGCTTCCTCTCCAACCTTTCAGGGTTTTATTTTATTATTATTTTTTAAATGTTTATTTATTTATTTTGAGGGAGAGATAGAGAGAGAGAGCAGGGGAGGGGCAGAGAGAGAGAAGGAGGCAGAATCCCAAGCAGGTTCCCACCGTCAGCGCAGAGCCTGATGTGGGCCTCGATCCCACGAATTGTGAAATCATGACCTGAGCCAAATCCAAGAGTTGGATACTTAACTGACTGAGCCACCAGGTGCCCCTCTTCAGCATTTTATATATAAAATGTCCAGTGTTTTCAGTTATGCTTAGCAGGAGGAGTAGAGTATACCTACTCTGTCTTCCCAGAATCAGAAGTCCGGTCATTAACTTGTAAATGTCTTTGCCAAATAATATAAACAGCAAGTGGAAAGTCGAAAGTCTGGGACTTTGTATGCAAATGCGTCATCATGATCCAATAATATTCAACTCCAGGAGGACTTTGAATTTCTTTCTAGTTGCTGTCGGTGCTGACATTCTCTTCATGTAGGTGTCGGTTAATTTCCACAAACTTAATTTATGTTTGGTTATTCTGAGACTCTTGCATTGAATTTCCTAAGGAAAGCCAAGGTGGACAAGTGTAAATTTGCTTAGCAGCAATCACTTCAGAGTGAATATAAATGCGGCTGCAAATGATGGCTAAGTTTCTGGGGTGGGGAGCTCAGACCATTGAGGCTCTGGGAGGGGCAGCGTCTGCATTTTGAACACAGAGACTTCATAGTTCACATCACTAAGCAGTGATGGATTTAAGTGACTGTTGCTGGACAAGACACATTAGTAGATTTCCTGTGGCACTTCATAATGAGCAGTTAATTTTAGCTTGCTCAAAGGAGAAGGAGTCCTTGCTGGCTGACCAGCTCGGTTTTCAGGGAATCACTATAGTGACAAATACTGTTATAAAGTATACAGAGGAAAACGATTAATAAGTGCCCGCTGATGATGAAGTGTTGCCAGATTTCCTGTGAAATGGAGAAGTAGTGTGAAGACCAGGCCATCTATTGACGTCTCTTGTAATTAGTGCTTAACGTGCTTTTGAACCCAACTTTTCCATTTGTATGTTGTTTCTAACTGGGGGTAGAAATGGAAACTATTTATTTTTGGATCCAAACCCTAGACACATTGAAGAGTTCCGAATTCATGAAAGGAAGACGAAGAAGTGATTAAAGTAACTTTAGAAATGCAGATTATTGTAGAAGTCACCAATTTATCTGACCAAGGACAAAACACCCTGCTTCAAATTATAAGCTGCTGTAAAACAGTAGTTGAATCTCACCACCTCCTCCACCATTATACTTTACCGATAAAAAAAAATTTACTCGGCCCATAAATTTCCCGAATGCCCCAGTCCAAGCTAGCTGTACTTATTTGTGACATGGAATAAGGCTTTCTGCAACTAAAGGTTATTCTGATATCCCAGGCCCTGGCCCAGTGTCTGGCCTAGAGCAGACGCTAAACAAATGTTTATAAGTATTTGACTATGGGAAATGTGTGTGCCCCACATCCCTAAACCAGAAGGAAAGGTACAGTCTGTTTCAACTTGGCTCTTGAAATTGGATTGGTCTTCAGATGAACACTTATTAATAATTAGTAAATAAAAGACACTTATTTAAGGTCAAGCTTTCAGGTCTACTTTGTGAATAAGATCTGAACTTTGGAAATGACCTTAAATTAGTATGGGATATTATGACTTGGTCTTAGAAGAACATCATACTATTAAAAACCTAATAGGGGCGCCTGGGTCGCTCAGTCGGTTAAGCGGCCGACTTTGGCTCAGGTCATGATCTCACAGTCTGTGAGTTCGAGCCCCACGTCGGGCTCTGAGCTGATGGCTCAGAGCCTGGAGCCTACTTCAGATTCAGATTCTGCGTCTGCCTCTCTCTCTTTCTCTCTCTCTGCCCTTCCCCTGCTCATGCTCTGTCTCTATGTCTCTCAAAAATAAATAAATGCTAAAACAAAACAAAACAAAACAAAACAAAACAAAAACCTAATATATGAAATGAGCACTGGGTGTTATGTGGAAACTGATTTGACAATAAATTAAAAAAAACCCTAATATATGTATAATTAGAGTTCCCTTCTCAGCTTCTGGATGTGTGCCATTATTTATGGTGGCACAATAAAAAATGCTTACGTAATATTTTAGCGTCTTGTATAATAGTGCCAACTGTTTTAGGCTGAGTTGTACATATGGAGATAAAAGGCCCGTTTTCTGTGTCAGTTAGAACGGGGTTCGGTTGTATACAAGAGACCCAGTCAGTCTTTGTGCTTTTACCACACAGGGGTTTGTGTTTGTAAACAGTGTCACACAGGTATTCCTGACTATAAGAGAGCCTAGAAGCAGTGAGCGTTTTTAACTGGGCATGTTGTTGCTCCCAATAAAATTGAGATTGTGTTGATAAAATAGAAAAGGAAATGATATACTCCAAATTCCATTTCAGATATCTCTGTAAAAGTTCTGCTGGTACAAACCACATCCAATCCCATGTTCTTCCATAATGGAAATTCGCCGTGCTCACCAACCATCCTGTCTTCAGCTACAGCTATACCTCATTTTACTGTGCTTCATTTTATCGTGCTTCTCAGATATTGTAGTTTTTATTTTTTTTAATTGAAGGTTCGTAGCAACGCTGCATTGAGTGAGTCTACTGACATCATTTTTCCAACAGCATTTTGTGTTTCTGTGTCACACTTTGGCAATTTTTGTAACATTTCAAACTTTTTCATTATTATTTTATTTGTGATGGTGATCTGTGACCAGTGACTATGACTTGCTGAAATCTCAGATGGTTAGCATTTTTTAGCAACAGAGTCTTAAAAAAATTTTTTTAATGTTTATTTTTGAGAGAATGAGAGAGCATGAGCAGGGAAGGGGCAGAAAGAGAGACACACACACAATCCAAAGCAGGTTCCAGGCTCTGAGCTGTCAGCACAAAGCCCAACATGGGGCTCGAACTCACAAACTATGAGATCATGACCTGAGCCGAAGTTGGACTGCTTAACCGATTGAGCCACCCAGGTGCTCCTGCAACAGAATATTTTTAAACTGAGGTATGTATTTTGTTTTTTTAGACACGAGACTATTGCACACTTAACAGACTACAGTACAGTGAAAAGGTGACTTTTATATGCACTGGGAAACAAAAAAAATTCATTTAACTGGCTTTATTGCAACATTCACTTTACTGTGGTGGTCTGGAATGGAAGCTGCGCTATGTTTGAGGAGTGCTATACTGCATCTTCTATAGGAGATAAGTTGGCTGAAGACACCTGCCAGAGTTGAGACCATTAACAATTAATGAACTAAAACATTTGTTAAAGTTGGCTATAGTAAAATAATTTGACCCCCTCTTTATAGGGCATGTGAAAACAAGGCACTGGCTTTTATAGATTTCATATTTGTATATCAGAAAAGTATCTTTTTTAATTACTGTGATGGGCAATAGTAATTGCTAATATTTATTGAGCACTTAAAATATGCCAGTTTAATGCTTTGCCTGTGATATCAGTTAGGATTTGCCTGTCAGTTAACAAACCACTTTAAAACTTCCTGGCTTAAACCAGGGACCATTTATTCTCATGAACAATGAGACTCATTTATGCTCATCAATCTCTGGATGAACGGGGCTGGTTTTGCTGATCTTGGCCTGGTTGCTCATACATCTAAGGTCAGGTGGTGAGTTGACTGGGGCTGGCTGGCCTAAGAGGGCTTCTCTCAGATAGCTAGCAGCTGGCCCACGGAAGTGTGGGGCCAGATGGTAACTGGGGCATCTGTCTCTTCCTTCAGCGGCCTAACCTAGCCACAGTATGTCCAAATGGTAGCAGTGTGGTTTCTAGAAGGAAGATGAGAGAATGCATGACCTCTTGGGGTCCAGCTCAGAACTGGCATGATTCTACTCCCACCACATTCATTCTACTGGTTAAAAAGTCATAGGGACAGCCCAGAGACAAGGAATAGACTCTATCCATCTCTGGTTGGAAAGAGTTGCAAAACCACATTGCAAAGGAGAGACCCAGAGAAAGGCGGAGAACTGTGACCATTTCTGCAAACTATTTTGCATAGGCTCTTTTAACGCAACAATCCTGCGAGGTAATGTCACTCTTATTCCCATTTTATACGGGAGGAAACCGAATCTCAGAGGGGCTAAGTAGCTTCGTTCCAAATCGTACCATTCAAAAATGGCAGAAGTAGGACCGAAGAAGGCATTCTTGTTCTAGTTCCTGTTCTCTTAATCATTCTCCTGCAACCAGGTATTCTACCTTAAACCAGGTATAAGGGCAACTCAGGGTGGTTTGACCATAACAGAAATTCCAGGTCGTAGTATAGAAATCTGGCAAGTGTTAATGCCTAACCATTTAAAAGGGTTTTGAAGAAGCTCAATAAAGTAAATTGTGCATGGCTCACTTAGACGGAAGCAGATTACGCAGGTTCGTGACTCCGCTACTTTCCCTCCCACACCTTCTTCCGAAGTAGCACTAAACATTTCTGAACACGTTTGTGTTCTGAGACGCAACGCAACTATTTAAAGTCCCAAGGGTCCTGAATATGTGTTTCTGTGGTTGAACCTAACATACATGTTCCCAGATTGTTCTATGTGTTGGCGATCTAACTATGGTGACCCACGGACACAGATGGGATTCAAGAAGTTAATTCTGAATAGTAACCAGCCCGAGACTCCAAGGGCAAAGCAGACCCTCTGAGGAAATGGGATATGCGAGGATGTGTGTGTCATAGGAAGTGAATCACTAACCATCAGATGTATCCAGTCATGGTTGGTGAGGCTTCTGGGCTGCCACCTTGTTTCACAAAGGTCACCAGCCCCAGGATCCTGACACTTAAAAAAATACTAGGATACAGAATCCACTGGTGACTCCAGGGAAAACAAGCAAAAAAAAATGGATCTGTGTTTAGGCCAACATAACCCAATCAGTGACATGCAGCAGAGTGGAAGGAAGTGTCTGCCTAGAACCCCAACTCTGCATTGGTCCTGAAGAGTTAAAGAAGTCCCTCAACTCCGCCACCCTGCCTCTGGCCCTGGTACCCCGTGATGAAGTGGCTGGAGAGAATGAAGAGGCAGGCCTGGAGAGCATTATCTGTGCTCTGATGCTGAAGAAGCTAGAGAAAAAGCAGCAATCATGCAGACGCGCTCCCAGCATGCGGCGTCCTGTCTGAGAGCTGTGTAATCCCACACATCCTGAAGAGAACAGATGTTCTCTAGAATAAGCAATCACCTTTCCAGGACAATGACTAACGGAGAGCCCAAGTCCTCCAGCACGAGTCTCTGCGTCATGGTGAGATCCAGAACATGCTGGTCTATGACCACAAGTTACTGATGGGCAGTTATGCCAAGACTTTCCTTCTGCACTCAGTAGGTGGAAAACCACAAAGATTTCAAACACATCTCCTGGAGAGTCTAGTTGAAATGCCAAGGGAAAATTCAGCAATGCTGAGAAGAATGTAGACAGTGCCTGCGAATACGGAGGGACCGCATGAGATGGTTGGAGAGCTGCCTTTAGGATGGGACAGAGAAGCCTCTGTGCTTCACGTCCTCGCCAAAGGCACGTTACCTGCCGTCATCCTGGAATGGCTTTGGAGTGAGTGACTCTTTCAGAGTTCTTCTGCCTCAAATGAAAACAACCTCTCCCCAGTTACGTGCTTTGAAAAACAAGCAGCCCAAGAATTGCACCAGGGCAGCGTGTGACCCAGAAAGGCAGTGATGGTTAAACGCGTGGACGAGACGCATTCACAGAACATGGGGAAGTGAAGACGGACGGTGCCAGGTTGGGTTCTCAGACATCAGGTCAGGAGCACGGGGGAAGAAGGCGCTGGTGTGTGAATCATGAGCAGGTCACGACGGTAGGGGATGCCGAGCCACTTTCCTTGCCAAAGGGCAGAGAACTGCCTAACTATTGTAGCGCCGTTCCCCCACCGTTCCCAAGGAGCATCTGCAAGGACACGCTGCTCTCTAATTTACTAAAAACTAAGTATTCCTGTATAGTTCTTTAAAAAATTGGAGTTAGAAGTGTTAGTGTTACTTTAATTTTGTCTCGCCAACGCTCATTTCTTCAATGTCCAAACACTCTCTCTTAGAGAAGTCTTAGAAACAGACAAGACGCCAGCGGGCCAGGCCAGCCCCTCCTGCACTCCACACAGAGCTCCCATTGACTGCAGTCCTATTGTAAGTCAGGGCCAGCGTAAACAGGGCAGAGACAGCAATGCTATGAAATCCTAAACCTTGGTTGAACTTGCCAAAGTGAACCTATAAGATGAAAACAACGGTTCTCCAAGGAAAAGGAACCTATTTGCCATGAATGTCACTGTAGAATCGTAGGACAAAATATATCACTGAAGCCAAATAAATGAGTGGAGTGCTGTGTATATGGACTTCAAAGGTATTCTCTCCAGGGGTTAGTTAGAAAGGAAAGCTCTGGAGTGATGTGAATTCGGGAAACATTAGGTTAAATGGGTTAAATGTGTTTCTTTCCTGAGAGATTTCTCATAATATTCTTATGCTAATGTGCACTGGGAGTCTCCAGAAAGGGTATATTGTACGTAGTGCTTCCCAAACAGGTAACAGCCGCATGGAAGTGGCTCAGTGGAGTGGATAAGCATGTGGGCTCTGAGATCGGCCTGTCTACTTTCATCCAGGCTCTCTTACCTTATGAGCTACGTGGCATCAGACAAGTTGTTTGATCTCCTCAAGCCCTAGCCTCCTCATCTCTAAGGTTGTGGGGAATAAATTAAATAACTCCTATAAAACATTGTATTTATTCCATGGCCTCAGAAGTAGTTACAGATTCCTAAGTTACCAATATAAAGCCTTCTGCAGAATGAGTTTTGCGTGGTGTACACTTTTCAAAATGTTAGTGTAGTGAACATTGGAGCTGCTGCTTAGCATTGGAGGCATCCCTCTGGCTGAATTACTTTGTTTAACTGTTGTAATGACGAGGATGCTCAAAAACATCCCTTGATGGTTGTGGGGGAAGATCTCCCTTTGTATCTGAGTGACAAGTGTGTGGTTGTGGGACGTGGATTGTGGGGGGTGTTTTATTATAATGAAGTGAGTAAGCTCGAGGAGGAAGCTGACATCCAGAGGACAGCAAGACACAGATGGTGCCTTCAATCAAACCTCACTCAAACTGACCCTTCCCTGGACTTTTCAGCCAGGAGAGCCTGTAAATTCTTTGAAGCTTAAGTAAGACTGAGTAAACCTTTCTGTTACTGGTGGGCTAACCTTTCAGCTGATAGAGGGGTGAGTTCAAGTGGATAAAGGAACATCGTGGCGCACTGGAAACAGCTCCAGAACACAAACGCAACCCCAGCTTTCTAGTGATGGAGTTCACAGCCTCCATCTAGCACTAGACCATTCTACTTCTTAGTTTCCTCAAGGACAAAAAGAAAAAATCAATATCTTTTCTACTCAAGCTTCATGGTTAAAGCAAGGTACAAAGGAGAGAAGGTGTGTGAAAACACTCTGGAGACAGTCAAGTGTTCTATAAATGCAACGGAAATATTTATAGCAACAGTGGGAACTTGACCATGTCTTGATTTAAAGCTGTTACACTGTGGTGGTACAAGATTTTTGGCTAATGCTAAAATAAGAACATAAAAGCCAGCTGTCAAAATATTATAATTGGTCTCTGCCTAACCCTAAGGCTTTAACTTCTGTGATGCTATAAGTTTAAGGGCTTATCTGTGATTTCTGCCATTCTGTAATACTCTATCCCATTTAAAATTCTATAGCCCTGAATATTTCAAAAGAGACTCTGAAAGCATTCATGTATAAACAAGGAAAGTCACCTCTGGTAATTTTATTCTGTTTAAAAAATTTTTCAAGCTTTGTAAAATATTAGTACTCATTTATAGTTTGACCAAACAGACCAAGCACTCTTTGATAAAAGGTAGTGAAGTTTTTAATTTTAGTTTTATAGAGAAATATAAGTTTTAGGTTAACAGCATCGTAGAAAGTTGAAAAGGAAATAATGTACAAAAACAAGAAGAAATTCTGCAAGGACTTTAATGAAATTGAAACGTTAAATTATTAGCGATAGTAATTATCTGGTCTTTATTGGGAAAGACAGTTCTCTGTGGGTTTTTGACTTTCTACAAGTATTGCTGGGAATTCTAAGAATACAAGGCCCTGACTGACCTTTGTTTGGGTCATTTCTTTTTTTCTTCTTTGAATAATTTATTGTCAGTTTGGTTTCCATACAACACCCCGTGATAATCCCAACAAGTGCCCATCACCCAGTCTCCCCCCTCCCACACCCCCCTCTCCCCTCAGTTTGTTCTTAGTCTTTGAGAGTCTCCTATGTTATGTCTTCCTTCCTCTTGGGTCATTTCTTAAGACTGTGTTTGTAGCGAGTAGCTCTGAGTGAAGGGATAAGGTCTCCCTCCAAGACAAAGAGTGGGCTTGCTTACTGTTCACTGTAACAAAGGTGGATCTCCCGAGCTCAGACACGACACAACCCTACTGTGTGCCATACATCCATCCCGTTCCTCCATGTCAGCACCATGGGTCTTGGGGACAAGTGGAAGTGATACTTACACTCTGATGCCCTTGGTGCCTGCTGTGCCCTCAATAATGAAATCCTGTGCCTCTGACCGAGGGGTCTCATGTCTTCTGCCAGCATGAAACAGAAACAGGCAATTTTATTAGCTTGGAAGGAAAGAAAAAAGCATAGCCCAGACTCTTCACAGTCTTGACACTTTTGGTGATGTGTTTGGTTTGGTTTTCATGAAAAATTCCAGTAGTTAGGGATTCACTCCTGTGGTCCTCTTTGTGGGCGCCTGCCATCTTCATTAACCAGCAGAGGGAGCCCATGCTAATTAATTAGCTGAGGCAAGCTCTCCTTGTACACATGTGAGAGCATCTTACAGATAAAGTCCACTTACAGTTATCCTGCTGCTGGCCATATGTAGGGGAAAATGTAGGGTATGAAACAGTACCATCATTGACTTGGCCTTCAGGGTATCAAAAATAAAAATATCATACTTCCTGGCGGAAAGAGGAAGTTAAGGAATGTGTATTTACCAACCCAGAAGAAGTTGAAAGTAGTATTTTCTCAATAAAGAATTATTCTGAAGTTGATGGCCCTGGGTTTTATGAAAGGAGAGGTCCTGAATACATTTGAACAGTTACGTTTGGAGAACTATGTCTTTCCTTTATACCATGTATGTAACTAAGAAACGAGGTGCTAACTGAGCTTTCTCTTTCTCTTATACCAGGTACACTAGTAAGAAATGAGGTCCTCACTTGAAAATTACTCTGCTTAAAAACTGTTTGTAAGCAAAGCACACAAATACGTGTACACGCAGGTCTCATGCACTTTGCTTTGGCATTTTCATGTCTGTTCTTTTACCCAGGAAAATTTCAGGAGCGTGAGGCAAGTCCAGAGCTGACCATCTGCCTGGGGCGAGGCTGATTTCCCTGAGCAAGTTCCGGCATCATACTTGACAATCTCAGAACCTTCTGTTTGTTTACAAAATAAACTTTCTCTGGGTGGAAGTAAACAGCACACACACACGCACACACACAGCACGCACACACACAGACAGCACACACACGTGCACATACACGCGTACACACACGCACACACATGCACACACAGCACGCGCACACACGCGCACACACAGCACACACACGCACACACAGACATTCATTAAAATAAGGGAAAAAACTTTACAGTAATTTGAAATTGCACCTAAAAATTGCCATATGAAAGGAGACAAAACAGAATATTATTAAAGATAAGGACAGTGACAATGAAAACTGTTGAAATATTATCTGTTGTTACATGAATTTTATTCTGGAATTTGGGACGTTGTTCAACCTCCAAATCCAGCTTTTTCCTTCTATTTCACAGGAATCTAAGTTGGCAGATTTGACAAAGTGAACTCTTTGTAGCTTACTCTCTGTAAAAACACTCTTTACCTGTGTGTTTTTTCATTTTGTCGTTAGCTTTAATTTTTAATTGTTTTCTTTTTCTTATCGTTATCAATATCTTGCTTGGAAATACCACAGAGGACTGAAGTGGCAGGAGATTAATAATAAGAAAATGGCTGTTTATCAAATATAGTCAGTCTTTAGGGCAGGCTATGCTCTTGAAGATTTGTAAGAGGTAGTGATGTAAGTAAGTGTAATTTTCTCATACAAAAAATAATATGAGTAAAGGGTTATTTTCCTAAATAAGGAATTATGCCTAAACTTGAAAGGAATATTTTAAATACCCTATTGAATTAACTGCAGATATTAGCTGTAGAGTTTTCTGAGGCACACTGCAAATCAGTTAGGGAGAGCAATTCAGAAGCTGGCTGCATATTATTTATGATATAATTTGTGCCGGTAAGGTACAAATTAGGGCTCCCTGGGAGAGTGGCTGGTTTCAATCTAGGAACCTTAGGAACCCTGGGTAGTCAAGAGCTGGGCAGCGTGGCCACAAAGGAGAATAGTGAGGGGCACGGTCCCCAGGACTGCTTGACAATGGGCAGAATTAAGGATGAGTCACTGTGAGGCTCAAGAAGGTGGATATTGGTGTTTTGAAGAACACCCAGAGAGAGCAGGGCAGCTCAGATGTGGAAGACCAGGGAGGCAAGGAGTCTCCTCTTTCAGGGCTTGGGAATCCTCTCAAAAATGCTTGACCGGGACAGGGAGGTGGAGAACGCAGCGTTCTACAAACACATGCAGTCACCACTACGCTGACGGTGTAGTACTAGGCGCTCTTCCACTTGAGGTTAAGGAGGAAAGGCGTGGCTGCTCTCCCGGACTTTCAGCTCCATAGATGCAGCTCAGTCCAACCACCGCGCACACCTTGAGCTGACCACTTCCTCGTGGGCACGTTGGCAAACCAGTTAAGGTTGAGATTAGATTTTTTTCTCTCCACTTCTCTGCCCCAACAAGTTCTGATGTTTTTCACCCCTCTCATTTTGTGACCCAAAAGATATGTTTCCTTGAAAGTGCAAACTGTATCAGGAATCTGGATTTTGTATTTTACCCCCGGCTACTTTCCATGGAACACATACGCAAAAGGGTGAGAGCAAAATGAAGTCGCTTTAAGTCACAGACCCAATTAAGGGACAGAGGCTCTGTCCCTTTTTCTCCTGGAGCAGAGACTGGTTCTGGGGGCAGTTATATGGCTCACTGTGACAAGTCTGAATTTCGGCTTTGGCACTTTGAGTCTGGATTGGGTCGGTTCAGAGGCAAGAGGGCTCCCTGGCTATCGTGATAGCTGCTGGGAGAGCCTGGTAAAGCCCCTCTCCACAGGCTCAGCCACCACAGCCGCGCTGACCCACAAACGATACGTCAGGCACCACAGAGTCCTATTCATGAGCTCGTGTTTTTGGAAGAAAGGTCCAGAGACTCTAAAAATGAGCAGTGAGACAGTGACATCATAATGGTATTTATTATTTCAGGTTAGACTGGCACCTACTAAATCACTAAGGCCACAGGTAGGTTTTTCCACTTGAGGGAAGTCTTCTTTTTCCCTCTAAAGCTGGATTACTGGGAGGCGTGAAGCACGCACGTTCCCCGGGAGTGCCAGTGTGGGTGAAATAAGGACTTAAATAATTCCCACTTCATTTTATTTTCACACATTCCCCTCCCTAGAAGTTGAGTGGCTTAATTTTTATAGGGCACAGACCGGGGCCGGCTCACACACAGGCTCTCCCGGCTGCCGCCTCTGTGGCATGACGGCGATGTGAGGAACATCTCAGGACATCCTGCTCTGGGTCCAGAAATTCCCATTCTCCCTAACGAAGCCTTTGGGCATGGTTTCAAGCTTGAATTTTATCGATTCATTTGAGAGACATGACAAAGGGATTAACATGTTAGCATAGATTCAGTTATCACATTAGCCTGTGAATACTTTAGCAAATATTCATTTGTCACGTTAAGTCTGACAGAACGGGACTGGTAAATTTTAGTGGGGAAGTTGGGGAGAGAAAAGAGTGGGTTCCACCTAAGGAAGTGCCCTGTGTACTGACTGGTGGGAACGTGCACGCATGTGTGTGTGCAGAGTAGCTGAGGTGGGGTGGGAATGCTGGGGGCGTGTGTGGAGGAAGTCCTACCAGCCTGCAAAATGGTTGACATGTGGATGGTGACAGACGGAGACGACACCGCGATGAGCACCGAGTAACGAATGGGACTGTCAAATCGCTGTGTTGTACACCTGAAACCGATGTAACTGTTGGGTTAATTATACTTCGATGAAAAATTAGGAAACAATGGTTGAGATGCATGATGTATGTTAGGACTTGAGGAATGAAGAAACTATGTATACATGGGATGATATATAGAGTTCATGATGTATACATATGGTTTTAGACAAAATTCAGAAAGTAATATAGAAGAAGTTAAGAGAATAATTGTAGCGATCACTCCATTACCCAGGTTCACTTCAGATACATGAAACCTTCAAGGGCTTGGGCACTTGAGAAAACTTATTATTTTTTCCCCACAGAGGGAAGGCTGGTCTCCGTGTGGGGGAGGCCGGAGCAACACAGCTTCCCGTGGCTCTGCGAATCAGCCCAGCGCCGGCCTGGGGGAGTCTCTTTTTCTGGGGCTGTGGTTTCCCTGCACTCATACTTTCTTTCTGGGTCTCGCAGCAGCTGCATCATTAAACTAACCTGGCGCCTGAAAAGAAGGATAAATCCACGCTGAGATTAATGATAATGCACTTAAATTTACATAACATGTCAAGCCCAGAAGGATCCCAAAGTACCATGAAAACCTTCTGGAGGTGCTGGGATGAGGGGGCTTCCTCGAGGCTCGCAGAGCGGGGAGGTGGGGCCCGAAGGGTCGGACCTGTGTCCTAGTCATGGCGGCCACCGCAGGCCCACTCACGTCAGACTGTCAAGAGACACAAAATGCCTGACGGACTTGCCTGTCGTGGCTAAGCTTTTGCAACACTGCAGCTCAGTGACTCAGATGAAATTGTGTTCCCTCCATTTTGCAGATAAGGATCGGAAGCCTGACGTCCACGGCAGGAGACCATAGAGGTTTCGTGGCAGGAGGGTGGCAGCCTGGCGATTGGAGCTGCTGCACAGCCGTGGAGTGGGGGGAGGAGCTGCTGGGAGCCAGCTCGCGCCTCCTTCCTTGCTCCCCTGCTTTAGGCACATGGCCTTTTTGCTGTTTTTCTGACTCTGTCTGGAATTGCTCTTGCCCCAGGGCTCGCTCCGTCACATCGCTCAGGTCACCGGCCAAGCGTTAGCACGACAGGGAAGACTTCCCTGAGTCCTCGAGCAAAGTGTCTGCCACTGCTCACCATCCCCTTACCTGTGTTCCTCCCATGAAGCAGGGCCCTGTGTGCAAGTGTATCCTATATTCACTGATACTGTTCACTGTCTGTCTCCCCAGCTAGAATATGAGCTCCATGAGTCAGTCGGGGCTTTTGTCCCATCCCTGCTGCTTTCCCAGTGCCTGGAGCAGGGCCTGAGACAGGTGAGTGCTCGGCAGATGTCCCTGGGCCAGGGAGTGCGTGGGATCATTGCAGCCTTTATATCACCCAGCAGACTGGGTGGAGAGCTCCAGGAATGTGTCCAGGTGTGGCCTCAGGGCATCTAGTCAGTGCCTTGTGCACAGGTGACATTTGGTTAAATTAAATAGAATTTATGTTGGAAAGAGGTTTCTGCTTAATTTAGGGCATTTTTGATATTGGACCCTAGGAAGATTGAAGCTTTCTTTTTCTTTTTTCCATGGAGAGGTTAATTATTATTATTATTTTTTTATGTATCTAGGCTAGGGGAGGTTAAAACACCTCGGTCTCTCTGACTTTTTCCATTGGAAGAGGGGAGTTGATTGTATTAGATCTACCCTGTTTGAGGCTCGCTCTTCCAAATGGAATCAGAACTATACAGAACAATGGCTACCTCTGTCTTTAAGACTCTCAGGACCTTTGGACAAAAGATCCAGCAATCAGAGGACACAGTATAAGCGTATGTGTGAGATGTCCAACGTGGCCGTGCAAAAGGAGGGTCTTGGGAGGGTAGGATTTTCAGCGAAGGAGAGAAGGGAAAGGGGCATTCCAGGCAGAGAGAACAGCAAGAGCAGACCCAGGCATCCAATAGCATGTGGGCGTGGGTGGGGAGGAGCTAAGGGCCCCTGCCCGGTGGTGATAGGGATGCACGCCCTGGGATATGATCTCATTAGCTAAGCAGGACCAGGCCTGGCCAGGATTTATAAGGAAGACCTCCCAGGAAAGCCCTGGGTACTGCATAGATTGATGCTGGTGATTCATTCAGTGGCAAATCTTTCTTCTGAGTCATCCTTGAATCAATGTTCCAGGACGTAGTGTGTGTGTGTGTGTGTGTGTGTGTGTGTGTGTGCGCGCGTGTGTGTGTGTGTGTAAGTATATGATTGTGTGTGTGTTTATATGTGAAAGGGGATAGATCACTCTTAGATAAATAGAGACTCTCTTACACACCCTGAGGGGGTCTGATGGATGACGCCCCCTTGAGCTCTGGGGTGCAGGGCTTCCCTTCTGCTAATCCGCCTCCCACGGGCAAGAGTATTTCAGCTGCTTGTTTCCCCAGAAATGATCTCTTGGGTTCTTATGTTCTGAGGTGATTCTGGCTGTTTCTGTACCAAGGAAAAATGCACACGCAGATATTTACCTGCCCTAGGATACCTTTCAGAGTGTTAGGTCTAGTGGGATTCTTCTCTGCAAATAAAATTCTTCTGAATGAAATGAGGGTGTCCAGCTGTCCATGGGATGGTGTGATGGACCAGGGATCCTGGAGAGGCTCGGGAGGATGGGCTGTCCCCAAGGAAGAAGCCACCTGGACAGGAGGCAGTGGGCAGTGTGCCCTCATAAATGTCACTGTGTAAGGTGACTGTCCACTCTAAAGCATCTTTTTGTCTCCTCTGTTCATCTGCCTGTGTTACCCCCAGGTCTGTGTTCAAGCACACTGTTGGATCATATCCTCCTTCTTGAATAAAGGTATTTCTTAATTACTGTGCTGAATGTAATAATTTGGTATGTGTGCATGGCACACCTTGTTTGCTTGCTGTATGGCAGGGCGGGGCCACTCACTGCCCACTTGGGGACGAGCATGCTTGCCAGTTTGTTCTCTGCACTAGAGTCACTGGGTGGGGGCGGGAGCGCTGGTTTGAAAGCCGTAAAGTTAGTCAAGAAGGCAATGGGAAGAGGAGCCTGGGCGACTCAGTACGTTAAGTGTCCAACTTTGGCCCAGGTCACTATCTCATGGTTAGTGAGTTTGAGCTCCGCATCGGGTTCTGCACAGACAGCTCGGAGCCTGAAGCCTGCTTTGGATCCTCTGTCTCCTCCCTCTCTGCCCCTTCCCCGGTTCACACACTCCATCTCTCTCAAAAATAAATGAACTTTAAAAAAAAAGAAGGCAATGGGTAGACTTTGTTATCTTTCCTCACAGATAATCTCAGGGAAGGGATTTAAATGAAAAATTTTTTATGGGTCCTGTCTTCAGTTGGCCATGTCTTCTTGAGTAATTTTTGTTTTTTTTCTCCATTAGATAAGGACATACTCTTAATATGTTATTAGGAGATAGTTCGATGCGCTCATTACTGCTAGGTTTGTAACTAAGTCTCGTAGGCTAGTGGCACTTTTTAGAATAGTTTTAAAAATGATTCTTGGTAGCTGGGTGTAGGGTGCTGCCATTCATAGGATAAAGATGGGAATGTGGCACACTTTCCACAGTGGCTGTTTCCTTCCTTAAGATCAACAGCCCTCAAAACCAAGATCAAGAAAACTCCAGGCTTCAGAGCACCACTTAGACTCCAGCATAAAGAGGTCAGTTCATAGATGCAAGCTTTCCCCATGACATTACTTAGCTATGTATGGATACGAGAATTTCATGTTCCCTCTCATTGCCAAGTATACATAACCCGCATTAGTGAGTCGGTAGTAAAAAATGAGTTTTCTACATCTCCCGACTGTTGTATGTTTGAATTGTAAACTATGTGATGAATATTCTTATCCATATGGAGACATATCAAGAATTCTCTTTGTGGTAGCTGGGCATATGTATCTAGACTTGCTGGCATGCCCAAGTAATAACTCTTTCTGGAAATTCAGACTGCACGAAGCTTGTACTTAAGGTTCCAATTCCGTTTCTTCGTTTTTATCCATTACGGTGTCGTTGTCCCGGGCTGAAGGTACACCCTCCTTATCTTTGCCAGATTCCTGGCAATTGCAATTACACTTGGAAATGTGGTCAGTAAGGGGAGGAGTCCCCTTCATTACAAAACGCAGTGCTTGTCATCTGAGAAAAATGAAGCACCCTGAACCCGATGAGTGATCTGTAATCATCCCCTATCTGTGCTGTATTCCTTCCTGTGTGGTTGTCTCTGACATGCCCAATCCTGTGCACAGACTCTCACCCCTGGGACCTGCTCCTGAGCTGACCCCCACCTGCTGGACTGGAAGGAAGATTCCCTGCCTCCAGCCAACTACTCTAACAAGCAAGGAGTTGTAGGAAAATGCCAAGCCAAACCAGGTTTTCAGGATGAGAGGAAAAGGCAAAACATAGTTAAGGCCTATCAGTGCCTTCTCCTTAATATGCTCAGTTTGCTGAGATTACACATAACGTGTTTTTTAAATTCCTTCCCTCACACCTGCCCGCCGGCTGTAGGTGCATTGACATACATTTATTACCTTAGATACCACGTAAAGCCACTAGATGTCGCTGCCTTCAATCTGTTCCCCTTCCGGCCCACCTCGCCAAGGAGTTTAGGAGCCAGGCAGGCATTGCAGTGTGAGAAGAGCCCTAATCTCAAGGACTGCAGAGGACTGCGAAGGAGTGCGTGGGGCTGGAAGCACTTCCGGGGATCCTTTGCCAGAATCCTCGGTGAAACGAACGTGTAGAGAGCAGGGAAAGGGCGTCACACTTGGGGCCAGAGGGCGACGAGCAGGTGCATATGCGCCTTAAGGTCCTGCACAGTCTGGTGCTGGGGTGCTAGTGCTGGTCCCCGAGGATGAGTGCTAGTGGAGCAGGGGGCCGCGGAAGCTAATGGCACACAACTGCAGAGGCAGTGGGGACACGACCCACGGGGATAGCCTTAGATTGGAATGGCCAGGTATGCAGAAATATGTCCTTTGGGGCAAAGATGGCACCTCCAAGGTAGAGTGCTATTGGAGAAGTGGCATCGGCCAGGGCTTGAATTTATTTTTCCGATAATGGTTTATACTACAGGGCTAGGGTTAGGGTTATTCATCTTCTATTGGCAGTGTCACACAGTTTTAATATGTATTCCTATTGTGTATAAACATCTCATCTGCAGCTAATTTGTATCAAGGAGGCAACAAACCAAATTAGTCCATCTATTACAATCCAACTATAGTTAGAAGGCTCAGAGCATTCTAGAGTGTCTAGGAGAAAGAGGATAACAATAAAATACCAGGTTCTGCATATTTATTCCCACAGATAAATTCAGGAACACTTGTTCCTGAGAGAGACTTCTCCCTGTGCTTGGGAGCTGAGGGTGTCAACTTCCTGTTTCTGAATTCAGAATGGTGAGGAAAAGCCTGTCAGCATGGTACAGGGTGCAGTGAGCTATTTCCCTTGTAAACAAGCCTTTTTGCTAAGGATGGAGGTGATCATTTTCTCCTGCCAGCCCTGCTAGAAATAATAGGCCTCTGGGCTAAGGAGGATTCTATCTCTGATGGGCGCATTTGGACTGACTGCATTTTTTTCCTACTTGAAGGAATTAGTTGGATGACAGAATTCAAAGTTTTTATCTACAGTTGGTGTTTGGGCTGTGGTTCGGATGATTCTAAGTGAGGATCCCAGGGGTGCAGAAAGAGGAGAAACAAGAGCATTGTTTACCAGACACTCAAATCAAAACTGGGGCTCATTGATTCGTAAGCGTGGAGCTCTGACCCTGTGCCAGATGCTGCTTTAGGCTGGGGATACATCGGTGAACAAAGCAGACAAAAATCACATGCCTCTCTGGAGTGTGTCTTTTAGTGGGAAGAGACAAAAGAAATCAAATAAATCATATATATGATTTATATATATATGAAAAATCATTTATGTATATATGAAATATATATATTATGAGAAATGCCAAAGAGAAAATAAAGCAGAGAAGGAGGATAGGAGTATAGGGTGAGATGGCTGGAGAAGGTCTCCCCGAGAAGGTGACATTTGAGCAAAAGTGTGGAGGATGAGAGGCAGTTAGTCGTAGAGATGCCAGTGGGGTGACATCAAGGCCTCGTCAACTATTCAAGAATTCTGCCACCCAGTGGTTCAACTATTGGTGACTTGGAATTGAATGTGGTGGGAGTATTTACACTAGGGAAATTGGCAAGTGCTTCGAGCCAAGGCTCTTTTATTTGGACAGCTGATTTATCTGCATATCATGGGGAGGGAGAGGAGAGGCAGGGGTGAGTCGCCCAGGACCAAGTCTGTCCCTGACTCTGGGGGAGGGCTGCAGTTACTAGAGGAATGAGGTCATGCCAGCTCATGGGCCTAGGGGCTGCTGCTAAATTTCTGCTTGGCTATTTGTAGGTAGTCCTTTGCTGGATAGTCGGCGTTTCTCTTCATGTTGATGATGTCTCTTCAGAATAAGATAGGTATGAAAAGCGCCCTATACTTAAGAGTTATCACAGATTTCAGGACCATTCTTTCTTCTTGAAATCATGTAAGAGCTGAAACATCATTCTTTACTGTCAGGCCAGAGGAACTTAAGTCCATTTTGCTGACTGGGGGTATGTCTATAAGCTGTTTTGGATAAAAACATGTCCTCATGAGCCTTCTTCCCCTCGCACTTTCTCAGGGTGCCCCTTACTCCTGTCCTGATCTGCACCTTCTGAGGATGTCAATGAATTAAACACTGTGCTCGCCAACATTTTGAGAAATACATGGTACACCTCAAAGTCCAGTAACAATGATTTTGGCATTATCTATGATTTAGACTTTGATACTTTTGGTTTTAGCAGTTTGCTCTCCTTGTTATCATAAACACCTGGAGTTAAATTTTAGTAAGAATTTAGCCCTGACCCAGGTTATATGGTTATATATGGTGGGCACTCTCTAGCAACCAGAAAAAGTGCTGCTGCCCTTTAGAATGGGCAGAGTCGGAGGAATTCAGAGCACACAGCTCTCTCTTTTAGGGCTAACAAAAACACACTGGAAGTTTTATAAGAACTGACTTTTCTGTGAAGTTTCCAGAACTTTCACCTACTACGTGGTCTGGCACCGACAACCCACATCCATCAGTGTGGCCCGTTCCAGCTTGGAGCAGGGAGCTCAGAGGTGCAAATCTGCAGTGAGGGGTGAGGCGGGCCAGGCGTCCAAGCCCTGGAGCCATGAAGTCCAGGCACCGGCCCCATCTGGCCTTGACTCACTCTTTTGGACAGGAAAAGCCACGGTGGACTCAGTCTCTGAGGATTTTGTGGGGGTCTCCTTACTGAGGACCTGTACACTGCCTTTTCGGGGAGCCATAGCTGCTCCTGCCCCTCCCAGGAGGAGTGTTTGGGGATGTGTGGGGAACATTCTTGATTGTCCTCAAGTCTGCAGAGTGCAACTGTCATTGTGGGTGGGGGCGGGGGGACACTTGCCCTGCTCCAAGCACCAATATGCCCCACAGAGAGGGGCCAGGTGGTGCCTGCCACTGCATTCAGCAGGAGTCAGGGCTGCAGTGGGAGGGTGCAGCAGAGATAGAATGCCTGATTGGTGCTCTGAACATGCCTATGACCCCACTGCAGAGGAGTGAAGGCCAAAGGGGGCTTGGAAGCTTCACATGAGGTCTGCAGAGGTGCTGCTGTGGGCGGAGCCTCGGAGTGCATGCGAAGGGCTGTATTCAGCTCAGGGCTCATTAGCTCTATGAGCATCTTAGTCAAAGTGCTCACCTCTCAGGCCTCAATGACCTCTGTAAAATGAGAAGGGAGAACCAGATGATTCTGAGGCCCTGCCCTTTGAGGTTTCTGAATGGGACCAAACAGAATGTCCAGAGTTCCTCTCAGCGGGACTGGTGAGCAGGTGTGGTTTCCTGAGGAGCTGACTCTGAGTGAGTCTTGCGGGGACAGCACAGTCCAGGCAGGGAAGAGCCATGAGAATGGTGGTGGCTCTGCCGTGTGGTCAGCAGGGGACTGGCCCTCAGAAGGTGTTGGCAGCAGCCCAGCATCTGCACGCAGTGATTCCCAGCTTGTGTGAATGGAGATCGGGGCCCCGGAAGGAAACCGACTGGTAGGCCTCACGGCCTGGCCCCTGTCATGGCTGTTCATTCCCCTGATGGTTTGTGGAAGGGCTGGGAAAACTGGATCCCCCCAAAGGAGAGACAGATGCTCATGAACTGTGCTGTGTCCTTCCCTGTAGTCCTTCTGACAGCTCCTTTTCTTTATGAGCACGCAAAGTGCGATGGTTAATTTTACGTATTGATGTGACTAGATATTTGGCCAACATTATTGTGGGTATTTCTGCAAGAGTACTTTTGGGTGAAATTAACATTTGAATCCTTTGCATAAAGCAGATGGCCCTCCAGTCCATCATAAAGGTGGGCCTCATCCAATCAGTAGAAGGCCTGAATAGAACAAAAGGCTCTTGTCCATTGAGTAAGAGAGAATTCTCCTGTCTGGTGGCCTTTGAACTAGGGTATCACCTCTGCCTGCTTCCACGCCAGTCTCTGGCTTTTGGACTTGGACTCGGACACCAACGGCCAACTCTCCAGATTTTGGACTTGCCAGCTTCTATAAATTACATGAGCCAATTCCTTATATTAAACCTCTCTTTCTTTCTCTCTATTGATATATGTTTATATGAAATTGGTCTATACAGATAAGTAGATATAGGTATATATTTCCTTGGTCCTATTTCTCTGGACAACCCTGATTAATATACAAGATATTCAATTATCTCACATGCTGGAGTTAGCACCGTAAGGAGGAGGGAAAGCAGACTGGTTGTGTCCCTGAAACGGTGTGTTCGGAAGACTCAGTACGTGTTTGCAGGCTGCCATGGAGAAATAAGTGTACAGTCGGGCCCGAGAGTTAGAAAAACGAAGGTAGAGGTGCTGCTGGGTGCTGCTGGGATGCCGCATAGACGGAAGTCCTCTGTCCTTCAGAGTGAACAGAAGGCCAGCCCTCATACTTCTCCTTCCTATTGTCCACGCTGATGAACAAGTCCAGGGATGCTGGAGGATAAGCAAGCTAATCTCTGTCTACGTTCCCAGTGTTTTTGAAAAAAAGATGCTGGATGCTGGGGAAATATCTAGGATTATTGCCATTGTTATTTCTGGGTTTCATTCTACCTATATTTAAAGAAAATGAGGAATAAGTTTCAATGATCTATGTGTTTTGGCAAAAAGGTTAAAATTTCCCCCTGGTTCAAATTGAAAAAACTTCTCATAATTCTCAGGGCAGACGTATAAATATTCTAAACAAAAACTCATTAGTTCTGCCCCCTCCACCATCTATTGAGTTAAGACTGGCTAATCCAAAGGTTGACACAGTTAAATGAAAAGGTTCATTTGGAACTGTTAACACCTTGCAATAACACCTTGCACTTATATAGAACCCTTCATGCTGAAGGATTGCGAAGTGCTCTGCAGACAGCGTATAAATAGAAACTCTCCCTCCAAGCAGAGGCAGCCTCCTTACGGGCACAATGCCACCAAAACACACCCCCCAGTCCTTTTGTTGAAAGAGAAAAGTGAAAACTGTTTTCTCTATTTCAAACTGAGAGTTTTCCCCTCACATCAATCAATTCCTGGATCCTCTGACAAAATCGGTGTCCAACTGACCAACTGGGTATCTAAGAATTCAATTCTGGCACTAACTCCTGGAGTTCCCACGGACCCCACAGGGTAAGGGCTCAGTTCCATGCTGCTGCCCCCACATCAGACACCAGCTCTAAATGTCGTGCCCAAGCGACCCATACTTCTGTCTAGCTGAGTACAAGTTCGGGGTACCCGCAACCCCTCTCGGGCTCAATAATTCACTAGAATGACTATCAGAACTCAGGAAAGCAGTTGACTTACTGTTACCAGTTTCTTATAAGGGATACAATTCAGGAACAGCCAAATGGAAGAGATGCGTGGGGTGGTGTACTGGGGTGAGGGGTGCCCACGAACCTTCCATGTTCTTCTTGGGGTGTGCCATCCCAGCACCTCCATGTGCTCATCAACCTCCATGTGTTCTGAAACCTGTCATTTAGGGATTTTATGGTTTCATTACAGAGGATGATTGATTAAATCACTGGTCATTGGTGACTGGACTCAATTGCTAGCCTTTCTCCCCTCCCCAGAGGTTAAGGGGACAGTGAGAGTGAAAATTCCAACCTTCTAATTGTGTTTTTTTTTAATTTTTTTTTTAATATTTATTTACTTTTGAGAGACAGAGCGTAAGCAGGGTAAGGGCATAGAGAGAGAGAGGCAGACACAGAATCTGAAGCAGGCTCCAGGCTCTGAGCCATCAGCACAGAGCCCGACGCGGGGCTCGAACTCACAGACTGTGAGATCATGACCTGAGCTGAAGTCGGCCACTTAACCGACTGAGCCACCCAGGGCCCCTCTAATTGTGTTTTGTACCAGTCCCTGTCTGAAGCTCTTGAGGAGTTCACATCAGCATACAAACTCAGATGTAGCCAAGGGGCTGGTTATGAATAACAAGACAGTCCTACCACTCAGGGAATGCCAAGGGTTTCAGGAGATCGATGTCAGGAACCAGGGACAAAGACCAAATATATATTTCCCGTCACATTGCACCAACAACAGGGTATTTCAGTTGACAGCAGTGGTCACACAGGAGTGAGACCAGTACTGACGTGAGCATGTCTCTCACGTGGAAGGGGTTCTGGGGCCTCTTAAATGGCTTCTGCCTCTATTATCAGCACTGATGGATGAAACTGCTGTGGTGATGAAATGCTCCGGTATGGTGGCCACTCCCACAAGTGGCCATTGAGCTTGACATGTGGCTAGTGTGCTGCAGTGTTATTATTCTATTACGATGATTATTTAATTGTGTTGTGTGAAGCTCGATAGTACAGATCACCTGGAAATGATGGGTAACCTCATAGGGAGGGGGCGGCTCCTGACTGGTCGGGAGCAGCCCTCTGCCCCTCATTTCTTACCTCCCTCCTTAGAATTGTAGCCCAAAGTGAAGAGATATTGACATCTGCAGAAATGTTTAGTGTTGGATCCATCCATCCATCCATCCATCCATCCATCCATCCATCCATTCATTTATCCTTTGAACAAATATTTCTTGAGGATATTCAACACTTGGTCATATTCAGTCCTTTTCCAGGTAGAGGTTTGGAATTTAGATTTGCCCAGCAATTCTTAGTAGAGATGCAGAACCGAATTTTGAAAACGTATAAAGTTAATCACTAAAATTATGCTTAAATGTACTCTTTCCCAAAGTGACTGCAGATTGAGGTGATTGCAAGCGGGACAAGAAGGAGAGGTGTGAAGTGGTGACTCCAAGCTCTGCATATTTGAAGGAACCCCCTGAACAAAATGGTGGCTGTCTTTAACATGGAGACATACCTATCGTATAAATTTAGTGTTCCTTAAGTAGAGTAATTGGTGATTCTTGCAATAAAGAGGGCGTTGGTGATGGAGGGAAGGTGAATAGTGTGGAGGGCAGCATTTTAAGGAGCTCAGTTATTTCCCCCCAACTGGAATCATAGGATAAAAAGAGGGGAAAGAAAGCAGGAGGCTTTCAAGTGGAGTGTAGGGGACTGAATGAAACGGCACCCCTAGGAAATTGTAAGAGCAATGATAGAGACAGAAGGGATTGAAGCAGAACTGGGCTAGGGGAAAGAGCACAAAATGAAGTGGGTTATCAATGTACCTCACACAGCCTTGTGTCCCCAGACAACGGAGGCTGGCAGAGGTCTAGAGGGCCTGCAGGGAACATTTGCAGGAAGGCCTGGACCTGAGGACAGAGCCCCAGGCAGGCAGGCTTGCGGACAAGGCATTGCCCCAGGGCTTGGCTGGAAGAGGGGCTCCCTTTGATTCTGAGCTGGGTAAGTGAGTCCAAGGCGACAGGCATGGGCTCTCCCTTACCTGGTGGTGAAACTGGACTTCTGTTGAGGCAATGGGTGGGGACGGAGAAGTTTTTTCCAAGAGGAGAGAGAAAAGCCAGACAGAAGCTACATTAGGCTAAATTTCAGATGCATCTTAGTATACAGGGACTGCACTGGTCTGCTTCCCTCTTGCACTTGTTAAATATTTCATGAGATGGTCCTTGGCTAAGGCCCTTTGTGAGTGTCTTAGGCGGTTAGTGCTGCTATAACAAATTACCATCGACTCGGTGCCTTATAAACACCAAGATCGATTTCTCACAGTTCTGGAGCCTGGAAGTCTGATATAATATGCTGACATGTCCGGGTGAGGGCCTGTTCCAGGTGGCAGATTTCACTGTGTCCTGTGACGGGACGGAAGTGGGGGGCAGTCCTGTGTGTTTCTTTCGTCAGGGTACTAACTCTGTTTGTGACCTGATCACACCCCAAATGCCCCGCCTCCAGATACAAACATTCAGTCCATAGCAATCCGAAAAGGTTTGCCTGGCCCTTAGTGGTTAGGGACCTCACCCCGAGTCCCTGTAGGGTGTCGACCCACAGAGCTGCACAAAGTGATCCTTATGACACTTCTTAAACTCTGTCTTTCTAAGAGAATGGGGGTTTTCCCTCATAAAGGACACTTGCTTTTCTGCCTGCCACGGCTGGGCCATAGTTCTCTTCATTATTTCTGTGACTATGAGGTGCAGCTGAATGAGGTCGACAGGTCCTGGGAGTTAGTTTGCATGCCTAAAGATCCTGGAAACTGTTGCTTCTCTTTTATAAACTTGAGTTAATTGTGGTCAATTTATGTCTGTATCTTGGTATAAAGGGCTCGATTTAATTTCTTTTTCTTTCTCTCTCTCTCTCTCTCCACACACACACACACACACATATATAAAAGTTTAGGATATATATCTATATATCTATATATATAGGTTTAGAAAAATCAAGCCAAGTAATTGGTGATCTATTTAAATATTAGAATTCATGACTTCCATTCCAAATAAATTCTATCCAAACAAAACACATTAATATATGTAATATATATTATTTACAATACATCATATTAACTATATATGAATATATATTTATAAGTATATGTAAAATTAATATATAATATGTATATATAATATGTATTCTATTCCAAAGAAGTCCTTTCCAAGCAAAATGCATTTATATATATATATAAAAATAAAAGGGCCAGACGTATGGGTGATTCTGCAGGTCTGCATTTTGCTTGGAAAGGATTTGTTTGGAATAGAATTAATGAATTCTTGTATTTACATAAATCATCAATCACTTGGTCCAATTTTTCCAAATCTTTACAAGCTTTCTTAAGTATTTTTAATCTAATTACTTTGAAGTAGTGCAGTTATCAGAATTCCGACTGTTCGGAGCTCCTCATTCCAGGGTTGGGGTAACTATGCATTTGAAATGTTAAAGTCAGACCCTCAGCCGAGGGATTTGCTCCTTCCTTGGCTGTGTGCGGGGTGGAGCTGTCAAGCTCACACAGCTGGGGGAATTGGTGCTGATGCCAGCCTCAGGGGCAGGGATGTGTTGGTGGTCCTGGCCACAGGCATGTGGGATTAGGTGGTAGCAACAGGACAGCCCAGCTTAAATTCTGCAATCTGGAATGTAGACCGAAGGCTGTGCGAGGGAGGTCAGCCCACATTGATCTGGAGGTGCTCAGAGATGCAGGTGGAAGGCAGGTGCTCGGGTCACTGCTCTCGGCTTGTGCTGGGGCCCCACTCTTGGGCGGATAAATGGGAGTCCTGTGGTGAATGCGGGAGAAGTCTGTAAGCTTGCTGCACAGTCTTTCCTTGGGGTGTTAGCTTTCCAGCCTCGCAGATTCCTGACTTTGTTTCAAAAGCATGCTTCTTTTCTCATACAAAACCTTTACAATTTGACTTCTATCCAAGAGGGAATGAAGGCAATTGATGGCAATTTTGTCAAGTGTTTAATTTAATATATAGAAGTTGAATTTTCATGCCAGGTTTCACATTGTTTTTTTGTGGGTGTTTGACTCTGGCTGTCCCTCTAGACCCACGTAATTCTGACCAGCCCATAGGTGTTTTCAGAATGAAATTTATCCCCCATTAATATTAATTGGGTGAAAAATGCATTGCTCTTCAGGAAAAGTTTATTTGGAGGTCACCTTGACTCTTTTCCAGCAAGTGGGGAAATGGTGGGATGTGGTATGGTAAGGTATGCCCTGCACGTAGGCTCAGGAGGCCGAGATCCAGGTGAGCTATGTGAGGTTCGGGTCTAGGCCCTCTGCCAGCATGGGGGCAGCATTCCACAGGCTCCCAATGAAACGGCTCAAGCTTGCTTTATCAGCACCTGCTGTTGAATAGCTGTGGACTATGATGCCGTCTACGTGTGTGGCCTCTCCTATTGGAACACTGTCTCATCCACAGTCAGAGCCAGCACGTGGGTATAATATCACTCCAATGAGGGTGTAAGGAGCCCGGCTGCAGAGGAGACTGAAGGGCCTCCAGGGCCTGCCATGTGGCTGAGAAAACCTCTGTGTCCCCTGTCCAATGACAAGGAGACCCATGGCTTCTTGTGGAGGTGGCATGTGTGGCAGGGTGGATTTTACCCTATTCCTGGCCTGAGTGTGTGGTTCAGGAGAGCCTTGTGAGGAGGCCATGCTGAGGTTTCTCCTTGCACAGAGACTGCTGTGCCTTCTAGAGATGGTTCTCAGGGGGAAAGCCTGGGAAAAGGCAGGAGATGAGCCCAGTGGGCTGGGGGACAGTTAGGCACATGGGTGAGTTGGCAGTTCTATGGGAAGGGGCTTCACATTTGAACTCACGCTCCCACTTGCTCATTGTGGCTAGAAAGTCCTTGACCAGGGGAAGAATTCTTCCAGAAGAGTCAAGTCCTCAAACTTCTTTTGGTAATTTATAAGAAATTTGTCATTCGATCTGGCCTCAAGTGTTTTGAGTGTTAACGAAGAGATTTTATTATCGATCTTAAAATTATAGTTATGTTTTAAGAAATTTATGATTTTTAGGATGAAGAGTCTTCTAGAGACTTATTTAGCTCTGTGACCTTGAGCAAGTTGTAGTAATCTTTCTAGACCTCGAGTTACCCTTCTTTAAAAGGAAACAGTTGTACCACACGATTGCTCAGATCTACTCTAGGTCAAGATGGAATGATTCTCCAATGAGTTTCTTTAGTGTAGTGATTTTTATAACTAAAAAACCAATGCATACGGTATGGGTTCAGGTGGTGATACTGGTTAAAAATCACACTGAAATATGAATGATGCCAGATCTTTTCCTGAGGTCAATATTGATAAAGAGCAGGACTATCAAAAGGCGAGGGGAAAAGAAAACAAACACAAGGAGCAAAACGAAAACAAAAAAATGTCGGAAATAGGCTGCACTGGCCAGACAAGATTCGAGTGTGGGTTTTGCGGGTTAGTCTCTGTGACCTTGGGCACAGGGCTTGACCTCTCTGTGCTTCGGTTTGCTAGTGTCTGAGATGGCGGAGCCCAGCGTGGAGGGTGTCGTGGGCTTGCGAGCTGGAAGAGCCACGGGCACACACAGGGCTGCCTCAGGGGCTGTATTTTCTCAGTGGTGCTCATCCCTACGCCCCATCGAGGTTAGCAGCACTGTGGAGAGATTCTTCCCTTAATTCAAGATCAATTCTGAATCTGAGAGCGGAAAGAAGCAAAAGGAGGAATGGAAGTTTCAGGCTTGGCTGTAAAAACTGGTGCAACGGTGGAAGTGGCACCTCCATTTTACGGACCTCAGTCTGAGGAGCTCTATAAAAACCCGTGACTGGCATAACACTTTGAAGAACTACTTGGTTTTCTTCTTTTGGCTCTGCAATTTGTATGGATTTCGAAAAAGGTGCTAAATTAAAAAAAAAAAAAGAGGCATATTATGTATTTTCAGGGTTTTAATGATTTCGACAATTTTTTTTTAAGGTTTAAAAAAGATTCTGTTTTAGGGTGACCTCACTTGGCTTCATACCCTTAAATGCTTCTGGTCTGAATGGTGTTTGAGAACACAATCTAGTCTGTAAAATCTTTCCGTCTCCTTTCAATGATTCCGTCACCGGGTATGAGAGTCACAGAGGACACTGTACCTTCCCTCCCTTCATGCCACTGCGCCAGCTGGCCTTGAGCCTTCCAAAAGGCCAGGGCTCCCTTGGGGCTCCTGGCCTCCCCTTGCAGGCCAGTGACTGCCACCCAGGGGTCTGCGGTGTTGCTGTCCTCCCCAGGCCCCGAGAAGTCTCTGGGGGTCACAGAAGGGTGGAGTAAATGCTGGCCATGATTTCCTTCTCCTGCTCTCTAGTTCTTTACTACATGTACTTTCTGTGGGTTGATCCTTTGAAAATGGACAAAATAATTTAATTATTACATAGGGCTTATTTTAAAATGAAGACTTGAAGTCACCTAGGCTAAGAGTCACATACAATAGGACTATGAAAATAAGAACGAAGGATTTAGGGAAAACAACATCGAAGGATAGAAAGGAAGATACAACTACGATCTAGAGATACTTGTTACTCTTAGCCTTAATTTAACTTTGAAATTTCTGGCAACTGGGTAGAGAGATGATAGGTAGAGATAGAAATTAAATAAAACACTATGAGCTACATGATTTCCATTATATCCTGAATAGAAGTAGACTAGTTTGGGGGCGCCTGGGTGGCCCAGTCGGTTAAGCGGCCGACTTCAGCTCAGGTCATGATCTTACAGTCTGTGAGTTCGAGCCCTGCGTCGGGCTCTGTGCTGATGGCTCAGAGCCTGGAGCCTGCTTCGGATTCTGTGTCTGCCTCTCTCTCTGCCCTTCTCCTGCTCATGCTCTGTCTCTCTGTCTCTCAAAAATAAATAAACGTTAAAAAAATTAAAAAAAAGAAGTAGACTAGTTTGAATCATGACTCAAGGATCGGTTCTCAACCCTAAAAAGAGTATGTGGTGAGTGTCTTCTATACAGGATATTGAGTCTTGACTAGAAGTGATGCAACACTTTCAGGGACTATAGTCTTCATGTCTATTCCTTATATTTTTTCTTGTTCATCACATGAGAGGAGATAAGTTAGTTAATCGTGGGCTACCTGCTCTAAGAGGTATGATAAGTCAGGAATAAGGAGAGGGCCTCAAAAAGACAATCTATTGAATTGCTAATGAGGAAGGTACACACAGTACTGCGGTGCTGTTAACCAGGATGCTTTTACCTGCCTCTTACTGCTGTGTTCTGCTCACTGGATTGGCCCTGCTCCAGTGTGGTTCCAACCTAGGAAGGAAGGGAAGGACGGGTCAATATAATGATGTAGAGATAGGTAGGGACCACATGCAGGTCTTGCTAATAGTTTTGGCCTGCCTACCTTCCTCCCTCCCTCCCTCCTTTCCTGTCTTCCTCTTTCTCTCCCTTCCTCCCTCCCTCCCTTCCTTCCTTCCTCCCTTCCTTCCTCCCACTCTACTTCCTTCCTTCCTCCCTCCCTCCCTCCCTTCCTTCTTTTCTTCCTCCCTCCCTCCCTCCCTCCCTCCCTTCCTTCCTTCTTTCCTCCCTCCCTCTCTTTCTCTTTTACTTATTTTTTTAAATCCATCCACTGATAGGGAAGAAGAAAAACTTTCAGTATTTGCATATGCCACAACACAATATATAGACAACCCTAAAGACTTCACCAAAAATTTTTAGAACCTACAACTGAATTTCATTTAAGGGCAATGAAAAGTCATTGCAGTTTTTATTTTTGTTTCATTTTGTTATTGTTATTCTTAGCATGGGAGACACACGCTAGGTTTGAATTTTGAAAATATCGCTGTGTGTGTGTTGTGTGTGGAGGTGGCAGGACAAAGGTGTGTGAGGAGGCCCTCGGAGGAAGCCCACACAACAGGTTAGTGACAAATGAAGGACTCAGCTCCAGGTAGGAGGGTGGCAGTGGGAATGGAGAGAAGTATGTGGACTTGTGGTAATTTGGGTGTGGACTGGGTGGTGAGAGAGAGGAACATGCCAATGACAACTCAGATTCTGGAATGCAGTGTGGAATGCCAGTAGTGAGGAGGCTGTAGAAGGAGTCTGCACTTGGGTATGTCGATGTGTCCCCAGGAGGGGACAGCTGGTGAGAGTTTGTATGTTCATGTCTGGATTCAGACATGTGTTGGATGACAGATTTGAACTGGGATCCCTCTGCATGTCCCTGGTAACTGAGAGTGGGCGACAGTCCATGGCAAGAAGGGCCATCAGCTTGGAACCAAGAATAGAGGAGCCCCAGTGTCTATGTGTCAGGGAATGGAAGAGCCAGTAAAGGAGACTTAGCAGGAGGAATTGGGGAGGGAAGTCTGGAGAGTGTGGTGTCCCAGGACTCAAGAAGGGAGAAGGCGAAGCCAAGTCCTATTAGGAGTGCACCCATTGGGCAACTGACTAGAGGCAGTTGAATGTCATGAGAGCTGCCTGGGGCAGCGGTGAGGGTAGCAGCTAGGCTGACGTGCTGAAGAGGACATGGAAGATGAGAAAATAGAAAAGGCACATATGAGTAAGTCTTTCAAGAAGTTAGATTATGAGGGAGAAGAAAAAGCTAGAGCCCTAGGATTGAGGAGAATTCCAACAGATTTTTAAGTGTGTTGGGGAGGGGGTGAGTGGGGGAAGAGCTAAGTTCTAAAGCTTATACTGCTTCAAATACCTCAAGTCATTACCCAAAAGAACACATATACAGGGTGCAGAGTTCCAATTATTGTTTCCATGCTTACTACCTCATAGGATACTTTGCGTGTGGAGGTGTAACTTAAACATAAGTGATCCTACAGACGCCGCCACTGCAGTGACAGGGAGTGGCTACCTTGAAAAATGAGAATGAAGTCTACAAGAGGAGAGACACAGAAGTTAGAGAAGAAGAGAGGCGCCTTAAGTCTCCCCGCCGGCTAGGTGTAATACACACTGTCCTGTCCAAAAATCTTAAATCTATTCCCTAAAGTATAAAAATAGCCCCAGTCCTCTGCCCTCCTCTGTGTCCAGTGCTGTCTGCTTCATTGCTCAATAAAGCACATTTCGGGATCAGCTTATACCTCTGAGCACAGGTCCTGCTTCTGTCTTAGAACATAGTTTGTGCCATAACAGTTGGAGCTCTCCCCCTTTCCTTCTCCAAATAATCCCCAGAAGTGCAACCCATCACACTACACCTCCGTTGCTGGACCCTGCCAGCGCCCAGGCAGCCAGGACCCCAACGGTGCCAGCTCTGGACAGCAGGCTCTGCCTTTGCAGAGGGAAAAGGAACAAGTCCGAGAAGGCGTGGGAAGAGTTTGTGCCTGGGAAAGGGATAAAGTACAAGGCGTCTGTTTGCCAAACTCCCCACTTAGCCATGTTTTCCAGTGCTAGTGCCTACTGGAGATGGGACGAGGAAGCACTCAGAGTTCCTGTGCCCGAGAATGAAGAAAGCTCACTTTCTCAAGAGACTGTGGTACATGAGAATTTAGATTTTAGTAGTTAACTGTGCTGTTGTGGATCCAAATATAATGCGTTTATTTTTTCACACAACAAAAACTCCCCCTGTTTCCTAAGAGATCCTGCCATCAGATCCAGGCAAGCAAATAGTCTGTTTAGGATAATGAAAAAAATAAAATCTATGTGGTGTGAGTGTGGGGGTGGGTGTGGGGATAGTCCTTTCCTACCTCCATGTGGCTAATTGTTCATCTTCGACCCTCCTTCACTAATGGAGCATACAGGGGAAGACAGCACACATAAATCCTACATAGTGTGGGTAACCCTACCTGACAGCTCTTACTGGGCACACTAAATGGGTTCAGAGCTGTCAAGCCCTGGACGGGAAAGATATGCTCTCTGGAAACATCTCTCCTTTAGTAAGGTAGTGACGCGGTAATCGAAGTGGCTGCTGGTAGTGAGCCCAAACATAAATGGGGAGGGGTGAAAGAAAGGACAGGTCAAGGTGGGCATTGTAGGGTGGGGTAGAGACCTGCGTATGAGTCTGATTTTGATTCTTGGATTTTGGGTGTTGCAGATTTTTGGCATTCATTTGTGATACTCCCATTATGATTGGCCATGTGGTTCATCCTAAATTTAGTTTGATTGTCCTAGTTTGGCCTCCTGACTTGCCCTTCCGGTAATGGGAATTTGTACTTCTGGAGAGAGCAGCAGGAAGTGCGTGGGGCTGGAATGCTGCAGGAAAAACAGCAGTCCCGGCGAGGAAGATTGAAAATCAATATCCCAAAAGATCCGACTGGGTGTGCCGGGCATGGGGAGCAGCAAGAGCCTATGATGGTGATGATACTGTTCTTGAGGCCAGAACAGTAGTGACCTTAGTTTAGCGTGGTCTCTCTGGAGAAGGACACTGGCTAGCAGCTGGGAGTATGGTGGTTAGTGTCTAAATAGGAGGATTCTGGCAAGCACTAAGCTTTTGCTCGGCCTTAGGGGAACACTGGATAATTAGCCATTCTGGTGGGATTGGATGATTTGGGAATTAGAGACAGTATATCTTGGTGACCTCAGCTCCTCAGAGGTTGCAACCTCAGAAGACACATTGTTTTGTGCCTCGTTCTGAACTCTGACCACACATTAGAATTAACTGAAGACCTTACTACGGTGCACAGGCCTCACTTACTAACTGGCTTACCTGGGAACTCAGGGGTGGAAAGATAAACTGGCAGTTTTAGAAGTGACAAGGATGATTCTAACTCATGGCCAAGGACTGAGACACTTCAGTAACCATCTGATCCTGCTAACCCCACTCCTCTTGCTGCTGTGATGGGGATATTAGCATACTCCCTCTCCTGGTTGCACTTGGCTTAAGAACAAGGCAGGCATTTCTGTGTCTCACTGCATTAAGTTACGATAAATCTGAAGTAGATTCTGATAAGTTAAGATGTATCTGGTAAACCCTAGGAGAACCACCAAGAAAATAACTAAGAAAATGATGAAAAAATCATTAAAGAAATTAAAATATTAGCCTGGGGAATACTTAATGCAAAAGAAAACACTAACAGAGTAGTAGAGAAAGAAGAAAGACATGAAACCTATAAAATGGCAGATATAAATCCAGTTCTATAAGTGATGGTGTTAAATGAAAAGGATCAAACAATATAATCAAGTAAGCATTCTGAAAGGCAGAGATTGTCACACTGGATAAAAATACATGATCCACGGGCACCTGGGTGGCTCAGTTGGTTGAGTGTCCAATCTTGATTTCAGCTCAAGTCATGATCTCATGGTTCATGAGATTGAGCCCCACATCAGGCTCTGTGCTGACAGCGTGGAGCTCGCTTAGGATTCTCTCCCTCACTTTTCCCCTCCCCCCCACTCTCTCTCTCAATAAACATTTTTTTAAAATTGCAAGATCTGAGTATACATTCTATACAGGGAACAAAATTTAAATTCAAAGATACAAGTAGGTTGAAAGTAAAAAGCTAAATCATGCAAATAGCAGCCATAAGAGAAATGGAATGACTCTAATAATATTAGGCAAAACAGACCTGAAAAACAAAGAGTGTTACTAGAGATAAAGAGGGTTGTTTTATAATGATATAAGGGTAGATCCTGTAAAAATATTTTATAGCAACTTAAAACAATTTTATAACAATTTTAAACATAAATACAAATCACTTTCTTTTCAAAAAAATGTTTATTCTGAGAGAGAGAGAAAAAGAGAGAGAAAGAGAGAGAGAGAGAGAGAGAGAGAGAGTATGTGTGTGTGTGTGAGAGAGGGCAGGGGAGGGGCAGAGACAGAAAGGGAGAGGGAGAATCCCAAGAAGGCTCCATGTTGTCAGCACGGAGCCCAACCCAGAGCTCCATCTCACAAACCATGAGATCATGACCAGAACCGAAATCATGAGTCCAGACACTAACCAACTGAGCCACTCACGCACCCCAACAAATCACTTTTAATGATAGATTAGAAAAGGTAGGCAGAACATTGACAAGAAGCAGAAGGTTCGAACAGCACTATAAACCAACTCGACTTCACAGATGCTTCACCCGACAATAGCAGAACGTATACTCTTTTTAAAAAATTTAATTTTTCAGCTTTTTGAGATATAATTGACACAACGCTGTATAAATTTCAGGTATACACTGTGTTTGTTTATACACATATATTGCAAAATGATCATCACGATAGCGTTACGTAACACCTTCATCGCCTTACATAATTATCTTTTATTTTCTGTGTTGAGAACATTTAAGATCTACTGTCGGCAACTTTCTTTTCTTTTCTTTTTGTTTATAAATGCATAAATAAATAAAGCTTATTTATTTATTTTGAGAGACAGAGAGCACGCGCGTGAGTGGGAGAGGGGCAGAGAGAGGGGAAGAGAATCCTAAGCAGGCTCCATGCCGTCATCGCAGAGTCTGTCAAGGCGCTCGAACTCACGAACTGTGAGATCATGATCTGTGCTGAAATCAAGAGTCAGACGCTTAACTGACTGAGCCACCCAGGTGCCCCAATAACTTTCAAGTATATAATCACCAATATGTACAATAGATCCTCAGAACTTACTCGTTTTATAACCAGAAGTCTGTACATTTTACATTCTTCCACCTACCAACCCCTGGCAATCACCATTCCACTCTGTCTTTATGGGTTCAGGGTTTTTGATTCCAAATAAAGAAGTGATATCATAGAGTATTTCTCTTTCTCTGGATTGTTTCAGTTAGCAGAATGTCCTCAATATTCATTCATGTTGCAGCAAATGGTAGGATTTCCTTCTTTCTCCTCCTTCCTTTCTGATAATATTCCATTCATTTGTAGATGGACTCCAAGGTTGTGTCTGTCTTGGCTATCACAGATAATGCCATCATGAACATGAAAGTTTTAAAATCTTGTTGAGATTCTGATTTCATTTCTTATGGATCTATATCTAGACGTGGGATTGTTGGATCATATCTTGGTTCTGTTTTTAATATTTTGAGGAACCTCCATATTTTATACAAAGAACTCCACTTTACATAGTGTCTCTACCAGTTTATACTCTTACCAACAGTGCCCAGAGTTCCCTTTTCCCACATCCTCACCAACATTGTTATTGCTTGTCTTTTCGATGATAGCTATTGTAACAGGTCTGAGGCAAACCTCATTCTGGTTTTGATTTACATTTTCCTAATGATTAGTGATGTTGAGCCTCTTTTCATGTACCTAGTGGTCATTTGTATTTCTTCTTTGGAAAAAATGTCTATTCAAGTTCTTGGTCTATCTTTTAATTGAATTATTTGTGTATTTGCTATAGAATTGTATGGGTTCTTTTGAATATTAACCTCTTATCAGATACATGTTTACAAATATTTTCTTCTGTTCTTTACTTTGCTTTTCGTTTTGTTGCTTTTTTTCTTAAGTAAATACATTGTTTATTCCAGCTCCTTTCCATATTTGCTTTCAATAGTAATTTCTTTTAAGAGAAAACAACATACAAAATCAAGTTGATTGAAGCTTACATGTGCTGATAATGAGAACCAACTGATAACTTTCCTTACTGTCCAAAATGCCAACCTGGCCATTCTTCCCACGGGACCCAACCCATATGCAGTCAGTCTGAGGTGTCTGTCCAAACTACCCCACCATAAATGTTTTCAAATTTATTTATTTTAAAAACCTTTTAAATTTAAATTCAAGTTAGTCAGCATGCAGGGTAGCCTTGGTTTCAGGAGTAGAACCCAGTGATTCATCTCTTGCATATGACACCCAGTGCTCATTCCCAAAAGGGCCCCCTTTAATGCCCATCACCCATTCAACCCATCCCCTCAGCACCCACCTTCCCTCCAGCAGCCCTCAGTTTGTTCTCTGTATTTAAGAACCTCTGTTTTTATTGTATTTTTCCTTCCCTTCCCCTATGTTCATCTGTTGTGTTTCTCTAATCCCACATATAAGTGAAATCATATGTTGTCTTTCTTTGACTGACTTCTTTCGCTTAGTATAATACCCTCTAGTTCCATCCACAGTGTTGCAAATGGCAAGATTTCATTCTTTTTCATCACCAAGTAGTATTCCATTGTATATATGTACCACATCTTCTTTATCCATTCATCAGTTGATGGGCATTGGGACTGGTGCAACCACTCTGGAAAACGGTTTGGAGTTTCCTCAAACAATTAAAAGTAGAACTACCCTACGACCCAGCCATTGCACTACTAAGTATTTGTCCAAGGGTATAAAAAAATGCTGATTCGAAGGAGCACATGCACCCTAATGTTTACAGCAGCACTATGAACAGTATCCAAGCTATGGAAACAGCCCAAATGTTACTTTGTTACTTTTTTATTTTGCTGTGCGAAGTTTTTCAGTGTTATGTAGTCTCATTTATTTCTTATTTTTTTTGCACTGCTAGTGTCATATCTAAAAAACATTGTTGCCAAGATCAATGTCAAGATTGTTCCCTATGTCTTTTCTTAGGAGCTTTACAGTTTTAGGTCTTATTTTAAATTTCAAGTTAGTTTTTTGAGTAGTGGAAGTTAGGAGTCCAGTTTCATTCTTCTGCATATGAGTATCAGTTTTTCCAACATCATTTATTGAAGAGCCTTGAATAATTTTGACCCCCTGACAAATATGTGTTGACTGTGTATGTAGCAATGTATTTCTGGGATCTTGATCCTGTTCCCTTGGTCCATGTGTCTATTTTTCTGCAAGCACCATACTGTTTGATTACGATAGCTTTGTAGCATACTTTTAAATTAGTACGATGCCTTCAGCTTTGTTCCTCTTCTTCTATTTTGTTTTGCTTATATGTGGTCTTTTGTGGTTTCATACAAATTTTAGGATTTTTTTTTCTATTTCTGTAAAAACTATTTCTATTTTTGTTATTCTAAACTTTTTATATTTCTGTGAAAATTCCATTGGTATTTTCATAAGCATTGCTTGAATGATGGCTTTGTGTAGTTTGGACATTTCAGGAATAGTGTCTCCTGATCCATGAACATGGGATATCTTTCCATTTATTTGTGTCTTCTTCAGTTTCATTCTTCAGTCTTACAGTTCTCACTGTATAGATCTTTCTCTCCTTAGTTAAATTTATTCCTGTTTTCACTTATTTTTTATTTATTTGTTATTTTTTATAAAATTTTTAATGTCTTCATTTTATTTTGAGAGACAGAGTGTGGGGGCGGGGCGGGGCAGAGAGAGAGGGAGACCCAGAATCTGAAGCAGGCTCCAGGCTCTGAGCTGTCAGCACAGAGCCCGATGCGGGGCTTGAACTCATAGACTGTGAAATTATGACCTGAGCTGAAGTTGGACGCTTAACCAACAAAGCCACCCACGTGCCCTCATTTATTTTTTAATTGTATAATTGACACACAATATTATATTAGTTTCAGGCATAAAAAATAGTGATTTAACAATTGTGTACATTGTAAAATGGTTACCACAATAATCCCATGTGTCACCATAGAAAGTTAGTACAACATTATTGACTATATTTCTCATTGTTGTACATTACATCCTCATGACTTATTGTAACTGGAAGTTTGTACTTCTTAATCTTTCACCCATTTCACCCTGTCCAACTCCCTTCCCCTCCTGCAGTCACCAATCTATTCTCTGTATCTGTAAGTCTGGGTTTTGTTTGCATGTTTGTTTTGTTTTTTAGATTCCACATGTAAGTGAAATCACACAGTATTTATTTTTCTCTGTCTGATTTATTTCACTTAGCATAATACACTCAAGGTCCACCCATTTTGTCACAAAAGGCAAGATTTCATTCTGATTTTATAGCTGAGTAGTATTCCATTATATGTGTATGTGTGTGTGTGACATCTTTATTATCCATGCATCCATCAATGGATATCTTGGCTATTGTAAATAATATTGCAGTGAACACAAGTGTGCATGTATCATTTTTGTTTTTGTTTTTATTTTTGCATATGTCTTTTTTTTTTTTTTTGAAAGAGAGAGTGGAACCTGAGGAGGGGCAGATGAAGATGAGAAGAGAGAATCCCAAGCAGGCTCCACAGCCAGTGCCCAATGGAGACCCCAATGCAGGGCTCGATATTGCAACTGTAAGATCGTGACTTGAGCTGAAATCAAGAGTCAGATGCTCAACCGACTTAGCCACCCAGGTACTCCTGCATATATCTTTTTGAAGTAGTGTTTTCACTTTCTTCAAATAGATACCCAGTAATGGAATTGCAGGACTACTGGGAAACTCTCTTTTTAATTTTTTGAGGAACCTCCATACTGCACCAATTACATTTCCACCAACAATGTATGAGGGTTCCCTTTTCTCCACACCCTTGTCAACTCTTGTTATTCATTGTCTTTTCTTTAGAGAGAGAGAGAGAGAGAGAGAGAGAGAGAGAGGCAAATGGGGGAGAGGGGCAGAGGGAGAGAGAGAATCTCAAGCAGGCTCCACACTCAGCACAGAGCTTGATATGGGGCCCAATCCCATGACACTGGGATCATGACCTAAGCTGAAATCGAGAGTAAAGATGCTCACCAGACTGAGCCACCTAGGCGCCTCTATTTTGTATCTTTTTGGTAATAGTAATTCTGACACGTGTAAGGTGATTTCAATTTTCATTTCCATGAGACTGTGGTTTCAATTTTCATTTCCATGACGATCAATAATGTTGAGCATCTTTTCAGGTGCCTGCTGGCTATCCGTGTGTCTTCTTTGGAAAAATGTCTATTCAGATTCTCTACACATTTATTAGATTTTTTGGTCATTATTCAGTTGTATGGTTCTTTATATATTCTAGATAGTAAACCCTTATTGGATATGTGATTTGCAAACGTCTTCTATCATTTAGTAGTTTACCTTTTTGTTTTGTTGATGGTTTCCTTCACTGTGCAGAAGGCTTTTTAGTTCCATGTAGTCCAATTTGTTTATTTTTGCTTTCGTTTCTCTTTTCTTTGAAGTCAGATCCACGAACACATTACTAGAACTGCTAAGCTTACTGCCTGTGTATTATTCTAAAAGTTTTATGGTTTCAGGTCTTATATTCAGATGTTCAATCTATTTTGAGTTGATTTTTATATATGGTGTAAGATAGTGGTCTAGTTTCATTCTTTTGGATGTAGCTGTCCTGTTCCCCAACATTATTTTTTGAAGAGATTATCCCTTCTCCATTGTATTTTTTTTGCCCCCTTTTTGTAAATTAATTGAACATATATGTGTGGGTTTATTTCTGGGCTCTTTAGTCTGTTTTACTGATGTTTCTGTTTTTATTCAAATATTGTACTTTTTAAAAATTCCTGTAGCTTTGTAGTATAGTGTGAAATCAAGGTGCATGATACTTCTGACTTTGTTGTTCTTTCTTAAGATTTTATGGTTACTTGAGTTCTTTTGTGGTTCCATATTCCAGCTTAACCAGCTGAGCCACCCAGGTGTCCCCCAGATCTTAGTTTTATTGGTCTTTGCTATTGTCTTTTTAGTCTTTATTTCATTTATTGCCTCTCTGATCTTACTTTCATTCTTCTACTAACTTTGGGCTTCATTTGTTCATTTCCTAGTTCCTTGAGGTGTAAAGTTAAACTGTTTGATATTTCTTTTGTTTCTCGAGTTAGTCCTGTATTGCTATGAACTTCCCTATAGCCCATAGTTTTGGGGCTTGTGTTTCCATTTTCATTTGTCTCTAGGTGTTTTATGATTTCCCTTTGATTTCTTCTATGATCCAGCAGTTATTCAGTAATAGTTGTTTAATCTGCATGTATTGGTAGATTTTTTCAGTTTTTCTTGTAATTGATTTCTAATTTCATACAATTGTGGTAAGAAAGATGCAAGATATGATTTCAATTTTCTTGAATTGGAGATTTGCTTTGTAGCCTAACATGTTATCTATCCAGAAGAATGATCTATATGCACTTGAGCAGAATGTATAGTCTGCTGTTTGGGGGTGGTATGCTGTGCTAATTTTATCTGGTCTAATGTGTCTTTTAAGGTCAGTGCTTTGTTATTGATTTTCTGTTTGGATGGTCTACCCATTGATGGAAGTGGGGTGCTGAAGTCTCCTAATATCATTGTATTGCTTTCCATTTCTCCCTTTAGGTCTGCTAGTATTTGCTTTCTACATTTTGATGCTTTATGTTAGGTATATATATATTTATAAATGTTATATCTTCTTGCTGGATTGATCTCTTTATCATTATGTAATGCCCCTTTTTGTCTTTTATTATAGTCTTCATTTTAAGGACTCTTTTGTCTGATATGAATATAGTTATATCAGCTTTCTTTACATTTCTATTGGCATGGAATATCTTCTTCACCTTTTATAATTTATCAGTATCTTTACTTCTGAAGTGTGTCTCCTGTAGGCGGTATATAGATATATCTTTAAAAAAATCCATTCAGCTGTTCTTTGTTTTTGATTTAACAATTCAGTCCTTTTAATTTAAGGTAATTGTTGCTAAATATGTACTTATTGTCATTTTGTTAATTTATTTCTAGTTGTTTTTGTAGTTCTTCTCTATTCATTTCTTTTTTCTCTTCCCTTGTGATTTGATGACTTTTTAAGTTTTATGTTTAGATATTTTTTCTTTTTTTGTGTCTGTATTTACTATAATTTTTTCTCTGTGGCTACCGTGAGGTTCATACATATAATCCTGTGTATATAACAGTCTATTTTTAGTTGATAGCAACATACGTTTGAACACATTCCAAAATTACATTTTTACTTCCTTCCCCCATGTTCTATGTTCTTGATGTCAAATTTTACATCTTTTTGTTTTATGTATCCCTTAGCTAGTTATTTTAGCTTCAGTTAATTTTACTACTTATGTCTTTTAACCTTCATCGTATCTTTACAAGTGATTAATCTACCATTTTTACTATATATTTAACTTTTCCAATGACAATTTTACTTTCGTATGTTTTCTTGTTATTAGTGCCATTTCTTCAGCTTAAAGAAGACTCTTTAACATTTCTTATAATACCAGTTTAGTGATGATGAACTCCTTTAGCTTTTGTTTGTCTGAACATTTTTTATCTCTTCTCCAATTTTGAATGATAACCTTGGTGGGTATTCTTGAAAGTGTTTTCCTTTCAGCACTTTGAATATGTCATGCCACTCCCTTCTAGCCTGCTAAGTTTCTGCTAAGAAACCTGATAGGTTTATGAGGTTTCCCTGGTACATAATAATTTGCTTTCCTTTTGCTGCTTTTAAGGTTCTCTCTTTAACTTTTGACACTTTGATTAAAATATACCTTGGTGTGGATCTCTTTGGGTTTATTTTATTTAGATTTCTCTAAGCTTCTCGGACCTGGATGTCTATTTCATTTCCTAGGTTAGGGAAGTTTTCAGTCCTTATTTCTTCAAGTAAGCTTTCTGTCCCTTTCTTTCTCTCTTCTTCTGGGGCACTTATAATGTGAATGCTTCATGATTTGTTGTCCTGTAGGTCTCTTTAGTTATCTTCATTTTTAAAAATTCTTTTTTTTCATTGCTTCGTTTTCCAGCTTATGACTTATTCTGCTTCATCCAGTCTGCTGTTGGACCCTCTAATGCATTCTTCAGCCCTGTGACTTAATGTTTGGTACTTTCTTATGTTTTCTATCTCTTTGTTGAAATTTTCATTGTGTTAAACCATTCTTCTGAGTTCAGTGAGCATCTTTGTTTTAAGTTTATTTATTCATTGAGAAAGAGAGAGAGCTCATGGGAGAGGCAGAGAGAAAGGGAGGGAGAGAGAGAATCCTAAGCCAGATCTGCACTGGCAAACATGGAGCCCAATGTGGGGCTCAAACTCATGGACCCTGAGATCACGACCTAAGCCAAAATCAAGAGTTGGGCGCTTAACTGACTGAGCCTCCCATGCACCCCCGGTGAGCATCTTAATGACCATTATTTTGAATTTTTCGTCAGGTAAATTACTTATCTTTATATTTTTAAGGTCTCTGAAGTTTTGTTTTATTCTTTTGTTTGGAAAATATTTCTCTATTCCCTCATTTTACTTGACTCTGTGTTTTGTTTCTGTGTATTAGGTGAAACAGCTACTTACCTCCATCTTGAAGGAGTGGCCTCATGTAGGTGATGAAGCTTCTCACTTAATCTTGGTTTAAGCCTTGGTTGTCTCTCAAACCTTTGAGATTGTCTGAACCACCTGATTTATTCTTGGTATGTCCGCATTATTGAGAGTGTGTTAAAACCTGTCAGTGTTCCAAAGGGAGGAATCTCATTTAGTGCCTAGTTTCAGGCTCACTGGGAGCCAGGTCCTCAGGCCACAGTTTTTAAAGTATGCAAATATATACAGTGTTGTGGGGCTGTAATCGTAATCCTTGCTGGCTTCCAGACCAGGAGATCTGGAGGTGTCCCCTGGGTGACAGTTGTAAAAATCACTGTAAAAGCTCTTTTCTGGGAGGTCTCGTCAAGCTGTAGTAGGGCCAAGCGGGCGTGCAAAGATGGTGTCCACCTTCTTATATTCCTTGGGAGTGTCTCTTTGGCTTCTAGACGTGAGAGAAGCTTGAAGCCTTTCCTCAGGCTGAAGTTCCAGGCTAATAAGCCTTTTTCATAGAAATACTGTTTTTTTTTTTTTTTTGTCTGTCTTTGCAGTGCCCTGGGAATGCTGGCCTGCCAAGAACTTTTTTTTTCTGATTGTCACATGCTTGTGAGCTCAGGAACACCAGCCTTCTTGGCCACTAAGGCCAGAAATCAAGTGACATCCTCTGAGTGGATCGTGCCCTTCTGCTGGCTTTGGCTAGGTGACTGGAGAGTGTAGTAAGTGGGCATACTTGCCAGGTTTAGAAAGCCAGTGGGAAAATATCTTGACTGTGTGCACCTGGAGGCTTCAGAAATGCAGTGGGAGCATCAGAATGCCACCACCAGTCCTGTTCACCAGTCCCAGTCAGGGAGGGGAGGAGTGCTGCACCTGTCTATGTACTCCAGCAAGACAGAGGGTCAGTGCCATGACTGCTTGTCCCTTGTCCTGACAAGGGTGCCACACTTGAGCTCACCAACTTGTGCTGGCAGGGCAGGGTAGGTCGGGACGTGCAAAAATGGTGTCTTCTAGCACCTTCATCTCCAGAGTGTCTCAACTGGCCCTTGCCTTTCCAATAGATGCTTTTTGATCAGAAAATAGATCTCCTTCACATACGGTCTACTTGATTTTCACACCGGTATTTTTTTGCTGGGTCTTGGGGCAAGTGAGACTGCATGTGAGCCCTTTAAAAGGGGAATCTCGGTTTCCTATAGCACTTTGGGTCCCTTGGATGTCAGCTCTGTTGGTTTTCTAACCCACATATTTTGAGAACTCGTCTCTTCGGGGTAGATCCCAAGGACTTGGGTACCTATTTGAGGCATCAACCCTCACTTCAGAGAGAAGTGATAGGCTAGTGAGACTCTCTGTTGTTCATTGACATGCCAGGGATGGGGTTTTTAGTGAGGTTGTGTCTCTCTTACCTGTGTCAATGTAGTTTTTTAATCATTTTTTTTTGTGGATAAGCAGTATATCTAGTTTTCAGATATTTTTCAGAGGTAAATGGTCCACTCGTAGTTGTAGATTTGCTGTATCTATGGAAGGATGTGAGTTCAGGATCTTTCTGCACCACTATCTTTCAGAAGTTCCCCAAAATATGCATTCTTAAGGGTGCCTGGAACATTCACCAAGAGAGTCCACATGCTAGGCCAGAAAACACAGCTCAGTAAAGGTAAAAGGATTGAAGTTGTACAAAGTGTGCTCTTTCATCACAATGTAGTGGAGTATGGAATTAATAGTAGAAAGAGATTTGGGAAATTTAAAAATATGTGGAAATTAAAAAATATACCACTAAATAACCAATGGGTCAAAGAAGAAATCAGAGGGAAATGAAAAAAATACTTAAGGATGAATGGAAATGAATATGCAACATGTCAAACCTTATGGAATGCCGCTAAGTCAGTGCTTGGTATAAATTCCTACATTCAAAAAGAAGAAAGATCTCAAATCAACAACTTAAGACACACAAAAGCAGAGAGAACTAAATCCAAAGCAAAAACATCAACATGTTCAGTTAGGGCAACAATCCAAACCAAAAGGAACAAACCTTTAGTCATTTATTATGACAGTTCAGACAAGAGGCAAAAGAGAAAGGGCCTGGTTTTCCAGTGCCCCATTGTGCTCCAAGGAGCATATTAAGTGAAGGTGAGGTGACAGATGGGAGGAAGGGTCTCACTGCCTAGGAGCTTCCCCCTCCTTGCCAAAGATGCCTGTCCTTTTATGACCTTGATGAGACCAGAGGGACAAAGGAGAAGGTCTAGGAGTGAAAAAGTACAAGTCATCATGGAGAAAATGCTTCAGTCTACTCTGTCCCCACCCCCAAAAGGAGGCCTTTTCACAGAGGCACAGGCTATGAATGCAGATATGCATATGAGCATGGTTGGCTCCACTAGCCTAACTCCTTCATTGCAACTTCTTCCAGAGACAGCAACATCTTGGCTGTGCCTCAAGTCTGGTGTGGAGAGGCAGTTCGCCCTATGACCTTGCAGGTAAAGCTTTGTCAGGCTTGAAAAATTGCATATAAGGTTTCAGCCTGAACTCCTCAGAAGAAAGGAAAGAATATGGGTTACAGTACAAATTAAGAAATGGAGAACAGAAAAATAAGAGAAAAAAGCAACAGAACCAAATGTTGGCTCTCTGAAAGATTCACAAAACTGACATACCAGTAGCTAGATTCACCCAGAAAAAAGGAAAACTAAAATCACTAAAGCCATGGATATGTGTGCCTGCAACCAAAGATGGGCTAGTTGGACCTAACATGACCTCTGGTATCCTGTCCTCAGTCTTCATCTCCCTGTGGGAGGAAGGCTCTCCCCTTTCAGGTTCTTCTTTTGAGCTTTAGGAGGCCATCTATCTCTTACCTTACAGCATCATTTTCTTCTTGATTGACTTTATGGCTTTGGATCCTGGAAAACTTGTTTCTCCCTGGTCTTATTTCTATTTGCCTAAAATCCATTTCCTAGTCAGTTATAAGGTGTTCATTTTATCCTTGAGGTGTAGGTTACTTCTGCCTCCAGATAGTCTCACTATTGGTCTGCTGACCTTCGTGACAATCACTTTTATTCCAGAAGACTGTCTTGCACATAAGACCCTATTAAAGTTCACAGAGGATTTCTGTCTTTTGCAATTTGAAGTCTATGCTCCTTTGAAACTTCTAAAAAGGCTGTGGTTCCAGTAAGGCGATGGTAACTAGGAGGCTATAGTTCAAAGCTCATCAGCTAAGCAGTGATGAGTAGTATGCTCTGAGCCTCGTGAAACCTCAAACATGTCCAACTCAGTTTGTAGTTTTATCCCCTTCTCCAGGTTATTTAGCTGATTCATTTCAACTTTCTCTTTTTCAATTTATAGAGTGGTCATCCATAACTTGTAACTACTGAATGAAAACATGCCTCAACAACAAAGATATTTTCCATCAATAGAAAGATAATGAGCACTCCCTCAGAGAAGGCAATCTAGGCCAAGTGAGGAAGTAGGCCATGAATAAAAGGAAGATAGGTGGAGAACTTTGTTTCTAAATCTATACCCACATATGAAATTTTGATGCCAGTAGACTGTAATAAATTATGTACATATAATAAAGTAGATATGTCTGTATGTTATATAGATATAATGTAATACTTAGAACAGCCACTTAAAGAATTAAAGAAACAAATATACCCCAAACTACTATAGATAAATCAAAATAGAATACTGAAAATGTTCAAGTAACCTATAGGAAGGCAGGAAAATAAAACAAAGAAACAAGACAAAGAGAACAAATAGAAAAAAATAATAAATGGCACATTTAAGCTCTATCATATAAATAACTATTTTATGTCTAAATCGTTTAAGTATATGAATAAAAACACAGAAACTGGCTGAGTGGATAAAAATACCTTTGCTCATGGCCAGGATAAGCTGTGTGTAAGAAACTAACTTTCAATTCAGTGACACAGGTATGTTAAAATAAAATGATTGGAAAAATATGGCATGCCAACATAACAAAAGAAAACAGAAATGCTATATAATGTACACTTTGGAACAAAAAATTGGAACATTACATGATAAAATGATTAATCCATCATGAAGACAGGGCAATCCTAAATGCATCAAAAAAGACAACTGAAAGAATTTGCTGCAAAGACTGATTGTCACATAAAACACTCCAAATTATAACTGGAGACTGCAACATTCAATACTCATCAGTTGGTAGAACCACTAGACGGAAAATCAACAAGATATAGAACTCAATATTATCAAACAACAGCATCTAATTGACATGTATAGAACACTCTATCCAACCATAGTAGAATACACATTCTTTTCGTGTACCCATGAAACATTCACCCAAACAGACCATATTCTGGGTCATAAAAGAAATCTTAAAGAATTTAAAACTATTGAAATCTGAACACAATGGAATCAAACTAAAAATGAAAAAAAGAAAGAAAACTGGAAGTTTTCAACTACTTATAAACTAATGAACACACTTGAAATAATCCAGAGGTCAAAGAGGAAGTCTCAATGGCAATCAAATAATATATTGAACAGAATAAAATGAAAGTACAACTTAGCAAAATTGGGAGGATGCAGTTAAAGTTGCTTGGAGGCAACTTTACAGCATTAAAGTGCTTACATTTAAAAGGAAGAAAATTCCAAATTAACAATCGAAGCCGCCTCCTCAAGAACCTAGGAAAAGAAGAACACAATAAATCCAAAACAAGTATAAGGAAATAAATAATAAAGATAAGGGATGTCAATGAAATTGAAAACGGAAAAACAATAGAGAAAATTCATGAAACAAAATGCTGGTTTTCTGAAAAAAAAATCAGTGAAATTGATTAAGCAAGACTGAGAAAGGCACAAAGAAGAAAAGATGCACATTTCTAATGTAATCTTTTAATGTAATAAAAGAACCAGAGAATATCAGTACAGAACCTGAAGACATAAAAAAGATAATAAAGAAATTCAAATAACAATTCTACACATCTAAATCCAACAATTTAGATGAAATAGACCAATTCCTTGAAAAAGACAACTCATTCAACATGAAATAGATAATTCGAATAACGCCGTAACTATTAAGGAAATTGCACAAAGAAGTCTTTAACTACATGTAGTTTCATTGGAGAATTATACTAAACATTCAAAGAAGATTTAACACCATTCTACATAATCTCCTCTGGAAAAATAGAAGAAGAGAGAACACTTGCCAATTTATTCTTTGAGATCTGTGTTATTATGATACCCAACCCAACAACAGTACAAAGAAAGAAAACTGGAGACTAATAGCTCTTGTGGACATAGATGTCACAATTCTAAACAAAATATTAACAACATATCGAAAGAATTTACACAGTGAGTAAATGTGGTTTATCCCAAGGGTGAAAAGTTGATTCAACGTTAAAAGTCAACCAATGTAATCTACATATCAACAGATTAAAGAAGAAAAATAATGTGATTATACCAATTCATCAGAAAAAACATCAAATTTGATAGAATTCAATACTCATTCATTATAGAAAAAAAATCTCTCAAAAAGTAGAAGTAGAGGGGAACTTCCTCTGCGTGATGAAGAACATCTAAAAAACCCGCAGCTTAAATAACACACTTAATGGTGAAAGACTAATTGCTTTCCCTTAAGGTCAGGAGAAAGACAAAGCTGTCTATTTTAGCCAGTGTTATTCAGCATAATTCTGAATGTTCTAGCCAACGAAATAAGGTAAGAAAAGGTATAAAAGCACTGAGATATGAAAGGAAGAAATAAAAGTTTATATCTGACAGCATGTTTAGCTATACAGAATAACCCAGAACTAACAGGTGGTTTAGGAAAGTTACAGGAAACAAGATACACCTGCATCTAAAATAAAATGCACAATATTTATAATTGTTCCAAAGAGGATGAAATATTTAGTAATAAATTTAATAAAACACACAATATTTGCATTCTGAAAACTAGAAAAATTCTGAAGAAATTGAAGATCTAAATAGAAGAAATCAAAGGTCTGAATAATGGAGATGTATACCATGTTCAGGGATTGGAAGGCTCAGCATAGTAACAATACTGGTTCTCCCTAAATTCATATACAAGTTTAATGCAATTCTTATTAAAATATCCACCATATTTTTGTATATATAGGCATGATTATCCTAAAATTTATATATAAAGGCAGAGGAGTTACAATAGTAAAATAATTTTGGAAGATAAAAATATAGTGTGAGGTGTCAGTGTACCTGCGTTCAAGACTAATATTCCACTAATTAATACTGAGCGGTGTTGACAGATGGGTATATAGGTAAATCGAATAGAATAGAGAAGTCAAAAAATAAAACCCACATGAGAAAGGCCAGCTGATTTTTGACTAAGGTACAAACACAATTCAGTAGAAGGATAAATAGTGCTAGAATAATTCGATAGCCATTGGCAAGAAACAAAAACTTTAATTTAGACCTCACATTTTATACAAAAATCAACACAGGATGGATCACAGAATTAAAAGTGTAGAAATTTTAGATGATAAAATAAGATAAACTTTTCAAGCTATGAGCTTCGAAGAAACCTTAGGTATGAAATCATGAACAATAAAAATTTTAAAACGATACATTGGACTTCAGGAAATTAAAACCCTTTGCTTTGCAAAAGAACTTGTTGAGAGGATTTGAAAAAGCTAGACTAGAGAAAACATTTGAAAACCACATATCTGACAAAGATCTCATATCTAGAATTTATGAAATACTTTCAAAATTCAATAATAGAAAAAGAATCCATTTGGAAAACTGGCAAAATACGTAAAAAGACATTCACAGGAGATGACATACAGGTGTCAAAGAAGCACATGAAAAGATATTCAACATCTCCAGCTATTAAGGAAACACAAAATAAGATATCACTATACATCTATTAGAACAATTAAAGTTTAAAAAAACACCCACAATACTGAATGCTGTTGTAGATGTAGAGAAACTGATTCTTTCAAGTATTACTGGTGGGAATGTAAAATGGTACAGATACTCTAGGAAGTAATTTGGTACTTTGTTAAGAAAAACATATACTTACCATGTAACCTGTCAATTTCACTGCTGGGGATTTATCTCAGAGACATAAGGACTTCTGTTAACACCAAAACCTGATTGTATGTAGTAACTTTATTTGTGATAGCCCCAAACTGAAAATAATGAAAATATCCCTAATAGATGATGGTTTAATAAACTGCCGTACATCCATACCATGGAATGCAATTCAACAATAAAATGGAATGAATTAGCGATACCTGCAACATTCTGGGTCCGTATTTAGAGAATTATATGTTAGAATACAGAATATAAAATACCATTAGAATATAGAATATAGAATTATTATGAATAATAAGAGCAAATATCAAATGTACATATGCTGCATAATTCCACTTATAAAGCCTTCTGAAAATGACAAAATTATAGTAATAGAAAATAGATTAGTGATTGCCAAGGACTAGGGATGGTGAAGGGAGGAGCAGGTATGATTATAAAGTGCAGCACAAAGGAGGTCTTTACGGTGATGGAGCAGATCTGTATCTTGCCTGAGGTGGTGGTCGCTGGAATCTACACAGCTGATAAAATAGCATGAAACTAGCATCACACTGCACCAATGCTACTTTTCTGGCTTTGATTTTGTGCTATACTTAACGTAAGATGTAACCATTGGGGATAGCTGGGTGAAGGGTTCATGGAACCTCTTTACCCCAGCTTTGCAACTTCTTATAAATCTATAATTATTTCAAATAAAATGTTTTTTTTTAAAGTGTATTTGGTAGTCTCTAAGACAGCCTCCTTATCTCTGCCTCCTGTTTTCATACGCTATGGAATTTCCTCCCTTTGAATGTAGGCTGGATTTAGTGGCTTACTTCTAATCAACAGCATACTGCAGAAATAATGGGATGCCTTTCTTGATATTAGGTTATAAAAAGGTAGCTGCCTTTCTGGAGACCCACTGTTATGCTTTCTTTTTTTCCCTCTGGGGAACAAACTGCCTTATTGTGAGCAATTCAGTGGAGCGATCCATGTGGCAACGGAATGACATCTCTAACAACCAAAAAGGACCTGTGATGAGGCAAGCCTTGCGAATCAACCCCTCAGTTAACCTGTGAGTTGGCTGTAGTTATGGCGACACCTTGGTTGCAACCTTGTGAGGGACTCTGAGCCTGGGGCATTCAGGAGTACTTTGTTTCCTAACCCACAGAAACTGTAAGATATTACATGTCTGTTGTTTTAAGCTACCCAAAAAGATAAAACTAAAAATAAAGGTGGTGAGGTGGACATTTCCATATAATGTTTCTCCTTTGACTATTGATATGGTAGGCTACATTGATTGGTGTTTGAATATTGAACCAGCCTTGCAGTCCTGAAATAAACTTGACTTGGGACATATATAGATCTAGACCCATCTGAATTTTATTTGCTAATACCTGATTAAGAATTTTTGCATCTACATTCATGAGTGATAATGGTCAATGGTTTTCTTTTTTGTACTGTATCTGGTTTTGTCATCAGGACTATACTACCTTTATAAATGAGTTGGGAAGTGTTCTCTCTTTTCAATTTTCTGGAAAAGATTATGTATACTGCTGTTAAACTTCAAACATTTGGTATAATGCTTTGGAGAAACCATTTGCTAAAAAATGCCATTTTTGGAAGTTGTAAATTATGAATTCAAATCTCCACATGTAGAGTTAATGAAATGATCTATTTCATACTGAATGAATTGTGATACTTTGTACTTTTTACGAAATTGGTACGTTTCATCTGTGTTGTCAATTTTACATTTGCAGAGGTGTTCATAACAAGACATTCCATGCTCATGGATTGGAAGAACAAATATTGTTAAAATGTGTATACTACTCCGAAGTGCCTGGGTGACTCAGTCGGTTAAGCACCCTACTTCGGCTCAGGTCATGATCTTACGGTTTGTGGGTTCAAGCACCATGAACGGCAACCTACTGAATGGAAGAAGATATTTGCAAATGACATATTTAATAAAGATTATTATCCAAAATATATAAAGAACTTAAACAACTAAACACCCAAAAACCAAAATATCCAATTTAAAAACAGGCAAAAGACATAAACAGACATTTCTCCAAAGAAGACATTGAGATGGCCAACAGACACACGAAAAGATGCCCAACATCACTCATTATCAGGGAAATGCAAATCAAAACTACAATGAGATATTTATTACCTCATGCCTGTCAGAATGGTTAAAATAAAAAATATAAGAAACAATAGGTGTTGGTGAAGATGTGGAGAAAAAGAAACCCTCTTGCATTTTTGGGGGGAATGCAAACTGATGCAGCCACTCTGGAAAACAGTATGGAGGTTCCTCAAAAAGTTAAAAATAGAACTATCTTATGAACCAGGAATCAGACTACTGGGTATTTACCCAAAGAATACAAAAGCACTAATTCAAAAGGATACATGCACCCCTATGTTTATAGCAGAATTATTTACAGTAGTCAAATTGTGGAAGCAGCCCAAGTGTACACTGACAGATGAATGGATAAAGAAGATAAGATTCCATGCAATGGAATATTGTGCAGTCATAAAAAAAGAATGAAATCTTGCCGTTTGCAATGACATGGATGGAGCTAGAGCATTCACTAATGCTAAGTGAAACAAATCAGTCAGAGAAAGGCAAATACTATATGATTTCACTCCTACGTGGAATTTAAGAAACAAAATAAACGAGCAAAAGGAAAAAAAAGAGATAATCCAAGAAATCAACTCTTAACTATAGAGAATAAACTGATGGTTACTGCAGGGGAAGTGAGTGGGGGGATGAGGAACAGGGGGTGGGGATAAAAGAATATATTTTCATGATGAATATAAAACATAAAAATACATATAAATATGTATAAAATATAAGAAGCATGAAATAGGATAAAAAGAAATGCCCAATACACCTGTCTCAAAAAAAACAAAACAAAACAAAACAAAAAAACAAGAACAAAACCAAAAACACACTAACACAAAATAGAGTTCTTCATGGCATTACTTGGGAAGTGCTCCCCCTTCTTCTAAATTTTCTGGAAGAGTCTGTGGTAAAATTGATCTCTTAATGATCTAGGCCTGGAATTATCTTTTTTTTTTTTTAGAGATTTTAAATTACACATTCAGTTTATCAAATAGTTATAGAATTATTTAAGTTCTCTGCTTGGTAGTTTGTGTTTCCCAGGAATAGATAATTTCTTATGAGTTTAATTTACAAGTATGAAGTTGTTAGCAGTATTCCCTATGGGATGTTTGGTGATTTCTCCTGATTTTTTCTTAATATTGGTGATTTTTGTCTTCTGTATTTCTATCATTGTCAACCTGCTTATAAATTTGTCCATTTCACTGACCTTTATTTCCCCTCAAATAACCAACTTTTCGCCTATGAATTGTTTTTTTTTTTTGTTTTCGATTTCCTTGATTTCAGTCTTTATTATTTCCTTTCTTTTGCTTTGTTTTCTTTTGCTTTGCTTTTCCTTCTTTGTGAAGTTGCAAATTAGATTTTTAACTTGAGATCTTTCCTTTTCTCATTAGAAAGATTTAATGCTATATATTTCCATCTTGTCAATATTTTAGCTGCATTCTATAAATTTTGATGTTATGCTTTTATTTTTATTCATTGGGCAGTTTTAAGGAATGTGCATTCTGTTGCCGTTGGATGGAGGGTTCTATAAATGTCAATTAGATCTTATGGGTTGATGCTTTATATCCTGTTGATTTTCTGTCTAGTAGTTCTATCAGTTTCTGAAAGTGGGTGTTGTGGTCCTCAAGGATAATTTGTTTATTTCTCCTTTCTCCTGTGCTAGTTGGAGCTCTGGTATTTCATGTATACAAATTCAGAATTGCTATATATTCTTGAAAGATTGATGAATGTCCTCCTTTTTACCCTAGTAATCATCTTTGCCAAGAAATCTATTTTATTGGATATTAATATATCCACTACTGCTTTTTAAAAATTCATGTTGCATAATGTATCTTTTCCTATCCTTTTACTTTAAACCTAGCTATGTTGTTATGTTTCAGGTGAGTTTGTTGTGGACAACATATATTGGGGTCTTGTATTTTTTTTTTTAAATTAAACCACTGTGTCAACCTGTGTGCTTTTATTGGTATACTTAGATCATTTACATTAAAATAATTAATGCCATGGTAGGACTTAGGTCTGGTTTTTAAAAAAATTTCCTTCCTTTTTATTGTTTCATATTTTTTCTTTTTATTTCTTTTTTTCCTGTGTTTAACTTGAACAGATTTTTAGAATTCCATTTTGATTTATTTATAATATTTTGAGAATATTACTTTGTATAGTATCCTTATATCTATGTAACATCACAGTTTACTGGTGTTAACATTTCTCGTTTTAAATGAAGTGTTGACCATGCTTCAAACTAGGTCCCTTTTCTCTCCCTCATTTTTAAATATAATTGACTTAAGTATTTCCTTCACATATATTAGCATCATTTCAAATGGCATTATAAATTTTGCTTAACCATAAAATATGATTAATGTAACTCATCACAGAATAACCCATTATGCTTACTTGTATTTTTACTCTTTTCGTTGTTCTTTTTCTGTTCTGAAATTTTTAACCTTCTCTTATTATAATTTTCTTATGTTTCTAGAGCTTCATGTGCCATTCTTTTAGGATAGGTCTGCTGTAACAAATTATCTTAGTTTTCCTTTGTCTGAGAATTTCTCCATTTCCTCTTCATTCCTCAAGGATAGTTTGCTCAGGTATAGGATTCACAATGGACAGTTCTCTCCTCTTAGCACTTGAAAATTGTGCTACTTCTTTCTGGCCTTCATGGTTTCAAATGAGAAATCTGCTGTCATACGAATTGTTCTTTTATAAGTAATGTGTCATTTAACATTTTTTTCTTTGTCTTTAGCTTTCATTAATTCAATTATGATGTGCCTTGTTGTGGATTTCTTTGGGTTTATCACATTTAGATTTCTTTCAGCTTCTTTTATCAAGTTTGGGAAGTTGTTAGTCCTATACTCTTTTCTCCTCTCCTTTGGGACTTTGAAAATGTGAATATTAGGTCTTTTATTATCCCACAGATTCTTCATAATCTGTTCATTTTTAAGTCTATTTCCTCTCTCTTGTTCAGATTGAGTTAGTTCTATTGATCCGTCTTCAAATTCACTGAGTGTATCATCTATTATCACCGCTCAACTATTGAGTTCAAGTAGTTTTAAAATTTTAGATATTGTGGTTTTCCGTTTTGTTCTTTTTTCATCTCATTAATTTCCATTTTGTTCTTTTTCTTTTTTAAGATGCTTTTATTCATTTATTTTGCCAGAGAGTGTGTGTTGGGGAGGGACAGAAAGAGAGGGGGAGAGAGAATTCCAATTGGTTTGCCCCCACTCAGGGCTCACCTGAGCTGAAATCAAGAGTAAGATGCTTAAACCGACTCAACTACCTACACGCCCCCATTTTGTTCATTTTCAATTCTTTACTGAGATTTTCTGTTTTTGTATTTGTTTTGAAATAACGTTGAAGAATTTTATTCTTTAAGATGGCTTAAATATATGTCTAACAATTCCAGCTTCTAATTCATCTCTGTTTTTGTGTCAGCTAATTATCTTTTTCATTGAAGTTTTAGTTCTGTCAGCTCTTGGGATGATGAGTGATTTTTTATTGCATTCTGGACTTTTTTTTAAATTATTATATTAAGAGACTCTTAACCTATTTAAAACTTCTGTTTTAGCAGATCATTACCTTATTTATTTATTTATTTTTTAAGTTTTATTTTTAGGGAGAGACATAGAGTATGAGCAGGAGAGGTGTAGAGAAAGAGGGAAACACAGAATCTGAAGTAGGTTCTAGGCTCTGAGATGGCAGCACAGAGGCCGTCGCAGGGCTCAAACCCACAAGCTGAGAGATCATGACCTGAGCCGAAGTCAGATGCTTAGCTGACTGAGCCACCCAGGTGCTCCTCATTACCCTAATTAAATTTAACCCACAGATGCTGACTTTTTTTGTTGGCTCTAGTTCCGATATTAATTTAGTTTTCAGACTTTTGCAGTGCTGTTCTGGTCTGACACTTCTGGGGCTTCCTTTCCATCCCCGTTGGTGTTGCTTACAGGGAACGACAGAATTTCTCTGGGTTGTCTTGTGTTGCTGGCCCACATTCTGTCACTGGAGGGCAGAAGCTCAGAAGCCAGGAGACCTAGGTCTCCTATGCAGTTGTTGGAGGGCAGGGCAACAGAGGGCTTTGCTCAGCTGGGCCTGCAGGTGGACTGGCCTGGCTGCTAGTGCCCAGGTCACAGAGAGGAAGTTGGGGCTTCCCGCCAGGACTCTGCTGGGTTTCCTCTTTCCCAGCCTTTTGGCTAGAGAGAAAAGGTTAGAAAAGTTTTTTTTTTTGGTCTTGTTTAGGGCTGTTGGCCATTCTGATTTGCAGGCTCCTCAGACCCCTCAGTTTGAGGTCTATGGCAGACAGAAACCCAGCAAACCACATTCCTTTGCCTCAGGTCTTCAAGTCTCCAGTCAGCTCACTTCCTTCTTTTGAGTTTTTTTTTTTTTTATCTGTTTATAATGTCCAGAGTTATTTAGTTCTACTTAGAGGAGATAAGTAGAGAAAAGTGGGTGTACACCATCTTGTTCCGGACTCAGAAGGCTTAAGTGGAATTCGAAATGTGGACATTTCCTTTGCACTTGCAACATGGTACACGAAGTGCTGCTACAACTATAGTTTGAGCTCAAAAAATACATATACACTGCGTATTGCGTGGGATGGAGATCTTGTGTTTTGTCTTAAATTTTAACAGCACAGAAAGTGTATACGGCATCCTGACATTACTTGTGATTCAAACAATGTTAGCTACTCATGAAAGGACTGGATCACATTATAAATATTGTGTATAATTTTTGGTTGAATTTATTAAGAAATATTCTCAAATCTGTGGCACATGCTAATTTCCAAAGCTCTTCAGTGCTTGATAATAGTGGTAAAGAATGGTTTTTCCAACGATTTAAAACCACACACACAAAAAAAACCCCACAACATTCTTAGCTTGAGCCATAAGAAAATAGGCAGAAGGCCTTAGTTTGTCTCTTTCTGCTCTATAACTTTTCCCAGTGCTATATTGGTAAATGTTTAACAGTTAGATCTCTAGAGACCAGAAGTCCTGGTTTATAGAGTTTGCTGGATTTTGTGGTGGAAATGCTCCCACCATGGCTGATTTCAAGTACCAGTGTGATGTCACTCAGTGAGTTGTTACGAAAACGTGTGCCTAATAAGCTCTCTTGAGCTGGTGCTAGCTGACTTCAGCAAACCATTGACTGAAGAGACCTTATGAGACCCACTCAGGAGACCTTGGCTTCTGTGCCGCACACCCTGAATTCTTGCAGTGGGCGTCATATTTTGATACTCGTTCACTTAGAGTCACTCTCACTTTTATAAAACATATACACATACAGAAAAGTTGTTTTCTGCCACAATTTCATTTTAACAGAACAGAACAGAGGAAGAAATAAATCAGATTTTTACTTTCCCCGCACTGGGCCTGAAAAACTGGTTTAACCAATCCCATTATTTTCTTCATAAGCAAATGTTTACCTTTGGAAAGACAAGTCCTGCACCCAGGTAGTAGTTAATGCCACACATTAAGTAATGTTTCTTTATGTTATTTACAGACGCATTATCCTGGTTTGGGTTTCTGAAAAAAAAAATGGCAATTCTTGTTTTAGATGTCTTAGTGGCGGCATTTGTTCCTATATCAAAGTGATAAATAAATCTGCTTCTTTGAAAGTTAGTTACTTAGTCAGCTGTCTGCCTCCTTGCCCATGAATGGGTACTTTTCCAACTGCACGGGCAGCAGTGCCCTGTCTCATGGAACATGCTTATTATAACTGGCTCTCTTCCATTTTTGGGCTTCTCCTGCCCTCTCCTCCATGTGCTCTTATAGCCCTTTGTCTACGGCATCGGCCACATCGTGGCTCTGTGTTCTGTGGGCTCTGCTATGTTCCCTCTGCCTAGGCCTACCCGGATTGTATCGAACACTACCAGGCCCCATGTCTCCCCACCCAAATCAAAACAGTGGCTGGTATCTCCTGCCATTGGAGCCACCATGGCAAAGAAATGAAACCAGATTAAGGGGTCTCTTTTACCTTGAGACCAGTTCCAGCGGGGGAGGGGTGTTTCCCTTCACCAGCAAGCAATTCTCAGACAGGAATTTAGCTTCATTCTGACACTACCTACCAGGAGATAGCATCAGATTCCATAGGTTAAGGACTCAGTCCTTCAAGAGTGCCCCTGCCTTCTGCTCCAGATGTCAGCCACAGCCCCATGTTGTTACCACGGCTACTATTGACCAACAGGCTGTAAGTCAGAGGTTCCCAGGACATCCTCCCTGGATTTGAGAAATTTGGTAGAGTGGCTCAGAGAAACATTTTACTAGATCGTTTGTTTATTATAAAAAGATAGAACTCAGGAACAGCCAGATGGAAGAGACGCACAGGACAAGGTATGGGGAAGGGGTGTGGAGCTTTCTCTCCATGTAAACCAGCTCTCCCGAAGAGCTCTCTGAATCCAGGCCTCTTGGGGCTTATGGAGGCTTCGTTCAGTAGGCAGAGTTGGTTAAACCATGAGCTCATGGCATCTGATTCCAATGGCCAGCCCCTCTCCTCTCCTTGGATGTCAGTGGAGGACTGACAGTTCCAAGGTTCTAACCAGCCCACATTCTTAGCTGCTTCCCCAAAGCCACCTCATTAACATAACAAAAACACCTTTATCACTCTCAACACTTAGGAAATTCTGAGAGTTTTGGGAGCTGGGAGCCAGGAACTATGGATGAAGCCCAAATATATTTTCTTGTATATATCTGAGAGATCAAATATATATTTCTTATAAATCATAGTATCGCAGGGCCAAAGACATGATGGGTACTCTGCTTCAAATGCAGCTGCACTACAGAGAGCTCTTGCCTCCTTGGGTAATCTTGGTATGGTAGAATTTCTGGGAATGAGCAGTCAGGGTTCTCAGAGCACCTGCTGAGCTCTGTTGCTCATAAGGCCTACCTGCAGTCTGGCATAAACAAGCCAGTAAAGTGGTCTCCTTTGCCTCATTTATAAAGCGGTCTGTCACATGGGGTCAAGGCACAGCTTAGTCCTGGAAACAAGGGGGTTACATTTTCCCCCTGGGCCTACCACTGACTTGGGAGTCTCTCCGCTCTTTTATTTTGGGAAATGGGACAGAACCACATCTGTGGGAGAGGGGTTTAAAAGGATCCTACTGAAACCCTTTGTTTTCACTTTTCACAAAGCGGAGGGACTATCTGTAGCGCGGGTAGGGGAAGGACAGAGGACCAGGATCGCTGGACAGGTGGTTGTGCATGATCAGGTGTGACTTCCCATCCCTTCCAGAGTTACAGCTGCTCCTCCCAGGGGGTGGTATTTGAAATTTATGATTTGAGCCTCCTTTGTTTTTCTTAAGGATGCATCACTTGTGGAATTGGAACCTTCCCAGAGGGAAGTGCAAAACTCCTTAAGAAGTATCAATGATTTAAATGCTTAATTATGGTTCATTCATCATATCTTTTTCAGAAGACTCTGGGGCCAGAGGGAGGTAAAAGAGGGCCAAAGAAGATGGGGTTTCTAAGCTCAGAGCTAGCTGAGGGCAGACAAAGGGCAAATTCTGGCCATTTCACATGGTGGCCTCTGGCCAGTCCGTGGAGGAGCAATGCAACATTAACTATTTCAGCAATAATTTTGTAGAAGGACTACAGGTTGTTCAGGACAGTCGTAGATGTGCCCATGGGATCCTCGTTTTCAAAGAATGTAGCTTTCATTCTAATTGAAACCGATCATGAAGCAGTTGAGTCACAACTTCTCTCTAAAGCTCAAAAGCAGAATGGGACTTGGCTGGCAAAAGAAAGAGAAATTGGCTTTCTGAGAGATGTCCAATCCCCCGTGTTTCCAACACCTTCTATAGTTTCTTTCATATTACTGTATGCGGAGATTTCTGACTCAGAAATCATAAGGCATTAAGTGATCTTATTTTATCAGAGGGAGATCGTGCTTACAGTGTCGAGCTTGGGGAAAGACAGCTAGCTTCTACTAAGCACCTACTCTGAAGTGGGAGCTCGCCTGAAGTTCTCAGTTAAACCTCATTCTCTTAGTCAGCTTGGGCTGCTCTAACAAAATACCACAGACTGTGTGGCTTACACAACAAACATTTATTTTTCAGTTCTGGAGGCTGGAAGTCCACGATCAAGGTGCTGGCTAACTGCGTTTGCAGCGAGGGCCCACTTCCTGGCTTGCATACAGCCTCCTTCTCCCTGTGTCCTCACACAGCCTCTCCTCGGTTTACGGGGAGGCAGAGACCTCTCTCTTCCTCTTTTATAAGCCAGCAATCCTACTGGACTGGAACACCACCTTTATGACTTCATTTAACTTTCAGTACCTCTAAAAGTCCTTTCTCCAAATACAGTCACTGTGGGGGCTTCAGCATATGAATTTTGGGGGACACGATTCAGTTCACAGCACCCACTTTGACTCAAAGTAGAGTGTTTAAAATAATACAATAGTTCAGAAGAGGAAACTGAGGACACGGAGGTGAAGTAGCAAACAAAGAAGTGGCTCGTTGACTCTGGAGTGCCGGCGGGTCGGATCCAGGGACACTCTTTTGCTGAGGCCTGCTAAGGCCCAGACGCTGGGTGTTTTTAGAAGATGGGCATGGTGAGGGCGGCGTCCAGTCTGTTGGGACCGAGCCTGAAAGTTTCCTGGTAAAGGGCAGGCACGTAGTGCTTCTCCTCTGTAGGTGTTCGGCCTGCTGAAAAGGAAAATTCTGAAAATGCTAATAGTTACCTCTCAAGTTCAAGGCCCAGTTGTGCACTCCATACTCCTCAGTGAGAAACAGAGGCTCTAACAAGTGAATGACGTGGGCGAACTCCTGAGAACTTGTGACAGAACCACAGTGGCCACTCAGGTGACCAGCTGTACCCCTGCCGCCTGTGCGAAGTTATTCTCTTTCTTACCTGTTCTCAGGGGAGTCAGAGCAGAGCTGTCCAAACCTCGCCAAGGCCGGTTAAACCTTTCCTTTCGGTCAGTCGTTTAGCATGTGCTCATTAAATCTTTATTAATACTCACCAGGCATGGTGTCATTTTGGGTGCTGGAGGTAAGGAGAGGAGCAGAACGGAGCTGCAAACTCATCGTCGGCATTCAGTCTCCTTTCCAGGAGGCAGGATGGGCAGGGGCCTGGTTACCTGAGGCTTTCAGACAGCCCTGGAATTGTTTATCCTTATTCCGTCTTACTTTAATTTGATTTAATTTACTTCATTCCATTTCATTTCACTTCATTTATCTTAGGACAAATGCAAAAGGCCGTGCTGCCAGGGAAGATAGTGCCACAGAAGAAACTAATTATAAAGCCCAAACGGTCCTACACTGGCAGGACTTGCTGCTGTAATCAGATGAAACACAGTTAATCTGGCACCCATTTCAGGATGTACGCAGTCATTACTGGGCTGTATGATAATCAGGCATAAATGATCAGCAGTTAACCAAAATAACTATAATCAGTACGACTTTTACACAGACAAGTCATCTTCTAAATGCTTTATTTTATTAGGCCTCTAGCACTCAGATCTGCTGTCACTCTAGCTTTTCTGGTACTGTGTGTGGCTGCCACTTCCCAGGGTGCAGAGACAGAGCTCTTCATCTCGTGTGCTCCATCCGCAGGGCCTTCCTGCGCCCACAGCCCTGCTCCAGGTCCCTTCTGCACCTCCTCACGGTTACCAGAATTTCCACCAGAATTCTCCCCCTCCTCCTGCCAGGCGCCTTTGCCCCTGTCTTGAGACCAATGCTGTAGGAAGAGTCTGGGATCTGCAGGGTGTGTGGCGGGTCTCCCAGTGGGAGATGGCCAAGTGGGGGAGAATCAAGATGGAAAATCTACATCCCCTGGAGAGCCCTGGTGCAGGAATGGGAGGGAGGTTGCGAGCTAGGGTGAGGGATGGATGGTGTGGGCAGGCAGAGGGGCATAGTCGTTGGGGCCTAAGCCTCTTAGATCGAGGCTCCGGAACTCTTGATGTGATTTCAGGTGTAAGAAGGATTTATGCAAGATCCTCCCCTCCAACCAGACATTCCTTTAACAAGACACAAAGCTTCCATTTAATGATTGGAGATAACAATCTGAAATGCAAATGCTGGGAGAATTACCACTCTGGCTTGAAAGCGTTTGGGTTCCAGGATAAATATGCTGGTTCAGTTTAGAAAGGGGTTAGGAAGCCGGAGCCCTGGGAGACAAAAGAGGACAGGAAGGACATGCCTTTCAGGAGGGAAGGAAGAAAATGTGATTGGATCCTGAGTTAAGTTCCCAGTTCTGCCTCAGGTCTCTTTTCTAGATCTGTTCTAGGCCAATGGGAATTGTTGGTGATGTGATGTTGGGCTACTTGCATGACTCGGTTCATGCACCGGTTCGACTTCCCTGCGGTAAGAAGACCTTGTGAAGACTAGATCTTGGTAGAAACAGATGACTTACATTAATAAAGTGAGGTTAGATTGCAGGGAAGCTGTCTAACATGTCAGGCACTACATTTCAGGGCAATTGGTGCTTTGGGTGGAGTTACAAGCATAAGGCCAAAGGTTGAATGACTTGAAGCCACCCAAGTAGAATGATTCTTGCTGAGAAAAGGGGGTTGGGTGGCTGGTGGGCTGGGAGTGAGTGAGGGCGGCTCCCCCTGGCGAGAGGAGCTGGTGGTAGCAAGGGAAGGAGCTGGCTTTGCAGGGAAGCCTTTGATGGAAGGATTGGAGGAACATAGGAGCCCAGGACGAGAGCAGACACTGCTTTCCCTGTACCTGGCTGTGGACACATGGTCCCCATCCCACTGGGGCTGGGGGAAAGCCTGCACTGAACTTGCTCGGAATATGGGAGAGATGAGGGCCAAACTACAAATTTCTAAGGAGCCCAGGATGGCAAACAAAGAGGCTCCCAATTCGTGTTCCTCTAATCAGAGTCCTATTAGTACAACAGAATTACTGATTTCAAGATAATGCTCATTACCTAAGGAAGCAATGCACCCAAAAAGAAACCAAAGAAACCATTCAGACTCTCTCTGAATCATATTTTTTATCAGACAATATTTAATGTCAAAGAAAGTAGAAGAAAAAAAATTAGAACTCACATTAGTCTGATGTAGCACATTCTCTTGTCATGATTGTTTAGATTTCTTGGATTTCACTTGGAGGTTGCTCTTATTTGGGACAGGAATCTAACTAGTGTCATTTAAGACACATTTCACAACAAAACACTGTTCTTGATCTTGAGGAGAAACACTGGTCTCTCTGAAAATCTTAAATTCTCAGAGTCATCTTACTTTCTCCCACCATAGAGAATAACATGTGTTTCTCATAAAGTTGTACTAGTTTATCAAATATGTAAATTAACAAATACCATATCCATTTTTGTATTATAAAATAGATATAAAATGTTTTATAACCGATAGAGAACTTTTCTCCACCAGAAAGGGGGTGGAGATCGGTCCACGTACCATAACCTTCCGTCTGGAGTGGAGAATTCCATTCCTGGCCCCAATCCGAACTGTAGGCAGTTGGCCCACCTCTTACTGACTCCCTTTCTCAGTCAGTGAGGAAGCAGAAGTACATGCCATGCGGTCATAGGAGCCCTGAGAATCATCTCATCCATGTTTCTTCCATGGAGACTTTGAGTAGTTAGGCCATGAGGAGATTTAGGCTATCATACCCCAGAGGAGGGGAGTGGGAACATGTGTTCTCGAAGAAGCCCCCATTCCCACCCCAAGGATAAATACACCTTTACCTATTCACAGAACTAGTTAGACTTGCTGAGAAGGTTGAAAATATTGCTTGAAATGAATTACCTTTTGATTTAGCTATGAGTTAGGATTGTTGAGTTCGTTGTAAATTCATAAATAAGCACATAATTATATCCTTCCTATCATCTTTGTACATCTCTGATCATTCCACTCACACATTGTCACTGAGGATCTTTCTTCCCAAATGGAAGGCAGCCCTGCCCCACCAAACCTCGGTCAAGGCTCTCTGTATGAAAACTTCCCTGACGGACTCTCCCAGTGTGACTTTCCTTAGCCATTGAGTCAGTTCTACATCATCCAACATACGTTTCAAAGCAAAATAGTAATGAATTCCTATTTAGCACTCACAACATGCCACTTACTGTTCCAAATGCTTTCAAGTGTTAACTTACTCCACGTGCATCAAACTCTACAAGACAGATACCATTATTATTCTCTGTGTGCACACAAGAAAAGCGAAGGCCTGAATGTTGACTCGATTTCTGTAGGTCCCACTACTTGTCAGAGTTGTAAAGCAAAGCTGTGCGTATGGGCATCGGGTCCAGCCCCTTTCTGTGGGCATGACTACTCTCCAGGGGAGGCATGAATATGAGAACACGCCCTGCCAGCGGTTCCTGGCTGCATATCAGAGTGATCTGGGGAGCCTTTACAAATTAAAAGTTCCTGGGCTTCCCACTCAGAGTCTGTGATTTAGTGAATCAGGGAATGTCTGCAACATTCCTTCAGTACTTTGAGGTTGAAGCCAAGTTGGGGGACCTTCTTTCCTACAGCAGGATCCTCAGGGCACAGTAGATATGAAGTGTGTGTGTGTGTGTGTGTGTGTGTGTGTGCGCGCGCGCACGTGTGTGTGTGTACGCGTGCGCGACTGCCTAGCAGAATCCTCAGCATCAGAGTTCTCAGATGCCTGTGAGTCTGTAGATTGATGACAAGCCACAGACAGAGGAGAGCTGTCACTGCTCCTATCAGATATGAGAAATTTTGACAATGGTGGGTAACGAATTTTAGGGAAATTTATTGTAATTTAAAATCAAGACTTCCGAATGGAAGGCAAATTTCTCCCAAAGCTCATGCTTCCAGTTTTGTCGGTCAGCAACTACCGAGGCCACCTGCAGGTCAGAACGTGCCCAGCCATGCTGTTGGGTGACGCTGGTGTCTATCCTCCAGAGGAGGCGGGCGAGCTAGCCGCAGAGCTGGGACAAAGAAGCCAGTCACTCTCCATGGAGATGTGGCCTCAGATTCTATTAAGTTAGCTGTCTCACCGTGTTTCAAAGCCAGATCCAAACACTTTTTTAAAAGTATAGCACCTTGTCCACGGCCTTGTGTCTACCCACGTCTTGATTGGTCTGGAGGATGGACACTCTCAGCAGGACCGGCCTCTCCAGCGTGTGAGAGGCTGTCTCACTGCCCTTCCTAACCAGCTTCCCTCCACCAGGACTGAAGAAAGACATTTTAATATGAATTCCTGCTCTCTGCAAGCTTCCAAGGTTCACATCTTTCTTCTTACATCAGAGCACAACACAAAAAGCAAAAAATCCCAGGGTAGTAACTATGCAGGATTAATTTCCCCTTTCTTTTGGCCCTTCTCTCTTCCTCTAAGGGTTAAGTATGCGGAGGGAAGAATTGCTAGACTTTGTGTCTGTGCTTGGTGGGAACTATTAAATTACTGCTGGATGTTTTTGATTATACCACACATCAGTGCCTTAGCTCTGCAGCCCTGGAAACCACATGTGCTCGCCGGCCGGGCCCGCCTGCGCCCGGCCCCCGGCGCCCGGCCCCACGCTCGCTCGCGGGGGCCTCTTCGTGGCACCGAAACAGTGCAAGGATGGGAGCTAGTGCTGGCAAAGGGAAAGGAAACGGGCAATAAAACCGAGAGCTGAGCGGCTTAGTGGAGCCAGGACGCTGGGGTCTGCTTAATTGCTCTGAAATGAAAAAGATTCGGGGGTTTTCATGAAATCCCATAGGTACACTTGCCAAGCCTCAAATATTAGATTGAATTACAGTTTCTAATCCCTCCCCTCTCCCGCAGCCATGTGTCTTATTTCTTCTAGAGGTTTGTCCAGAGCTTCCGGCCGGGAAGAGAAAGGTTAACCTGAGTGGTGGCCAGGCTCACCCAGGTCTCAGCAGGCACAAAGAGCACCCTCCGGGAGCTCTCTGTCTCTGGGCATCCGGCATCCAGTGGTGCCAGTGCCCCAGAAACATCGACAACAAAGGCGCTTCCCCTCAAGGCCCAGGAGCGGCCATGCCCCGAGGTTGACCAGGATCAAAGGGTACAGGTCACTTCTCTGGGCAGAATCGGTATCCTTTATCAAAGTCTCAAGGAATCTTGCAAAAATTAAGAAGCACTAATAGAGAAAACGGAAGTATGATACCAGGGATTCTCCTGGGAGAGAAGATGATGTTAAGGACTGACCGAAGGAGGAATGGGAAAAGTGGGTGAGGCTGCTGAAGCCAGGAGGGTGGTAGACAGCCGATATCCAAACGACAGAGAGGGAAGGGGGCACAGCATTCTCCATCTGACCTCACCAGTGGGAAGTGTCTCGCTGAGCAATTGAGGGCAGGAAGCCTGGCTGGGGTAGAGAGGATGTAGCATGCAAACCAGCCCGATGAGTCATGCGAGATGAACACTGGCCTATAATAAGCGCACAGAATTGTTAAAAGGGAGAAGCGGAGAGCACAGCGGGGCTAGGTGGGACAGGCGGGAGATGGGGCTGGCTACGTGCACAGGGCAAGCTGTGCTGGCGGTGGGGCCCGCTGCTCCTCGGTTCACGCTGACTTCACACTGTCCAGGCAAAACTGAGAGGGGAAGGCTAGTGTGACCTCTGAGACTGAGCTAGAGGCAGAGACCTGTTCTTGCACGGAACAAGTGCATTGGGGTTATTCCACAAGGTACGGACTTCCAGGTGGGGGCAGTGTCGGCCGCAGGTACCAAGAGGAGCTTTCCTTCTGGGTGATAGAAACCCTCCGAATTAGGAAGACTGTGGGAATAACAGTGACAGGGGGTGAAATCAAGGAAAATTCGGAGGCAATCAAGGTGAATATGTAAGGAAAGCAGGGGACGTCTACTTGAGTGTGAGCTACTGTTGGCATCATCATGAGTGAAGAGGTTCTTAGTTTTCTAGGTCCTAGTTTACTGAGCACATGGCTCAGTGTGACCTGAATTTGGAGGTTCACTTCTTTTCTATATCCACAGCAATGAGTTCTTAATGTCTTCTGGGGCGAGATGTTTACTACTGCTGAGAGGTGGCACTTCTGTGACGAGTGTGGCGTTGCTGTCATAATGGTCATCCTGTCTTCTATTTCTTCCTGCCTCTCTGAGGTCCTGCCTGGTATCATGTCATGTGTGTAGTTGCTGGCTACGTGCACAGGGCAAGCTGTGCTGGCGGTGGGGCCCACTGCTCCTCGGTGCCTGGTGTGTAGTTGCACGGTTTTCCCCTGATCAGTCCTGTGTAGTCTTCTTGTGGTTTTGTCAGTGGGTGAAAGGCCTTGCTTCTGTGACAGCATGGCATTCTAGAAGGAGTTGTCCAGACCTCTAGTGTGTGCTGTCCCCCGAAGACCGTGGGTCTACCCCACGCTTCCCTGGCAAGCAGAAAACTGGGATCTTGTGACACACCGTCTTCATGGGACGACTCTTGTTCCCAAGGAGCATCGTGGTCTTCGAGGTTGGGACGCTTGCTAAACCTCAGGGTGAGGAAAAGCATTGTGGAGGCAGAGAGGCAGACGAGACACAAAAGGACGATCCAAGTGACTGTCCAGCTTCCCCAGCCCTTGGAGAGATGAACTGTCAACATGCCCTTGTGCCCAGCCCTGCGTCATTGCGTGAGGAAGACCAGCACACCTCCCGGGGGAACATGGGCTTGTGAGCCGCTCTTCACAAGGACAGCACCCACTGGCAGGCCTCAGGAGCACAAGCCTTACTCACATACGGTGGAAAAGTGGTCTCTGTGTCCTCTGTCTGCAGCTGGATACAAGGAAGGAGCAGAGAAATAATGCACACTCTCACAGGTATACCTCGGGCCCTCTAACATACATCATTGGATTTAAGCCTCACAAAAACTTCCTAGGTGCTAATTATTATTCTCATTATTTTATCTTATTTTAAATATTTTTTTATCCTACAGGTTGGGAAGGATATCTTTTTTAATGCTTATTTGTATTTGAGAGAGAGAGAGAAGTGGGGGAGGGACAGAGAGAGAGGGAGACAGAGGATCTGAAGCATGCTCTGTGCTGACAGCAGGAAGCCTGATGCTGGGCTTGAACTCATGAACCGGGAGATACGACCTGAGCCAAAGCCAGACGCTTAGCCATCTGAGCTACTCAGGTGCCCCATATCCTCATTATTTTAAAGGACAAAACTAGAGCCCAGAAGCATATTAACAGTAGCTATTGTAACAAATAAACCTCCACGTGTAAAAGATTTTAAAAATGACAAAGATCTTGTTCATTTAAATCCCAAACGAGTGTCCCTTCCCAAGGGAGCTCTCTTCCAGGCCATACTTCTGAGATGGGTTTCCCTCCACCCTTGAGACTTAAGCATTTTCTAGTCTTTTCCCAGTGCTTCGGGCCGTATGGTGAGATCGATTTGAAATTTAGTGAGAATGGTATTTTAGAACTGGAATGAGCCACGCAATAAATAGTCCAAACTTTGTATTTTACTAATTAAGAAACTGAGATTCAAGGAAATTGAGGGATTGGTCGAGGTCTCAAAGTGAGGTCATATAAAAATCTGTGCATTCAGTTACACAGATGTGAGTGAAAATTTGCTGAATGGGCCAAGATATAGATAAGGTTCTCCTCTCTCTCCCCCACAATAAATTAAAACACACACACACACACAAAGAAACCACAAATTCAGTTCAACTTTTATTTGTAGATACGAAGCATAGGAGTTCAAAGTTGTAGAAATCCTTGGTATGAATATTTGGGCACGGAGAAAGTCATGCATATGGCTGTAGGCAATGTAGGAAGTGCCTTTCAAGGGAGGTAACAATAGGCGCTTTTCTCTGCCACGTCCATTTTCACCTGTTTTTCAAAATATTTGTTTATCTCTATTGACTACCCAGAAAGTGTTTCCAACAGGTGACAAGTAGGGCTTACCGATTTATTATCACAAGAGAAAATCTGATGATGTCTTATCTTTGCTATCCCCTGTGTTCCCATGAATTGCAATGTGGGGCAGGGTAGGAAGGAAAGCAAGCAAATGTTCCGCACATATTTATCAGACCCGCACCCCCATCCTAGGAAGGCAGGAGGTGACCCAGCTTGGAAGGCTAGCATGCGAGGCCTGGCTACAGAAGAGGGGGTAGTGGATAGAGAGGAACCCAGTGTTTTGTTTACTTTTATTTTATTTTATTATTCTTTTTTAATGTTTATTTATTTTTGAGAGAGAGAGAGACAGAGTACAAGCAGGGGAGGAGCAGAGAGAGATGGAGACACAGAATCTGAAGCGGGATCTAAACTCACAAGGTGAGATCATGACCTAGCCAAAGTCGGACGCTTAACCGATTGAGCCCCCTAGGAGCCCCAGGAACCCAGTGTTTTAAATAGAAAACAACAGGGGTGCCTGCGTGGCTTAGTTGGCTAAGCCTCTGGCTCAGGTCATGATCTCATGAGTTCGAGTCCCGTGTGGGGCTCTGTGTTGACGACTCAGAGCTGGAGGCTGCTTCGGATTCTGTGTCTCCTTCTCTCTCTGCTCCTACCCCACTTGTGTCCTGTCTCTCAAAATGAATAAACGTTAAAAAATTTTAAACAGAAAACAACAGATAAAGATGAGTCAAAACAGCTCTGGTGCAAAAATGTATAGGGAGGGGATGAAGAAGTGATAGGGTAAATATCATCCTTTGATTCTCTTCTATCTAGAGCCACAGAATGAAATCACTTCTCTCCCTAGGAGATTAAAACCCAGTCTCGCTGTCTCCACCGCAGAATGTCTGCTTTTCTCATTAACTGGACTTCCATATGTGGTACGGGATGACATAAACTGTGAAGGGCAGCAGGCTGACCAGAACAAAGGTCAGATTGTAATCGCCAAGCATCAAATCTATTTTTTGTCCACACTCTCAACATTCACTTCCTACCACCAAGTAAAAGGTAGAAGACAGAATAACAACATAAAACTGTAACAACAATAGGCTGTGATAGGCAGTAAAGCCCTGCTGTTACCAGTGCATTTAGGTCTGAAATCTTCACCGCTCATTCCTGTCTGGCTGTGACAGGGTGCAGGACAGCCCTGCAGAAATCTGTAACACTGGGGCCAGGAGGCACACACACGACCTGTTAAGGAGATCATCACCAAAATGGAATGTATGCTTATTTTATTTGTAGATACAGTCAGTCCAGGTTTACGTGATGAATTTTTTAAGTGAGAGAAATAATTTGTAAGAGAAAAAGTCATTGGTTTTGAATACACTATTTTGTCCCTGTAGGCATCTGTAGTTGCCAAATCTACAGAAGTACAAAACTTAAAAACAAACAAACAAACAAAAAACAACCAACTCTAGTTGAAATCTCTTGGAAGACATACAATCGTCCAGAAATTCCCCTGTGTTCTCCTTTAAGTTAGACAAGTGGGGAGAAGTGGGTTGTTGCCCTGGAACCAAGGGTAACAGAGGTGGGGTTTTAGGGTGAAGTTTGAAGCATTTTGATTCTTATCAATTGTGTAGAGCAGAGTGGAAATAAATTACATCGATTTCAAGTAAATTCGTTTCCTGGACTCTCTGTAGTCTTGGGTGATTTTAGTAGTGGAATTCTGATGCTCTCCAATACCAACAAAGGCAAAAAACCTACAAACCATAGCTAAGATGGGAGAAATCTCAACTACAACAGAATTTTTAGACATATCTTTTTAAACAAGCACTGGCCTGAAAGAGCTGGGAGATTTCATTGTAACGTCCAGATCAGTCTCCTGGTAAAGGTAACTGCGTGGCTGGCAGGGAAGTCAGAGTGAAAAATACATACAGAGCAGGAAAGATAGAAGACGCATTTCTTTTCAATTGCAAAAGTTTGGTGACAACTGCCTTATTTTACATTTTAAAATTTTGTTTTATTTTCCAATTTTATTTGGTTCATAATATTATTTTCCTTGGGCTTGATACGGCAAGTGTGCAATACTTTCGGCTACTTTGGAGAATAAAATGGAAAACCCTTGGTTTCTAGACAGGAAGAAACAGCTCCGGCATAAGGCTGAAATGCCATTTGACCCTCACGCTAAGGCAGCCTTTGCATTCCTGCCTGCAGGCTCCTGGAGGGAGAGCCAGCTTGGGTCTCCACACCTCCCCCCTCCTGCTCCTCCCCCTTCTTCCTCTCCAACTTCTCCCAAACTGTATAAGCTTCAAAGTAGTCCCTAGTAGCTAAGTGACCAAGTCTTGGAAGCTCAACATTGGGATAAAACTTGGATGTTCTGGAAAAGACTCTGGAGGCAGACTAGGGCAGGCAGTAAAACCCAGCTGTATCTAGAAATGGCCCCCTTTCAGTGAGGGTTCCTGTGATGATTTCAAATAAGCAAAAACCTCTTTTAAAACAGATAATCTTCTGGCTGCTATGCTGAGTTTTTGTTTGTTGGTTGGTTTGGCATGAAAACATTTTTATAGTTCAGAAAACTTTCTTTAATAAAAAAGTTATATATTTTCTTCAATATTGCAATCACGTGGCTAAGCTGTTGAAAATGTTAACAGCCAAGAAACCCTATTTTTTGTGAGAACTTAGTCTGGTTGCTTGCATTTTTCTTTCCACCTCCTTCCACATTTCTTTTTGTCTTATTAAAAGGATACCCATGCTGTCCTCCTGGGTGTATTTCTGGAAAAAAAAAAGATCCTTTTGTCTTAAATTCCATTAGTTTTTGAGCCTCTGGAATTTCACAAGAGGTGTCAAATTTAGCTGACCCCAAACTTTTCACTTGAACAGAAATAGAAGCCTAGAGGGGAAAAGCCATGCTGTGTGCTGAGGATATATGACCCATAAAAAGAACTACAATAGAATTTTTTAAATGATCTTGTTAAGAGCATTACGGTTCCCCAGAGTTCTGTTTCACCTCTGTTGAGTGGGGTGTATAGAACTTTGTTCAGATTTGCTGTGGTTATCTCCTTTAACAAAAATAACAACAACAACAACAACAAAAAAACCAAACCTGAAATGAATTTTTATTCACTAATTCAATGCTTTTACCAATGTTACTTTTTTCTTTTCTTCACCTCTTTCGTTATCAGTTGCTATTCATTCTTTGACTCAATTCTTTTAAAAAAATTTTTTTTAAAAATGTTTATTTGTTTTTGAGAGAGAGACAGAGCACGAGAGGGGGAGAGGTAGAGAGAGAGGGAGACACAGAATCTGAAGCAGGCTCCTGGCTCTGAGCTGTCAGCACAGAGCCCGACGTGGGGCTCGAACTCATGAGCCATGAGATCATGACCTGAGCCGAAGTTGGACGCTTAACTGAGCCACCCAGGCGCTCCTCATTGATTCAGTTCTTAATGAGTGCTCATCATGTTTCCATGGAGAATAGAAAGATAAACAAGACACTGATCCTACCTGCAAAGAACTTAGTCTCAATTTTGTAATTTTAAAATTGAAATATTCTTTAATTCCAATGAAATGATCAGCTGTTATTTGTATAACATGCCTCCAGTGCATTCTACAAATACACATTGGTATTCTATGGCAAACGCAAGCTGGTTCTGAGGGGTTTCTGCTCAGAGAACTCTTACTGGCCTTCGGGGTTTGCTCAGAAAGACCCTTTGCTGTTTCTAGTAGAGGACCCGGCACTTGTTGGTGATACCAGAGGTGTAAAAGACACGCCTGTTCTTCCTCAGAGTCTGTGCAGTTGTGTACAAGACTGCACATGGGCACAGAGAACCGTCCCTGCCACAGGAACTTACGGCACAGTGGAGATACACCGGGCAGCCAATGTCTACCATGTGACAAGTTCCATATAGAGGTTCATCCCAAGTGCTGCTATGGGAGCGTAGCTGGCAGGACTTTGGAGAAGGGATGTAGGTAGTCTGTGAAGTTCGACACGGGAGATGGCACAGGATGCCCAGATAGGAAGGAATGGCATAGAGGGCAGAGGGCAAAGACCTGGTCATTTCAGGGGTTTTGTTGGAGAGCAGGTGGAGCCCAGGGCTGATGTTCCTCCCTCCAGCCAGAGCAGCCTCTATAGCTGACCCAATATGTTCTTCACCAAATCCAGTCTCCAGAAATAACTATGATGCTCCAACACATATGCCTATGTGAGTCCAAATGAATCCAGTGGTGGTAACGGCCATCCACTTGCAGACACTCTGAGATTCTAGGGGAACTGTCCTTGGAATCCGGGAGGGTGTAGCAGCGTGCCCTCTGTGCTCAGAGGGGAAGATAATTTTCAAAGAATCTCTCTGCTGACTTCAGCACACTTCACCACATCTGCATAAAGACTGAGAAAGTCCCATATGAAGTCCTGTAGTGTGCCGGGCACAGCCTGACAGGCAGTGGGCAGTCTCAGTTGTGCCCTAGGGGGTCTGCCCAAGGGCACAGAGTGGATGGGTGTGCAGCCCAGGTCTTGGGACCCTCTGTCCACTGTTACTACGTCAGCCTGATTTATTGGAAATTGACTTTTTTTAAGACAAGGGAAGTCTTATGATTATGCAGAATAATAAACTGATTTACAGGCATCTGTAAATTTCTGGCATCTGAAATTTCATCTCTAGAGATTTCTTCCTCCTCTGAAGAGTTGTGAAAAGGGAAAACTCCATCAAGCCTTATCAGTTGTGTATGCAGAGAATATCAGGGGATCTGAGAGCCAGTGTTACAGGTGGGCAGTCGGGGTGGGTGTTGCCCAGCTATCACGGGGCAGGCGAGGGTGGATAGAGCCCAGGAGCAATGAAGAGGAGCTGAGAACCATTTTACCCATTACGTACTTCTGCTTGGGACATGTTCAAACTGCCTCTTGGATTGACCATCCAAATTTGCTGGAATTTTGGTTGTCAATGTGACAGCAGCAATGAGGGAGGGCTGTCTACTTTCTTTCCTTGTGATCCAGAGAGAGGTTGTGAATTTTTGGACGACTTCTGTGGGATCCTCCTCATCACCCATAATGAGAGCCTGGTACAAAGTGGAGAGAAGCCTGGGTGGGACACCTTCCCTGGAGAGTGGTAGCCTATGCTATGACCCCTTCCCCTCGGCTCAGGGTGCCCTGTGAAGTGGGGACAGTGGAGACAGTGGAGTGTGGCCAATTTGTGCTGCTGCTGGGAGATTCTGGGCGGCTAAGGAGGGGCCTTGTAGGCTGCCTGTGTGCCCAGAGCCAATCAGCACCAGGAGCTAGGACACAATTAACGGGTAACTCTGTCCTTTTCCAACCTAATTCAGATGTTCCGTTAGGAATCTTTAGAGTTGGGCCAAGCTAGTACAAATATCATTCTGTTTACCTGACCTAGTTAAGTGGATTTTTTTTTTTAAAACAAGAAACTAAATTTGTAGCTATTTTCACCCTATAATTATTGCGCATGAGAGCTGGAAGGGAAATTTCTGCTTCTTAATTGCTTCATTTTGCAGAGTTGCTGCGTACCCTCGTGGCCAAAAGCACAGGCTTTGGAGGCCTGAGGATCTGGGTTCTGACTCTCAGGTCTTAACAGTGTGAAGTAGATAAGCTTTTGATGTCTGAGATTCTTCCTTTCTAGAAAGGGAATAATAGCACTTACCCCCGGGGTTGCTGCAAGGATTACATGAGGTGGCTGTGTGAAGGGCAGGGTGCTGTGGTCATTGCTATCAGTATTATCATCATTTAAGCCCTGTCTGTGCTTAGAAAGACAGGTGCAGACCCGATGCAGACTCCCTCAGCCCTGAGTCTGGTCATTCTACACTGTGTGCCCTGGAACACACCCCGTATTTGTATGTGGCACCGCTTACAGTCACCCCCTCAATGTTGCAATGAAAGCAAACCAAGGGCACGAGCGACATTCGTTCCTATGTTCATTCTGTGTTCTACGTAGACATGTTCCTGGGACGTAGACGGGAAGGAAACAAGCTTTAAGAAAACACAAGACCTGACACGACTTTCAAGGAAGGCTCTACCCCATCCCTGTGAAACCTGTGGCATGCCCTTAATTTCTTGAAACCTTGTTTTCCTCATCTATAAAATGGGAATAGCAATAGAGTCCCCCGTCTCGGGGGATGACAGGTAGCAGCGAATACTCGATGAAGGCGCTTTGCACAGCGGCTGGCACATGGCCAGCAGCCCCCCTCCCATGGAGTTACCGATATTTCTGGGAGCATCCTTATCATCATTATGAGGAGCTCACTGTCCTCTCCATCTGACTTCCGGGAGAGAACCGCAGCATTCTGCTTCCACAAACTCCACAAAGCTTCACTTGGTGCCCCCCTCCCTGCTCCACAGGGAGCTGCTGGCTCTGGGAGGCAGGAATCCCATTTGTTTGCTTTTCCTTCTTGGATCCTGGCTCCTGACCCAGGCACATGGTAGGTGCTCAATAAATATTTGCTGAACAGATGAATACAGAGGGATAACACATTTTTGTCACCTCTCTGGAGCATCTCCTTCTGGGGCGGTTGAAACAGCACAGGCTCCGGACGTCCTTGGGCTCCAGCCCTGTGTACCCGGCTGCCTGGCCTCGCTGGCAGTGCTGGCCCTCGTGGCGTGCGGTGTGGAACCGCGCCTGCGCGCTACAGCCCTTCTGAAGGCCCGGGGAAGTAGTGGAGGATACACTTCAGCGATCTCCCTTTCTTTCTTTATTATTATTTTTTTAATGTTTTATTCATTTTTGAGAGAGAGAGAGAGACGGCATGTGAGCAGGGGAGGGGCAAAGAGAGAGGGAGACACAGAATCCGAAGCGGGCTCCAGGCTGTGAGCTGTCAGCACAGAGCCCGACGCGGGGCTCCAACCCACGAAAGTGAGATCACGACCTGAGCTGAAGCCGGACGCTCAACCGACTGAGCCACCCAGGCGCCCCAAGCGATCTCCCTTTCTTATGAGGACGTCTTATGGGAACTGAACTGGCATGTTGTTCTCTTAATCACTACATCATACTTTTAATACCTTTTCCAAAGAGAGGATTTCTCCCCGTTTTTCATTAGTTTTGTCTGTATAAACAGATGTGCTGGACATAAATGCACTAAAGTTAAATCCAGTTCCTAAAAACTCATAAAAACTAAATTATGCCAGATTACCAATTTGATCTTGTATTTCAGCCTTTAGGAGCTGACGACTTGGATTTAGTAATAACAGGATAGTGTTCTCACGGAGGCATCTTAGGGTGGCCATCCCATTTGTGTCTCTTGCTTTTTTATTTTTTATTTTTTGTTTGTAATTTACTGCTAGATGAAGTCTGAGTCTACCCTGCTTTGATTCTTAGAGATACAGCTGGATCAGAGCAGCTTACCCAAGAACAGGTGTCCGTTAGTCTTTGAGAATCTCCTCAAAAGACAGATCTTTCCTGGAAGTACCCTCTCCTAATTCCAGGATCCAGAAAGGGCACCCCAAAACACATGCCGTGACTTGGGCCTCCTCTCCCACTGCCTCCCACCTCACGGCAACGTAGATGTCACTTGGCACTGGGCGCCCAAGGCCATTACAGAGCATGAGGGAAGGAGACCTGGCCCTGAGCTGGTCAGTCCACCTTGGCAGCATTCACTTAATTTCTGTCCCTTCAAATCGAAGGTGATGGTTTCTGGCACAGGGCTCACAGAGCAAGGCTGCAGAGGCGGCCTGTGAAAAAAGTTTGTGGGAAAGAGGTTCCTACCTTTCTACTGGTGGAAACAAGGAGCGTGTACCCACGAAGCAGGTTTCCCATGCTTTTCTTGCTGGGACTCTCCCTGGGGAGTCGCCTTAGAAGGTCTCTGCACCCCCTAATCAGCTTGGGCATGTGGAGGCTGGGCCAGACACCAGGCCTTTCCAGCTACCGCTTCCCCCTCTCCCCACTTCGGATTTGACGGTGTTTTGCTTCCTCCACGACCCACCAGCCACACCGCCGGTAAGGCCCCACACCTTACTCCGGGCGCGGCTGTGCACTTCTGCTCGCCTGCGCGGCAGCCCCAGGGCGCCCACACCCAGCCTGGACCTGGGCGCCGTGCTTGCCCGGTTGGGGGCGCATTCCCCAGCTCCAGCTTCCCCTTTGCCTCGGGCCCGGGACCCCGGGCGCCACTCCCCGCCCTCCCCCGGCCCTCCCCGGCCCTCCCCCGGCCCTGGGTCCCGAGTCTCGCAGCGCTGCCCCCGCTCCCGCCCAGCCTCCACCTGCCGCCCGCCGCCCGCCCGCCCGCTGACCGCCTCCCCCGCGCTGCGCTGGCGCCAGCCGCTGGATGGGTCTTGCACTTTGATTATTTGTGTTAACAGTTAATTTAGCACCGCGGCCACGTGTGCCAAAGCTGCCTCCACTTCCTGCGGGCTCCCAACAAATGGCACTTTTATGAGACCTTTGGAGGCGACTCCCGGGCCGTCTCTGGCGTCGGTGGCCTCGGCCTGGGCGCACAGACCCCACTTCTCTCTCCCTCCAACCTCCGCCGGGGCGCCCCCTCGGATCTGGCCACGTCACAGCTGCGGTCCAGAGACGTTTGCAGGAAAAGAGCTATTTCTGGCCACCCCGCCCCTGCAGCCGCCGCACTGTCTGGTCTCGGGGAGGCTGCCAGCGCCGGCCCTGCGCGCTGGGCGGCGCTCTGCCGGGCGCCCGCGTGCGCCGCGGCCTGGGGTTGCACGGCGTGCTTGGGGCCTAGCGGGAGGCCGGCTGCTGTCGTGGCGAGCTCGGCCGACTCGGGCCCCCGCCCCCCGCCTCGGGCCCCCAGTAGTTTCGTAAAATGTGAAAACACGCACGGAACATTTCCCATGCCTTTCAGCTTACTGTAACACCCCGGTCGTCCCTCGGATCTGATTCCTCTCAGTCTTCTCTGGGGCGGTGCCTTTTGCTAAAACTGCCTTGATGTCATGAAACGCGCGTTTTGGCTTTTAATCCCTTCCCAAGTTTTTTTTTTTTCCTCCTAAATTTGGTATTCTGCAGCAAGGAGAGTGAAATGGCTCCTCCAAGGGCTTACAGGGCGGAGGCCTTTGATACTCATTAGAGTTTTCTAATGCCGTCTTTTCTTTTAAAGAACCGACTTTTCCCGTGCTTAGATTTTTAATATAGATGATGTTTCAGAATACTATTTATATTTAGTCTTTCCCCTATGGGGAGAACTCTAGTCAAGTTTGCAGTGAATGTTTTGGCACAGAAGAAGGGGTTCTGTTAGCTGCGAATCAGGACCTGGAAAGAGGGGCCAGGTGGGAACTGGCAGGGACCGGTCTTCCCTGGCCTAACAGACCAGCTAAGCCTGCGCCAATGTTAGTGTAAACTGGGGGATTGCACTTTGCCATCACTCCAGAGTAGCTGAGACCAGGGGTTGCCCTGGTTAGGTTAAAATTCCTGCATACCCCACTTTGCTCATTCTATTTTGGGAGCTTGGAACCTAGGCCCCTCCAGTTCTCAGGGAAGGCTTCTAAGACAGACTGTTAATGGTGGAATTACCTTCTGTGTTGGAGCCAGGTGTGCATTTAACCTCACTTCTTTCTTTCTTTTTTTTTTAACATTTTTTTTAATTTTATTTTTGAGAGACATAGAGACAGAGCATGAGCAAGGGAAGGGGAGAGAGAGAGGGAGACACAGAATCCGAAGCAGGCTTCAGGCTCTGAGCCGGCAGCACAGAGCCCGACACGGGGCTCGAACTCACAGACCGTGAGATCATGACCTGAGCTGAAGTCGGCCGCTCAACCAACTGAGCCACCAGGCGCCCCTTAACCTTACTTCTTTCTGTGTGACTCTTACCTTCTGCTTCTCTGACCATTCAAATTGAATGCCCACAATAAGATACCCATATAGTCCCCTACCATTTGGCAAAAACCCTAATTCTCCCCTTAAAATGAGTGTATTTAGGCTGACCCCTATACCCTGAAGAGACAGAAGTGTCTGTTTCTAGATGAAAGTGTAAATGCATGCTTTGAGCCTTCGTCTGTGTATTGTGATATCTAACTAGGGATCATGAAATCTATCTTCCGTACTCACGGTGCTAAAACTATGTTTTTGAAGGTCACCAGTAGCCTCCAGTGTGTCGTATTCAATGGTCAAGACCTAATCCTCACTCCCTTTAAGTTCTCAAGATTATTTGACAAAATCGTCCAGTCAGGCTCTATCTGGAAACTCCTCTGATCTCTATAGCCGTGAACCAACCTCCCCCCTTTCTTTTCCTGCTCCTGTCCCCTGCCTGGATGGGTGCAGGCTGCGTCTTCGACACCTGTCTTTTGCATATGACTCTAAAATCGAAATGCTTGGTCCGAAACACCAGGCCCATATTTCTAACTAAATCAGACACTATGAGAGGCTGAGTTGCCATCCTCTGAAATGTACCATGTTCATTCATTTGTTTGTTCAAATAATGCTGATAGCCTCATGGTCTGTATTCTTGGTGTCGGGGACACAGTAGTGAAGATGGAAACATCAAATTCCTGCAGTGAGCGAGGCGAGAATCTGCTGGCAGGAAGCTCCTCGGCACCCAGGACCTGTCAGGCTTCTCATTTCCTGGGATCAAATATTGGAGTCTGTTTAATTTTCCTATCATGTTTATTTCTTACAGTCCATCAAAGCCCATTGGTTCTTCATTCACGGTATCTTTCTAAGCAATTCTTTGCTCTTTCTTTTCCTTCCTTCTGAATTCTTAACTACTTCTAGATTCTTCAGAACTCCCTCCACTATAGCTGTGATCTTTTCTCCCCTTGCAGCTAGATTATTCAAAAAGTACAGATCCGATCAATTCGACTGTTCACTAAACAAATTTATTAAGACCCTACTAGATGCCAGACACATGGTTGAGTGCTGAGTTTACAGAGAAAAGAAAGAGACAGCTGCAGAGACCCTTCCACATCTCACGACCTGCTTCACAGAGAACCGGACTAAAGGCCAAATTAAAATACAGCGTGATAATAAGATAGAACTATGATTCTCTATCATCCACTAGATTAATTAATTAATTATTTTTTGCCGTGCATCCAAAGCTTGCCACCACCTGGGCCTAACCTAGTGTCCTAGCTTTCTTTAATCCGCTTCCTGTCCTCACGGCCACACTGTGCTAAGTGCCTCTTCCGGAGCGTGCCCCACCTTTCCTGCATTCTGTTTTGCCTCTGCCTTTGCTGTTTGTCTGCAATGCCCTCGCCTTACTGTCACCATCACTTCAAATTCAATCTGTCCTCTAAACCCCGAGCTGAAATCCCATGTTTTCCAAGCAGCTATTGCTCAGAATTCCTCCAACTGAAAATCTTAGCCGCTTTCCCAAGCTTTTTTCAGCATTCTATTTGGATCTGTTCCATGGCATCATCAGACACCGCCTAATGTTGGAGTTACTTGCACCCCTGCACCCCCTGCTGTGCTGCAAGTTCCCTAAGTGCAGACACCCTTCTTCTTTATCTTTTTTATACTCTGCAGTCGCACCATAGCAGATCCACCTGCAGATGTAAACAGGGAATGGCTAATTGAGGGGTTCACAGAGGAAGGACTTTGAGGGCTTACGAGGGGGACATATTCCAGGTTATGGATGTGAAGGGCCGAGGATCCTTTCTGAGAAGAGAGGAGGTTGTACAAGTATCAGGTATTGGATAGAACCCACAGACAGAGAAGACGACAGCATGTGGATGGAATGGGGGCCTGAGTTAGAGAGGCTGGTATCTCTAACCAAGTGTATTTTCAGTAAGAATTTAAATATGATTGTATGAGAGACCCCCAGAGGAAAAAGACCTTATTTTACATGAGCTAAATGGAACCCTGGTCTCAGGGTGAAACTAGAATAGAGCACTCCAGAAGAACGGTAACCCCAGAGACTGAAGGGAAGTGATGGCTAGAAGTGTCCACAAATTAGCTGATTCTTGTAGCCGGTTAACTGAGTGATGCAGTTTGCTCTTCTGTGATCTCTGCTGTACGTAATTTGTACCTGACTCTTCTGCCTGCTCCCAGGGGGCCCGTTTTCTATGGAAGAACCTTGGAGACTGAGCTTTAAAAGGATGAGGATTGTAGGGATCGCAGAAACTCTGAGGACCTCCTTACACTGTGGATGAGGGAGGCAGGCTTTCAGTCGCTCAGTAGGGGCAGAGCTGGGAAATGGTCCTTTCTGCTGCATTTACCAGGATATCTTTAAGATGCTTTTGGTTGTAAGTCATTGAAAAGAGGATCTGAAAGTGGCTTTAAAAAGCAAAGAAAGGTGTTTCTCGTGTCTCTGAAAGGCCACAGGGAAGGCAGGCTCCAGGTCTGCGTCTCTGCTTCTTCATGGCTGACCCGACTAGCAGCAGCACCTGGGGCAGTGGTGGAACCTGTTATCCTCCTGGGTGCTGAGGCTCACTGGCTGCAGGGCGAGTTCCAGAACCTTCTCTGACAAGGGTGATGGGGATGTGAGCTTGACTTAGATGACTCAGGGCTCACTCACAGAGCTGGATATGGGGTCAGATTTCCCTGTGTTCTGTGGGCTCTAGGCGGCTTCTTGCCAAAGGGGTAAGAGGGAGGCTTGCTTGAGAGGCACCAGAGAATGGCCTGGAAAATGGCGGGCGGTTCCTCCCATGCATCATGCTCCGGAGCCTACACAGCATCTGACAACTTACAAGAATGTTGGTTGAGCTTTAAGTACTTAGAGAACAGATACTTATGGCACTTTAGAGCTTGCTCGCTGCCTGGGAATCTGGGTCTGTGCGGGCAGTGCGGCTGAGGCTGCTCGCTGCCTCTGGTCATACCTCATCCGCACAGGTCTGCATCTGTCCCACTTTTCCTCCAGTCCCGCCCACCACAGTTATCAACTGGCTCTCTCTGCATGTTCTGTCATCCGTTCTCTGCCTTTTCCCATCAGTCTTTTCTCTTTCTTCCGTGGATGCACGTGCCTGGTATCCACGTGCCTGGTATCCACACTGAAGTAGCGTTTAAATGCTGAGTTGAAGCAGATATTTAGGAAATTGGGGAGGTGCATTAAAATCCTTTTCCATTCCTGGGACCCCTGGGTGGCTCAGTCATTTGGGCGTCCAACTTCGGCTCAGGTCATGATCTCAAGGCTCGTGAGTTCGAGCCCTGCATTAGGCTCTGTGCTGACAGCTCAGAGCCTGAAGCCTGCTTTGATTCTGTGTCTCCCTCTCTCTCTGCCCTCCCACTCTGTCTGTCTGTCTGTCTCTCAAAAATAAATAAATATTAAAAAAATAAAAAAACCTTTTCCATTCCTATTCTTTTTTAGTGGTAACTACTCTATATTGAGCAGATGCTTGTACTGGACATTGTGTGTAACATTATCTCATCAAAGCCCAGCAAGAGCTCTGTGAGGGGACTGTTAAGAGACTTGACTAAAATCATATAAATTGTTGGGGTTCTGGATTCAAACCTTATGTTTTTATCTTTACAACCTCCTGCCAAAGTCTATCTCATTGAGAGAAATTTAATATTGCCTAGTTTTTGGTCCTTGGCATGGGCGGCTGAGCAAAGGTCAGCATCTATAACCCACCAAAGAGGTCTTGCTGTGTCCAACTACTCCCCTATTATACACTTAATAGGGGAGTAGTTTGTCTGGGAACGCTGCACTGTGTATGTACATGGAATAGTTTGGCTGCATTCCTCACTGATAGAGATCAGGGGCCAACTGCGCCTCTAACACATTTTTACATGAGAATAGAAGTACCATAGCCTGATTGTATGGAGGTAGCTTCCTCAGACTGGGTGTTCTGTGCCCAGACACCGCCGTCATGGATGGACCTCATGGTGCCACAGTCTTCGTGGTTAATGAGAAAAGCAGGAAAGAGACAGACGAGGCTGGCCTTGGTTAGGCATTTGCCTTACCTGTTCTCATTCTGCCACTGCTCTTGCCATAGAGACATTGCCTATGCTGTGCATATATGCTGCACAGGCTGGTGGCATCGCTTCTAAAAAGACCACATGTCCCGGTGTGTGAAAATGACATGGCATCTGGGACTCTCATTATGACAAAGTATCCCAGGGAAAAAACTCAGTGGCTTCCTGACTTAGGTTAAAATTAGCAATGTGGGGTTATTAACCAAGAGGCACTGAGTCCTATTCTTCACATCCTCCCCAGATTCCATACCTTTCAATAACTTGCTGTTTACTTTAAGTTGGCCAAACATGTTTCCGTTTCTTGCAATCAAAGAGAACTAACTGAAACCATGAGGAGATAGCAGGTAGATGGTGGTTTAGAAAGCACAGAAATATGATTCGCTGCTTGATCCTCTCAAACAAATAATGCCAGCCTGGCATCCCAGCCTGTGTCTGTGAAGAAGCCACTTCAGGAATACACCGTTTACATGTTTACATATTCACCTTGAGAGAAGGCCTAGTGGAAATAGACTGTGAAAATATATCCAGGCTAATCTATTGTCAGCCTCTGAATTTCTTACTGGGATCTGTGCCCCCAGCTCCCATCTGACTCTGTGAAATATGCCTACTTGCCTACTTAGAATGACCTCTGAGCCTCAGATACCTGAGCCAAGCTGCAGCTACAGATAAAGATGAAGGGAAAAAACAAAAGTAGAGGTAATGGTTTTTGAATGAGGATCAGGGATGGAATTTAGAAGAAAAATACACTTGGGTCTGAGGACGGTATTTATAGATATTGGAATTCTTCTTCCTCTGTTTAAAGATTCCTGTATATTACATCAACCAGAGGGCCAACACTAAAGACTTTTTTTTTATTTAAATAGTTTATTTTCAAATTGGTTTCCATATAACACCCAGTGTTCATCCCAACAAGTGCCCTCTTTAATGCCCATCACTCACTCTCCCTGCTCCCACACCCCCCTCACCCTCAGTTTGTTCTTAGTCTTTGAGAGTCTCTTATGTTTTGTCTCCCTCCCTTTCTGTGTCTTTTTTTCCTTTCTCCTCCCCCATGGTTTTGCTAAGTCTCTCAAAATCCATCTATGTGTGGAAACATATGGTATCTGTCTTTTTCTGACTGACTTATTTCACTTAACATAATACCCTCCAGTTCCATCCACGTTGCTACACGTGGCCAGATTTCGTTTTTTCTCATTGCCGCGTAGTATTCCATTGTATATATATACCACATCTTCTTTATCCATTCGTCAGTTGATGGACACTTTGTCTCTTTCCATGATTTGGCTACTGTCGAAAGTGCTGCTTTGAACATCGGGGTACACGTGCCGCTATGCATCAGCACTCCTGTGTCTCTTGGGTAGATTCCTAGCAGCAACACTAAGACTTTAATCCTCCAGCTGGCCAAGGGAAGGGTTGCAGGCAAGGCAGCTCTGTTACTAACGCAGAACAGAGTTTTCTAAGACCTTGGTGGGCAGGGCCTTCGGTGGTCAGCAACCTTCTCCCACTTAGTAGGTGGAGACCCTGAAGTCTAGAGGAGTGAAGCTGAGGCGAAGCGTTTCCAATGGTGGTGCCTTCTGCCAGGGTCTGGTGAGTACATCTTGTGTGTTAGCTTCGGTGTCCTTGGTCTGGGATTCACTGGGCCAGGTGGACACAGAACATCCAACAAGAAACAGACAGAGTTGAGGAAAGGCAAGTTGGCCAAAAAGAAAGATGGACTTACTGGTGGCTGTGTCACCTGGTGCCCTGATGATGTCGAGCTGGGCCCTATCATGCCTTGTCCCCAGAGGTCTCATCATTGTCACTCTGCTTGGGAATAAACAATTGTTCAAGGCTTTGATCAGTTGAAAGTATATCATTGCACTTATCTGAACATAAACAGACTGCAGGAGGTTATGGAGGAAGAAATATAACTTGATTAGGCATTGAGCTGGATTTATAGGCATGGGATTTAGAAGTAGAACCATGAGAAGTTTGGGGGTTTACAGTTAATGGAGTGTTTCCATGAACTTGTTTTTCTTCTTCTCCCTGTAGTCACAGGGTTTGCATTTCTGGATATTGCTTTGTACTCTCTTGATTTGAATGAAAAGTTCTCCTAATTTTGTCTTAATTCAATGCCAGTTTCTAGTGAGTAAATGACAGTTGATATTCACGGTCATGGGTTAAGCTGTCGTGCGAAAGGAAACCAAATCCAGAACCATGCCAGCTAGACTTGCCTTAATGTATATTGCCAGTGTCGTAAAACTACAGATAAAAAGAGAAAAACAGGTCACTCATCTGGAAACGGTCACAGGTTGTCCCCAAACTGCCACATGGATAGTGGAGGTGTGCCGTGCTTTCCCGGGGGTTTCTTCAGCTTACCACTCCTCACGAGGACAAGCCAGGGGAGCCGTCTGCCTCTCCACTTATGCCCCAAACAGCTTCCTCTATGCCGAGGGCTGTCCCATGTCTTATTTCCTAGTGGTCACTATTGAAAGGAAACTCTCAGAGGGTTTCTGCATGGTTCAATTTGTGTTTTTGCTTGGTTTGTGAAACGATATTGTTTAAATCATTTCCTAGGTTGACTTCAAACACTGTTAGAATCACAGTCCATGAGGCTGATCTGCCTGGAATATATAAGGAATTAGCACTTTCTGGCACATTCTTAGATAATATGTTGAGCACCACAGAGACAGGCTTTCTTGCAGAGATCTGCATGGGGTGTTATGTTCTCATCAGGAGATTTAAGATGCTTTGACTTTTAAAAGAATAATGGGTTTGTTTTTTCCCTCTGTGGAGGAACTTTCTCCTCTCCCCTAACCCCCTGCTTAAGCCAAGAGCCACGATGCAGACTTCTGAGGCTTATCAAGGTTTTTACTGAAAATCTAGTCGCTTTGATCTCCAAGTGCTAAATGGCATGGCATGAAAATAGTGACAGTACCTTGTGTCACAGCCAGCCATTTTCATATTCATTCAAGTATCTTGATGAGCTGTCCCTGGTCAGTGAGAGAAATGGGACCGATCCCTGAGGGCCCCGTGAGCTGCCAGCTTCTGAGCATAGGGCCCTTGACTTGGAGTGAAACTCTCCAGGATGGAACAGAGGCTTAATGTCACATTGAAGTGTCAAAATGCATCGAGGCTTCTCCATCAGGCTATTTAATTTGCATGTAGTGAAAGCTATGTTGCTTCTTGTCAAATCCACATGGAAATACACTACATTTCCCAGGAAACCCCATTAAGGATGGATGCAGGGAAAGACTCTGTGGCAGGCTGGGAGCATGTGCATGGAAGCACACCCATGGACTTACCATGTACATGCGTTCCTGCTGAGAATGAGAACGTCTATGGGTTCTTGCAGGGATCATGCTCTCACAGGGACCCTGGGCCCTTGTTCAGGGCACCCATGCCTCACTCCCGTGGCAACAAACCCACCCCACATGCTGACTGCAAATCACTGGACAAATCCCAGTGGGTGCCTTGTGTTTCCCTACTTCAAACACAGCCCTTCTGTTTCACTTGGGTGCAGGGATCCTTGGACTCTGGGACTACTGCCCACTGCAGGTGTCAGGGGAATCAGAAGAATTTTACACCTGCCCTGGAGGACACTTGTTCTCAAATACAGCTGGTGCCTTTTTGAGTTTCCTGAATTTCCTGAGCTGTGTCTTGTGCCCTGGGCATCGCACTGGTGCAGCATAAAACACTGTGTTTCATCCTCGCGACACTTTTGTAAGGTCTAGACTATTTTCTCTACTTTATACAAAAGGCAACTGAGTCAGAGAGAGAGAGAGAGAGAGAGAGAGAGAGAGAGAGAGAGAGAGAGGCTAGAGAACCTGGCCAAAATTTCACAGCTAGGGAGCAGTGTGGACAGAATTTAGATGCAAGTCTACTTGGCTGAACACTGTGCTTTTTCTCCCAAAGTGCGCCGTCTCCCCGGGTGGTATGAGGACGGTGTAGAAATGGGGCTAGGATGGTCAAGTGTCTCCTTCTGTGTAAGGTCCGTGTTTTCCCAACCTTTGTCGCATCCCCTCGGATGTGGTGCCATGTACACGAATGGTGTGATGTCGACATTCTTAGTGTGCAATAATGCAAAATCAGAGGAATAAGAAAGAAGATGACTAATGTGAGAAAAGCCAGTGCGGTGTCTGGTGAATCGGTGACTCATTTGTGTTCTATCAGGACTTCAGGTGGCTTGCTGTAGTGACTAGCACGGGCTACGTCTCCAGCTTGGTGTACACAACTGGTCCTTATTGTCTTTGGCAGGAGCTGTCTTCGTGGGACACAGATGTAATGGGCCTAGGCATCGGCCTGCCCAGGACCTCCTGTGTACTCTGCACTTGTGTGTGGGCAACCCTTGATCCCCAGGCTGGTGCCGAGGTCTCGCTTGGCCAGAGGGCACCCCCAGATGTTTACCCCCCCAGCTTTTGGAGAACCTGCTGCAGCCACAGAAATCTGACTCACTCGAGAAGCTGGAACCTGGGTTCCACTTGCCTCACAGCAGTGTAAGCTACGTTTTTCTCATCTGGGCCAGATCAGCCCTCACGCCTCCTCACTGCAAAAATGAGACCTCACCCTTCTCAGTTAGAGTCCTCTCACTTTGTCATTCCCACAGGAATAATTTAGAAGTGTACAGTTACAAAAAGAAAACTCACCATATTGTGATGAAGAAACATTGGAATCCCTTTTCAAAGTTGTATCTGCTACAGAAAAAGCAAGAAAAAAGAAACCACAATTTCTCTTTTTTCTCCTCTCCCTCTTGATCTCTCACTCTCTTCCTCTGCACACATACGGAGACACACACACACACACACACACACACACACACACACACACACATGCACAGCTACAGGCATTGGTGGGGACCGCTCCCTGTTGCAAGCAAAGCTGCTGAGAAAGCACACGCCAGCCATGGTGGTGAAGTCATGCAAATGCTATGCCCCCAAAGGCCACAGGAATTGTGGAAAGATTTGTGTAAATATCTCATGCATTCTTGTGATCTAAGGTTTATGGAAATGAAAACCACAATCGAAAAGCCAATGCCACATTTATTCCTCCTTCTTCCTTTTCTCCTTTAGAATAAATTCATAGAACATTTTATGGAGCAGCCAAGAAAATAAATTATTTCAACTTTATTACTAGGAAGACATGAACCGAAATGCACTGCAAGGACTAAGTGGTTAAACAGGGTCTTCTTGGGGAAAAGATGAGCGAACACTGCCGGCGTCCCCGCTGCCCACAGGGCTGGAGGTCTGAGATGTTCGGACAAGAGGGGCTCCCTTGTTTCCCCCATTTGCAGACGGTATTGGTAGGCTTAGGAATGCTCAGTTGGTGCAAACCTTATCTTACTCCCGTGAACTTCAGGCTCCTTTTCCTCATCTCTCCTTCCTTAATTTTGTGGGGAACACTGGAATTGGAATGTCTCACATACTCAGCGCAGCTCAGACATTCAACTTGCTGAAGCTTCCCTGGCACCAAGTTTAAAGAAACCATCGAGGAACACATGGTTTTCCACACACAGCCAGGGCTAGGACACGCCCTCCCCAAGATCCCAGCTGCTGGCCTTAGGGAGTCCTCTCTGCCTTGGCCATTCTGTGGGCCTGAGAGTGAGGAGGGGCTCTCTCTGGAGAAAAGGCTGGGATACTGTGGGCTTACCCCCTCCCTCATACCTCATTTAATGCAGCAGGGAAATCGGCACAACGGTGCAGTGAGAACACGTTTTGGCCCTAAGTTTTATAATGCACTTGTGTGTAATATCAGAGTGTTCATTTAACTCCTGCTTCAATTTTTGATTTATAAGATGGAGCGGTGGGTTAAATCTGTGCAGCTCTGACTTCCTGCTTTCTCCTGCCCCTCAGCTTCCTCCATTCGTCTTCTGTTGATGTGTTTCTGCCATATACCGAATGGACTTGGTTTGGGAACATGCAAAGCAGGAAACAACACTATTTAATCTAGTTTAAGATTCCCTCACTGCCCTGGGGTGGGATCTTGGTCAGACCCATAGCTTTCTTTATTCACCTTCAGGTATTAAAAGTTCAGCCTGACAAAAGAAACAACCAACAAAACTGATAGGCAACCAACGGAATGGGAAAAGATAATCGCAAATGACATATTGGATAAAGGACTAGTATCTAAAATCTATAAAGAACTTACCAAACTTCACACCTGAAAAATGAATAATCCAGAGAAGAAATGGGTGGAAGATATGAATAGACACTTCTCCAAAGAAGACATCCAAATGGCAAACGGACACATGACAATATGCTCAATGTCACTCATCATCAGGGAAATACAAATCAAAACCACACTGGGATACCACCTCACACCAGTCAGAGTGGCTAAAATGAACAAATCAGGAAACTATAGATGCTGGCGAGGATGTGGAGAAACAGGCACCCTCTTGCACTGTTGGTGGGAATGCAAACTAGTGCAGCCACTCTGGAGAACTGTGTGGAAGTTAATAAAAAAAATGAAAATAGAGCTACCCTATGACCCAGCAGTAGCACTGTTAGGAATCTACCTAAGAGACAGAAGAGTGCTGATGCATAGGGGCATGTGTACCCGATGTTCATAGCAGCCCTTTTGACAACAGCCAAATCATGAAAAGAGACTAAGTGTCCATCAACTGATGAATGGATAAAGAAGATGTGGTATATATATACAATGGACTACTACGCAGCAATGAGAAAGAATGAAATCTGGCCATGCGTGGCAACATGGATGGAACTGGAGGGTATTATGCTGAGTGAAATAAGTCAGGCAGAGAAAGACAGATGCCATATGTTTCCACGCATGAGAAGGCTTTAGGAGACCTAGCAGAAAATGGGGGAGGGAAAGAGGGGAAGGAAAAAAATAAAGCCACAGAGAGGGAAGAAGACATAACATAAGAGACTCTCAAAGACTAAGAACAAACTGAGGGGAGAGGGAGGTGGAGGAGGAGGGAGAGTGGGTGATGGGCACAGAGGAGGGCACTTGTTGGGATGAGCACTGGGTGTTGTATGGAAACCAATTTGACAATAAATTATTTAAAAAAAATAAAAGTTCAGCCTTAATTAAATAAAAACTTTAATCTCTCATCTAATTGGATCTGCCCCTCACCCTGATCCTAGATCTCAGTTCCAGATCTCTGGTTGGGACCTGGCATTGGGGAAAGGGAAATTTTCTCCATCCTGTCTACCTCCTCTGGAATTAGGACTGGGGAGGGAGGGAAATTTCTGACAGGAAGGTCCTTTTTTATAATGTATCTATTATCTAACATTGGTGCCCTCTCTGGCTGCCCAGATACTGGCTTTTCCTTTATACAGATACTCCAGTGGGTTCTTTGGAAAACCCTCATTTCGAAAGAGGATCTCAAATGCTGAGCTGTTTTCTGACACACTTTCTTGGTCTAACTGACTATTTTGACTCACTCTTGACTTCTGCTCCAACAGCACACTCCACCTAGACTTTCTCCGCCGGGTTGCCTCACTCTTGAACCCTCTCAGGTCAGGGTCTTTTCAAGAAAGCTTAAGCCCAGTCACTTCTGCATTGTGCCATCTGGCTCAGGGTGACATAGACCGTGACTGGTGTCACAGGAAGAAACGCAGCTCCCGCTGCTGCTTGTTGTCCTTGCTCTGCCATCCGTCACAGAAGTTCGTATAGTTCCTCATGTTAGGCTTTTCCAACAAGAAGCAAGAACACTCATCCAACTCTTGAAGACCTCTCTGACTGGACCAGCAGGCACCTGCCTGTGAAGTACACTCATCTGGCTTGAGGTACATGTATCGGGGAATGAGAATACCATAGCGCTTCCCCTCCCACTAGGTTAAACACTTTTTTATTAAAAAAAATCCCTTTTGGGAGGATGGGTCATCAAAATGGTAAAGTATGCAGCACCTACCCTTCCACAAAAATGTGAAAAAATTAGAAACTGTCAGAATGAACTTCTCAAGAACTCTAAAAAATGGCCAAAAGTTTATAGCAACCAGGAGAATGGTGAATCAAGGAAAACACAAGTTTAAAATGGTATAGCATCTTTGTGGCATTTTTTTTTTTTACTTTCCCACACACACTTAATAGTTAATAATAGTCTCTGAAGAAGGGAGACTAAATTTCTACAGTGGGACCCTGGTCCCTCACTCCAGACCTTATTTGAAAATTATTGTGTTTGTCTCTTCTTACTTTTCTGGGAATTACCTGAAGGACTGACACAAGGTGCTTGTCTCTGTTTCACCTAATTCAGCAATCAGTCAGGGCAGAAAAAGTAGTGGGCATTTGCTGAAAACATTGTAAGGCAAACAAACAATTTACAGCCTCTTGAGCAAAAGACTATAGTTGAAACATATAGATCACCTGGATCCTGGGAGGAAAAACTGAAGGGAGCTTGTGTGTGTGTGTGTGTGTGTGTGTGTGTGTGTGTGTGTGTATGAAATCAGGGCATTCAAAAGCACCTGCAGATAGCAAGAAATTTAGAAAGCAACATATATGCCCAGGGAAAAACTCATTAACAGGAAAGTTCTAAGACTTTTACCCTTGACTAATCTATAGACTCAGTGCAAGCACAAAATGAAGGTTAAAGCAGAGCTGTAAACAGATTGGTTAAGTGTTGAAGGAGTGCCCTAGCACAGAGTCAATCTTCAAAGTTTACTAGAGATTTGTTTTGTTTTACTTTGTGTTTTTAGTTGTCGTGGCATTCAAAGAAATCTGTCAGAACAGCAGCTGAAAGCAAGCTAAAGGAACAGTTTTCAGTAACCACACATGATTTGGAATACAGTATTTGGAAAAAATAGTTTGGTAAAGTCAGTACATAAATAGATGCTACAGCCTTCAAAACGAAAACACCAACCTGTCGGGAAGGAGAAGAATCTGATTTCCAGAGTAACCACCCTATAATATTTAAATCTTCAATAAGAAATCACACATACAAATAAATCAGAAAGTGTGGCTCGTTGAAAGGGACAAAATAAATGGATATAAATCATCCCTGAGAAAGCTCAGACATTCAAGTTACTAGACAAAGCGTTAAGTCATATGTCTTAAACATGTTCATGGAGCTAATGGACATTATGGACAAAGAGCTAAGGAAACCAGATGGACATTATTAAAAAGAACTAAATAGAAATAATAAAAATTGTAGAACTAAAAAGTACAAAAACCGAAATGAAAAATTCACTGGAAGATTTCCACATGAGAGTCAACCAGACAGAAGAAAGTATCAGAAAAATTGAAGATAGAACTATCAGAATTATATAATCTGTGGAATAGAAAGAAAGAAAATGAAGAAACACAAACAGTGCCCAAGGGACTTGTGAGCTATCATTAAAAAAAAAATCAACATATGCATTATGGGATTCCCAGAAAGAGAAGAGAGCTAGACAAAAGGGCAGAAGGAAATTTGAAGAAATAATGGCTGAAGTTTTCCCAAAAAGGAGGAGAACGAATTTATAAAATTAAGAAGCTCAACAAACTCCAAATAAGATAAATAGAAAGAAATTCACTTGGAGACACGTTACATAATTGTTGAAAGCCAAGGGAAATGAGAAAACCTTGAAAACAGTAGGAGAGATGTGACTGATCACATACGAGGGATCCTCGATTATATTAACAGCTGATTTCCATCAGGAGCATGGAGGAAAGATGCAGTGGGATGGCACATTCAAAATATGGAAGGAAAAAACCCATCAAGCATTCTGTATCTACCCTCAAAACTGAAAGACTACCCTCAAAGACAAATGAAGACATTCCCAATAAACAAAAGCTGGAGAAATTTGTTATCAGTAGTAGGCTTTCCTTGTAAGAAATACAAAGGGAGCAAAATGAAAGGACACTAGACAATAATTTGAAGCCAGATGAACCAGCAAAGATCTCCAGGAAAGATAGCCATGTAGGCAAATATGGAAGCCAATACAATTGCCCTTTTGGTTTATAATGCTACTTTATATATATATATATATATATATATATATATATATATATATATATATATAATTATTAAAAATCTGTTACTGGGCACACGATTTATATAAATGTAATTCGTGACAACACAAATGAAAGGGGAAAGAACTGTATAGGAGCAGAGTTTTTGTATTCTACTGAAGTTAAGTTGGAATCGATGATAACAAAATTGTTATAAATTTAGAATGTTAACTGTAATTTCCATTATCACAACACATGAACAACTAAAAGTATGTGAAAGAAAATGAGAAGGGAATCAAAATGGTTTACCAGAAAAAAAAACCACAACTAAATTCAAAAGAAGACAGTAATGGAGAAAACGAGGGATAAAAATGAGACAATACAGAGAAAACAAATGTAAAAATATCAGAAGGAAATTCTTCCTTATCAATTAGTCCCTCTTTTCTTACATTTAATTACATTAAATGCAAATATATTATATTAAATGCAAACTCTTCATTTCAAAAGACAGACATTAACAAGTGAATAAAATACACAATCCAGTACCCTTTCATGATAAAAATTCTCATCCAAATAGGAATGGAAGGAAACTTCTTCAACAATATAAAAGACATTTGTGAAAAACGCACAGCTGACATCCCATTTAGTGGTGGAAGATTGAAAGCTTTCCTTGTAATAATATCCACTTTTACCACTGCAATTCAACATTGTATTAGAAATCATAGCCATGGATATTAGGCAGGAAGATAGGAAAAGACGTCCACAGTGGAAAGGAAAAAGTAAAGCAATCTTTATTTTCAGATCACGTGATCCTATATATATGTATATACATATATAGGTATATATGTATATATATAATCCTATATATCCTATATATATGTATACATATATATAATACCAAATAACTCACAAGGAAGCTACTAGAGCTAATAAACGCATTCAGCAAAGTTATAGGGTATAATATCGACACACCAAAATCAGTTGTGTTTTATACAGCAGCAATGAGCAAGCCAAAAAGGTTAGAATAAGATGTTTACTTAAAATATCATCCAGAAGAATAAAATACTTAGGAATCAATTTAACCAAGTAGGTGAAAGCCTCACTCAGTGAAAACTACAAAACATTGCTGAAAGAAATTAAAGAAACACTTAGGAAAGATATCCTAAGTGCATGGATTAGAAGACTTAATATTGTTAAGATGTTAATTCAATCCAAATCAATCTACGAATTCAAAGCTTTCTTTATTAAAATTCCAATGACATTTTTTGCACAAAAGGAAAAGCCAATCCTCAAATTAATATGGAATTATAGGCGGTTTTCAGTAGCCGAAACAAACTTGAAAGAGGAAAACGAAGTTGGAGAACTCATATATCCCTATTTCAAAAGTTACTACAAACTACAGTGATGAAAACAGTGTGGTGCTGACATACATATTGACACATTAACCAATAGAACAGAACTGAGTTTCCAGAAATGGACCTATACATTGGTGGTCAACTGGTTTTTCACAAGTGTCCCACTCAATGGGGAAAAAACAGTCTCCTCAACAATGGTGCTGAGACAACTGGTTCCCTATATGCAAGGAAAAAGTTAGACCCCAACCTGATATCATATACAAGAATAAATGTAAGAACTGAGCTCATTAAACTCTAAGATGTATACATAGGAGTAAATGTTTAGAAATATAGGTTTGATAATAATGGATTAATAGATATGAGCAACACAAAAAAGTTGATAAATTGGACTTCATAAAAATTAAAAATTTTTGTACCTCTAAAGACAGTATCGAAAGAGTACAATGGCAACCTATAGAAGTGAAATAAAATATTTGGGAATTATTTATTTGATAAGAGTATAGAATCAAGAATATATGAGAAATTCCTACAACTCAAAAACAAAGACAAACAACCAAATTGAAAAAAAAAAAGTGTGGAAGATTTTCTCCAAAGGAGATACACAAATGACTGACAAATACCTAAAAAGAAAGGTGATCAACATCATTAGTCAATTGAAACCCTTGTACATTGCTGCTGAGAGTACAAGATAGTACAACTTCTATGGAAAACAGTGTGGCATTTCTTTAAAAAGTTAAACACAGAATTATCATATGACCCCGAAATCCATTTGTTGAAATATACTCGAAACAGGTACTCAAACAAGAACGTGAACACTCCCACTGAGAGCACTATTCACAATAGTCAAAAAGATGGAAACAGTTCTACTGCCCATTGGTGGGTGGATGGATCGACACAAGTAGTAGGTCCACAATGAAATATTATTCAGCTATAAAAAGGAATGAAGGGCTGATACGTACTATAATGCAGATTAACTTTGAAGAAAATACTAAGTGAAAGAATTCAGACACAACAGGTCATATATTGTATGATTTCATTTATATGAAATGATAAATAGATAAATCCATAGAGAATAGATAAATCCATAGAGACAGAACTCAATTTGGTGGTTTTCTGGGGCTGAGGAACAGAGGAAATGGGGATAAACTACTGAATGGGTAAGAAAATGGCGTGATGAAAATGTTTTGGAGTTAGATAGAGGTGGTAGTTGCGCAGCATTGTGAATGTACAAAATGCCACTGACTTTTTACTTTAAAAGGAGTAGTTTAATGATATCCCCTCTCAATCTCCTCCATCCATCTAGAGCCTCTCCTGAAGGAAGAGGCTGGAGGTGGATGGAGACTAAGCGTTCCAGAACAGATGCCAGACTATCTCTTGGAATGTCTATCATTTTTCTTAGGAATGTGACGAGTGCTTTCATCCTTAGGACCTTAGTGAGTTACCCTGTTACTATGTGTGCTCTGTGATTTATATTGAGGTTCTGTGCCTCTTCTCTCCAAAGGGGAGTGTGCCACAGAGTGGAGCCTATGAGCACCAAGGAAACAGGGTGCAATGTACTCTTGACCTCTTAAGTAATTTTTACACTCTTGCCTAAAGGAAGAACATAACCCAATCCAGGACCAATGCCATGACTCCTCTTTGTAAGGTCCTATGAAAAATCATTCATTACCTAATTATGAGGCTTATATATCTTTAAAAAATTTTTTTTCAATGTTTATTTGTTTTTGAGAGATAGAGAGAGATAGAACATGAGCAGGGGATGGGGAGAGAGAGAGGGAGACACAGAATCTGAAGCAAGTTCCAGGCTCTGAGCTGTCAGCACAGAGCCCGACATGGGGCTTGAACCCATGAACTGTGAGATCATGATCTGAGCCAAAGTTGGACACTTAACCAACTGAGCCACCCAGGTACCCATGAATCTTAGGTATCTTAACAAGATAGAAACTTTTGAAAATTTTCTAGCATCCACATATTCCAGTTTCTCTCTTTTTACAGGCAAACCAAGACTCAAGCATATTAAAAATTTGCCTGGAATTTATAGAAATAAAAGGTAGATTAGTGGTTGCGTAGTTCTGGAGTGGTTGTGGCTGGTAATGGGTAGGTGTTTTCTTTAAAGGTGATAAAAATATTCTAAAATTGATTGTGGTTCTTGTTGTAAGACTCTATGGATATGCTAAAAATCATTGAATTGTGCATGCTATGTGGTATGTGAATTATATCTCCATACAGCTTATCTATCTATCTATCTATCTATCTATCTATCTATCTATCTATCTATCTATCTATCTATCTATCATCTATCTATCTATCTATCTATCATCTATCTATCTATCATCTATCTATCTATCATCTATCAATTGCCTGGACCAATTCACAGCTAATTAGTGGCATAGGAGCCCTTCAGCTCTCTTACTATGATAATAATGACCTGTCACTATGAGTCTCAAATGACCCTTGGTCCCAATACCTGTGTCTTTTGCCAGGAATGCTCTGAATAACTGCATTGATCCTCTAAATTACTTGCTTATGTGATTGCTTCACTGGTCTACCCCTATAAGATGTCAGATGATGCATGCTTTACAGGACTTCATATTCAAAGTGGCTGATATTATGGCTAGACTCCTTTGTTGGAATGAAGATGTCTGTCTATTTGGAAAACAAAATCTTCCAAGGAAGCAAATAATGAAGTTTTTGATTTCTAAGTATTTTCTGATGCAATGGCTCAGTTGGGAAAGCCCTTCCGGCCATCCTATAGGAGAAGGTCATGTGAGATGAAATAGGAAAGGATTTTCCCAAAGAGGAGCCCACTCTACTTCTAAAATGATCAAGACACACACCAGACAGTGGGGCACAAAAGCCCTCCTAGCAATTATGTTCCTAAGCCCCCTTGGCGATTGGTAAGTGCATTTAAGAAGCATTCTGTGAATTATTGCTAGCAAAAATGCTTTTGTATGAACAGTGACTCCAGAGCATATGGAAAATACTACTGGCCCAAAATATTTTACTTTTTCAAACTCACTATCGCTACAGCCATTGGGCTCACCCGAGGCTGAGTGGGGAATGACTGAGGTCTTCTGAGTCCAGCTGCTCTTCTAGTTGAGGTTACTCTGATTGGTGGTTTTGGCCTCCAGAGCTGGGTCTGCACACACAAAGCCAAATGAAAACTTGGTAATTGCACTGACTCAGTGAGGGAATCCACCTAGGGAAGATGGCCAGTGTGCCCTGTGCAGGAGCCCCCTCCTTCCGGCGGGGATCTGCACAAAGAAACTAGAGAGCTCTCCACCACAGGCTTGACTGCGGTGACCTTGGATATTTTCCATTCCATTGGACTTGATTAGTCTGTTCACGTGGATGCTGCCTTCTATGCAGAAAGGAGCCATATTAGATTTAAGACAATTTTCCTCAAAATAGCTTCTTTTTATACATGCCTCCAACACACTTCCTTCTTTGTCTGCTGTCTGTTCTGGGGGAAGGCTGCAATGCTCTGCTGACCTGAGTTCAGTGGTCTGTTGCTTATTTTATCTCCACAAACAAAACAAATTTCTCTCCATTTTGTTCTATTTCCTACCAGATAGAATCTTTTGTTTTCACTTGCTGCCTTGTCAGCTTCCAAGAATTTTTTCTTCTTGAGACTGGTCGAGACACCCAGGGTTCAGTGGTCTGTGGCCGGCTCCAGCCCAAGGTCGAGGATTCCCTCCTTTTCCTTCCCAGTATTGTCCAGCATCCTGCAGGGCCCTGTCCCTGGCCGCACCGATGGACAGTGCGGCCTGGCACTGGCGTCCTCCTGCAGTGTCAGGGTGCGGTTGCACCCTGGCCAGGCCTCACCACCGCTGCGTGCTCTCTCATGCCCAGTGCAGGAGGAAGTCAGAGGCTCTGAAGGAACGGGCTCCTTTTGGTCCTCAGCTTTCTGGGCTGTGCCGGTGAAAGCAGGTTGGAGAATCTCAGCATGCCGTGTGTGTCACCTGCCAGGTGGTGGATCGTATCTGCATTTTAGGGGGATACCTGACAGGATACTACCAAAAATTAGTTTAGGAGCACTGCAGGTTTGCTCTAGTGCCTTTTCAAGTAAGGAAGAGGCTTCCTTCCATACAGTCTTCTCTATAGACTGAGTTTTTGTGTTAAACACAGATTTAATAAATTTGAAAACAAAGTTTAAAAATCTTCCATGGTTTCCATTACCCGTAGCTCAAAGTGCAGACATCCCAGGCCCGCCCATGAGACTCCCGCAGTCCACATCCCAGAGAGCCCCTCCTATCTACCACCCTGCGGCTCTAGGCCTCCACGGCCCCTAGTGCCCCTGTGATGCCAGTGCCTGCTCCACCAGCCTGGTTCTGGGCTGCACCGCCCTAGCAGGTGCTCCAATGAGCAGGTCTACTCTGTAAGACGTCCACAACTTTCTGGAAACTCACCTTGTCATTCATGATGATGACAGAGCATTCATCACGTGTGCCAAGACCCGTCATATCTCTGCCTATCTCACCTAGACTGTGAGCTCCCAGCCTGGCCTACAATGGTGTTTAGCACACAGTAGGCACCCAAGAAATGTTTATTGGCTAGATGTCTCCAGGATACAAATGGAAAGGCTTTCAGTTCCATTCGATGAATATTTTTTTGAGCCCTAAGCCAGGCTGCGGGAGTGGTATAAAGATGAGTGAGAGGCCTGTCATTGAGGAAGCAACACAGTAGGTGGTGGCTCCAGTCACATACGTGAGACCATTGGCAGCACCTCAGAAAGTTGCTGCTTTACTGATCATTACTTATGAACGTGGAGTGTGGACAGGTACTTACAGGGGCATAACCTACAGTGAGTCGTGTTTTGATATCAACTGACACACACGTAAGTACGTGTGTGTGCTCCTCCTTTGGACTCCCAAATCACTGAAGAAGATTCTCTGCATCATTTCTATTTTGAGTGAATTCCTTCACCCAGGCAGTGAGATTGTTTTTCTCCTAAGGCAGTTGAAATCATTTCCTCTGAGAGAAGGCAGCAGGGGGAGATTTAGTTGCTGCAGGCGTGTTAGAGGGAGGAAGGCCTGAGACTCCGGCCCCCACTTCCCAGACCTTCTGTCTTCAGGTCAGCAATGGCAGACGTGTGGTAGGCCTTGTGCAGACAACTGAGGGATGCCTGCCCTGGCTCTGACATTGTCATAAATGGCAGGTCATCAGACTATTCAAAACGTGTGTTCTCCAAGTCTCCACAGAGGATTTCTAGGTATTTTTCTGAGATCAAATACTTTTCAGAAATGTTGAACAGGTGTCTTTTCCATGGAACCTCCACTGAGGGTTTCCCAATCACATTTGAGCAGGGACTCCCCTTTTCTGTCATCGTCATTTCCATAACATACATGGTTGGAAACGCTGGTGTGTTGAAAGGAAGGAACTCTGCAACCAGAAGACTGAGCTTCCTCAGATGACTTCGTCTCAAGCCTGGTTCTCTGAGCTGTGCAGGCTGTGACGAAGGGTGTGGGATGTGTGGTCGAGGGCCTGTTCTGTGAAAGTAATTCTTGGTTTGCGCTTGATGGCTTTGCCCATAGTTGGAGGAACAAGCCTCCTCTGTTCAGGCTATGAGAAGTCGTCAGTGAACCTCAACTCCTACGGCCCTGGAGTGCATTGAGTTCACAAAGAAGCAAGGACATTATCCTCTTAGCTGCCAGCCCCATGACGGGAAAATGCCTTACGATGGAAAGTGGGCTCTGACAGCACGGCATATCTGATTGTTCATTCATTTGTTCGTTCATTCATTCATTCATTCATTCATGCAATCAATACTGACCGTCTTTCTACGGAGTGTCTGGCACTGTGTGTGGAGTACGAGGCTATGATAGTGAAGAGAAACAGACACAATCTCTACCCTTATGGGCTGGCTGTGCAGTGTGGAAGAGAGACTTACCAAATAAGCAAAATCAGGGGTGCACACTTTTCCTGTGAAGAGCCAGAGAGCAAATACTTGAGGCGTTGCAGGCTGTGTGATCTGGTGTAACTTCCTGGGTGTGCCGTTGCAGCCAGCGTGCACAACTGCACCGTTGTTGTGAGTGTGCCCGGTACTTCAGTTACAAAGATGGATGGTGAGCAGACTTCGGCTGTGGGCCGTAGTTTGCCAATCCTGATCAAAATAATAAATATTCAACTCATTCATTCAAGTGCTTTGGATAATGAGAAGAAATTAGATAAAGGGGGAGAGGAGAGAGCATTTGAGGCATATGGTGGGGGGATAGGGGCTGAGGTAAAGCTGGCAAGGCACGGAGGTGAACACTGCTGGGCCATTTCCAGGCTCAGGGTTTTTCTAAGCAAGTGTCATGTGCAGGAAGCATGCGCATAGCTGTTTTGGAAGCATCCTGTTGACTGTGCTGAAGACGGTGGGTTGAAGAGGACAGGGGTCGAGTGTGGGTAGCCCGAGTGGGAGGCTGGTGGGAGGCTGGTGGTGGGCGGCTGTCCTCGCAAAGGCGGCAGGAATGTGGGCCAGTGGAGCACTGTAGAGCGGCAGGAAAGGGTAAAACTCTAGCCATTCTCAGCAAGTAGAACAGCATACTTCATTCTGGATTTAATTCCAGGGTGTAGGTGGAGTCCAGAATGCCTCCCAGGTGTCTGGATTGTCAGACGGGATGCCTGTGTTTCTGGGAAGTCAAGGGAAGGGGACAAGTAGACAGTGGGGAGGCCATCTGGGGATGGTGGACTGGGGTGCATTTTGTTTATCCAAGGAGGCAAGAGAATCTGGGACTCAGAGGGGAAATGCAGGTGGGAACCATGTAAGTGGGCAGAAGTTGAAGACTTGAGAATGACTCTGTTCTCTCAGGAGGGAGAGTGGGGGTCGGCAAACGCCGGCGCACATGCTGAACCAGTTGGCTGCTTGCTGCTGTAAATAAAGTTTTATTGGAACATGGTAGTGCTCGTGCATGTACAGAGCATCTAGTGCCGCCTTTGTGCTGCACTGGCAGAGCCGAGCAGTTGCAACAAAGACTCGATGGCCCATGACGCCTATACTATTAACTCCCTGACCCTAACAGACAGCTTGCTGACTCTCAGTACATAGAGCGTGGGGGTAGGGCCAGTCCCTGAAGAGATCCCACATTTAATGTGCAAGGGGAGGAGCGTGAGCTTCGTAGGGGGTGGCAGAGAGGGAGAGGGGACCCAAAGCCGAGAGAAGAGGGCATTTGAAGAAAGCTGATGTGGTCATGAGTGTCAAAGCTTTGGGTCAGTCAGAGGGAGATGAAGACAGGGCCACCATCCCCCTGAGCCCAGTGCTGGGCGTCAGTGGGGAGCCTGCAGGGACTTGTTTCATGAGAGTGATGGGAGACAGTGCTTGGTGTTGGGAGCTAAGGAGAACAGAGGGGAGAGGATAAGGGGGCAGAGAAGGGGACTCAGCAGCAGAATGACAGAAGGGCAAAGCAAACATGAATTACCAAAAGTAAATATTTTTTTCTTTTTTTCTTAGTTATTTTGTTATTATTATTATTATGCTTATATTTATTTTTGAGAGAGAGAGAGAAAAAGACAGACAGAGCATGAGCGGGGGAGGGGCAGAGAGAGGGAGACCCAGAATTCAAAGCAGGCTCCAGGCTCCGAGCTGTCAGCACAGAGCCCAATGCGGGGCTCAAACTCGGGAACAGTGAGATCATGACCTGAGCTGAAGTCGGACGCTTCACTGACTGAGCCACCCAGGTGCCCCCAAAAGTAAATATTAAAGTTCTGCATTGATTCTCTGTAAGCCCCTGCCTGTCTTCATAATCCTTTGTAAAACCTTGTCACTGTGTGTGTGTGTGTGTGTGTGTGTGTAAATCAAGGAAAGATTCAGCTGATGTAATATGTATAGAACAACAATTCAGGGCAGGCAGGAAATAGGAGACAGAGATGACCTTGAGAAGTAAATTCCTTGGAAACTTCTTCGCAGAAAATTTTGGGAGATGATGGTTTCGTTTTCTCCCCACAGGGTTTCAGGTAGAGATAGAATGTGATGTTACCTAGATCTTGAGGAGCTGGGAGTTCCCAGTTAACATCTGGATTACTGTGGCTGTGATTTGGTGTGGTGGTTGAGGAATAAAATATATTTGTTGCCATCTCTCCTTACTGAGGTGTAAGCTTCCTGATGACAGAAATCATGTCTGACTCGCTCATTGCTGCACCTCCTTACAGTTAGAACAGTGCCTGGCACAAAGAATGAGTGAATCCTCAGAGCAAGGAGAAACAGACTTTTTTATTATCACCATTTTATAGATCAGGAAACTGAGGTTGAGAGAGCCAAGTGTGTACATAAAGGATCCAGAATTTTAATTTCTAGTTTACATATAATCTATCCTCAATCCTTATCCTATATGGTCCACTGATGCCACGTTGCCTCCTCTGTTCAGTTCTTCACGCATCCTACAGCTTTAGTCAGGCGCCCATATACAGGAGCACAGGTTACAGTAACAGGCTAGGATGTCAATTGAGGGTGACTGGAATCCCCTAATCCTTGGCTCGTCTATGGTTTCTTATTAGTGAATTGCTTTTGACATACATTTTTAAAAGGTTGCACAACCTTCCAAATGTGAGCGAAGGGTGTAGGGAGCATGGGGCAGAGAACTTCAACTCTGAAGTTGACTTTTTGTGCTCAAGCCCAGTTTTCAGCAGTGTCTGGAATAAGACTGTAACAGAAAGGCATTGCCTAAGAATTATTTAGAATGTAAAAGCTGGGGTTATTTGCTTCCTTTAAGGAGGTTGCTAACAGCCTTCTGTGGCTCCACTCTTTAGACACTGAAGTCTGGATTCTAATCTGGTTTGCAAGGGTGATTTCCCACCGCAGCTCCTCCTCGTGCAAGTCCTCATGCCCTGCAGGTGGGCACGCAGATGGGACAGTCATTTTGGACACAACTGGCTCGCTTGAACCAAATCCAGACATAGCTCTGTGGGAACCCACTCGTGGTGATGGGTCTACAGGTGTTCGCTTCAGCATTGTGTGTGGAGTGGGAGTTTAGAGCAACCTGGAGCAGCGTCTGTGCGCCACAGAACAGGCGTGCTGGTTAGAAGCAATGGGCCCCTGTGTGCGCAGTGATGCGGACTGTCTGAAAAACAGACCACTTGGTTAAAAAACCCAGGACATTGAACAAGATAAATTACCCCATCCATTTACATAAATAGAGAGTAGCTATGCATAAAAATACAAAATACACTGTACGAACACATTCAAATATGAAGAAGAAGGCACACTGCAGAAGGCATTGCCTTTGAAGGGGAAGGGGATGGGGTCGGAATGGGATAGTGAAATTTAATAATTATAGTGACAGGGGACTTGCATGGGCTAATGATGACAACGTGCCAAGAACTGAGGAATATGATTAACTCAACCCTCTGCATTGGACGTTTAAAAAAATCCTTCGAGGCTTTTCTCTTGAGAAGTCTAATCCTTATAACAGGTGTTGGCGAGGATGTGGAGAAATTGGAAACTTTGTGCACTGTTGGTGAGAATGTAAAATGATGCAACTGCCGTGGAAAAAGTATGCAGGTTCCTCAAAAAGTTAAAAATGGAATTACCATATGATTCGACAATTCTGCTTCTGGGTGTTTACCCAGAGAATCGAAGAGAGTCTAGAAGAGGTATTTATTTGTATATCCATTCATCACAGCTTCTTCACGGGAGCCAAAACATCGATGCAACTCAAGTGTCCGCAGACCGATGCATGGACAAACAAGATGAGTGCATGCATACATGGAATATTACCCAGCCTTAAAAAGGAAACTGATTCAGACATAGACACAACACGATGTACCCTATGCACCGTGAAATGAGCTGGACACAAAGAATCCAATACTGTGTGGTCCCACTTTCGTGAGCTACTCAGAGTGGTGAAAATCGCAAAGTAGACTCGTGGGTGCTGGGGTTTGGGGAGCAGGGAATGGGGTGGCGCTGTTTCATGGCGACTGAATTTCAGTTTTGCAAGACGAAAGGACTCCTGGAAGTGCAACAATCCAAACACACTAACAGCAAAGAACTGTACACTTAGAATGGTTAAAATGGTGTATTTTAATGGTATAAAAATTTGAAAGAAAAAGTATATGCCTTGATATGGTTTGACTGTCTGGGTGACAGTTGTGGTCTGGCTGCTGCTTGCTGCTACACACCTACGTCCAGAGCATCCTCCGTTTCTCCCTCCCCCATAACAGAACCCGCCCCCCCGAAATGACTGGTGGGTCCCTTTGCCTAAACTATTGTTCCTTTCCTGGGTAATTCATTCAAATCTCAGTCTAGATGATGTTTCCACTGTCCAGCTTGCCTTGACCCTCAAACTTGAGTAGGTTTCTCTCCTCAGTTCTTTTAATGCCCTCGACTCCCTGAGGACTGTGCAGGCAAGCCCCCCCTCTCCGGTCACCTGGGAGGGACGCATGGGCAGACTGCAACCCCTGTTGGCACTTCAAAGCAGGACTCCCGGAGGGAGGGAATCAGTCAGTAGGCATTCTCTAGCAAAGGAATGTTTTATTTTCTGAGGAAGCCCAAACATTCAGCTGCTTAGGGTAATAATAATCTTGCTTTCTGATAAATTCTCAGGGGAAAAAATAGTTTTGGCTATTTCTTTTCAACTTGGAATTTCTTTTGAAAACTAGCCTCTTTAGCTGGCCTTGCTCCTCTGTGTGTGTTAACATGCCTCTGTGTGGGTGAGAACCATTTCATATGTCATACTCTGTGCTGTTTTCTCCCGGGATGGGGTGATTTATAGTGAACAACCCACAGTCCTCCAGGGCCCTCCTCCACGGAAGTCTCCGTGAGAGATAGGCCAGTTCTCCCAGCAAACCACGTGCATGCCAAACATCAGCGGCTCTCCATCAGTGCACGCTGATGTCACTCTGGCCCCTGACTTCAGATCTGGACCGAGCCCCAAGGAGGGACTGTCTTTGGAAGGAAGATAAAGAGAGTTAAAAGGAAGCCAAGACTTGAATTAAGCAAGTGCCCCATCTGGGAGCCCTTGTCTCTGGTCACCAGCTCTGTGTTGCACATGCATGGGACAGGAGGGAGGGCGGATAAGGGGGCCTGAGGACCGGAGGCCCTGGGCCCTGCTCTGAGCTCTGAGGGGCTCCTGGTTTTTCTGGCTCTGCTGTGATGCTTCTGTCTCTGAGCTGGGCGTTGCCTGAGCTTTCCTGGGTGCCTTTGTTCCTGAATTTGTGCCTCTGGGCGAAGCCCGAGGATGCAGGCACCTTCCCTCAGTGTGGCTGCTGGCCCTCCTTTCCCGTACCTGACACAAAGCCGCAGCCCTTGCCTGCGTCCTCCCTCCCTGAGACCTTGTACCCTGTCCAAGAGGTGAGAGCAGATGCCGCCTGCTCTGCTGGGTGTCCTCCTGCCACCCACCGGCAACCCTGGTGGTCGGGGAACCTGGAATCTGGAATTCGACCTTTCGACCACAGCTTCTGGCCTGGAGCTTGGGGACTGCCCCTCAGGGCTGGGGGCAGGCAGGGGCTGGACAGGGACCCTCCCCAGCTCGCCCATGTCTCCGTAGCCAAACCAAGCTATGAAAGGCCCTGTCTGGCCCGTGTGGAAGGTCTTCGGCCCCAGCCTCTGCTAATTTGTGTCCTTTTTTGAACACACAGTAACCAAGGATCGCCAGGTCTGGCAGTTTTTGAAAGAAGACTTTCTTTCCATTTTGGCAACTTGTCTCTTTAAAGACACTGCGTTCTTTTTATTGGATGGGAAACAATTTCACAAATAACACATTTACTTTGGTAATAAGACCCCACCTCGTCCTCCGACCATCCACCTCTCACCAATAGAATTTCTCTCTTATCTATTTGTTCCCTGGCCTCTGGTGTTAATTGTCATAAGGTCAAAGTATAAACTCTCCAGGGGACCCCAGCGTTGTAAGGATTTGACTGAAGATCAGAAACAAATTGCAGTGAAGTAAAAACATCAGGGCCACAGCGCCGAAAGCTGTGAGCTTCCCAAACGGCCGCCATCTGTACCGCGCTGGGCCGCCGGCTGGCGCCTGAGTCAGCTTGGCTTGGCAGGCTCTTACTCAACGCTCTGTTTTCCTTGGGGGGTGGGAGGGGGCGGGAGGGTGAATCAGGGAAGGAGGGAGGGAGAACCGAGGCAGTGAAGCTGCCCTTTCGCTTCATGATTTATATTTGGTCAGAGTAGCCCTGTTCCGCTTTCTTCTAGCTGGAATGTGTCTTGGACATGTTGTTTCAATATGAGACAATCAGCTGGGCCCTCTGTGGAATGTCCCTGGAGACTGGAAACGACCTCCCAACAGGGTCATTTGTTCAGCAGACTTCTAAGTGGCATTCTTCAACATCTGCATTCTATTAATACCTTCAGAATATTTCCATCAGCTTTGGGAAATCAGAAGATGCTTTGGGAGATGTTCGGCACCGAATCCAAGGGAATTTTTAATTCTTCTTCGTGAGGCTTCGGCGTTTGTGGGAACCTGCTCCTGCTCTGTCCCTTCTCCATTACTGTCACGCAGGTGGATAGCCACGTTCGCCCAGTAAAGCCCAAGGGTGAGGTGGTTTGTCAGGTGGACGGCTTTAGCCTATGAGGGCCCACGGTGGAAGGCAAATTTGTAAACACGCAGGAGACGGTTGGATGCAGGCAGAGCCAGCTAGGACAGACATCCTGGCTGCGCTTGCTGGAAACGAGTGGAGAGAAAGACCACAGTGCAAGGGGCCCTGGACACTGGTTCAGGGCTGGCTTCCGAGTGCCCAAGGAGGCCTCGGCCTGGATGGCTGGCCCTGTCTTGTCCTCCCACGGTGTGGAGGCATTGAAGGAAAGGGTTGAAAAGAAGGGCGCAATGAAGAGGTGGAAGCAAGGGGGCATTTCTTTAAGGAAGATTAAAAAAACGGTTTGTAATACCCAGATCACATGGAGCTAAATCTTAGGTTAGTAGAGAGCACATTCGGTGAGCGTGGCGTCTCCGAGGCGGGGCCTCCGCAGGACACACAGCTGCGGCTTGTGGCGAGGCTCTGGGACACGGGGCCTCCTGAGGAGCTGGATACAGAGGAGACCTTGGGGGGAAAGTCTTGAGGCTGGGGGCTGCTTGATGGGAAAGACGAGGGAGAAAACAGGGACTCTGTGAGCCCATGAAGGGTCAGTTCGATCCAGCCCAATTCAGCGGAGTGTTTCATGAATATTCATTGTGCACAAGCACAGAGCCAGGTACTCTGTAAAACAGGCTGTGAGGTAACAGCAAACGTGATCAGAAAGTGAGACCTAACACGCTGGAGGCAGTTTCCAAAGGGGCATCAAGGAGACACGGAGGGGAAGTACAGACCATGTGGACTGCGGGCCAGTCAAGCCTATGGCGGGACAGACCATGCCTCTGCCGGGAGCAAGATGCATCTGCCTGGGGGCAGAAGCCCCTTACCCGAATCTGTCCCGGCAGCTGAAAAGGTGTGTCCAAATAGATCCATCCAGAAATGATCTTAAAAGGATTAAAAAATAAGTCTCTGCCTCTAAAAAGTACTGGGAACATAATTTTACCCAACATGTACTTTACTGCTTAAAATTCTAATATGCAAGATTAGGTGGATGAATTATAAGTCTTGGTAAAAATTATGGAGCAGTTTTCTTGGAAATTCAGAAGAATGCCAGACTCTGATAAGGCCCCTGATTATGATAAATTGCTTCCTGGTTATGTGATTCTGAGACAGCTCCTCTTCGCTGGCCCAGAGGAGGCTGATGGGGTGGGAAAGGCCCCCTGGCAATCCCGGACCTGAGGGGTGCCTGCTGACCGGCTGCCTCTGCCGTCGAGAGGGACCTGCCAGACACGCCTCACGGCTGCCTGTGCTCCACTGGCCCTGGTGGCCAACCCCGAATTCAGGCTGCCACTCCTTTGTCTAGTATCATGTGGGTATTCTGTGAGCAAAAGCTTGAAAAAAAAAACCAAAAACAAACACAAAACACAACCATCCATGCTTTAGATTTGTATCTTCTTTCACTTTGTCAGAATCATGCAGAATCACTTGGAAAACAAATAAACAGATACAACAAATAACTGGAGTCAGATCTTTGGCTCAGGAAATTCTTGAGCTCACGTGTCTGCTCGGAAGAGGTTCCCACAGCCTGGCCGTTATTTTTTATCTATCCCCACAGGATGTACTCCTACACTGTCTCTTCCAGGGTCCCTTGCTTCCTGTCCATGTTCCCACAGCTGCTGAGGGTGACGGCTCCGGTTTGCACTCGGCATCTTCTGAACCTAGGTCCTCGCCGTCTCCTCGAGCTGGTAGCTCCACACAAAAACCTGGCCGAGGTTGAGCATGCGGAATCACAAGGGAGCTTTCGCACCCTGCAGCACAGTCTTCCTCCAGGTCCTGTTCATTTCCTCTTGACAGGATGTGGAACAATTTCCCTCATCTGTCACTCGCTCAGTGGGTTTGGGATTGTGTGGATTTTACAATGATATACTTAGATTCCTCCCAAATCTCTTCCAAGAGGTTAAAAATAAAAACGTTGATTCAGTCACAGACTGTTGCTAGTTGAGGAGTTTCTGGTTTGGTGTGACACGCAGGTGAAACCAAGAAGCAGAAGAAGGAGATGAACCGCCTCATGGGGTTTCCTGAGTCGCGGCCAAAGAGTGCCCTCCAGCTAGCTCAGGGGTCCTCTGAATGCTGAAGAAAACATGACACATCTACAAGATTGAGGAAAAAAGCAAAAGGCAGTTTATGTTCATTTGCAGATTGGATGAATTCTAAGAATTACTGCAATACTGTTTTGGCACGGAGGGCATTCTGGTAGGGGACATGGAAGTGGGGTGCCATTTCTTGCAACTCTACTCAGTATGTGATCAGTGTCCAGTGACACAATTTGGAAAATATGCCTACTTCAACGGTTTCCTTCTGGATTCCCAGGCTATGTGAGTTCCCTTGGCTTAACTTCTTTGTTTTTGTCTCCCATTAGCAACCGGGAAGGCAAACTAACATTTGCAGCGACTCACGGGGCCAGTCCCTTTTCGTATTATCCCATTTGATTCTCGCAATTCTGTGACATAAGTAGTTTATGTCCATTTCGCTGATGAGGAAGCTGAGGTTCAAAAACATTAGGTCAGTTTCTCAAAGGTCAGCTGGCAGCTGGTTTATTTGCATTCAAAGTAAGATCTCTAAGATTACAAAACTGTGCTCTTTTTAACTATACTGAAGTGGTTTCGTTGGGGATCTGTATCTCTCTAGGGCACTGGCTAGGAAAAAAGACACACAATGAGAATTAAGGTTGGTTTTTTTTTTTTTTCCACTTTGCTATTTGAGAGAAATGGGCTGTGTTTCAACTACTCTCATTCCTGCTGCATGATTTTCTCTTCGTCCCGACAGTCGCACATTGGGTTCACAGATGCTGTCCTGCGTGAGCATGGCTCATCCAGTGCCTTGCACATACTAGGTGTCAGCGAATGTTGATGAAGGGGATGGAGGCACCCTTTATTTGTCTTTATTTGTGCAAACACAGAACTGGACCAGAAGGCATCCAACTCAGCATCTTTGTTCCTCATCCAGGATTTGAGCCTGGAGACTCTGGGCCACAACCCCTCACTGGGGTGGGGAGGGTTGACTGGGTACCAGTTACTAATTTAGGTGAACAATTGTACTAGATTTAAGGTTCAGGGCTGTGTGTCCTGTTGGTCCTTCAGGAGTTAATTACTCTTCACTATCTCTGGTAAACCGTAGTGGATTCTTTTCTCTTGGCTTCGTCCATAGTGCTTTCAGTTTTCTGTTTAGTTCAAACAGCCACACACTCCCTCTCAGCTCTGTTTGGCCATTGATGGGGGTGGTGGGAAGTGATTGCTGACCTTTTTCGCATTGCTAAGGCACCTCTATGAAATGGTTTTCTTTCCCTGCCCTGCTTAGGAACCCTGGAACTTTTCCATCTCTTGTGAACACTGCCTTGCGTGGCCTTTTTCAGCATGGCAGGAACCTATTAATAGTCTTCATTTCCAGTATGTGCCCTGTAAACTCAAGTCTCATTTTTAGCAGCGTTCTGTTACTCACAATTCTAGGAAAAGTTCCCTTTGACTGTCTTCCTGCCAGAGGACGGTTCAACTCCCTCCACCTCCTTAGGGAGAGGAGAAAGGAGCTCGTGGATAGATGGTGGGTGGGACATTCCTTCCGGGAGCCTCTCTTCCCCAGACCCCTCTTACAGACAAGAGCGTCCTTGTCTGGACAGCTACCTTGATAAGCCTCCTGGGGGAGGAGGGTGGGGCTGCGGCTGCCCAATGCTAAAGTCATGCTTGACTCATCTCTTCCTCTCACGACACACATCTAGTACGTCACACATTCAAGATACATCCAGGGACCAGTGCCTTCTCATGGCTTCCGCTCTGCCTGGTTGCCTGAGCCATCCTTGTCTCTCAGTAGGCCTGCAAGATGCCAGCAGTCTGGGCTCCACCTCCTCCATTACTCCCTTGGGTATTCTCTGCACATATCCAAAGTAGGCTCTTAAAACATAAATTAGATTAAGTCACTTCGAGTGGCCGGCTGTCAATGCTGAGCACCAGCTGAAGTCTTTGGCTGACCTATACCACTTGCATGACCTGGCTTCTTTGCCCTCATCTCCTATCATGTTCTTTCTTTCTTCTGCTCAACTACACTGTTGTTTCCTCCTGCTGCTGTTCCTGTCCCAGTGTTTCGTGCATAATATTCCTTTGATCTGGAATGTTCTTCCTCTTTTTTCTGGTCTCCATTCAGATGTCCTCTTATCAGAGCAGCCTTTCAGGACCACCTGAAACAAAATAAAAACCCTCAGTCTTGGCAGCCCCCAGGAGCCTCCTCTGTGTCATTTCCCTGCTCTGCCTTTATGGCTATTTGCTACGCTGTCTGCTTGCTTGTGCTCGTCTCCCACCGCTGGAAGACAAGAGCCATGAGGGGAGAGCATATGGCTCTGGAAGGATCCCCAGAACAAGTACTCACCAAATATTCGATGAAGATATGGTTGTTGAGCAAAGGTGCCATGAGATAATCAAACTGCTTTTCACTCCTGGGCACAACCAAGATGTACCAGAGGGCCGATGCACGCAGAGGGGCCACAACCAGGGTGCACACACGCTGTGGGCCTTCGACAACAGGACGCTCCAAGGCAGAGCTTTGCGGTGTCGACCCTCATGAGATACGACTTCCTCCCTGCCTCATCTGGATATATCTTTGGCTGTTGTCTGACAGGAACTAATTAAAAAAAAGAACTGAGCCCCACAGTAAGGTGGTCACTCCAGAGTTCATGCTCACTGGAGCCAGAGGCAAGAGAATGTAAGCAAACAGCCTCTAGAGAGGGGTCGTCTAACATCTTACTGAAGGCATCAGCCATGCACAAAACACAGAGTTAGATACCAATCAATCTTATGGAGGTCTTAGGGAGCAGGTGACCATGGTTTACATCTAGATATTCTCTTGGGCACTTCAGTTGCTTTTTAGTAGGAAACCTACCACAGACTCTCAGGTTAACAGAAGGATAGAAGGAAGTGTGGCATCAATAACTTGATGTTACTGCTGGAGGGATATTAGATAGCGAGACGGCCATGTTTCTTACCAGCATCATTAACTGCTAAACTGTGGAATTTTAAATGGAAGGAAATCTAAGAGTTATTTTGCCAGCTCCCTCTCTAGCCTGAGCTCCCTGAGGCTGGAGCCATCGCTTGCTCTCTGTGTTTATCTGGTCCTTACGCAGGGCACGGTGTAGAGACTCCATACTCTAAACGGAGGGTGAGGGAGACCAATGAAATTAATGGAATCAATGGATTAATTTTCTCTGTCACAAGGTCAGCCAGCTTTTTATTGCTTATTTCTGGAGAAGAGATGTGTTTTCTCGACTAGTACACCAGCTTCGCTTTTCAGACGGCTAACAAATTATCAATGTTAGAACTTCTTAACAAATCAAAATCTTCATATGTCTATTCAATGTTCAAATATTTTTCTTTCTGGGTTAGGGAAAAGCAAGCTTTTCCTCCCTTGTACTAATATAGTTGTTGAAAATTTGTTCGGCCAGCTTGAAATTTTTTGTCAGTGGGGAAGATGACTATTAGATTATAAGAATAAGTATTAATAAATCTATAGTGAGAACGAATGACATACTGTGTGCTCAGACCATGCTTAGCTAGTCCTTTTAAGATGGGCATCTTTCTGGCTGAGAAGTCTCTGAGCCTGTAACAGTGTCGGCTGCCCAACATTAGAAAGAGACCAGATTGGGGCAATCAGTTGGTTAAGCATCTGACTTCGGCTCAGGTCATGATCTCACAGTTGGTAGGTTGGAGCCCTGCATCAGGCTCTGTGCTGACAGCTCAGAGCCTGGAGCCTGCTTCGGATTCTGTGTCTCCCTCTCTCTCTGCCCCTCCCCTACTTGCACTCTGTCTCTCTCTCTCTCAAAAATAATAAATAAATGTTAAAAAATTAAAAAAAAAAAGAAAGACACTAGACTAGGGGGAGAATGACTAAGTATTGTCCAAGCACTGGGGCAACCCCACACAGCAAAGTACTACTCATGTGTTGCAGAAGGAAATCCTCCCCGATAAATAGAGTGTGGGTTTAGCCCTGCACCAGAAGTTGGAGAGATTGGCACTCTTGTGTCCACTTAGCTCTCATCTGCCTGAAGCCAGGGAGTGATGGGAAGCCATGTCAGCTTGGTTGTGAACAATCCAGCACTGGTGGCTCCAGCATAGAGTTCCAGGCGAGGCCTTTATCTCCTGGATGGTGCTTGGGCATCCTCGGTCTCACAGCTCGAGGGTGATTCAACTGCAAAGTACATCCAGTTGGCTTCTGCCTTTACCTCCATTTAACTCCAGTGGTGTTGCGCAGGCCCCTCAGTCCCAGTAAGCCTCATAAATGTTGGTGGCAAGGCTGTCTCTGCACCTGCTTTGGAGATAGACAGAGTAGCCAGGTCTGGGAGCCCTGAAGGATGCTATGGGTTGCTTCTGATGCCTCCCAGGACTTTCTGGCTGGATCATCATTAGTGAAATCATGAGTTTCACAGGATGAGGAGCAATCGAAAAGGGGCCATTTAGTGCCTCTCTTTTAACTCCTTCCCTGTCGTTTTCTCCCTCCTTTTCAGAAACAAACAAAAATTAGAAGTAGCTGAGAACCAGACTTAAATTCCGACAGGAACAGCTCCTCCAGCTGAGAATTGCGCATTCATAGGGGACTTCCAGACAGCTTGGAGTGGTGTTTGCAGAGGTTTGATGGATGGATATGGTTTATGCTCCCGGCAGCACCCATGACCTTTGTGTTTTCTTCCCTCATGGGAGTGTACCGCTCCTGGGAATGGCTGTGGACTCGCCCACAGTGGTGATGCCCAAGCTTGCGAAAGCCCACCGCGGAGACCACTGAGAGACACTCAGCCTGAACACTGAGACTTCTAGAACCTGACGTCTCTTGGCTACAAGCTGAGTTTGAGCATTCCTCATTGATGTGGTGACTTCTGTCTGCCAGGAGAGTTGCCACAGTCTCCTGACGTTGGAAACTCAGGCCCTGGATTCTGCCTGGTGAAACTTCTAGTTGGCTAGGGCACTCATGGGCTCTCCTCTCGACGTATCAGGAGATCTGAAGTGAAATAAACCAGATTATGGGTAAGAATGGGTGCTTCTTGCTTCCTCTTGCTGTCTGTTTTCTGATTTTAGGACCAAATGAGAGGACTCTCCTCTTCTTTTCTTTTAAAAATTATTTATTTATTTATTTATTTATTTATTTATTTATTTATTTATTTATTATTGAGAGACATAGAGACAGAGCATGAGCAGGGGAGGGGCAGAGAGAGAGGGAGACACAGAATCTGAAGCAGGCTCCAGGCTCTGAGCTGTCAGCACAGAGCCCGATGCGGGGCTTGAACTCATGAACTGTGAGATCATGACCTGAGCTGAAGTTGGACACTCAACCGACTGAGCCACCCAGGTGCCCCCCCTCCTCTTCTGCAAAAACTTTTCTTTACTGAAGGGACCCAAGCTGTGGCTAGAATCAGACTCAATCAGGTTGCAATGACCGCTGTTAACACTGCCTTAAATGGATGTCTAAATACCATTTGAGGAAAAATGGCTTTGGATTTAGTAATGGAGCCAACTTGCCTTTCTCATCAGAGCCAATTTGTTTTTTTTTTAATCAGTTATCTAAGCCGTGTGCTTCGCCTTCCTTTCTTCCACACTTCCTTCTAGCAGTTGAATATTTGGCCCTGGAGCCAGATGGACATGGCTTTGGATCCTGGCATGGTCCTTGCTTGTTTTTGGATCACTTAATTAACCTGTGCAAGCCTCGGTTTCCTCATGAGTCACCCGGGAGCAATACCAATCTCCCCCAGCCCCCCACCACGGTATAGTGCCAAGGGCTAAGGTAAGTTTTGTATATATTTTTAGCACAGTCCAGGCATGTGACAGACATTCAATAAATGCTGACTCTAGCCTAGTTTTGGGAATGGCACCTAAATCCACTTTGGAAAATCTGAGGAATGCCGAGCAAGTTTTGAGGTATGCAGAAAAATCATAGTTAGAATTTATCAGAATTATTTCTCATTGTGCAAAAAGCAAAGTGGCTCCCAAAGCTCCAGTTATCCAGAATCTTAAAAAATAAAGTCTTCTAGAAAAGTGATTTCCTTTGGTGGAGATTTTAACGCTTTAAATTGAAATTTAAAATTGAATGCTTTTTTGGTGACGATTTTTTTGAAACACATTCTCTCATGTAAAGTTTCCAGGACAGAATCCTTCAGTTTCCTTCCATCCCAGGTTGTCATTATCTACATCAATTTTACTGTCCTGTGGTTTGGATAGAGATGATGTGGAATATGGGGCTTGCATAAGATCCACCTGTCTCCCTACTTTTCCATGCAATGCCTCCCACTCTGCCCTGAGGGTGGAGGGGGACTTCTGGCTCTGCCTTCACACTCCCTTTCCACTCTCCTGGAAGATGAAGATGGGCCCCTGGCCTGACGCCAATGTCTGTGACCCATGCAAGACAGGGATGTGCTCTGTGTGTCTGTAGAGGTAGCAATCCTATTTAGATCTTCGGGGGCCTTCTTCTGGGATCGGGGATATTGCAGAACTTCAGGGGATGTGAGGATGCCACTAAGTTCTCTGGGTCACTAAGTTTTAACTTTCTTCTCTTGCGTCATTAACCTTGTATTTCCCTTAACAAGGGCAAACTGGAAATGGAAGAATAAAGCCAGGACATAAAGTGTTCCGATATCCAACCTCTCAGTTGTCTGTGGCAAGAGCTCTGTAGGTAGAAGAACATTACTTTGGCTCACCAACCCTACCCTTTGACCAAAGGGCAACAGTCCCAAGAAGTTCAGATGATTCCTCTCAGTGCGCACCCAGGAGAAGTCCTCAGTCAGCCCCTTCTGTGTCCAGCATTCTTTCTGCTCCACACATTGGTCAAATGCAAGGAACGTTCAGGAAAAATTATAAGAATAGCATCAACACTTTGTACTTAAAATAAGATCACACATATAATTATTGGAGAGTTTCTGCATGCATTTGATTTTCTATCCATAGAATTGGATAGTAACTTTTAATTAAATATTAAATTCTAAATATTTGAAGCATGAGTAATGTCCTCATATACAAACAAGAAGCTTTGCCAGGAAAAAACTGTTTCTCTCTCTCTTTCCCTCTCTCTCTCAAATATCCCCATTCTCTTGCAGTTAGAGTAACGTATAAGCCACAAGATGGACTGTCGGATTCTACCTGAGTATTACACAGGACACATAGGCACAATAATAAAAACTCATCCTGTTTCTATTTTACTTTAAAAAGCACAGCACACAAGCTGGTTTTACAAAGATTGCCTGGGGAAATTCCAAGTTTCCCATTGTGGGCCTCTGAAATGAGAGCCCAGTACGACTTAGAATGAACTATGTTCCATTTCTCTTGTGAGAGTTTGGGCTTTCTTTGCGAAGTCTGTACTCACACCAACTTGCTTCATTGTGCTATCTCACCCCATGGAGAAGGACAGGAAGTCCTTGAGTCATGATCTATGAATGGATCGATAGTGCCAACCTCCTCAGGCTATGAGGATAAAGTAAATTAATTAATGCATGTAAAACATTTAGACCCATGTTTGTCGCCCAGTGAGACATAAATGCTTTATTTCGTTTTATTTTCCATGATCACTAGAACTTACAGGGTTTACCTAAGAAATATGAAAGGATGTTTCTTTTTCTTTAGCTTTATCGAGGTATAATTGACAAAATTGTCAGATAAAGTGTGCAGCATGGCGATTTGTTATAAGTATATATTGTGAGACAATCCCTCCACGAAGTTAATGAAAACATCAATCACTTCACTTATTTACTCCCATTCCCCCTTTTTTGCTGAGAACATTTAAGTTCTATTCTCAACAGTTACACAATACAATGTAATAAACTATAGTCACCATGTTACACATTAGATCCTCAGAGCTTACTCATCTTATAACTGAAGTTTGTACCCTTTTACCTACCTCTACCTATGTTCCGCCCCACCTCCCGTCACATTTCTAGTCTCTATTTCTAGGAGTTTAATTTTTTTCTTTTTTTCTTTTTTTTTTTTTTTAGTTGCACTTACAGGTAATACCGTGCAGTATTTGTATGTTTCTGTCTGGCTTATTTTACACCTTCCAGGGAGCTAGTGACATCTTGGAGCAGGCTGGGCAGAGAAGGCAGGGAGGTGTCCCGAAGCTTCCCTGGTTTCTGGGGAGGACAGTGATAGCCAGCCCCTGCATGTACACACAACTAGAAGCTTGACTCAGTCAACAGCTTTTAAAATATGCAGAAAAATACTGAGATATGGGTATTTCTGTCTGCACCCTCTGCACTAAGTCCTGGAGTATAGCTGTGACAAGTGCTCCCACACCCATTAATAACCCCTTCTTTGTTTGCCACAGTCTTGATGATGCAGTCCCATTGATTTCATAGCAAAGTGCTTTCTGAGGCCCACCCCTTGGATGAGTCTTAAAAGTTGGGGTGTTAAATGTGAGACCCAAACCCTCACTCTTCAGGGAGAAGCTGGGAGTTGAGAGTTCTTTTCTGACTTCATGGTAGTGTGCTTGGGTTGAGATTGATGGAGAAAGTGTGTTCCAGGCTTTTGCTCTGGTAGTTTCTGAATTTTTTCCACCAGAAGTTGTTCCATGTGTAGCTGAACATTTAGTAGGTTTGTGGGAAGGGAGTTCAGGAGCCTCCTATGTTGTTATGTGGGTCCCCCTTAAAATCTTCCTATTAGAAGTAACTTCTTCCTTCAAAGAGTTCATCTCTAAAGTTATTGCTGAAAAATCAAATGGCAAACTCTAAGAACATTTGGGTTATGCATGGAGTGTAGTGGTTCAGGCTGGGGCCCGTGGCCAGTCTGTGTGGAGACAAACCCGGTTCTGCCACTTGATCCTTGCGGGACCTTGGGGAAATTACTTTCTGTGCCTTTGTGCTTCCCCCTGTAAAATCGGGATAATGACAATACATTTTTTTAAAACAGAATAGAACCTGGCACATAGTAATGTCTATATAAGTGTATGGTTTTTAAAAAATTCAGAGACAGGAGAGAGCAATATAATTCAGAGCAGACAAGGAAGTGTCCTTAGGGAAGCTAACCCCTGAGATGAGCATCAAACACTAAGTAGATTTGGATGATGATGAGGAGTGATACAGAGAGAAGCCAGATTTGAGTCCTCCTGGAGCCTGAGGTCTTCACACAGTGGGGTTGCTGACCCCACCTAAGCAGATTCTGGGGTTACAGACCACAAAGATGCCACGAAGAGACCAGGAAAGCAGGAAAGCAGAGACCAGGAAGGCAGAGACCAGGAAGGCAGAGACCAGGAAGGCATTCCAAGAAGAGGAACAGACTGTGCTTGATGAGAAGGAATCCACTGAGGGTTGTTGAATCTGGAACTGGTTTAACCACAACACGTTTAGGAAGACTACTAATGTTGCCCTATGAGGTATTTTTGCAAATGCTGTATCATTCTCTACAACCCTGCAAAGAGACTTGTCCCTGGGTTTTTCAGATGAATGAGCAAGCTCAAAGAGTTAAGCCTCTGGATGAAGTTCACACTGGGAATAAGGTGATGGATACTGGTTTACTCCACCGCAGAGCCCATGCTCTTCCTGCTGGCTGGAGCTGCTTTCGAGGCATGAGGAGATGAGGCCCTGGATCACGGGATCAGCTGTGAAGATGGAGAGAACTGGCAAATTTCAGATCTCATTTGAAGAAACCATCCCTTGGGTTGGGTTGAAAGGGTGGATTGGAAATAAAAAGTGAGGGAAATATATGACACAGTGATGCTACCGGGATATTTTCTAGAGAGGGTCATTGGCTGGTGTTGTTAGAGAAAGGTGCTGAGTGATGCTTAGACCATGTGAGTGTAGGGATCAAATATATATGTTTTCTTGTTGGAACAGGATTGTATGTCCAGCATAGTTCAGGGCAGGATGTGTAGTTATGGGAGACATCACACAGGACGGCATGAGATCTCCATGCATGGACAGGAATTGGGGCTTGTCCCCAGCTGATCACAAAGAGCCTGCCTGCCCTTCTGTATGCCCCAAAGCCTCGTACTCCATTTCCTAGCTCCCAAACTCAGTTGTCCTATAGGGAACCATATCGATTGATATTAATAATTTCTCCTCTTGTCTGAGGATCACACCATCTTTGCCTTCTCCAGCCTGGGTGGGGTCAGTCTCTACCTCTTCCTGATGCTTTTGAGGCCTCCTTAGTGTGTTACGGTGAATGAATGTTTGGATCATGTCAGTGTCACTGCTCATTGTTGTCTCCCTAAGCAGGAGCTCCTGTGCTGACTGCCCTGGAGGCCGCCTGCTCTGTGGGCTAGATGGCGGGGTCATGTGTGTGGAGTGATTTCTTGTGTGTCTTACTTCGAGGCTCTTTTCCCTCTGTATTTTAGAGTATTTGTAGAGAAACATAAGCCTTCTGGCTCCTTTATATTTCCATAGTGCAAGTAGCTGAGACAGGAGGACTGCAGCTGAGAAGCAATAGATTAAAACTTTCAGACACAAAGTGGAATGAATGGCCAAATTCTTTTTTATAATTTCCCGAGCTAAGTAATGAATGAAAGATAAACAAATAGTGGTGCAAATAGTGAAAACCAAATTAGATTTGAGGTTTCTGCCCCTTCTGATTTAATAATAAGTAATCCAAACAGTTATCATTTGGGGGAGTAAGGAAGTGATACTATAAAAATAAATGCCTTTCTCTATCCGGCGTCCTTTGTCCCTGTGTGTTATTGCAGTGAGGGGAGGCTCACTGCCCGCGGCCCCACTGCAGGGTTTGGCATGCTCTGTAAAACGACTCCCTGAGAAGCAAGGAAAGCATTAGTTAAATGGGAAAGGACATAGTTTCAGTCCCAGTGTCCCCTGTGAGGAAGGGAAACTTGGTCAGTGTAAGATACTCCGTGTTCCTAGAAGCTGGGAATCTGTGTCCAAAACCACCCACCCCCGTTTTTTGTTTTTTGTTTTTGCTTTAACTCTTTTGAAATTGAAGAGTCCATATTTTTATTTTTCACTAATTAATTTATCTTGCCGAGGAAGATGAGTCTTTAAGATGAAGATTCTGTGTTACAGTAGTTATAAGTCGAATTCCAAATCACTGCATGCCATTAGCACAACCAGCAAGAAAGAGCTGATGAGATTTCAGGCAGCTTTGAAAAGTGACAGAGACCTTAGATTCAGGTTTTGTTTTCACCTCCCTGTCTCCTACTCCTTGGCTGGGTGTCCAGGCCAGGAAATAGCTCTGATGGCTCCTCAGGCTTGTGGTCCCCAACAGCAGCCCTGGGAGTTCAGCTTAATCTTAAGGTGTGGCCAGACCTGTGCGGGGGCTTGGCGGTGTGAATCTAATGCTGGTCGGCCAGTCTGTAGTTATGGAGGAAAAACAGAATGGAATTCATTTCCCAATGGTTTCTCCAAAGCAGTCCTTGGGAAAATGAAACGCTGACCATTCTCATCCTGAGAAATAATTATCTCTACTTCCTAAACATAAAACACAACCCCCACAATTGTACTGTTAGAATTGGGGTTAAAATCTTCTTTTTACTCCTCTTTTCCCGTGCTGCAGGGCACAATGTTATGGCTTTAATTTTTTCAGTAGATCAGTGGATTAAACTACTTAACCCAATCTGATTAAGTATAGAAACCATATTTTTCAATGACATTAAAAAATACTATTGAAATTAGCTGGACCTTTACTTTATGTGCAAAACCTCTGTCTCTATATGTTATCCACCATTTACAGGCAGAAATGGAGATTTAGACACATCGACCAAGTTAGGAATTAGCAGAGGTGGGATTTGAAGCCAACTGTGCTCTAACTGGTTTGTTTCCTTCGCCATACTGCCTTTCTTTAGGAAGCGATAAGTTCAGAGACAACTGCAGAGAACTGCTCCTCATGCGCGTCATATGTCTCTGCTTTATACTGTTTGGAACTTTCAACAGGTCCTTTAGTCACACAAGTGTAATTCCTGCTGGATACTTTTATTTTTCACATTTACTTGGAGGTTTTTTTTTTTTTTAACATTTTTTTTAGTTTATTTATTTATTTGGGGGGAGGGCAGAGAGGGAGAACCAGTGGAGGAGGGGCAGAGAGAGAGGGTGGCAGAAGACCCGAAGCAGGCTCTGTGCTGACAGCAGAGAGCCCAATGTGGAGCTCGAACTCACAAACCCTGAGATTATGACCTGAGCCGAAGTCGCGTACCTAACCGAGTGAGCCACCCAGGCACCCCACTGAGGGTTGTTCTTACAGCTCTGAAGAATAACATGTGGACCCTCGACTAGGTCATTTCCTCTGATCTTCCAAATGACTGAGAGGTTGTATCTGCAACATGGCCAGCTGAAGTGAGCGCATAGAAGCTGGGCATCGTGAACAGAAGGATAGGCCTCCTATTCATTCGAAGCTCAGGTGCACAGTTGTGGATTCCTCAGAATCCTGTTTGGGACTCGGAGTTGGTATCGGATGCCTGTGTGTTTGAGGTGAACATTTCGGTGGATTTGGCACTCATTGTGCCAAAACTCTCTTCTTTGCTGAACAGAGCTCCAATCTTATTGTGAGGGACAATTAGCTTTGCTAAACAAAACTACATTTCCTGACAGGCCTTGCTGAGAGGTGACCTCAGGACAATTCTGGCCATAAGATGTGGCCAATGTCAATGGGTTGAGGCTTTGGGAAAGCTCCTTCAAAGAGATACAGAGGGCTGGAATATGCCTTTTTCTTCCCTCCTCCCTTTCTTGCTGAAATAAGGGGTCAGAGTTTAGGACTGAGGGCAGTTGGGAGCCAGTCAACACGGAGAAGAGAATGGTCTCCTAGGGTGACTGAGGAGAAGATCAAAAGAACCTAAGACTCTCACTGCTCCAAGCTGCCGCCCTGGCCCTGGAGCAGCCCGCTTGCCTCCAGACTGGCTATGGTGTGGAAAGAAGACACCCTCTGCTTTAAGTGGTCTTTCTTAAGTCCCCTCCCATGTTGCCGAAAGCCATCTCTAACTGATCTGATAGATTTGTCCTAGTTAATATAGTTAAGTACTACGTAACTTTTATGCCACCACTTTAGAATTCTGTCTGTCGAAGTTCCCGTCCAGGCAGGTGAGTTGCAAGAGTGCTGTAGACCGTCCGGCAAGGGGAGCACACTGTACCCGTGACTGTCCTGTCCCAGCTGTGCAGTCTCCCTCAGCAGTCCTTGCAGGAATGCCACAGCTTTCCCATCACCGGCCTGCCTAGGACAACCAGAAGACCAGCAAATGTGGACTGTACAGGTCTCACGTTTACGAAATATACCTACCAGCTCTCACGAGGCAAAGCAAAGTGCCGGAGTGGAAGAGAACCATGTTGTGTTTTACGGAGTAGGGCCAGCATCCCACACTCATATTTGGCACAATTACATGTACGTGTCAGCTTGGCTTTACGAGGAATGGCCGGGGGAACAGGATTGCTGTTTCCAGCTTGTTTTCCAGCCAAGATCCATGGCTCTGAGTCCGTCCAACACCTGGTAAATGGAGGCAGTGTAGAGAGTGCGGAGAACTCAGTGAGTTTGCTGCACCTCTCCAGCCTTGTTTATAAATGTACCTGGGTTCGAGTTCTCTGGTGTTTTACTTGTTCTGAGATAGAGGAGTTTTTATAGTCCCTGGGATTCTACAGTGCAGAGGTCGGTCCTTGTTCCGGCGAATCTAGGGGTCTACGAAGGACGGACGGTCAGGCGAAATGAAGTGAGAGAGCCATGAGAGATGGAGTCTGATGACCAAGCAGGCAACCTTGGCAATTCTGGCATCTCCGACTTGCTAGTCTCAGTGTCTTTATTTTTAAAGGTAGAGAGTAACAATACATCCGTGACAAGGCATGTTTTACAATTTTTCTTAGGTTGACATATTTGCGAATCCCTCAGACTTAGATTAGGCAGTAACTGTTTTTATGACTTTGTTCCAAATTTACACATTGTTTTTTAGACAGAGCAGAGGAAATAACAAGATAAAGTTTTTAGGAAGAGAGCAGGATTGTCGTAGCCCTTGGTAAACAGAGGGCGCATACATTGTTGCCTTAAGACCTATGTTAATCATCTATAGATAGATTAGGAGACATTCTATCCATAATCTTTAACCATGATGGAGGAGGTAGAGACATGATCTCTAAGTTCTTTTCCTTTATGAGTGAGTGAGCCTATATCGTAAGGGCTCATGTTTATCTGTTCTTTATACAAACAGCAGTTTCTGTAAAAGTATTTTGTTATTGCCTTTTTATTATAAAGGAGCATGGGGATGGGAATAGCAAAAGGATTCGTGAAACGTTAACCTCATGAAGGTACTCAATGTTTGTCGTTGATCAGTGAAGATATGTGTAGCTACTTTTATTTGGTTGTTGTTTTTACCTTATCTGTAAACAGTGCTCCCAACTTCTGGGCTAAGCCAACCTCCGGAGAAGATCCCAAGTCTCTTTCCAATCTCTCCTATCAGTCTGTTAACCAAATACCGAGAGAAGCTTTACGGAGATGTGCCTTGAGGTTTTATGGTGGGGCTGAGGGGACGATTAACACAATGCTATACCTGCAGGGAAAATCTAGTTTGGTTCAAGGAGTCTTGGGGCCTAACATCTGCTAATTTCTAGCCAACTCATAACTGCTATTCTATATGATCAATTTGTGTAACCTATCCCCAAGAGACAACCCTGAGGTTACTTCTGACCAGGTTACTCTCATTCAGATTTTATCCATCAAGACATCACATTCCAGGTTCCCTTTTCCATATGCCATAAACCCAAAGAGCATTACATCCCTTAGGCCAACGAAAGCAGTTCAAGAAATCCAGGCCTGAAAGATTATTTAGAAGGAGGTAAGATTAGGCGCCAGTTTGGCTGGCGAGAGCTTTGCTTCAACCTTTTCCACACAGAGAGGGGTCTCAACCTGCGAGCCTAAAAGGGCTCCCAACACTACAGACTTTGGTGGTAGGTGTCGTCTCCAGTGGTTAGTTTAGAAATTTTGGGTAATGCTTGATTCTAATAAGGAAGGTGTTTATCACCTGCTGAATCACCAAAAATGAATGGTGACACAGGACAACATGCTGAAGTTCAGGGTAGCTCATGTCTCTATTTTATTGGGAAGAGTGTGGCTTCCTCAAGGGGTTCCACATCAGGATTCCTCTCTGGTGAGCAGGAAGTGATCGCAGGAAGCATTGGAGCAAGTGTCACTGTCTTGTCCTGCTGCTTGGTCTGTTACCCATGCTCCAGAGAAGCTGAGACCTGGCCCCTGTGAGCGCTGCAGAGAGGCTGCTGGCTGGGCACTGGGACCACACCCTCTCCAATGCAACAGAGACCACATGCGTGTGTGTGTGTGTGTGTGTGTGTGTGTGTGTGTGTGTGGGACAGGGACGTGAAGGGGAAAGAAGGGCATTAAAGCACAGTGGAAAGGCATCAGAAAGAAACTTGATCCTTTCTTTTCTGACTCTGCTGGAGTCCGCTGCTGATACTGCCTTCCCCAGCAGTTTCCCTCTTTGACCTGATAATTTAAATATCAACTATTAGCCAGAATAGTAAGTAACGAATATCATGAGTCAAAAAAGCCTAAGAGCTCCTCTGGGCTGTGGCATTTCCTTTTGGACTTTATGAACCATAAGACAGTTAGTGGCATTTGGAGCATGATGTGTAACCCACGTCCTACCCCTGTGTTTTCATACGAGAGCTGGGCGGGACGCATGGACGCTCACCTAATGTCACTCCTCCATGCCCCTCCAGTTCTAGAGGGGCAGTTACATCCTCCTTCACTGTCTCCAGCCTCAGCCACCAACAGCACGCAGTCACTCAAACCCTCTCCAGGATGAAACCCCAAGTTGTTTGGAAACAACACTGACAATGAAAACAATACATGCCAGCGTTCCTTTTCCTTCCTAAACTGTGGAAACATTTTTTAGCCTTTTTGGTATAGGTTCACTCAAACCTAAGAAGTTATTGACCTAAAACGGTGGCCTAAAATCTGGCCCATTTTCTGTTCTTTCTACAGTATCTTTCTGTCACTCATGCCTGTGTTTCTTTGACAAATACTTGTTGAGCACAGGTTTTGTGGCAGGCACTGTGCCAGGCATTAGGGCCGGGGCGGTGGACAGCAGCGTGCAGTGGTTGTGGAGAAAGAAGGGTCTGGTGAGAGTGTGTGGGGAAAGAGCTGAAAGTCAGCCATGTTGGAACCAGCAGAAGGTGGGAAGGGAGTGGCCCTCTCAGGGACTGCAGGAGACTGTCCCGAAGGCTGCGATTGGGGCAGGTGGGGGAGCGGGTCAGAGTGGGGATGATAAGAGACTCGTGCAAGCCCACTGCAGAGGGCGGGGCACGGACACCTGGGCCAGGTGTGGGTTTCTCTCACCGGTACACTCATGAGGACTTGGTGCTGATTTGGATGGGGGAGGTGAGGGCAGGGCTCAGGGAATCCTGGAAGGAAATGTCAGGAAAGTCTTCGGACTTTCTTCGGACGGACACAAGCTATGGTCTCACATTTGGGAGGTCGAGAAATAAATGAGAAGTAAACAGCACCATGTGTGGGTAAGATTGGTCAGGTGGGGAGTAGGCATTTTTAAAATTAAAGTCTTCTTTCTTGTACTTACAGTGGTGAGAAGTGCAGACATTGACATGTGTTTCTTTCCAGGTCGTGTGACCCGTACCACCAGTCTTTCATGGTGTCCCTGTCCGGCCACCAATCCGTCAGGGGCTTTTAGCTCTGTTGAGTTCTCTCATGGAGAGAAAAAGAGAAACCATCTTTTCTATCCTGCTCTTGAAGTTAAACATGGAACGAGCACTGCCCTTTCCAGTCTCCAGCTTCACTCTCAAAGGTGATAAGCCTGTGTGTGTTTTCTCGACCATGCTGCATCGTACCCCCCGCTCTCACGAGGGACTCTGTGTGGCGAGAGATGAAGCAAGCCCTCGTGTCTGCAAAGGGTCTGATCTGTGACCTCTGAGTCTACTTTAAAATTGAGAAAGAGTAAAAAACAAAACAAAACATAATGCCTGGCAGTGAATACCCAGCCGGACTAAAAATAAGCAAAGAGAGAAAGAAGGAGAAGAGGATCTGGCCAAGTGTGGCCTCAGCAGCTGACCCCTCCTCGGGGCCGGTTCGTCCTGTATCCAGAGCAGCTCTTTCTCCCAGCCTGGCTCTCCAGGAAGCTGGTTTCCCAGGCTCCCTCCGCAGGGGAAGGAGCGTTTTGGGAGTAGCAGGGTCCAGCTGAAACTTTCCAGGCTGCCCGGCCCATAGACTGGGCAGCTCCTCATCAAGGACCCTCCTGGTCATCACACCACTTGCAAGGAGATAAACTGCTTTTTGTTAACTGCTGGGATGTGGATTTTGTTTAAAGGCGCTTTGTGTGAAATTGATTTTTGGTTTTCTCGAGAATGTTTGTCCATGTCACAGGGTGTGCTCAGTTGCACAGAGGAGCGTTCTGAAGAACAAATCACAGTTACAGCCATTAAAATGAGCTAACCTTGGGTCAAGATGTGTAAATAAATATCCAGGCCCGTGGATTGGACCCAACCCTGAAATGACTGAATTACATATAAAGACTTCATTCAAGCCTTTCAAAATGAGATTGCAAAACCCTGAAGTTTGCAGAGTAGCTAAGGGAATCTGGTAAACAAACAGCAGGCCCCAGTTTTGCTTGTTCCCTGATCGCTGGCCTCAACTCGTTCACAACTGACATCAATATCCAGGGTTTAGAACAAGGTGTTTGGGGGAAGAATGAAAAACATTGATCATGATAACACTGGGGTCGCAACCTTCTTTCTCAGGGGTAGGCTAAAGTGCTGCGCTGTACGTACTGTAGGCAGGCATCTGTGTGAGAATTAGAAGGAAATTGCGCACCGTCAGTCCATCTGGAGGTTGGGGGCACGTCCACCTGTCCAGCTGTCCATGGACCCTGGTGTCGAAGCTGCCAGGTTCCTGTCCACCATGGATCAGCCATGGTCCTTGAAAGACCCTTCCCAGGTGTCATCTGGTTGAGATGCTTTGCTGGAGTGTTTCCTTCCACAAACTACCCCTCTGTTCATTCTTAAGTGTTTTATTCACTAGACAACAGGATTCTCACAGAGCTGGGTAAATCTCAGAAATTAGGAGTGCAAATTCAAGGGTTGGGCAGCTTTAGAAAGAGAGTAAAAAATGAAGATTTTAAAGGTATCTTTGGTAAAGTAGATACGCTTAGTATTTTGGGTCACATTCTTTACTCTTTTCATGTCTTCAAGTTAATCATAAGAATAACGATAATGATTTGTTTGTTTACTAAAATGTTCTGAGAACTTAGTTAGGATTAAATATCCCAGAAATAACTTTTTAAAAAGGTTAATAGGGTAGGAAAGAAATGGTTCTGAAAAGATGTTGTTGGAGTCTGATGACACAAAGTGTGTTTGTGATTCAACCAGGAATGTGCCAGGAGCCCTACTGGGTTCTGATCCATTTCTGGACTCTGTGAAACATGAGCCCGAGCCCACCTACAAACCCGGACTTGTGCTGCTCCATGAGCCAATTCATGCAGGAAATCTTAACGCTTTTCATGGGCCGAATCAACTCTTCCGTGGAGGGGGGTGGGGGACAGAAGTGGAATCAGAGAGCCCAAAGTACTAGTAACATTAATAGCTAAGGATTATGTCCTTAAAATTAAAAAATTAAAAGAATTAAGAATTTTCTGATACATGTTTTTTTTTTTTTTTTTTTTTTTTTTTTTTTTTTTTAAGATTGTCCTTCCAGAAGTCCTTAAGTCCCATTAAGAGTGACTTAATGGGAGTCATGCTTCTCAAGTGATTGCAGCTCAGGGCTTCTTGAAACACTATTGTTTGCCATTTTAATTTACTACTCGGCAGTAGATATTGGGATGCTATATTGGAGACAGAAATTTAAATTGTTGCAAAGTACGAAGGAGTTTGCATTTGTGCCCAAAGATTTTTGCAATCCTTAGATAAAATATATACATTAAAGTGGTCACATATGTTTGTGATGTGATATACGTATATTTTAACTAAAATTTAAGTCATTATATATTTGTCTATTTCAAGAACACATATCAAACATATTTGTGTAAACTCATCTATTTAAATACAAGAAAACAATTATTCAGTCATGGGCAAAAATGAGAGGAAAAATAAGACTTTCTTTTAAAACTCTTTATTTCGAAATGATTTGGCACTCACAGAAAAGTTACAAGCGTAGTACCAAGACCCCATTCAAACTTCTCCAAGTGCCATAATAAAGAATTTTAGGAAAAGGGTCTAATCCATGAACACACATTGTACCTGCTTGTCATACCTCCATAGCCTTCTTTGGTCTGGAACAGTTTCTCTGTGCTTTGTTGACTTTTGTGACCTAGACATCACAAAAAATTACTGGCTAACAGTTTTGCGGACACCCTTCCATCTGAGATGATCCAAGGTTTCCCCATGAGTAGGCCCCGTTTATAGATATTTTGCCCAGAATAGCAAACAAGTGGTGCCACGTTCTTCCCCTTGTATCTCACCAGTTGGCAAATCAATGTTGATTTTTCTCATTACTTGCGACATTAAATCCGATCACATTCTTAAGATGTTATGTGTCAGGTTATTCCACTCTAAAGTTACTTATGATCTTCTTTATAATCAATAAGCATTTGGTGTGGAGAGAACTGAAACAATTTAGCATCTCATTCCCCACCCATCGATGTTTCTTGCTGGAAGGATAGATGATCACTCAAATGTGATATTTAATGTTTCTTGCACTGATTAGTTGACACTGTACTATAGGAAAGAACTGCCCTTCCATGTATGTGTGCATGTATGGTTTTTATTATTACAATGAGATCTTGTGGATTCCCATTTCAGTCAATGGGTTATAATTCATTGCTTTCACTATTTGTTTTGATGTGCAAATTGTCCTACATTTGGCCACCAAGAGACCCATCTATGAGGTTTCTGCATTCTTTTTAAATGTCCCCATCATTCTCGAGCACATTCTTAATTCTGCCATAACAAGATGTTCTAGGCTCATCTTGCACTTTCCCAACCCCTGCCCTGAATAGCCACTTCTCGAAGGTCTGGTTCCTTTTAGTAGGGATTATCTTTCGAAGTCAAGGTCAAGGATTTGTGTGTAGTCCTTGTTTCTGGGGGATCACTCTTTCCAAACCCTTTTTTTTTCTGTAGAGTCTTAGGGAATACATACTATGTGTCCACATCTCTACACACACACACACACACACACACACACACGTCTATACTTACATACACATTCACATCTATACTTTCCCAACATGTATCAATTAACCCCAGAAACTGAGTTTACATCGATATTTCACATTGCAGGCCAATATCATGTATTCATTCTAACCTTCCTTTTTTCTGTATTTGATCGTTTTCACATAACAGTGGAAAACGTGGCTCTTATCTTCAGTATATTTACTGTTGACCCAATCCCCCTCCATGCAGCTAAGCCCCCTACAATGCTGGGCAGTGATCTGCTCATCTGCTCCGACCCCTCAGGCCTGACCCAGGACCCTGCTGGTCACCTCACACCCCTATTCCCTACTTCCTGTTTTTTGCTTATTTTTTCTTTTAATGTAGGAACTATATATTATAAAAACCAGGAGAGATTTAAGCAGGAAAATAAATATTTCCTAGCATTTTAAAACCTCAAAAGAACAAAGCAAGACTGTCAGGAATAGAGTATTAAGTAATAAGGAAGATAAATCTGAAAAGTAATAAAACATTTGGATTTCTGTATCAAAAACGTGTTGTACACACATATACCCTATAGAACTTGATAGTTAACTGTGCCACATGGAGTGATTCTCAGGCCCACTTTTATGCTCTGTATTCTAGTTTGAAGATTGATATTTATGCTCTGTACAAACAGTTTTATTAGCAAGCTCAGATTAATTATAGTTCTGTCCGAAATTTATGGATTGTTTAATTGATGGTTGTTAAACCCATTAAGATCTGGTAGCAATTAAAACAGTATTTATTTGTTGAGTTAAATAAAGTTGATATACTGTGTTTGTTTTACTTTTTTGTTCCTATTCATTACCTTGTAAAGCACACATCCACTGTGTTTTGAAGACTGTCCCAGGTGTCCAAGATGGGGTTGCTGTGCTGTGTGGACTCTGGGGTCCTCTTGCAGCCAGCCTGGTCCTGACCCTGGTGGGAACGGATGCTTGAGCGGCTGCCTGGGAAGAGCCAACACCTAAGTCAACATGCAGGAGACCCTTTTAAATACAAAAGGAAAACCTAAAATAATGCCTGACACATGCCACTATCCCTCAGAGGAAGGAGGGAGGACATGAGTAGCAGTGTGGCCTCTGAAGCATACCTCTTGGGCACCCCCATTACCGCAGAGCTCGGCTGGCCCTGAGGGGTTCCCCAATGTTGCCCCCAACACAGCCTTTCCTGCACTTACCCTCCAAGGAAGGCTGTCCTGAGCCAACAGTCTTTTACAACAGAATGTAGGTGGGATTAAACATAACAACCGAGGCTCCCCAGTGAGAGTTCTTTGAGTGTCTTGCAGCTTCACAATTAAGAGACCTTCCAAGGAAGGCCTGAAATAGAGGCATGAAATCAAGAGCTGATGGTATTGGGTTGTTGGGCCCATGTGAGCCTGTGAGCCTGGCCCTTTGGTAGCCATAGCTAGAGGCCTTCTGGGCCAAACCCCTGCCGTCTGGGGCCAGCCTGCCAGGGTCCTGGTGAGCTACTGGGCACACACGTGTGTCCAGGGGCATCAGGAGACAGTGGTCCTGTCACAGCTCTGACACTTGGCTGATGTCTTTATCAGCAGGCGAAGGCTGGGGATTACCTGGGGAACCTCCATCCAACATTTGAATTTCCTGCCCAGGGGATGTTGCTTATGACTTTTGGCTCTGGGGACTTTCACAAAACAAGGGGTGAGAGAACAGATGCCTTGGAATTTTGTGCCCCATGTGAACAGGCACCTTTAGAGCTGGCTTCACGTTTCTTGGGACGCATTGAAAGAGTCTAGACTCCTGGTGCTGTCCAATGGAAATTTAATGCAAGCTACATACACAATTTTAAATTTTCTAGTAGTGATGTTTAAAAGTAGTAATAAAGGGGGCACCAGGGTGGCTCAGTCAGTTAGGCGTCCGACTTCGGCTCAGGTCATGATTTGCGGTTTGTGATTTTGAGTCCCGCCTCAGGTTCTGTGCTGACAGCTGAGAGCCTGGAGCCTGCTTCAGATTCTGTCTCTCTCTCTCTCTCTCTCTCTCTCTGCCCTTCCCCCAATCGAGCTTTGTCTCTCTCTCTTTCAAAAATAAAAAATTAGAAAAAAAATGTAGTTAGTAATAAAGGAATAAAGTTAATTTTAATGATATATTTTATTAATCACGGTATGTCTGGAATATTAGCCACCAATATGTAAATACATAAAGTTATTAAGGAGATATTTTACATTCTTTTTTCCCATATATGTCTTTGAAATCTGGACATCAGTCACACTTTAAGGGCTTAGAACCATGTGGGCAGTATACAGGTCCTGAGGGTTGGCTCAACTTTTTATATTTTGGGATCAGATTAAAAACCAGGAGATGGCCTTCCAGAGCCTTTGCATGTCTAAAACAGAAGTCCAAACCTGAGACAAGCTGAGAGAGCCTCAGAAACTGGTCATCAAGAAATATTACTTACCAAACACTGAAACAATCAAATTATGATACTAGAGAATCTTCTTGATGCAAACTTCTCTGGGTGTGTGTTTGGGGAGGGGACACAATAATAAAATACGGCCTGTGATTAAAGGTCTCAGACTGAAGTAAATGAACTGAGTGTCAACTACTAGGCTTACAAACTGTGTCTACACTTACAAACTGTTTTAATAAAAATACCACAGAAAGTTATGAAAAAATTTGTCAACCCTATCACGGCACGGGAAGGTTATACACAGAGGACTTCATGACCTTACTTTTCTTAGATCCTCTTTTATGCCGAGTAAGTTAAAGATCCCTCAATATTGTGATAGACAAAATGCACTGAACTATTAAGGAGGCCACCACAGTAGGAAGACGTTTTGTTTGTGAGGGACATCTCTAAGAAAGGGTAGGGCATCTGGAGTCTTGTAGAGGATGGTAGACAGTGATCAGGGCCAGAATCTGATCTGGGTAGTTATTCTCTTCTCAAGGTCCCTGAGCATATCCTGATTCCTGGGCCGGCCAGGATGACCTTCCTTAGGTACCTGTGAGGTTGGGAACCTATATGCTAGGGAGTAGGCTGATTCTCCTGGCCCCCATAAAGCACTGGCCCCCATAAAGTCATCTTAATTCTTTAAAAGTGTCTGGTTGTGTCTGATTATCTGATTATCATTCTCAAATATGACATTTCAATCAAAGCCTTGGTTCTATAACCAGTTTCCAATTATGTCCTATTACAAGAAAGGCAGATTCTTATTGAACTTAGACACACAATTGTATTGCCATGAAAGTAAGAACACTCAGTAAGAATTTCTGAATCTTAGGCAGGGAGAATAAGATGTCATTTACAAATGTTTCATTTAAGCTCACAACAGTAGAGCCTACTAAATTGCTATGATTTACAGATAAGAGGAAAGCAAAAGGACTTCCATTGTATGTCCAGGAAATAGAACATCCAAATAACAACATTTCAAAAAATCCCCATAATCAATGCTCATCAGTTTGTTCATTCCTACATAATTAACTCTTTTATTGCAGGATTTTGAGTGTACAGTCTCATGAATCTGTCTTCTTCTCGACTACAGCTGTGGAAATCCTGATATCGTTCAGAGGTGTGTTTAAGCAGTGCCATCCAGAGACCCACCCCCGAGGTGCTGGCATTTCTTCTGCATGGGGATCTCAGAGGGTCTTTCACAGAAGGTGAAGCCCTCTGACCTGTGGCTGTTTGCAAAGCTTTTAGGATAGTATCAGAGTAAAACAACACCTATCCGTCGATGACAAAATGCTTAAAATGCCTGTGGTTGGTTAACTTATTTCTGATAAGTTTCAAAAGTGAAGATCTGAGGAGTGTTCATAGCAAGAAGAGCACAACAGGCAAGGAAATTAAATTGTTGTATGGCATGTAAAACAAGTCAAAAAGTGGATCCAAAACACTTGAATGAGGTACCTATAAACAAAATTAACCCTACTTTCAAAGAGGAATGGTTGTTATATCTAATTTATTAAGACGGTTGAACATGATCTTTATACAGAAAATATCTTCAGACATAAAAAATAATAGTTATGTCACAGTATAGAATAAATATATACTTAACCTATAAGAAAATATATCAAACATATCAAGTGAGAATAGTGAGGAAAGCTGAAGCAGGTCATTTATAGATTAATATAACTTTATATGCCAGTGATGTGGAGCCCCAGTTGAAAATCACTCGCCGAGAAGATGGCAGATTCAAATTAAACAAGTAAAGTCATGACCAAGTCAACATTTAAAAAAATGCCTGAAATAGTGGCCAATTGCATTATCCTGTTGTAGAAGATCAGCAAAGTGACAGCAGGTCTCTGAGTAGGAACATGTGGAAAGCAAGGACAGTGACAAATCTCTAGAGACTCTCTGTATAGCTCACACTTTCTGAAATGTTTATGTTAACTCCATTTTGCTCATACGGATTCAACCTGGGGAAGGTTAAATCTTCTCGTTTGATAGCACTTCTATATAACTTAATAGTTACATGTCAAAGAAACTTAATTATTTCCAACACCTCTTTTTATTTTTTTTAATAAGGTAAAAGAACAAATCCTTTTTAATTTTTCAAGGATCTTCTTGGAAACATCAAAGAATGATTTTCAGTTCCAAAGACATCATTTACGACTTGATTTTGGGAAGGCAGAGAATCAAAAGTTGTCAGAGGATTTGGATTCTTGATAAAGATATAATCATGGATTACTGAGAAACAGTATTTGGCTATTTGCTTAACTAAAGTGACAAGAAAAGAATTTAAAGGAAAACATATGTGGTAATATGATGTAGCTCTTTCAAAAGTGAGAATACTTGGGTCTGTACAGTTAAGGACGTGATAAGTTCACCATAAAACAAAGGGAATTCTGATAAGACACACAATCTTTGCCTTCTGGGCTGACTACTCAGAAGGTAAAGGAGAACCTTTTACAACTTCTTCGTAAGAGTTGACCAACAGCCCAAGAAAAATGAAAACAAAAATGTTTTTTGGAAATTTTATAAGTACACCCATTAACACTCAGCCAGCTTGCCCACTGCAGATGAAACTTGCTCTCGGAGAACCTTCCACAGATTTCTATATCCACTCAGGTTTAATCCTGCATGTTCCTCTTCCTCATTCTGGAACAACCAGCCATTTTACTTTAGGATGAAATTACGCTCTTTTTTTCCCCTGAAAAAGCCATATCCTGCATACCTTGTGTACAAAGTTGTTCCTTTCTGTGGTATTGCTTCTAGTAAAGTCTTATTTACATATATTGATGATAACTTTTAAGCAAAGTAACTTATTTTTTCACCAAGACAAGTAGGAGGCAGATACCTGCGAAGCGTCTGCCACACTCCAGATTTTGCAGCAGAGTAGCGGAGCTCATGAGCACATATCTCACAGCTTTCTATCACTGCACACATCCTCTAAAGTAGAAGTTCTCAAAGTGGCAAAAATGAACATATTCATTAATAGATCTAAGTACGTATAGCTTTTCTGTACAAATGAAAAGAAGGGGCAAAAAAGTATATAAACTTAAAATTATGCTTCGCAATTCATCTTTCAACATTCTCTTACTTAGAAGTAATTTAAGCATGTCATGAATATTTATTAATTGATTTAGGATCGGTCCAAGTTTTAAATTACCTAAGGATTTAGTAAACTATCTTCGAGCTGACATGCTACAAAAGATACAAAAGATAATTACTATTGAAATAGTTTGTCAAAATAATGATTTGATTGGGTTAAACACAGATTACGTTTTTCATTATCTTAAATATTTGGTAAAAATAAGTAAAGCTTTAAGGGTTAGGAAAAACATATCAAAGTAGGATAAAGATATTAGTTTGCATTATACTTAGCACTGAAGACACAGTTTTTATTAAATAAATAATATTAAACTAGTCTTAATTTCCAAAGATTACCTAAATTACATGAGTTTGAATTAATAAGACATTTGGATTAGTTTCTGGGAGAATACTTACTAAAAACACTTGACAGTATTGGAAGTTTAATTGTATCAATTTCTGGGAGTTTTGGAAATACTTAATTTATGTAAGCAGTTATTTATCTCTAAGCCAATTAGAACAGAGTTTCTATAATTTAAGAGATTTTATAATCTAATTTGTTAATACCATCTGGAGGCAGGAAAATGTTGCATCCACACAGTGAGAGGAAAAGGCTTCTGAATTGCAGATACATACACATACATATACAACAGAGAGAGGGAGAGCTTACAGCTTCAGTTTGAAATTTAGTCTTGAATCAGGAGTGAATATAGAATTACAAAGCCTCCTGATCCATATCAAAGAGCAGTTCTTTCCCCAGTGGGTGTGAATCTTTACTGTTGCTATCCTGACCCTGGGATTGGGTGCTAAACCCACTTTTGGGTCCTTGGATTGGCAGTCAGGAATAGAGCACAGAGAGGCCTGAGAGCCTTCTTACCTAGGAGGTCAATGGGGGTTCAAGCAAAGTCCAGTCATAGCTGAGTCATGGCACTAAAACTGAAAGATGAAATACGCTGACAATTAAGGGGATGATTTTATTCAGGCTAGTGCAATAGAGAGAAGGCTCACTAATGAAAGACATTTCACAGAAAAAGCAAGAAGGTCTGGGCATTTTTAGAAGCCAATAGATAAGAAAGTCATCCATAGTCTTTGGGAGTCATGAGGAAGAGGAGCTGGGTCTTATTTCAGGATATGGGAGAGCAGGGGATCCTTTGTGGTTATCCATTTCTTGGAACGTGTGTAGAGACAGAAGTGTGTAGAGACTTCTAAACTGCTTTCCAGAAGAACTGGGCTTACATTAAGTTCGACACCGTCATTGTCTTCTAAACAAATGAAGGTGTATTTAAAACAGAATCCTGGGGCTCCTGGGCTGCTCAGTTGGTTAAGCATCTGACTCTTGATTTCGACTCAGGTCATGATTTCATGATTCGTGAGATCGAGCCCCTAGTTGGGCTCTGCGCTGACAGCATGGAGCCTGCTTGGGATTCTCTCTCCCTCTCTCTTTGCCTCCCTCCTCTCTCTCAGAATATATAAATTAACACTAAAAAATAAAACCAGAAACTTTTCTTACTAAGTTGAGACTCAATATATTTTGTTCATTGATCTTTAAATTACTTGGGATGCTGTAATCCCTTGTGCTTAACTCTCATATACAAACAAACAGAATTTTGGAAAGTACTCATCAAATTCAGAGCAGTGATCTCTCTGTTCACACAATGTCCTTCATTTATCGAGAAAGTCGTTGTCTCAAGTGAGACGACCCCATTCTACACAAAGCACTGACTTCCCGGTTGAGCCGATTTGGCTGCAGCTCATCATCCCAGGGTGTGAAAGTCTGATCTGTTTACATCGTCAAAAGGAGAGTTTCACAATCAGCCAAACTCCAATACTGTTAGCGCAATTCAGTGATTTTCAAAGAAAAACCACATCTCAGAATATGTACGTACATCTAAGTATTCAGAAGTAAGCCTGACTACATAAGCAGCAAAATCATTTTTCCACAATATAACGTTCCTATCAGAAAACTTTTCATCATTATTTTTATTTAAGGGATTTCATAACCAGGTTAAATTATAGAAACTCTTGATTTTAGGCAGCTCAACTGTTTTGGAAAAAGCTGCCAAATAGTTTTACATCTGAGGAGCACACAGAGGAACACATGGAAGAATGAATTCTGGGAAAAGGACAATATGAGGGCAAATGCTAGAGTTAGGAAGAGACATTTGGGTACTAGTTGATTGGTAGGTAGCACTGAAATTAATTGGGAATGCCTCTCATCCACTGACAGTTCTGAGCTCCCAAAGGCATCATATCTATGTGCCAATGAGGGGCATTTTGTACTCCAGACCAGAGGTCATAACTGGAGTTACGAATGGCAATTGTAGCAAGGGTGTGGGTCTCATGGTGTGGGAAAGCCTCTGCACCAGTCAGTCTAGTTCAAACCTGGTGGTGCTCATTTCACCCTGAGGTCTGTTTGGCAGGCTCTACTGTTAACATTTTAGAAACATGGAAACAGAACCTCAGGGCTTGGAAGTGACCTGGCCCAGGTTCCCTTTTGCCTCAACGGACACCACAGGGTGCAAGCTCAGGATTCGTACTCCAAGCCCAGGGTTCCTCCACCCCTGGGACTTTGCTTTAGGAAGGAAGAGATCTGACATTGGAAATATGATATTGCGAATCGAGATTTAAGTGACAACTTGAAATAGTGTGGGAAAAGATCTCTGCTTTTCTCCAAGAATGAGACAGACAGGAAGTGTTACCTTAGAGTATAGGAAGCAGTGATGCCATTTCCTTATCAAGAAAGTGGGTCGTTCACTGATGCCCAAGAGGCAAAATCTCCCTGGCCCCTTCCTAGTGGCAGACGGGTGGTGGGTACCAGGGAGAGGACATCCTGCTGGAGACACTAATTGCCTGGGTTGCTGCTGCCCAGAGCACTGGGCATGCCAGTCTGTTTTCACCATCTTACTGAATGAGGTGTGGGGAGGCCAGATGCAGATTAAGAGAGAGGAACCAGGAGTTTTACAGTTTTGCAATTTGTTATATTCACAGTGCTCTAGAGAGAACGTGACATGGGGAGGCCTTGAGGTTGGTCAGGAGGCAGAGGGAGAAAAGGGAACTCTGGGCAAGTGCGTGTACAGGTGTCCCTTGAACAACACAGGCTTGAACTGCATGGGGCCACTTCTATGCAGATTTTTCTTGATACATACAGCACAGTGTTGTAAATGTATTTTCTCTTCCTTATGATTTTCTTAATGATTTCTCTAGCTTACTTTATTGTAAGAATATAAAATGTAATACATATAACACACAAAATATGTGTTAATCAACTGTTTATGTTAAGGCTTCTGGTCAACAGTAGACTATTGGTAGTTGAGTTCGGGGGGAATCAAAATATGTGGATTTTTGACTGTGTGGGGGTGGGGAACACCTCTAACCTACATGTTGCTTAAGGATCAGTAGTACTGGGATTTTTGTAGGAAGGATATGGTGAGGCAGGGTGAAAGGCTTAGAATTGGCAAATTTGAAAGATTTCAGCAGCTTTGGTGATTAGGGCAGGTGGTTAGTGACCCAGAGTGTGAGGGCTTGATAGGGAGGTAGCTGGGGTGTGGTCTTGGTTGGCTGGTAAGGAAGGGGCAGGGCCTCAAACTGCGTCAAGACAGTAGTCAAAAAGAGACACAGTATTGCCTTGGTCTGCCCCTTTTCATGCACACCCCTTGTGATGCCCCCAGTTGCATGGTCCTCACTTGCCACCCCCGCTGGATCCTCCAGGTTCCCCCTGGGGGGAAGAGTCAGACCAGAGCAGTGTCTCAGAACTGGAGACATCTACTCACACTCAGTGTGGCTTTGCCCGGCATCCAACCTCTTCTGCAGCACCCAGAGACCCTTTACAGGACGGAAGTTGACTGCCAACATCTTTTCACTACACAAGAAAGGAAGGGGAGATTTGGATTAAGGGGACTGAAGGAGATTATTCACCTATTTGTCATTATCATTATCTTTTCCATTTTTTACTATAAATTTGGGGGAAATCTGATGTGTAAGTAGAAGAGTCAGCCTTCCAAAGGATTATACAAGGAGAGTATCATCCCCAGTTCCCCTGCATGGTGCTCAACTGTGAGCTAAGCCTGCTTTTGGTCATTCTATACAGATTTAATTAACTGGGACTCACTTGTCTAAGGCCATACATGTGTGTGTGACAGAGGCAGAATCCCTTGTGTCTCAATATCTTACATTTACATGATTGTAAATGGTACTTTTCTTCATTACGTCTCCTCTCAGCTTCCTCTGTTTTTGTTCCAAGCTAGTGAGCAGTTTGGGAAAGGAAGCAAACCATTAGTGCTACTCTGTGAAGTCCTCAGGGGCACAGCCTTAAACCTCTGTCCCTGGGGAAATATTACCTATTTTTTTTCCAGAGAAGGAGTGCAATAGACAGGGTGCACTGCCCCATTTGGGGGTCTGTGGTGTGAACCTGGTGACCAGGTACAAAGGCAAAAACATCTAGAAGATCTTTTGTTTTATCTTTTAATGTCTTCATTAGGGGCACCTAGGTGGCTCAGCCGACTGAGTGTAGGACTTGGCTTCGGTTCAGGTCATGATCTCATAGTTTGTGAAAGCAAGCCCTGGGTAGGGCTCTGTACTGATAGCATGGAGCCTGCTTGGGATTCTCTGTCTCTGTCTCTGTCTCTCTCAAAAATAAATCAACATTAAAAAATAAAGTCTTCATTATTAAAATATTGTTTTATATTACCTATCGTGTTAGTTAATCATTGAGTAAATCTCGTCCTCTAGGAAGTAACACTATATTGATCTTATGGCTTTGAATCTTTTTACCATCTTTGGAGGAAATCTTTAGGGAAACAAATAATTCAGTGTCAGACATAAGCTTCTAGAATACTTCCTATGGTGCCCTATTCAAGGTGGACTCTCAGTAGAAAATTGTAACCAACCTGACTAGCTAGCAATCAATTATATTCATTTATTCATGATTCAATCACTCTCACATCCATTTAAAAAAAGAAAAAAAATATATATATATATATTCCCAGCATAGGGACAAGCCCAGGTCGCAGCAGGGCTTCCAAAACAGTCTCTGTGGTACCCCTCCTCCCTCCTCCCTGGGGCTCTGTTGATGCTTCTCTTTCCTCCTCTCCTGTCTGCCCGCATGCCAGGACAAAGAGGACCAACAAGTGTGAAACACAATAGTTTGTCACATGAAATAAACTACCATGCTTTGGCTCTCAAATGAAAATATTTATTAAAAGTTCAGAAATACAGCTTCTTGATTGGTGGGATGTGTGGAAGTGGTGAGAAGGCAGTCCAGGCTGTGTGATGAGTCATGTAATACCCCCGTCTTCTTCGACAATGTAACACTATGCAAAGTGCACAGGAAGAGCATGAAAGCTGCTTTTAAGCCTCCTTGCACTGCAGCAACAGCACTGTCTTGCTCATCTGCTTAAGTGACCCATATACAGTGATTTCCTGATGTGTGTCAGGCATTGTGAATTAAATAGTGAATAAGCAATATTGTCTGCTCCCAATGGTCAACAGTCTAGTGGGAGAATGAACCAGAAACAGCTGTCACAGTGCAATGTCAGGCATGTGGCAAAGGGTCTAACTACAGGACAGTGTAAGTACAAGACAGTACAGGACGTGGGAAGTATACTTAGAGCCTTTCTTGAGGTCTAGTATATCTAAGCTAAAATTTACAGAAAGGGTAGGCCTTGATAAGGCAAAAATGGCAGAGAAATAATGGTCAAGGCATAAGGAAGAGCATGAGCAAGTGAAATGCTTGAGAAGGGAGATGTAGCGGGAAGGGAAGCGTGGCACACACAAACCTTCCAGTACCCTGCGGGAGGGGAAGCGTGGCACACACGAACCTTCCAGTACCCTGCGGGAGGGGAAGCGTGGCACACACGAACCTTCCAGTACCCTGCGGGAGGGGAAGCGTGGCACACACGAACCTTCCAGTACCCTGCGGGAGGGGAAGCGTGGCACACATGAACCTTCCAGTACCCTGCGGGAGGCTGAAATTTACATGGAGAAGACTGGGGAGTCATTAAAGAGAGTGGATTGGGAGGAGAGAAAAATGAAGAGTTTAGTTTGGGAAATCTTTGGCTACAGTAAATGTGAAACACCCAAGAGGGAATGCCAGGCAGACAGTTGGAGATTCAGGACTGGAGCCTACGAAACAGTTTGAGCTAGAGATGGGTCCTCTCAGTGTGCAGATGATATATGAAGCTGCTGTGATGGAGGCTGATTTCCCAGGGCAGGTGTCAGAAGGGAAGAGACCATGGAAGAAAGAGCCAAGAGAGACCCCCGCTTGTGGGCTGTGATATGACCAGGTGAGCGATGGCCTGAAGGAGGAGGTGGCCAAGACCATCAAATACCATAGAAGGCTAACTGACAACCATGCTCTCTATTCTCCTGTTAATATATTTTATTAATGTTACTCTCCATCTAGGTTCTTCATTTGTTCTTTTAATTACCTCTCCTCTTTCTTCCTTTTGAAAATGCATTGTCCGTTCGATTCTTCTGAAGTTCTTTACAAAGGATGGCCAGGAAGACAGCAGGCATCTATCACCAAATCTTGAATTCTAGAGAATATAGTTTTTTTGAAAGAACAATAGCAAAGCTAGAGGTGCATTAGCAAACAGTAACAAGCCAATTTTGGTAAAGGCTCCCCTCGTTTCCTGTTTGATAAAACTGAAGGGTGAAGGGCTGCACAGGAGACTGTTTTGTCAGTAACCGAGAGCCAGAATTAAAGAGCTGAACTGATCCCAAGGAAATCCAACTTTATTTTTCCTGCTTCTCCCCACCCCCCACGAGGAGTTTATTCATTATAGAACTTCTTTGTAAAGTGATCCTTGTGTTCTTTTGAGCTGGAAATTATACTCGCATGTTCTTCTGGAATGTTTTCATTTTCCTTTAAGATAATAAATTTATTGACTCTCTGGAACTAAATTAAATTAGGCAAGTGGCCAGGAACGAGGGGGAGACAGGACATCACTCCCACCCTAGGGTTATTGCAAGCTGTAACGTCTCTTGTTTGGTCAGTGTGGTCTTGGACAAACTGCACACTTGCTTCTTGGGCACACTTCACTGCCACTCCTACCACCTGTTACCTTGGGCAAGTCCCTTAACTTCTTGAAGCACTATATTTTTTTTTACCTGTGAAAGGAAGATAATAGTAATACCTAACCCATGGGATTGTCAGGAAGGTGAAAGAGAAAGTGTATAATACATGCCTGGCATATCATGAGTGCTCAAAAAGCTTGGCTGTTGTTATTAAAACGGAGAGGTCATGTCCACAGTTCATGTGGGAGGAAAGCCTGTCACAGTGGAAAATACTGCTCGCGAAGCACTCCTTTCAGTTATTTTGCTGTTTCCAAAACACCAAGGTCTAGGCAAGATGAGGTTGTTTGGTTACATGAAAGTAGAAAACAGCAGGGAGCCTGGGGATTGGGCCTGGGAGTGAAGGAAGGGCTGGCTTCCAAGTGCCCTGCCTCACCTGCGCCGTGGCTGCTGGCCGCGGGGCCGGCCCCAGAGGACGCACAAACCCAGCTGGGTGAGGCCAGATGCCCTAAGTCGCTGCTTTAGCCTGGGGTTACAGATTCTCCCCAGGGGAGGGTGTGTCCACGCCTGAGTCACTGTGGCCAGGGCTGACCTACAGTCCTTTCATCCGTGGGTCACATGACAGAGAGTCCCTGACAACGTTCCTTTGGGAGAACCAGAAGCTCCAGTCTGCTGTGTGTCTGTAGGTTAGAGAGTGAGGGATGAATTCTGTTTGAATTCACCCTTCGGTGCATATGAAGAATGTTGAATAGTGAACGGAATAGTCACAGAAATTTTTCTGCCAAAATTGGTTTTAATACTCAAAATATTGTCATGAAAATTAGGGTATGGAAATACTAAAGAAGCCAATGTTAAAAACCTTCACCCTTAGATCCCATGTCTCTTTATAAATGCAGTACTGTTACAGGCTAATAAACTTCACAGCTACTTTTACGTCCTGCTCACTGTGTCTGAATAACCGCTCTTAAATGTATCATTTGCTTTGGACTAGATGCACTTTGGATGGGCCATTTATTTATTCACTAGGGTAGGTCTCGGGTCACTGTGATGTCGTTAGGTCCTCCTTACGTTAGGTCGTCCACAGGCGAGTATTGTAGCCTGATTGAGGAGACGTGTACGCGGGTATGAGTGGCAGGTTACGTCTGTGCTGTCATCAGGTAATGCAGGCTACCTCGGCTGGGGCGATGGTGAAAACCACGCGCAGGAAATCACCGGCGGGATGCGTCGTGAGCTTGGGGGACTCTTTGGGGTGGAGAGGACAGCAGGGGAGGGGACTAGAGGTGTTTGCTCGGTTTTCCATTTACATATGTGACATCTTCCTGCCTCACTTATGTGAAATGTTCAATGACGCGTTAACACACATGTCCAGGACACAGGGAGTGGCCCTGCCAGTGGCTTTGTCCTATCCCAGCCACGTCATTACTTGGGACTGTGCAGCACAGCTCTGACCAGCACAGCCAGCTGACTTGAAAAGGGCAGAAAATGGGGTCCCATCACCCGCTCAGTGGGATGGGTGAAGAAGCCGACTTTCAGCTTCCCCTTCTAGGAAGTGGAGGCGATGCCTCTTGCCTGGGGGTTAAACAGCATAATATGTGTTAAAGCTCTCAAGACTCTACCCCCACCCTGCCTCACCCGAGTAGTTCGACATCCAGCGATGGCATTGCCGACTAGAGTGGTCAGTGTAATGTCTCATCAAAGTGGGAATCCTGTTACGTGCTTTGTTGTAATGAGCAAAACCTTACATTTCCCCAGAAGAGTCTCAGAGAAATTGGCAGATGTTAGCATTAATCTAATTTTTCAAAGACTTATTTCCCAGAATAAGTCACTGTGACTTCACCAAGGACCTTATATGGTAGGAAAGAAAGCCTGGACTTCATTCTTAAAGCGGCCAGCCTTTCTGGCTCATTGCAAATTGAGCAACAGTGATGAAGCCGCAGAACGCAGCCGGACACCAACAGCCTGGGATCCCTTTTCCTGTGAGAATATCTCGGTCAGCTGGTGATGAGGAAGGAGTGCTCTGACCACTGCGGCAGCAAACTCTTGCCCCTGGTGCTTGCTTGACCTCAGGGTCTCACAACTGTGTGGACTCACAGGCTGTCCTGAACACCGGACACAGCCTGAGCAGGAGGCACAGCTGCTCTTAGCCCGCTGGGAGCCGAGAGAAAAGGGGTGCTTTGCAAAAAGCCTGTAGAGCAAAAGCTCAGCTCTAGGAGAAGTTGGCACTGAGACCGAGAGCCAGTGGGCAAGGGGGGTTGGTTTCGGCATCATGTTTTACTGAATAATGTGAAATTCACCGAGCCAAATGCACGTGTCCTTGGAATGTGACACCCATAGGTGTCAGGTATAAAAGCCGTAAAAAGGAAGTTCTTTGTTTTGCTAAATTTGAGGACTATTTTGCTTTCCAAGTGTTGATTTTTCATAGAGGCTTCCTTTGCTCCAGTGCGCAGTTCATGCGGATGAGTCTGAGGGAGGATGAGAGGGTCGAGGGAGAGCAATGTTGCCAGGGAGGGTCTGCACTGCTACAGAAAGGGCTCGCGACTGCAGGTAGGGACCCACTAGGCACCCTGGACAAGCACTGGGGTGCGCGAAGCTTCCTCAGCTCCGGGCATCGTAGAATTCAAGACCCTGGGCACTCCAGGTATGACCCAAGCAAGGAGCTGTGGTTCTTTTCAAGGACTCTTTGCAAAGCCAAGGTCTGAGGCCGACCACGGAACGGAGGCTGGAGGGACGGCAGGTGCAAGTGGCCCTGTAATCACACAGTCCTGCAACTCGGAGCCCCAGGTTAGAGTTTCCAGACTCAGCAAATAAAAATACTCAACGCCAGTTCAATTTGAATTTCAGATAAATGACAAATGGTTTTTTTAAACATAACTATGTCCTAAATATTTCACGGGGTGTACTTACATTTAAACATTAGTTTGTATTTATGTTGTTCTACAATTCTAATTTAACCGGGCCTCCTGTATTTTCTCAGTCACCCTACCCTTGATGGAAATCCACTCTAAAACTTATTACTCCTTTGGTCCTTTTTGGCTTGGTGTATCTGTTTTGTTTTTGTTTTGTTTTGTTTGTTTGTTTTTTGCCTGGTTTGTCTTTTTCTGGCTTTTATGGTCACTCTTTTCTTTGTGCTTTACATGAATGTGTCATATGTAAATAGCACAATGCCTCATCTAAGAATCTTTTTTTTTTATGGGAAAATTGAAATGAACTGCAATTATATAAACACATTATGTTTCTACCAACTTACTTTCTATATGCCATCCAGTACACACTGCTCCAGGAAATCTTCCCGGGCAGTTTCTGAGCCTTTTTTTTTTTTTTTTAAATCTGCCAGGCCTTGTGGTGTGTAAGTCTCATTTATGTTCCCAACAGTGCTGTAAGGTGTTTTAAGTGGTATCACACTCATCCACAAGGGAGGCGGTGCGGTGGAGGACCGCACTGCTGTGAGCAGAGGTACAGAACTTCCGCTGCCCCAGCTCCTCTCTTACCTGCCAGCTGCCTGCGCCGCCCTGCTGGTCCTGAGTAATGAGGCAGAATCTGGCCTCAGCTGACCTGCTGTGCTGGGGCCAGAGGGAAAGTTAGGGAGGAGCTTGTCTCTTGGGTTCTAGAAGCTTGCCTGCCATCTTCACCCTCTGAGTCTCGCTAAGTGCAGACAGTGTGGGGCTTCATTCTCCTGTTCCTTCATTCTTCAGGGAGCAGGGGAGAAATGGCTCAGCATGGGCAAGGTTAAATTTTTCACTAAGCCATTACGATTTCAACGAAGATATGTCCAACCTAACTTCTATTTAAGCAACCTTAAAAATTATTATTTAAAGAATTATTCAAAAAAATAACACATTTTTATTAACACATAGTTTTATTGGAGCTTCTACAATACAAGGTTGCACTTAAAACACTTAGCATTGCAACATTTTTGTCAAGAGGGAATTCCCAGGATTGGCTTTCTCACCAGCCAAGTATAATTTCAACAAAGCTGTGTCTTAGCCCAGTTATCAGACACGGAACTGGAGGCTCCGCCTTCCTCCTGGTGGGCACAGTCTGGTTTTGGACACATCTGCCAGGTTTTCCTGCTGATGCCACAGAACGGCACATCGAGAGGCACAATTTAGAATGAAAAATTGCAGGGGAAATGTTCTTGATTGAAAAGGGGATTTCTCATGTTTATCTACTTTGGCTAAGTCTTACACTGGCTCAACCTTGGACTCGCTGGCTGTTGTGTGTGGTGTCTGGCTAGTGAATCTCATCTCACCAGTGATTATGATGGGAAAGTATGTCTGTGGCAGTCATTAAGCACGCTGGGCTTTATTTTTATTGGACAGGATCTAAAATGGGTCATTCCCCAAAGTATTGCAATAACAGATAAGATTCAAGGGAGATCTACCTTGAGAGGCTCTGTGGCTGCGTGAGGCCAGCTAGCTGTGCAGCTGGCCGCCTGGTTCTGGCCCCAGCTCCATTGCCCATGAGCCAGTCACTGGCCCCAGTAAGCCCTCTGAGGAGCAGAGCATTCATCTCTTAGCACTGGTGGCGAATTAAGGTAGAGAAAGTGGGGCTTGTAGAAATGACCCTTGCACAACACAGGGTTGGGGCGCCAACCCCTGTGCACTCAAATGTCCTTGAATAACTTCCAACTCCCCCCAAAACTTCTCTACAAACATCTTACTCTTGATTTTGAGTCTTACCAATAATGTAAAGTTGACTAACTCATATTTTTATGTATTTTATGTATTATATACTGTATTCTTTCAATAATAGCTAACTTTTCCTAAGTTTTTCAGTATTTCTAGGCTGTGTGGCTGGAGAATTTTTTCAGATTGTTGCAAATCTCCAAAAATCTTTTCGATTGTAGTCACTGAAAAAAAGCAGTGAAGTGGACTGGCACAATCCTAACCTGTGTCATTCAAGGGTCAGATGTACTTAGAAGGGAGTTTGTCTGTCAGTGGACATTCAGCATGTGTTTGTTCCCAGGAGCCTGCACAGAGGCCTGAGGCTCTGCTGCCCACATGCTTGGGCTTTTTGGCAACAGTGAGGATATAAAAGGGACGACTCATAATTCACGCTTAGGACTGACATCCGAGCAGGTGGAACAGAAGAAAGAATGTTGGAGGATGAGGAGGCCAAAGACCAACTTTGTTTCTTGTGGCTGCTTAACAAATTACTACAAAGTGGGTGATTTAACAAGGAAAAATTAGTCTCTTGCCTTTGTAGAGGCTGAGAACTGCAAGCTGCTGGCACCATACCCCTTCCGGGACAGAATCTGTTTCCTGCTTCTTCTAGGTTGTGGGGACCACAGGCGTTCCTGGACTTGGAGTAACGTCACTCAGTCTCTGTTTCTGGGGCACATGGACTCTTCGTGTGTTTATTTCATAAGGGTGTGCGTGAAGGCATCGAAGTCTTAGCTGGAGGATCCAGAGTAAGTTCGTCTTCTCAATATCCTCAACTTACTTGCATCTTCCACGTGAGACAAATTCATAGGTTCCTGGGGTTAGGATGTGGGCGTCTCCATTGCTCTGCCCACATAGACTCCCACCACCACTTTGCCATGCTTTTGGGTGAGTCAGTGTGGCAACAGTCCTCAGTTTTCTTACCTGGGAAGGCAGGAGGTTCTAACGTGGCAGGAATCTCTAGGTGGCCTCCTCATCGTCTCTTCAGATCTCAACACACAGGCAAGGTCAGACTCTTGTGCCCACACACTAGAGCGACTGCAGAGGGGGCCTGCCAGTGCCTCAGTGCCTCGAGTGACAGCACAGTGGAGCCAAGTGTCTTTCCCGTATTTTGTAAACATTGCCTGAGGGAGGGGATTAGTGGGTCCCCAGTCATCTGACGGAAGGCCAGCTGGGCTCTAACAGCCTGGGACATGAAAGGGGCCACGGTTTGTTTCTTCTGCCTTCCAACAAAAGCAGGAGATGCTGACCTCAATGCTAATAAGATCTGTAATTTATCATCACTTAACTTTTTTTTAATTTCAGCTTTATCGAGGTACAGTTATCAAATACAATTGTAAAATATTTAAAGTGTGCATGATAGTGCTGTGATAATCATATACATTGTGAAAGGCACCCCCTCACCCAGTTAGCACGTCCACCACCACACATACTCATCTTTTTTTTTTTTCTTAAATCCTACTCTTTTCGTACATTGCAATTATACTATGTGGTGTTACTGTTATGCCCAGAATTTGGGAACCCCAAAAACCACCAGGGAGCTGAGTCTGATGTAAGAACAAAGAGCCTTTATTCGAGCTAGCTGGAGCTCAATCTCATACCTGCACCAACGCAGTGGTGGGTCGAGAGAGAGGGCGCGTTCCAAAAACACAATAGTCTTAAAGGGGTCTAGGGGCAGTGGGAGGGGTGATGGTCGTGACCCTAGCCGATTGGCTGAGGAGGGGTCAGGCTTCTGTGCAGGCACTGGGGACTCAAGGTGGAGGACACGGAACACAATGGAGTCAGTCCCAGTTTGCCCTTAAGCAAAATGGAATCAGTCCCGATTTGCCCTTACATTACCAGCTATAGTCACTGTGTTATATATTAGATCCTTGGAGCTTTCTGATCTTCGAGCTGAAAGTTTGTACCCTATTACCAACCTCTCCGGATTTCCTACCCCCACCCCCTGGCAACCACATTTCTACCACGAGTGTGACTTTTTCTTTTTTCCTTTTTTAAGATTCCACATATAAGTGCTACCAGGCAGGATTTGTCTTTCTCTGTCTGGCCGATTTCGTTCATTTTCCTTAACAGTCATTTTTTTCCCTGAGCACAAGCTATGTGAAAGTTAGGAGTTTTCATAAGTGAAAACAAATTTTTGAGGCATTTTAGGAGTGCAGTTTCCACTCTGTGCCTTGTGGTCATTTTGGAAATGCTGTAACATGTGAGTTTTGATGTGTCTACATGAATGGAGAGCAGGCAGTTGGTAAAGAGAGTTCCTGGCCTTGTAGACCCTTGGCTTACATGGTGCTGTTTCAAGTTCCTTCAGGGCACTTTCTCAGGCTAGACCTTCTGGATGTTTGTCTCAGGACAGTTATCCAGCCATGGCAGGATAAGAGAGCCTAATAAACACACCTAACCCAGCCTGATAAAAACACCCTCACGTATTTTGACCCATCTGTCACTTCTCCTTCCCTTTTGCAATTAGTATTTATTTATTCATTAAAAACCCTTTTTTTAATGTTTATTTATTTTTGAGAGAAACAGAGAGAGAGTATGAGCAGGGAAGAGGCAGAGAGAGACACACAGAATCCAAAGCAGGCTCCAAGCTCCCAGCTGTCAGCACAGAGCCTGAAGGGGGGCTCGAACTCAAGAACAATGAGATCAACCCCTGAGCTGATGTCAGACACTTAACCAACTGAGCCACCCAGGTGCCCCTATTTATTCGTTTTTTAAAAAATTTTTTTTTTTGAGAGACAAAGAGAGATAGAGTGCAGGTATGTATAAGCTGGGGAGAGGCAGAGAGAGAGGGAGAGAGAGAATCCCAGGCAGGCTCTGGGCTGTCAGTGCAGAGCTGATGCAGGGCTTGAGTCCACGAACCATGAGATCATGATCTGAGTTGAAATCAAGAGTCAGATGCTTAACCCGCTGAGCCACCCAGGCACCCCTGCAATTAGTTTATTATTATGACAAACATCAAATAGTCATTTTTAGTAGTTGATGCCGGGGTCCAGTTCCGGCGAATCTAGGGGTCTCCGAAGGATGGACGGTCAGGCGAAAGGAAATGAGAGAGCCATGAGAGAGATGTAGTCTGATGACCAAGCAGGCAGCCCTGGCAATTCTGGCATCCCTGCCCTGCTGGTCTCAGTGTCTTTATTTTTAAAGGTAGTGAGTGATATTACATCAATGAGTGTCATTCCATAGTTTGATCTCTTTAACAATAATGCATTTTTACCAGCAAGGTGGCAACTTCCTTAATCCTGTATGTTGGTTTCAGGATAATTAACATATAAATTTAGGGTGGGGGGAGAGAACAAAGTGTTTCCTTGAGGCCTTAATGTTAATTATCTACAAAGAGGCCAGGAATCATTCTGCCTGTTCTTCCAACTACAGTGGGGGAGGTGCAATCCATACCCAAGATGCAACTTTAAGGTTACTTCTGGCCAGGCTACTCTCATTCAGATATAATCCATCAAAGCATCGTGCTCCAGGTCCTTCCCTTTTATATAAACGCCATAAAACAAAAGAGCATTACATTCCTTGGGGCCAAGGAGTGTAGCTCAAGAAATTCAAGCCTGAAAAATTATTTAGAAGGAGGTAAGACTAGTCGCCATTTTGGCCGGCGGGAGCTTTGCTTCAACATTTTCCACACAGGGAGGGGTCTCAACCTGCGAGCCCAAAATGGCTCCCAACAAGTTGACAATTGAATTTGACTGAAAATTTACCCAAAGAATTCACAACTAAAGATGACCGAAAAAGTTAAGATATGATCATAACTTTTAACCCTGCGGTACTGTTTTATAATGACCAGTCACCTTATGTGCACACTTGATGGTATTTAGACATGTCAGCATCCCTGAGGGGTTTGCAAACTTAGTTTATTGAAAACAGAGATATATTTTGTCATATATATGTGACATATATATGTGTCATATATAGATGTTTATACCTATATTTATATGTGTGCTCATATCTATATATATCAATACAGATATATAGACATAGATCAATACAGATATAGATGGTATGGGCACAGATATAGATTAGACATAGAGACAGATCATCGTAGGAGTTGGCTCAGGCTGTTGGGAGCTGACAAATCTGAAATCCACAGGCAAGCTGGTAAGCTGGAAGAGTTGGTGTACAGCTCAAATTCAAAGGCAATTTACTGGCAAAATTCCTTCTGCATTGTGGGGTAGGGGGTACCTCAGTCTTTACCATTAAGGACTTCAACTGATTGGATGAGGCCCACCCACATTACAGAGGGTAATCTTTACTCAAACTCTGATGACTAAAATGCTAACCACATCTAAAAAAAACATTCACAGCAACATCCAGATGGACATTTGATCAAAGAGCTGGCACCATAGCCTGGCCAAGTTAATATCTAAAGTGAACCACCATTATATGTTCCCAACAAACCATTAGGATGTATAGAGCATTTTAGCTTCTGCATTAGTTCCTAGGGGTGCCGTATCAAATGGCCACAAACCTGGCGGCTTAAAACAAAACTATTCTCACAATTCTGGAGCAGAGAAGTCCAAGATGAAGGTGTCTGTCCCTCTGGAGGCTCCAGGGAAGCAGCTTTCCTGGCCTCTTTCTCCCAGCCATCCTTGCCTTGTGGTGCATCACTCCCATCTCTGCCTGTATTCTCTCCTGTGTGTCTCTTCTTCTCACAAACAAGTCATCAGATTTTGGGCCCACCCTACTGCAGTCTGATTTCATCTTCACTAACTACATGTGTAAAGGTCCTATTTCCAAATAAGGCCACATTCTGGAGTTCCAGATGAAGTTTGGGGGCTGGGCACTATTTATTCCTGGACAGTTTCCATTTGTACGTGTGAGCGCTTGGCACATTTGTGACTAAACGGTGTGTCTTTAATCCCTCTCTCCTTTGCTCATTGGTGTGGATTGTGCTTTATTTCTAGGCACTAGCATCCACACGCTTTACACACGGAGGTGCTCGAGAGATGTTTTGACAAACGGGCAAAGCGTATTACTGAATTGTCCACATTTTCTTGTATCGACTTGGATAATCTGTTGTACATTTACTCACAGAAACTAAGTTTCTTTCGATTTCATTTTTTTAATGCTTTCCTATTATAGTAGGTATTAATATATTTATATTTATTTATGTTATAATTTTATTTAAATCCAAGTTAGTTAACATATAGTGGAATAATAATTTTAGGAGTAGAGTTTAGTGATTCATCACTTACATGTAACACCCAGTGCTCATCCTTCATGCCCATCCTCCGTTTAGCCCATCCCCCACTCAAAGTCCCTCCAGCGACCCTCAGTTTGTTCTCTGTATTTATTTATTTAAAAATTTTTTTAATGTTTATTTATTTTTGAGAGACGGAGAAAGACAGTGCAGGAGTGGGGGAGGAGCAGAGAGAGAGCGAGACACAGAATCCGAAGCAGGCTCCAGGCTCTGAGCTGTCAGCACAGAGTCTGATGTGGGGCTTGAACCCACAAACCGTGAGATCATGACCTGAGCTGAAGTCGGACGCTTAACCGACTGAGCCACCCAGGCATCCCCTGTTCTCTGTATTTAAGAGTCTCTTATGGTTTGCCTCCCTCTCTGTTTTTATCTTATTTTTCCTTCCCTTCCTCTATGTCCATCTGTTGTGTTTCTTAAATTCTGCATGAGTGAAATCATATGATATATGTCTGTCTCTGACTGACTTATTTCTCTTAGCATAGTACACTCTAGTTCCATCCACATAGTTGCAAATAGCAAGAGTTCATTCTTTTTGATCACCAAGTAATATTTCGTTGCAAATATATACCACACCTTCTTTAATCATTCGTGAGTCCATGGACATTTGGACTCTTCCCATAATTTGGCTATTGTTAGGGTGCATGTGCTCCTTTGAATCAGCAGTTTTGTATCCTTTGGATAAATAGGTAGGAAATCATTTTAAATTAAACGTCGGTTCTAATCAGTAATGTTATTCACAGAATCAGGTGTTTCGCCCTCCAGTTTGGATGGCGGAACTTGGAATCCCACACGGTTTCACCTTCAGTACAGTCCTGCTTCAGCTGGATATCTGGAAGGTGTCCCCAGCTGACCCCCCTGTGCCTCCCAAACGTCCTGTGGGACATACTCACTGGCTTGCCAAGGCCTCACCCTTCAATGCTTCCTCTTGTCATTTCCTGGCCACGGCCCTGTGTTTTTGGCAATGCTTACACCTGCGATAGGAGGTCTGAATGAGCAGCCCCGGAGCGGGAGAGCAGCTGGCAAGAAGGTCTTCCTGGGGAAGTCCAGGCAGGAGACTCACAGGGGCAGCGGGCTCTGCCACAGGGAGTGTGGCCTTAGGAGGGAAGAGAAGGGAGTTTCAGAGTTGCTTTGCATGGAGAGGACCCATCTGAGGCTGGACATGAAGTGGGTGACCTGTGATGGGCAGTGGGCCCTGGAGACCAGGTTGAGGGCAGTGGAAAATCACTGAGGAAACCAGTTGTGATTGGCAAGATTAGGTGTCATGGAACCCCTTTCCTCTGCAGCCCTCGTCTCTTCCAGCTCCAGCTCTCTGACTCTGCTCGGGAGCCTGGCCGCCTTAGTAATGAAACGATTTTCATTCCGTGGGAACAGCTTTTGCCTGATTCCCGTTTTTACCTCGGCCCTGCCCTGGCCCCTCCTGTCAGATCTCAGAAGGATATCACTTTGTCACTCTCTCTGTGACCACACATGAGGGCCTCCATAGAGGATACTCCTGATGCCTGTGTGTCCTGTTCTGTGTCAGCCACTGAGGACATGGGAAGTGCAGAGGCAGGCATTGGATCTGCTCATTCATCACTGTATTCAGGCAGAAAGCCTTGTGCATTATAAAATCTCAAGAAAGTTTTTTCTTGAATGAAGGAATGAATGAATAGATACTTAGAGAAGATCAAAGTATTAGTCAGGGCTCACTCATCACCTCAGGTTCATGAGATAAAGGGTTTATGGCAGCAGTCTGACCTTATACAATCGTGGGAGAAATTGGCGTCCCAGTGGGGAGTCGGGGTCACCAGGCATCAATACACCCTCTGGCAGACAAGGCCAGTATGTCCAGCCACCAAAGTGAGACTACAGATATGGCACGGGAGGAGGGGATCCACAGTGTGTGTCCCAACCAGTGAGCTTGGGGACTGTGGTTGGTCGGTGGGGTCAGAAGTCAAGACACACAGCTGGACTGCATGGGGATAGCCTAGACTCCCCTGAACGCTTCACATCTGTTGTTCACCACATCTGATATGGGAAAAACCTTCAGAGAGCTCGGCTTCTGCTTTCCAACTCTCACACAAGTCCTTTTGGCCAATCTAAACGGAAACATTCAGGAGAGGGAACTCTGGACGATGTAGTCCTTAACTCGACACAACACTTTACCACACCTGGCACAGATAAGAAGGCAGCATCAAATTCAGTACAGAAGGTAAAATATTATTATTATTTTACGTTTATTTATTTATTTTTGAGAGAGAAGGAGAGAGAGGGGGAGGGATAGGCAGAGAGAGAGTCCCAAGCAGGTTCTGTGCTGTTGACTCAGAGCCGGATGCAGGACTCGATCTCACCAACCATGAAATCATGACCTGAGCAGAAATCAAGAGTTGGACACAAAACCAGCCGAGTCACACAGGTGGTCCCGAAGGTAAAATATTACTATTATTATTACTATATTATCACAAGGGCTAAAGGTCACATAGTATTTCTGATGTTCTGTGTGTCAATAGCTTAACACATAATAATTAATGTGAAGACTAACCTTTCAGTCACGTTTTAGTTTATGAATTCTTATAGTTTTTCATGGTATTTTCTTGTGAGTTTAATTATCCCTTTTGACATAACAAGAGCTGGGGGAACATTTAAAAAAATAATAGCCATGTTAAGATGTAATTCACATATCATAAAATTCGCCCTTCCAAAGTATACAATTTAGTGGTTTTTAGTGTATTCACAGAGTTTGTGACATCACCACTGTCTAATTCTAGAACATTTCCATAAACTGCAAAAGAAACTCCTCCGACCTTCCCCGAGACTGAAATCCACTGATCTACATTTTGTCTTTATAATTTGTGTATTCTGGATATCTCCTATATGTGTAATCATACAACATGTGGCCTTTTATGAGTGACTTCTTTTACTTAGCGTAATGTTTTCAAGGTCATCCGTAGTGTGGCATGTATCTGTACTTCTTTCATTTTTGGTGGCTGAATAATATTCCATTGTAAAGATATACATTTGGTCATACATTCATCAGTTGATAGACATTTGGTTTGTTTCCACATTTGGTTGCTGTGAGCAATGCTCTGTAAACATTTGTGTCCAAGCTTTTACGTGTACCTGTGTCTCATGGGTATATATTAAGAGTAGACCTATTGGATCATACGGTAACTCTGTATTGGTCTTTCAAGGAAAGTTCTACAAGTGTTCAAGGAATTATTGAGTTATTTTCCAAAATGATGCCATGAATTTACAATCCCACAGGCAGTGTATGAAGTTTCCAATTTCTCTACATCCTTGCCAATACCCATCATTGTCTGCAGCATTGATTTTACCACTTCAGTGGGTGTGAAATGGTATCTCATTATGATTTTGATTTGTATTTTCCTTCTGACTAATGATGTTAAGCATCTTTTCATGTGTTTATTGGCCATTTGTATATTTTCTTTGGAGAAATGTCTATTCGGACTTGTTACTATTTAGTTGCAAGAGGTCTTTGTATATTCTCGATACAAGTTCTGTATCCTATATATGAATTGCAAGTATTTTCTCTCATCCTGTGGACTGTCTTTTCACTTTTGGACACACAAATATTTCTGAAGCACAATAGTTTTAAATTCTGATGAAGTTAAATATACCTATTTTTTCCTTTGTTGCTCATGCTTTTGGCATCACATTCCAGACCAGAAAGAAAGAAAGGCACCACATGCCAAACCCAAGTTCATGAAGATCATCTACTCCTATGTTTTATTCTAAGAGTTTTATTATAGTTTTAACTCTCACATTTAGGTCTATGACTCATTCTGGGATGGTATGTGTATGTTGTGAGGTAAAGATCAAACTTTTTGTGTTGCATGTGCATATCAGGTCCCAGCAGCATTTGTTGAAAACCTTATTCTTTACTCCACTGAATTGTTTTGGCATCTTTGTCAAAAATCAATAGATCATAGACCTATGGGTTAAATTCTGGACTTTCAGTTTTATTCCATTGGTCTATATGTCTACTCTTATGCCAATTCCATGCTTACATGATTATTGTAGCTTTGCAATTTAAGTTTTAAAATCAGGAAGTGTGAGTCCTCTAATATTCTTCTTTTTCTTCGATATTGTTTTGGCTATTCGGGGTCTCTTGCAATTACATATAAATTTTGTGATGAACTTGTTAATTTCTTCAAAAAAGCATGTTGGGATTTGGTAAAGAATTGTTGTGAATTTAAAGGTCAATTTAAGGAGTATTACCATCTTAAACATATTAAGCCTTAACCTATGATCATGAGATTCTTTAATTTCTTTCAACAACATTTTGTAGTTTTCAGTATACAAATTTTGGGCCTCTTTTGCTAAATTTATTTTATCGTTTTTGATGCTGTTGTGAATGCAATTGCTTTCGTATTTTCATGTTTGGAATGTTTGTTGCTATTATATACAAATGCAATAGATAATTGTATATTGCTCTGGCATCCTAAAATGTTGCTGAACTCATTTATTAGTTTTTTTTTAGTTTTTTCTTGAGATTTTATTTATACAAGATTGTGTCATCTGTGAATACAACTAGTTTCGTGTCTTTTCAAATTTGGATGAGATTTATTTCTTTTTCTTGCTTAATTGTCCTGGCTAGAACTTCCAGTACGACATTAAATGGAAACGGTGACAGTGGATGTCTTTGTCTTGTTCTTGATCTTAAGGAGAAGGCATTCTCTCTTTGGCCATTAAGTATGATTTTAATTGTGAGTTTTTCATGGATGCCATTCATCAGTTTGAAAAAATTCCCTTCTATCGATAGTTTTTGAGGATATTTATCATAAAAGTGTGTTGGATTTTTTCAAAGGCTTCTTGTACATCTATTGAGCTAATCATGTGTTTTTTGTCCACTATTTTATTAATATGGTGAACACACGAATGTATTTTTGGATGCCAAATCAACATTGCATTCCTGGGATAATTCCTACTTGGTCATGGTGTATAATACTTTTTACGTGTTTCTATATTTGGTTCCTAGTATTTTGGTTAGCATTGTGTCTATTTTCATATAGGATATTGGCCTGCAGGTTTATTTTCCTGTGATATCCTTGTCTAGTTTTGGTATGAGGATAATATTTGTATCATAGAGTAAGTTGGAAGTTTTTCCTCCTTTTCTATTTTTTGGAAGAGATTATGAAATATTGGTACTAATTCTTCCTTAACTGATTTGTAGGATTAACCAGTGAAGCCATCTGATTTTCGACTTTTCTTTGTGGGAAGATTTGAAGTTACGAGTTCATTCTCTTGTTATATGTCTATTCAGATTATTGATTTCTTCTTGAGTCTTTATTTCTGACTTCAGTACTTTGAGTCTTCCCTTTAATCTTCTTGGGCAGTCTAGCTAAAGATTGTCAATTTCATTTCAAAGAAGTAAATTTTGGATTTGTTGATTGTCTCTAATCTGTTGTTTCCTTTATTCCCTTTACTTTTTATTACTGTCTTCTTTCTGATTGCTTTAGATCTAGCTTGCTCTTTTTTCTCCTAATTGCTTAATTTTAGGAATTAGGGAATTGAGTTGAGATCTTTCTTTTTTATAATACATTTATATATTGGCTATAAATTTTCTCTAAGCACTGCTTTAGCTGCATCCCATAAGTTTTGGTATGTTATGTTTCTGTTTTTATTCATCTCAAAATATTTCATAATTTTTCTTGTAATATTTCTTTTATTTTAATAATTTTTTGACACATTTAATTTATGCAGTGTGCATTTAATTTCCACATATTTTTAAATTTCCCAAGTTTGTATTACTGATTTTATTTTGTTAGATTATATCGTTTATTTTGTTAGATTATATATTTTGGATGATTTTAACATCGTTAAATTTACTGAATGTTGTTTTATGACTTAATGTATAATGTATACTGGAGTAATTTCCATAAGGACCTCAGAAAAATGTATATCCTGCTGTTACTGGGTGGAGTTTGTTAAGTCTAGTTGGCTTATAGTACTCAAATCTCTCATTTTCTTGTTGATATTCTGTCTCGTTCTATCCATTATTGAAAGTGAAATATTAAAATAACCAAATGTTATTGTCAAATTGTTGGTTTCTCCTTTTAATTTTGTCAGTTTTTGCTGAATTTATTTTGAGGCTTTGTTGTTAAGTGCATATATGTTTATAATTGCTATATATTCTTGATGGATTGATCATTTTATCACTATAAATGTTCTTTTATTCCAGTAAATAATTTTGTCTTAAAGTCTATTTTGTCTGATGTTTGTATTGCCTTCCCAACTCTTTCTTGGTTATTATTTGCATATTATATTTTTCCATCCTTTTACTTTAAATCTATTTGAATCTAAAGTGTGTTTCTTGTAAATAGCATATAATTGGATCATGTTTTTAAAAATCTATTCTACCAACATCTCTCTACTTATGTTTAATGTAATTAATGGTAAGGTAGACTTTACATCTTCTATTTTGCCATTTATTTTCTTTATGTCTTATGTGCTTTTTGTTCTTCTATTCCTCCATTAGTGACTCTTTTGTGTTAAATAGACATTTTCTATTATGCCAGCTTAATTTCCTCATTTTTTTTGTCATATCTGTTTTCTCTGAGAGTTTTCTAAATTAATATAACATCATAACTTAAAAGAAATATACCAGCTTAATTTCAATAGAATACAAAAACTTTGCAATATAGTTCTATTTATTCCACTCTCTTCTGTACTATTGCTGTCAAATTACATTTTTATACATTATCAACACAGTTTAATAATTATTGCTTGCTGTTATATTTTAAACTAGTTGGAAAATAAGAGTTACAAACAAAAATATATTTACATTGTTTTTAATGCCTACCTATGTAGTTGCCTTTTTGTGTGCTCTTTATTTCTTCATATGCATTTGAATTATGGTCTCATGTGTTTTCATTTCAGTTAAAACATAGTATTTCTTGTAAAGCAGGACTGCTAGTGACAAAATCTCTCAGTTATTGTTTATCGGAAAATCTTAATTTCTTCCTCATTTCTGAAGAATAGTTTTGCTGAATAGAGAATTATATTTACTTTCTTTCAACATTTTGAATCTATTCCCTCTGTTCTCTTGCCTTCATATATTCTGATGAGATGTCAATGATATTCTTGTTGATGGCTCCTTTCTACGTGGTGAGCTGTTTTTCTCTTATAACTTTCAAGATTCTCTCTTTGTTTTTTGACAGTTTGATAATGATTTATATAGGTTTAGAATTCTTTGATTTTAGTTTACTTGGAGTTTGTTGAGCTTCTTGGATGTGTAGATTAATGTGTTTCACCCATCAAATTTAGGAAGTTTTCAGCCATTATTTATTCAATATTCTTAATGCCTTTTTCTCTCCTTTTTCCTCCTCCTGAGACTTCCTTTATGCATATGCATATGTTGTTACACTGGATGATAGTCCCACAGGTCTCCCAGGCTCTGTTCTTCTTTCTTCATTCTTTTTCTTTTCATTCCTCTGAGTGGATCATCTCAGTTGATGTGTTTTCAAGTTTACTGATTCTTCCTTTGATTACCTGAAATTTTTTCTTGATCCTTTCTGTTGAATTTTTAAGTTTATTTATTATACCTTTCAATTCCAGAAATTTTTTTTTTCAATTAAAAAAATTCTGTATTTTTGGACATTACTTATTTGGTGAGATGACATTCTCATACTTTCTTTTAGTTCTTTAGATATAGTTTCCTTTAGTTCTTAGAATATATCTATATATCTACATATATATATCTACATATATATACATATATGTATCTTAGAATCTATCTATCTATTATCTATCTATCTATCATCTATATCTATCTATCTCTATCCCTAGGATTTGTCAGGGAACAGTTTCTATTGACCTACTTACTCACTTTTTTCCTGTGTATGGGCCATATTTTTCTGTGTTTGTGTGTGTGTGTCTTTTGTTGTTGTTGCTGCTATTGAAAATTACATCTTTTTTAAATATAGTATAATGTGGAAATCCTAGAAATCAGAGTCCCCACCCATTCTTCCTCAGGATTTTTTGTTGTTCTTGTTTTTTAGTGACTTTCCTGAAATCTATAAATTCTGTATTCCTTCTCATGTATGACCACTGAAATCTACTCACTTAGCTTAGTGGTCAGCTAATGACTGGACAGAAATTTTCTTAAAAGCCTTAAATCAGCAAGTCTTTCGTTATTTGCTGAGGATCTACGTGTGAATGATGGGGCATGCCTTTAATACTCTAGCAGTTTATAACTCTGCCTTAGGCTTCGTTTCCTTCTTGCACAAGGCCTTTAGATTTTCCAGGGTTTAGAGATTAGGGTTCTGAGCATGCACACAGCTCTGCACATCACATAGCTTTCTAATTTCCCAGCAACGTGTCAGAGTATTTCAAAGCTGCTAATAGACATCTTATTCCTCAGATCTTGTTTTTAAGGTTTATAACTAGTATATTAATTAACTAGATATATTAGTATAGTTGTTTGCCCAACTGGTATCACTCTGTCAGGAAGTGCAATGTTAAACAATACCATTGATTGCTTTCAACAAATATCCTGGGCATAGGACTGTTTGCATGGAGTAAGTACTATGTCAGATACAATGAAAACAAGCCCTGAGGAGAGAGTTTTAATTTTAGAGAATTGCCCAAATGTCAAATAGTAACTGGTGAAGACACTGAACTGGTGAAGGAACTTTTTGGAGTACTCCAAACCTATTTTGCTTCCTGATGTGGCTACTAGACTGTTGGTTTCCACAGCAAGTATAGATACGAAGTTGGCAAGTTTCAGTCTTACTGCAGAGCTTGGAAGGAAATGTGAATGGCAGAATAATGAGACCCTCCCTCCAATGCTCACTTAATCTTCAGAACATGTGAATATGTTATGTTCATGGCAAAAGGAAATTAAGTGTGCAGATGGATTTTTGTTTGACAATTAGCTGATTTTAAGAAAGATTGTCCTGAATTGTCTGTGTGAGCCCAGAGTAAATCCACCACTCCCAGTGGGTGAGGGAGGTAACATAGAAGGTTTTTGGGATATGATGTAAGAAGGACTCAACCCTCCATTGTTGGCTTTGAGGTTGGAAGAGGCCATGAGCCAGGGAATGAGAACATCCTGGAGAAACTTTAGAAGGAAGGAAACAGCCTGCTTCCTAGATCCTCCAGGAAGAAACACAGTTTTGTCATCTTCTTGATTTTAGCCCAGTGAAACCCATGTCAAACTTCTGACCTACAGAAATGTAAGATGATAAATTTCTGTACTTTTATGCTACTAAATTTGTGGTAATTTTTTATAGCAGCAATAGAAAGCTAATAGAAAGGAGATTGATGTAGGATAAATTAAAATTGCTACAAAACTCACTGTTCTTACTGAAATACAGCTAGTTTTCTTTAATAAATACTCCTTGGACTGTTCTAAAAAAAAGGATTTGAATTTTTTCCCAGTGTTATTGTTGCTTTTATGGAAGAATGAATCTTTGGAGGTCCTTATTTGCCTCTCCAGAATTGCTTCTATCAGGACAATAGTATCGAAATGGTGTTTGTTCAAGTCCTAGGAAGTTTTCAGAAAGTTTCCAAATGACATTCATTATAGGAGACCAAAGTATAGCCAAGTAATACTCTAGGCTTTTATCTAAAAAGTTTAAGCTAAAGTAATTCCATTTGTCTGTTTAATACATTGGGCTTCCATTTAAATTTTATTTGAAGTGTTCTTTGTTTATTGAAGAAAACAAATTTGAAAACTGTTCTTTCCTATTTCCCTATCTTTTCACTCAATTCTTATAATCACAAATGGGATATATTTAAAAATTGTGGGATGATCATTTTCTTTGTAGAGAGTCATGCTCACTCAGAATGAGTCATTCATTGTTCTGAGCAAAGGTAGCTGACAGTTAATTCCAGATATGAAAACATATATTGAAAATGTCATACTATGAAACTGCCAATCAGCCATGACCTAGTTGACTAAATTAGGATGTTATAGGAGGAGATATATCAATTTGAATTGAAGAGACGAGATAATTATATAAAAACACCCCCATCAGCAATAATGATCAAGTCCAATAAAATTTTAAAATTGAATAGAATCACTTGTTGAATCTTATAGCTCAATGGGTCCACAGAGGTCACCCGGGGCAGTCCCCCTTCCCCCAATTTATAGAGGTAGCTATGTTGTTCTTAAGTTCTATGGTGAATAGCAATTAGAAACAATTTCATAGCTTTATGGAATAATAATAATAAAAAGAAAACAGGATAGAGTCAATGATGAGGTGGAGGACCCACTCCTGAGTGGCCTTGGGTTAGAGGTCATATCGGCACCATCCTGGAAACACTTTGTGACCATAAGAAAGATAGGACCTTGGCATTGAGTTCCATTAATTGCACCCTCAGACGTATTTAATTTCCACTTCTAATGATTAGTTGTATGACCTTGGGGTAACATAATTTAGTATCTCTGAGCCTTGTTTAACCTACCCTGAAAAGAAACAAATTCTTATATCTCAGTAGTAGGTAGGATAACATAAAATTGGTTAGCACAGGGCCTGGCACACAGTACGATTACCCTTCTCTGACCTGTTTGATAATATTTTGGTTGAAAATCCAATCACAGAAATTATAGGCATATCTCAGAGACAGTGTGAGTTTGGTTCCAGACCACCACTATAAGTCAAATGGATTTTTTGGTTTCTCAGTGCATATAAAAATTGTTTACAGTATACTGTAGTCTATTAAGTGTGCAATAGAATTTTGTCTAAAAATGCTTAATTTCAACCTTAATTTAAAAATACTTTAGTACTAAAAATGCTAGCTATCATCTGAGATTTCAGCAAGTTGGGCTTTTGGCTGGTAGAAGGTCCTATCTTGATGTTGATGACTGCTGACTGGGGTGGTGGTTGGTGAAGGCTGGGGTGGCTGTGGCAATTTCTTAAAATAAGACAACAATGAAGTTTGTCACACTGATTGACTCTTTCTTTCATGATTAATTTCTCTGTAGCATGTGATGCCATTTGGTAGCATTTTACCCACAAAACTTCTTTCGAAGTTGAAATCTATCCTCTCAAATCCCAGTACTGCTTTATCAGCTAAGTTTATATAGTAGTCCAAATCCTTTGTTGTCATTTCAATAATCTTCACAGTATCTTCACCAGGAGGAGATTCCATCTCAAGAAACCACTTTCCTTGATCATCCCTAAGAAGCAACCTCTCATCTGTTCAGGATTTATCATAAGAAGGCAACAATTCAGTCACATCTTCAGACTCCACATCTAATTCTAGTTCTCATACTATTTCCACCACATCTGCAGTTCCTTCCTCCACTGAAGTATTGAACCCCCTCATCCATGAGGATTGGAACCAACTTTTCCCAAAATCCTGTTCATGCTTTGATATTTTGACCCCTTTCTTCCCATGAATCACAAAGTTCTTAAGGGCATCTGGAAGGGTCAATCCTTTCCAGAAGGTTTCCAATTTACTTTGCCAAGATCTATCAGAGGAATCATTACTTGAAAGTTGTAACCCTATGAAATGTGTTATTTAAGAATAATATGACTTGAAAGTTTAAATTGCTCCTTTATCCATGGGCTGCAAAATAGATGTTGCTTTAGCAGGCATGAAAACAACATGAATATCATTGTATATCTTCATCAGAGTTCTTGAGTTACCAGGTACACTGTCAATGAGCAGTGATATTTTGAAAGGAATCTTTTGTTCTGAACAATATCTTTCAACAATGGGCTTAGTAAACCATGTTGTAAACAAATGCATTGCAATCCAGGCTTTGTTGTTCCATTTCTAGAGTATAGGCAGAGTATATTTAGCATAATTCTGAAGAACTTAGAGTTTTTCAGAATGGTAAATGAGCATTGGCTTTAACTTAAAATCACCAGCTGTATTAGCTCCTCACAAGGGAGTCAGCCTGTTTGAAACTTTGAAGCTGGGCTTTGACTTCTCCTTGCTAGCTCTGAAAATTCTAGATGCCATCTTCTAGTACATGTGTTTTGTCTAAATTGGAAATCTGTTTAGTATATGCACCTTCATTATTTAACTGAGCTAGGTCATCTGGATAACTTGCTGCAGCTTCTACACCAGGACTTACTGCTTCACTTTGTACTTTTATATTATGGAGATGTCTTTCGTTAAATCTCATGAACCAACTTCCGCTAGCTTCAAACTTTTCTCACCTCTCTCAGCCTTCCTAGAATTGAAGAAAGTTGGAGCTTTGCTCTGGATTAGATTTTGGCCCAATGGAATGTTGTGGCTGTTTTGATCTTCTATCCAGACCAGTACAACTTTCTCCATATCAGCAATAAGGCTTTTTGCTTTCTTATTATTCATGTGTTCACTGGAGTAGCACTTTTAATTTCCTTCAAGAATTTCTCCTTTTCATTCACATCTTGGCTGTTTGGCTAAACAGGCCTAGTTTTCAATTTTTTTAAATGTTTATTTTTATTTTTGGGAGAGAGACACAGACCATGAGCGGGGAAGGGGCAGAGAGAGAGAGTGAGACACAGAATCTGATTTGGCTCAGGTCATGATCTCATGGTTCGTGAGTTCGAGCCCCGCATTGGGCTCTGTGCTGACAACTCAGAGCCTGAGCCAAAGTCAGACGCTTAACCACCTGAGCCACCCAGGTGCCCCATAAATAGGCCTAGTTTTCAGCTTATCTTGGCTTTTGACGTGTCTTCTTACTAAGTTTAATCATTTCTAGCCTTTGATTTAAAGTGAGAGATGTGTGACTCTTCCTTTGTCTTGAACACTTAGAAACATTGTAGGGTTATTAATTGGCCCAACTTCAATATTGTTGTGTCTAAGGAAATAGGGACGGCCCAAGAGATGCAGAGAGATGGGGGAATGGCAGTTCGATGGAGCAGTCACCACATACATAACATTTATTGATTAAATTCACCATCTTATATGCGTGTAGTTCGTGGAGCCCCAAAATAATTATAATACCAACCTCAAAGATCATGAGTCACATAATAGATATAATAATATATAATAATAATGAAAACGTTTAAAATATTGTGAGAATTACCAAAATGTGACACAGAGACATAAAATGAGCAAATACTATTGCAGTGATAGACTTGCTGGAGGCAAGATTGCCACAAACTCTCAATTTGTAAAAAACATAATATCTGTAAAGTGCAATAAAGCAAAGCACAATAAATTAGGGTGTGCCTGTAGTTCTGCTAGAAGAAGTGATATATGGATCCAGAGAAATAGTGTGACATCATTTATTGTATGCATACATCTAGCTATTCTTTTAGGGCAATAATTTGTAGATGGCTTTCATAGTAGCCTTTTATTTTCATAAGCATTAGTTTGACCACATGAAAATATCTTTTATCGTTTATATACAAAGTAAATAAACAAATCAGTGAATGATTCTCCTTCTTAACATATGCCCAGTTGCTGTTGGCAGGTTACCAGTCATGTGCTTAGCATATCATTCTTACCCATGCTGTCTTGCTCACCCCAGAGACCTTTGGCAATGTCTGGGGAAACCTTGGTTGTCACAGCTTGGGTTGGAGTGGTCCTTCAATGTCCACAAAAACAAACAAACAAACAAAAAAACAAAAAAGAATTCTAAATGTCAACAGTACTACTGTTAAGAACCCCCACCCTTGTTATCTAAATTGGTAGGACTGAGTTCCAGTATGATACGCTCCTCTTTGATTTAAGCTTCAAGTCTCTCTATCTGCAATGTCATTGAGCTATCTGAATACTTTCTGAAGTGTATCAAATGCTCCTCTTCTCCTCCCACTTTCCATTGGCAGATTGTTGAATTGGCACTAAGGCCCGCTGGTTAGCTCTGCAGTTGAGACAGAGCAAAACTAAATAGGCCAGTCACATGTACCAGTGTTACTACCAGGGGCAGACCACCTCTCCCACCACCATATCTGCCCCACTTTTTCCTCCTCAGTTAATGTGAAATGACGGGGATGGGAGGAGAGAGATAAGAAAATTATTATCATTGGGATCACAGGTCCTAGGGAAAGAGGGACATTTGTGACAGAAGTTTACTTTCTTCATTTCCTGGAACACCTTTTCATCCTCCTCTTCCTGGAAAAATGGGGGATTATGGGTTTTACAAAAAGTAAATAATACACTAACTCTTTCCTCTACCTCTTCAAAGACTAAGAACAAACTGAGTGTGAGGGGGATGAGGGAGGGGGAGAGAGGGGGTGCTGGGCATTAAAAAGGGCACATGTTGGGATGAACACTGGGTGTTATATGGAAACCAATTTGAAAATAAACTATTATAAAATTAAAAAAAAGTAAATAATACAAAAATAAAAATTGCCATTGTATTTCCTAATTCGATGTTTGTTTGAGCAAAAGCTTTACTGATATTCTCCTTTGCCTATCTGAGTTGTAGTAAAATGGTGGTGGGTGGGGAGAGGTTGGTGCAGAAGCCATCTGTTTCATGTCCCAAATGCACATTGGAGTCCAGAAGGGATGCCCGTTGGACGGGAAGATGCCAGCCTCATGAAACTCTGGTAGGGGGAGCTCAAGGGGAGGAGAAAGTCAGGTTGCAGCAGGAACGTCCATTCAAGGCATGGGGCAGGGAGATGTCCCACGGAGTTGCCCAAAGGGCCATCCCATCAACCCCCAAAGAGGCAGCACTTGGCAGATGGGCAGAAGGCATAGAGACTGGTTAGCTTTTGTCTGAGAAGCATATGGGCACAGCTAAATAAACAAGAATCTTGTCCTGCTTCTTCAACCTTCTCATCACAAACTGGTGGAGATAGTTTTTGAAGAGACAGGAAGGAGTCCTCCCAGAGCAGCACCCACCTTCCCTCCACTCAGAGAAGTCAGGGGCCCCCTTGACTCTCCCGTGTAGACTGGACAGGAAAAGAGATTTAAACTGGCTTTAAGATTGAAGTTTACAGTGGGGCTGGGATTTATGAACTGGAAGTCAGGAAGTCACGAATAAATTTTGGGAAGAGATGGGAAAGAGAGATTCCAGGGATCAGCAAACTTCTTCTGTAAAGGGGCAGAAATGATTAAATGATTTAGGCTTTTTGGTTCATGTGTGCTCTGTTGGAACTCCTGAGCTCCGCAGTTGTAGCGAGAAAGCAGCCATAGACGATATGTAAATGAAACGGGCATGGCTGTGTTCCAATAAAACTTTACTTTTGAACACAGGCATTTGGCCAGATTTGGTGAGTGGGTGGTAGTTTGCCAACTCCTGCAATAGAATATTCTTGAACGTGGAGACTGGAAAAATAGAACTGTTTACGTTGTATATTCCATCAGCTCTAGCCTCCCTCCTTAAAAAAATCAGTTTCAATTATACCTCCAAATTCTCCCCAACTCCATCCCCTTCTTCATGCTGCTTTCTGCAGCCGTGCTGGCTGGATGGGTGCCCAACCTTATTTCCAGCTCCAGTTCCCCTCATCCACACACTCGAGGGATCGCACGTGCTCCATCTGCATTCAGTCTCTTGGGTAGATCTCAACCCGACAAAGTCATACATTTTTGTTTGTGTCAACATTTTTAGCCCAAGGTGTTTTCCATATATTGGGTAGCTAATCTAACTTCTTGAATTAAAAAGAGGAACAAGAAATGACCTTGAAAGACAGGAGGTGTACTAGTTTTGTCTGAAAATTATCTCAAACTTAGTGGCTTAGGACAACAGACATTTGTCACCTTGCAGTCTCTGTGGCTCAGGAGTCCAGGCACATTTTGGCCAAGTCCTCTTCCCAGGGGCTCACAAGGCTGCAACAAAGCTGTTGGCCAGCGGTCTCATCTGGGGCTTGGCTGGGGAAGGATCTGCTTCCCCACCAGCATGGTTGTTAGTAGCATTCAATCTGTTGCAACTGTAGGCCTCAGAGAGCTTCAGTTTTCTGGGTGTCAGCCAGAGGTGGCCCTCAGTCCCTTGCCACATGGATTTACTCAACACAGTTGCTTTCATCATCAAGTCTGCAAGGACAGTCTCTGGAGCAAATCAGCTAGCAAGATGGAATCTTCTACAACATACTGGAAGTGACATACCATCACCTTTGCTGTATTCTGTTGGTTTGAAGGAAGTCACAGGGCCTGCCCACACATAGGGAGAGTGGGTTGCACAAAGAGTGAAGACTAGGAGGTGGGAATCATGGGGTTCCCTGGAGTCTGTCTACCATAGATGGCAAGATCTTCAAATGGGTTCTGCAAAACATTTACTGAATTGGATTAAATAGCAACAAGGGGAGCGGTCCTGTGAGGCCCTCACCCCTCACCTGCCTAACGGAGTGTAAGTGGTGGAGACAAATGCATTCCTCTGCAGAATCTCCTGCAGGGGGCGTTGTCTCCATTCCTCCCTGTCCATGGCTGACCCAAACAAACCCGATTAGGAGTTTCCTCACAGGTTTTGCTTCATCTTCCAGGAAAATGCTGCTGCTTTTGAAGGAATTTTCAGGTTTCCATTTAACTGTAACTGTTCCCCATGGAAACAATGATATCCGGCTCCTTTATCTGGACAATCAAAATCCCAGACTGTCAAGTTCTTCTACATAGGGAAATTGAGGCACAGAATATTAGAGAAGTCTGGAACTTCGTTAAGAGTGACTGGTTCTTTCAGGAGGAGAAAATTGATGGAGAGCATTATAACTATTCATACAAATAAGTTACAAAAAGATTGTCTTAAAGAGAAACTCAAAGTCATTTTTTCTGACATTGACTTTTGGACCACTACCCATATTTTTCGTGAAAAGTATTTATTTTTCAATATTACTCTTTACAAAAGGAAGAAATTTGGGTATTAGCCCATCTATTAACACCTCGTAGAATTATTTACAATCAAGATGGACTGCTAATTCTTCTTTTAACCAAAAAGATGTGTTCTTGGCTTAGGACTTGCACATGCTAGCAGTAGTCTGGGGTATAGGGAAGGGATTACATCTGGAGCTATTCTGAACAGCAAAATAAACACCAGGCATGTGGGAAGTGTTTCAAATGAATCCTCAATGCTAGCTGGTGGAGCAGTGGCCCTAAAGTGTCAGTGTGCACAAAACCCGGAAGGAAATCTTGTTTAAAATACAGATCCCAGGACTCCGCCCCAAGATTCTGATTCCCTAAGTCTGCTAACATATTCTGGAATTTGTCTTTTTTTTTTTTTATAATAGTTTATTTTCAAATTGGTTTACATATAACACCCAGTGTTCATCCCAACATGTGCCCTTTTTAATGCCCATCACCCCCTCTCCCCCCTCCCTCATCCCCCTTACCCTCAGTTTTTTCTTAGTCTTTGAGAGTCTCTTATGTTTTATCTCCCTCCCTCTCTGTGTCTTTTTTTCCTTTCCCCTCTTCCCCTCCCCCTGGTTTTTGCTTAGTTTCACAAAGTCCACCTATTCGTGGAAACATATGGTATCTGTCTTTTTCTGACTGACTTATTTCACTTAACATAATACCCTCCAGTTCATGGAATTTGTCTTTTTAACAAGCGTCCCAGGCAATGTGTCACAAGTGGTACAGAGAAACCTGGAAGCCTCACTGCCTCATCTAACACCTTACTTGATATCGAGGGGAAGCTAAGGTCCAGAGATGCTGGGTGATTTGCCCAAGGTTGGGCATTTGCTAAGGATTAGAACTCCCTTCTCAGATTGGTAGCTCTCCGAAATTTCATCGTATCTCCTAGAAAGATTTCTTTTGATTTATATTTTGAGGAGAAGAGACATTGCAAGAAGACGGCTCAAAGTAGAACTTGAGGAAAGTCCCAAGATGATAATTTCATGAAAGCAAAACATTTTTTAAAAACTTAACTACTATTAGTTGATTCAGTGTCTGAATGGATTCCTTGCAAGTTGGTTGGAGTGACAGAGGGAGTCATAGACAGAGACACAAAAGAAAACAGGTTCTTTCTTGACACAGTGCACTTTGTCACTACTGCTTCCCGATTCCCTGTAGTGTCAACTTGGTGCCTATCAGAGATCCGGCCCTTGTCACCCATCAGTCTATTCAGCAGCAGGCACCCAGGGCCATGCTTGGAGCTGGCCTTGACGTTGCCCATGAATACTTGTCACAAGACTGGCAGGGTTGTGGTATGAAGCATTGGGACTTATGGTATGACCCACACTGTCAGACTACAGGTGTCAAGGATCCCTTTTGGGCTTGGGAATGCTTTGTGTCTAGCTTTATGTTCTAAAATGGTATTTCCCTCCCCCCCATTTGGTCTTAATTCTGAAAATCAACATATTTGACAGCAGAGGTAAAAATAAAATAGAATATAATTAATTGTCATATTGGGCGAAAACATCATTCTGGTGAGACTTTAAATCGGAAGTTAGTTATTTTTAGAAAGCAGAAAACATATGGCTTTGATAGGAAAAGTCAATTGGGCAACACAGTTTATTCCCTTCCTATAACCTCAGAGAAAACCTGAAGTGAATTGATCATCAGGGAAAGCACCTGGGAGCTTTGTGTGAACAGTGGTGCTCCTGGGACCTGTTTGGACAGGACTGGTGCCTGACAGAGAAGGAGCAGGAATAGCAAAGGGCCTGTGTCACAGTGCCTGAGAGAGGGCACCCTGAATGCAACTCACACACCCTGCTCTAGCTCCTGTAACACGGCACCCCTGCCTTTTTATCATCAGATGATAGAACCTTCTTTCCAGAAGATGGCAGAGCTCCAGAGTGACTCCTTGCCAAGTTGTGCCTCCTTCGAAGTCCCACAGTTCAAATGGGGCTCAGGACTAAAGGGTACGGCTATCCTGCTCAGTTTGAGTTGGACCTAACCGGCCAGGGGAGGCCATGCCTGCTCTCTCTGTTGTAATAACACTTGGCTAACAGCAAGATATCTCGGGGGTGTGGCAGAGCTGAGATGCGAGAATGATTCATGAAAAGACATCTCAGGCTGGGGCCTTGTTCCTATGGGATTCCCACGTTATGTGGGAAAATGTCGAGCACGCGGTACACAGCAAGGCCAAAGCCAGCTGCGTGGATTCCGTACTGTAAGTGATTGGCCCCTGCGGGCAGGCTAAGTGTCAGGGTGTCTGAGCGGCGACGCCCACGCAGGCAGGAGCTGTAAGGAGCTGCTAGCAACTATGTCAGATACCCATTTTTAGTAGTCATCTAGTTTTATATTTCCAGGATGAGTTAATCATCAAAAGGTTGGGAAAATTCAAATGTAGATAGGACCAATTTGTATCATATGTCCAATAGAACAAGCGAGCCTGAAGAGCATTGTGATAACCCATATTTGAGAGACAGCTGTATACTTTAGAGATAAGTTTTTGGAGTTGCTATCAGCGTATGTCATAAAACAGAGGATGGTGAAAATTTGGTCTCATGTTACAGTTCAAATTTTTTATGTTTAAAAATATATTTTAAATTAAAATTTTAACCGCGTAGTTTTTTAATGTGAGATTTGGAAACTGGATTGTAGCTCTTTGGCAAAAGATAATTTGAGTATTTAATCTAAGATCTGGTGTGATTTTGTTGTAATGCAAGCGTTGGCAGAAGTAATGGAAGTTGATCAGTTTTTTAAAAAGAAATTGAGTCTATTTTGCTTTACTCTAAAAGGCTTAGGGTGATATTAAAATGTGGCTTAGGACCATCTGTACTTCGCTATGAATATTTCCATTGTTTATTAGTGCAGGCCACTTGTTCGAGCGGTAGTATGCTGTTGGCTTTTGTTTTAAATTAATTTCGGTTATGAGCTAAGTGGGAAAGATCAAATATTTTTCTATATCTACTATTCTGAACCCTTGTTACTGATGCTCCATAAATAAAACTGACTGGTTGGCCAACTCAATGGAACTTACATACGAAAGTGGCCGCAAGATCTCAAACTTCTTCTTATCTCGGCCTAGATCCAAAGATGAATATACTGGATTCGAATTCAAATCTAACTCTTTTTTTTTCCCCACAACTGACTTTTCATATATATATTTAAGGCATAGAAAGATTTCTTTTTCAGTGGAACCGTTTCGGGGGGATGTGTGTGGAATTGGAGGATGTGCATGGACTTGGATGCGACTGCTTTCCTTCCTCGCTGGCGTGGATAATGCCTCCTTGGCTCCCATGCAGAGGGCAGCCAAGGGGAAGAGGGGATCTCCCCATCATTTGAGGCCCTGGCACAGCCCTTGCCACTTGGCAGGAGCTCGACAGTATTTGTAGAATGATTAAATGAAATGTTTGGTGCTTTCATTTTTTAATCAGTCAGCTGATAAAGAAGACGGAGGAACTTTGGGAGAAGGCGTGTAGGCATGAGACACCAAATTGTCTGTTCTTCTGTGGCTCTGTCCTCCCCAGCCCTAACACTCACTCCTAGCCTAGGGAACTATCATCAGGGAATATATTTAAAAGTGCTCCTGGAACCAACCTAAATTTCTTTCTCTTTAAATAGCACATACATATATACGTATATATACGAGTATATGTATAAAACACGTATATAATTAAATAATACATAATTTTATATATTTTCCTCCTGGAAAAGCAAACCATACGGAAAACCACAGTTTCCAAGTAGTCATGCTGCTTGCTTTCTTGGAGGCCTTAGATTCTTTGGTTGATGCTCATTAAAAAAAAAAATCTGACTGGATGATTTGGTTACTTCAAAAACTGTAAGGCCTGGGGTCCCAGCCCCTGTGTTCCTACTTTTCAATAAAAATAAGAATGCTCTAAAGAAAATAGAATGGTCTAGCCATCAATATTTGTGTCGTGATTCTCTTTCTCATTTTTAGAACAGTATTAAATGTGTATTACTTTTATGCATTGCAATCAATCAGGCAAGAACCCCAATAAATGTCATCTCCCAGAATGGGTTTAGGCTATGAGGGCCCTGCCAGGTTCCCATCCTATCAACAGCGTGAGAAGAGTTCCCAGGGTGTTCCGCAGGCTGGGAACCTGCCGTGCAGCTTTGTCGCCTGGCTGGCCCATCCCTGGGAGGCCACCCCACTAGCTGCCTGCAGCTCACCTCTTGGCGTCCTGGCCCAAAGAGCAGCTTTCCCACACGCGGCTCCTGACACTTGGCTTCCTGGGGATTGTGAAACCTGTTTACTGAATGTGTTTCTAAGCGAGCTGTGGATTATGCATTTCCCACGAAGCCCTGCCCTTTCTGTGAGGGTGGATAATTAGTTCATAGGGTTTAATTTTGCTGTATGGCCTGCCAAAGCTTTGAACGCTCTCACTTTCTAAGGGTTGTTGCTGGTCACCTTGAGGATTGCAGCGCAGCTGCTGATGGCTTTTCTCCTCTTGGGAATCAGATGCAGTTTGGTGGCCCTCGTTCGGTATGCCTTTATTTAACAGACTCACAGATCAAACCGCGTGTGTTTCACACCTTACAAAAACACACTGGCAAAGATAAAATAAGAATAAAATAATTGCCACTTGCTCTCACCAGATCTCCCTCCTCTCTTGTCTGTCTCATGGTCCTTTCTGTACTGCTCGGAGAAGACAAAACTCTGGTTCCCTGAGTTCAGAGTCCTGTGCTCTGGGAGGGGGATGAGGGCATCCTTGCTTATCTGACTCCATTGTGATTCATGGGTAGAATCCTCTGTCCTGTCAAAATGCTTAAGAATTTGTGGAAAGCACCCATCTGGGGATTGTTTTTTCTTTTTTTTCTCTTCAGAACTCACATATAACCCAATAAGCTGTGGGTTATGTGGGGACTAGCACAATCTAGAGAAAGCAGACATCTCCGGACTTATCAGTGTTTGAGAGATACACTTTGCCTTCTTTATCTTGATATGCCTTTGCCCTAACCTCAAGAAATCCACTCTCGTACCGGAAAACAGATGGCCTCCAGGAACTATTAGTCACAAAGATGAAACAAAACGTCAGCTGGAATGTACTTTCTATGCTTTGATTCCCCCCACTGCCCTTGGGCTGAAGGGTGCTCCTGGGGAAGGAGAGGGTGACCCGGAAGACCCTGGAGAGTCAGAGGGAGGGTATGCTGGAGGATTGGGGGTGGACACCAACCCAACCCAAGACACGGGAAGGCAATCCTTCACTCCTTCACTCATCATTCTGTATTCTGATGCAATATGTTATTTTTTTATTGAAGAACAATGAACAAAACACATGGAAGTAAAACTTGATTTTTCTCTTTGTGCTGGAAACGCAACAAAAATGGAATCGGGTTTTCTGGTTTTTCATATCGTCCTGCTGTTTCCCACCAGTTTTATCGATGGCCCTCTGGTTATGCATTTTTCCTAATAAGGCAGATGGTAGCTTATGTATGAATGACTGAGATTTTGCTGCTATTGGTGTCTGTGTCAGAAGAAGTTAGATGTTCTTTAGTCATGCCTTTTGCTTTTGATGTTACTGTCACCTCTGGTGACGATGTGGCTACACTCGTCTGTTCTCTCAGTGTCTGTGGAAGACATGCAAGCGACCAGGCAGTGCCCTAGGTGCCAGGACACAGCGAGGAACACAGTCACCCTCCTCCTTGTGGTGGCAGAGCTTATGGTCTGGTGAGGAGGAGCATGAACCGAAATGTGGCCAGAAAAATGTTTCACAAAGATGGAACTAAATGGGTATGCTCGTATTCTCAATTGTACGTCTTCTTCTTTGAAAATTAATTTGGGGTCTACATCATTTATGTACACAATATAATACAATAGTACACGTACATACATTCAAATGAATAATTATCTATATATTGTGCAGGTTAATTCAATTGGTTTTTACTGATAAATAATTAAGATAAAACAGACTTTGAGAACGTTGGTCTGAAGGATGGGCCATGAGTAAGAAAGTCAGTAAAAAGGCTGAAGGGCTTGGGATCATTTACCTTAAAGTAAAAACAGCTTTTACTAAGTCCTGAAATACATGCTATAAGTACCATGCTCACCTCACTTCTGCATCCCAGCACCTGCAGCTCCTTTTGCGTGGCGCATTCTTTCCCAACATTCGCACCTGATTCTTCCCTGGTTGGCTGGGCTGTCCTCCACAGAGCCTTTGCAGGCCCAAGCAGTGGCATGGGAACATCCTTCATGCCTCTCGTGTTCCTCCCTGAGGATAATGGGAGCCTTTCACGGCAGTTACTGCTGTGCCTGATGACTGGCTCCTAACTCTGCTTAGGGTGCCTCTCCAGAAGAGCATGGACTGTTTTGTATTGTTAGCCTCCGCTGCTTGGATGTCTCCCATTTCGTGAGAGGGTCTGCTGCTCTGTGCCTGTCAAGGGCCTGTGCGTTCTAGTTCCGTTTAGCTGGATAAAGCATTGAGGAAGACAGAGGGAGGCGGTTAGAGGGCATTGCCAGTCCAAGGATGAGGCCAGAAGGGAAGCCTTTATGGAGCTGGCTGTGAACTGGGCATTGAGCATCACACTTGGTAAAGGACACTCGTCACACACAAGCAGCATGCAGGCAAGCTGAAGTGTGGCTTTGTTGGGGAAATTGCTAGAGATGTTTGAAACCAAGAAGAATACAACTCAGTGGAAAACATCAAAGGGGGTATGTTCATGTTTGTCTCTTTTTTGAAGGCTTATAACACGAAGAGATAATATTAAGACAAATTTGGGATGAAATAGCACTTCGCCCTTTTGTTTGGTAAGGATTAAAAAGGTTTAGCTTTTCAAGTCCTTAGATTGAAAATTTTAGCTTTTTTGACTGCACTGACAGCTGTAGAATTCATGTATGTAGTTTATGATTTCAATTATTGGATCTAATTGCCATGCTTAACTCTAGGCTCTTGGCACTTTGACAACCTCCAGGTCACCTATTCAACCAGTAGCCTCTCGCTTCATTATTGTGTTTTTTTGTTTGTTTGTTTGTTTTTTTTACCTTTGTTTCCATCCTTTATTTGCCACAAAACATTCTGGGTATATGACAAAAGTGTGAGATAGAGAAAATCACTAGAGGGGCTTGGTGTCAGTGATGAGGAAAATGGAACCATAGGCACAGATAATGAGTCCCCCGGAGGCACGGCCCCATCTCTGAAAATATGTCTGCTTCTGTGTTTGTTGTTCCTTGTCAGCTTCTGGACCAGGGGGCGTCTTTGGAGCACCTACTGGCCATCTGTAAAATGGTCAAGGAAGATGGCATGATGAGGTGTGAGGCGTGGGAATGGCTAAGTCTTCCTCACTAGTTCACTCCAGGTTCCTGATGGGCCTGTGAGTTTTCATTGCCTGAGAGTTGCCCAGTGAACATGCCCGGAGGATGCCCTCCCTTGGGGACAGAGCCAGGACTTCAATTACTGTGACAACAGAGTCTCAAAGAACAAGTAAAGAACGTAACACACAACATTTCCTTCATATTTTCCTATAATCTAGTTTCTGGAAACATCTCTAAGTGTCTCCCTATACTGTTTGTCTTCTTCAGTGTGAAGGCAGTACACACTTCAGTACTAGAGAGGGCAGACCAATTGTCGTAATAAACAATTTCAATATGTCAGGGGTTTAACACAATGGTTACATCTCCCCATCCTATAGATTTGGGGATGGGAGAGGAAGAGGTGGCACTGGAGTGGAGATGTGGGTTGGGAAGTGTTTATTCCACACAGTCACTTGGGGATCCAGGCTCTTTTCAACTAGGAGATCAGCCATTGTCTAGGGCAGGGCTTCCCAGTCTCAGCACTACTGATATTTTAGGCCAGATAAGAATTTGCTATGAGGGGCTGTCCACAGAATTGCAAAATGTCTAGCAGCATCCCTGGCCTTTACTCAATAGTTGTCGGGACCACCCGGCCTAGTTGTGACAACCAAAATGTCTCCAGACATCCCTGTGGGGAGGGGGGAAACTGCCCCTAACTGAGAACTGTTGTGCGGGGCCTCAGCATGGCCCCCTGGTTCCTGTGCAGTGGCCAGCAGATAGGAGAAGAGAGAGCATGAGGGGTCACAAGGAAGGTGTGAGGAGGGCCAGAGCAAGAACTTGTGTGTTGCCCTCATTCCATTGCCCAGACACAATTCTATGACCCCACGAAAGAGACTGGGAAACACAGTGAATCTCTGAAAGAAACAGAAGGAAAATCATGAAAGATAGAAAGAATATTTTAACTTAAAATGACAACAGTACACACAGTTTATGAATGTATCAACTCTGTGCAAATGGTGTCTATCTTCATGTATTTCTGAGTTTTTCTTCCTTTTAAACTTCAGTTGTTTGGCTGATATGTTGTACGTACATTGTGTGTGTGTGTGTGTGTGTGTGTGTGTGTGTACACATTTAGACACAAATGTTTTTCTCCACAGAATTTCTCCTCACAATGTAATTATCAACTAAAGCAGCAGAAGTTGATATGACATCTAATAAAAACCAACCGAACCCAACAGTTGATCCTTCATGTTGGAACATGAATGGTAGCACATTTACTCACTGTAACAAATCCTTCAGAGACCTGGAATAGGATGATTCTGGACGCAGGGAGAAAGGACCTCAGGCAGGTTCTTGAGCCCTGGAGATTTCCACGTCCTCCTGTATGCGGTGAGGGAAGAAGGATTTTACGCACAGTATAAAATCTGTAAGGATGTGTGTTATTGGGAGGAGGATTGGCCAAAAACATGGTATGTGTGATCTAATGTATTATAATATTATATATGCCCTTTTAGGGGGGGATAGATGTGGCCCTTAAAAACATAGGTCTAAATATTGGACAAGTGACAACATTCACTGACTCTTAATGCCGTGCAGACTGTTATACTAGGTGTAGAGGCGGGTAAAAGGAAATAGAAGTCATGGCCCATGTACTCCAGGAATTTACAGGCAAAGAGATTATACACACATGCCAGTGGTGATGGTTCATTTTGGCTGACCGCCAGATGTATATACATGTGCAGTTTGCTCTATCTTCCCACATTTTCCACTAAGTATCTCACACAAAATAAGTAGGATAGTTTGAAAGAGTTTCTCCTCAAATAAACAAGTATTTTGTGTCCTTTATGATACATCCCAGACCACTTGGAGATTAAGCATGACTCTACATGGGCACAAAGAGATGGGTGGAATACTTTTTGAATAAACTGAATCACTGTGGATTATCAGTTGGATGGCTTTGGTTTCTCCCCACTCTCCTCCATCACGCAGAAGTCTACAAAGATCTTCCATAAGTCAGATTTCTGCCAGAACAGACAGCCTTAATTTTACAAGCTGCTTTGCTTGCATAGTTATGGCGAGGATCCATGGGAGCATGACTGAGAGGGTGGTCCGGGGTTGCTGCGGAAGGCTGCTTCTGATTTGAAGTTATTCGGGACTAGTTCATTTAGGAATGGACTAGGTCAGCTATGTCATGGGAAGGACTCTGCTTTTCCTCAGGGAAGGGACACTGCTCCTCTGGGAGCGAAGCTTGCTGCACAGCAGCGTCTGGAGCAGGGGACCACGCAGAGTCTTAGGGTTCTAAGCTTGGGTCTTGCTGGTCTTTGCCTTTGTGAAACAGGAACAAAAACGAAGGACTGAAGGACTGCTTTGGGTTTCCCCTCTTCTTTCTTTCCCATCCTCATCGATGCCGATTATTTAACAGTCGAGGTGGTAGAGGCAAGGTCCAGCAGGTCACACTCTTCCACCTTTGAACAGAACACACAGCACTGGGGATGTGGGGCCTCCATGGAGCTGGGTCACAGGCACTTGGGCTTTTAAGCACACTTGGTTATTTTGTTTGAATTTGTGAAGTGAAATAGTATAATTCTCACTCAGGTTAACATTAGTAAAACCCTTTCTATTTTTGGAATGTGAATTCCTTCACTTCCCAAGTTTCCTGTGATGCCGGATTATCTGTGTAAACTGATCGGTTCCCAGAAAGTCACCTAAAGAATAATCCGAAATGGAGCCCCTCTTCAAGCAAACTAGCAAGTAGTTTTGGGCATGGGTTCTAAGTTGTTTTGTTTTAGTCACACAGTGTTCAATTTTTTAATAGCCTTGGACTTGTGAGAAAAGCGGACATTTACGGAGACCCTGGACTTCTATAAAGCACCCTGAAGTGGGTTATCTTGTTAAAATCTCATAAGAAAACCGGTGAAATAAGTGCTTATTAATATCCCCATTCTATGGATGAAGAAACTGCAGTAAAGGAACGCAGGTTGCCAACAGCTACAGAGCTGGTGCGTCTAGGGACCAAAATCTGACCCCCGCTCCATGAACTCCAAACTTCGCTTACAGCGCTCACAAACATTTTGGTGATGCCAGATGGATGGGGCAAGAGCTCGAAGCTAGCCCCGCAATTACTTGGTAAATTAGTTCCTCCCACCCTCCAGTTCTACTCAGTTTCTCAACATTATTTTGTTCCTGGAAAGTTCTGGCTGTTTAGCAAATGTTTATACTTCCCTTTTGTTTCTTCATGAGACCATCATGAAGGAAGTGCATTCTTAGTGCATGAGGGAAGCCTGTGCCTTCTGCAGTTTCTCTTTAAATCATTGATCTGCATTCTTATGGGGGTCAGTGAGGGCCCTCCAGTAGGGGCACAGTGAAACCAAGGATGGCTGCAGAAGCAAAACTTTCATCTGGAGCTGACTGCTAGGAGTTGTGTCCCTCTTCCTCTCCCTCGCTCCCCACCAAATTCATATGTGGAAGCCTAACTCCTAATGTAACATCTGGAGATAATTAGGTTCAGATAAGATCATGAGGGTGGAGCTCCCAGGAGGGGATTTGTGTCCTTTTAAGAAGAGGAAGAGACTAGAGTCTTCTCTCCACTTGTGAGGGCACAGTGAGAAGGCAGCCATCTCCAAGCCAGGAAAAGGGGTCCTCGCCAGACTCAGGATCTGTTGGCACCTTATCTTGGACTTCCCAGTCACCAGAACTGTGAGAAATAAGTGTCTGTTGTTTAACTCACCCAGACTATGGTACTTACAGACAGCCCAAGCTGTCTTATGTTACTTAAGACAGTGAGTGTGATTCTGGACACTCAGGAAAGCCCCGGTTGTAACTATTAGATCCACACTGGCATTTAACATTAGCGTCACTTTTTGGTAGGCCCCGGTAACCTGTATTTTTAAAAAGCTCCCCAGGGCATTGTAAAGATCCATCAGATTTAGAATATATTCACCTAGGTCGGGGGTAGACAAATGTTTTTCCATAAAGAGGCAAAGAGTGAAGGTTTTCGGCTTTGAAAATTACTCAACTCTGATGTTGTAGCACAACAGTGGTCATAGAATCATGCTGTAAGTGAACGGACAGTTAGGTGTGGCCCACGGGTCACAGTCTACCAGCCTCTGGCCTGGATTATCAGTGTTTGTACTAGTCAGCTGAGGTTACTATAACAAAATGCCACAGACTGAGTGGCTTAAACTACAGACATTTAGTCTTTCACAGTTCTGGAGGCTGAGAGTCTCGGATCTAGCCCTGGCGGGGTCGGTTCTTGGTGAAGACTCTCTTCCTGACTTGTAGATGGCCACCTTCTCATTTGGTGCTCAAATGGTGGGGAGAAAGACGAATTCTTTGGTGTCTCTTCTTATAAGGACACTGATTTTACTGGCTCAGAGTCCCATCCTTATGATCTCATTTAACCTCAATTAGCTCCTAAAGATCCTATCTCCCAATACTGCAACACTGGGGTTAGGGCTTCAATGTATGAATCTGGGGGGTGGGGCGCACAAACAGTGATTCCTTATCAGTACTCTCTAGGCTACTAAGTACATGGCCTTTTTGAGGGTTGGGTTTGGGTTTAATAAGTTTTTACTCAACAGACACTTATTAAACACGTAAACAGTCAACACAACAGGTACTGGGTAGACAAAGAGGAAACGTCTCTGCTTCCAAGGAGTTCATTTACAACTGTCCTTCCCAAATGGACTGATTATCAGAATTTATCTCAGCCCTGTTAAAAAAGCTTCTCATTCATCACCCACACACCTAATCCTACTCTCTGGAGAGGTACTAGTAATCTTCACTTTTGTAAAATATTCGTCAGTGATTAAAAAGCAACTGGTCTGGGACTATGGATATAGGAAATGTTTCTGAAGTGACTAAGAGATGTACCCTACTCAATGTCATTCTATGATTCCTGTGGGAAGAACCCTTCACTTAGAATTGGGAGACCCTGGGGCGCCTGGGTGGCTCAGTTGGTTAAGTGACTGACTTTGGCTCAGGTCATGATCTCACAGTTTTTGGGTTCGGGCCCCGCGTTGGGCTCTGTGCTGACAGCCGCGAGCCTGCTTTGGGGTCTGTGTCTTCCTCTCTCTCATTTCCGTTCGTGCTTGCTCTCTCTCTCCCTCAAAAATTAATAAAACATTAAAAATTTAAAATTAAAAAAAAAGAATTGGGAAACCCATGTTTGAAACTTGGTCATTAGTTATGTGACTCTGGGCAAGGTATGTAACCTACCTGGACTTCTGTTTCCTCACATGTTTAGTTGGGATAAAATATTTATTTAGAAGGGTGGTCATAATAAAATAATATATGAAAGTATTTTGAAAATGAAAAAGGTGCATACAGTAATTGTTGTTGTGATATTATTGTTATAAGTCAAATCCAGCCTTACTCTCAAAGAATCACTGCCCGGCCTCCAGGTCAGACTGGACAACTATCTTGGTAAGTCAAATCAAAATGGAGTGGTGTTTTCGGATAGGAACAAGGGTGTAGAAAGAAAACGTTTCTACTTGCTTTATCACCCCATCTTCATTAGAGACTAATTCCAACTGAGGAGAGCTATTAACAAATATCATTTGCTGATACTTAGTATAGTTCTGCCAATCTTCAGACGCTTAACTGAAACACTACTTTCTTGTTCAGATTTCACTTTCCTATTAAATCTTACGCGGTAAGAACCAAAAATATGGAAAAGCCAGATGGGCTATTTGAAATCCTTACAGCTCAGAAATGCCTTTGTCCTCAGAATGAAGATTTTTCTACACCACTGGTTAGCAGAGATGGGCCCTCTGAGTATTTTGAACAGTTTGAAGGAAATCAGCCCCATAAATTCAGTTTCCCTCAACAAAACAGATTTGCTAACTCAGTTTTCCATATAAATCTATTCCCACAAGAGCTAATATCTTCTGTTTCTCCTGAATACCAGAAATTCTACTATCAATAAAATAAAAATGAGATTTTTACACTTTGAGTTAACATATCAGTATACATGGATGAATGACCTCCAGTGATCAGGGATTTAAAAAATGAAGTTCACTGAAGCAGCGTGCGCGCACACACACACACACACACACACACACACACACACTCCTATGCCTGAACAGTAGAGCAGGTGGGTTTAGGAGTATTTGGTCTGTAGGAAGAGAGGAAGCAGGCATCACCCTTCACATCACATGTAAACGGTTATAAAATGTCTGTGAAAATTCATCTGTGGTCAGATGGAAGCAAGGGAAAATGCCAGCATCACTGTAGGTCTGTTTGTTGTTTCTAAGAAACACAGGGTACAGTTAAGACAGAATTCTTGGTATACCCTTTTCAAGAAGTTATAAGAATTTTTAAAGTCCCAAATGTATGATTAAAAACCAAACCCAAACAAACAACCCATTGTTTTGCCCTGTTTCTAGACCTCCCTGTCAGGACTTCAAGGCAGCGCCTTGTATGCGGCCTTGTCTCCTGATGCCCAGGCTTTTGTGACCTGCCGTCCTCCTCCTCCTCATAGCCCTGGGCCCTGTGAGGAGAGTCCTGAGAGGGTCGGTGTCTTCCAGGATCTTTGCTGGGTTGGCAGGACCCTGGCACTGGCGCACTCCCAGGCCTGCTGCCTTCGGTGGTCCCTTCAGCCCCTAACACCGGCTGGACACAGGCAGAGCATAACCTGACCCTAACCTGCTTCTGACCCCAGGTCCCCGCAAGTAGGTCCCGGAATGGGTTGGGAGTTGTAGGAACAGCTCATAGGCAGGCACTGTGGAGGTTTCTTTCGAGCTGCTCTTTATTGGGTGAGCAGGCCTGCGAGGTGCACAACTCCTCTGCGTGCGGGGAGTGTTACGTGCTTGGATCCACCACTAGGGCCCCGAGGATCCACCCCTGAGTGCTCCTTCTGGTTCCTGCTGACTTCTCATCGCAGCTCTCTTAGCGCCGTTCATGCCAGCAGAGCCCACACATTTCCGGAACAAGACCAGCCTCCAGGCCAAAGCGCTCTTGGGTCACCAGGCAGTGACCGCCTCTCGGTACCCCGCACCCAGCGGAAAGCAAGGCTGGCGTGGCCAAGGGAGGGGACAGGGCCCGTTCAGGGTTAGAGCAGGCGAACCGCCAGGAAGCAGCCTGCAGCGGGAGGTGGACTCCCTCCCGCGCGCGGAGAGCCGAGGGGGAGCCCCGCCCCTGGTCTCCACAGGCGCGCGCCCGACTTGGGGGAGTGGTGATGACATCAGCCCGCCCCCTGCCGGGCGCGCGGGGCGGGGCACGGCGCGCGGGGCGGGGCGGCGCCGCTCCGGCCGGGCTCCGGCGGCCGGAGTGATGGATTGCGGTGCAGGGCGGCCCGCGTCCGCCGTGGCCGCCGGCGTCCGGCCCCCGGCCGGCCGGCTCCGCGTCGCCGGGCCGCGCACGCCCCTGCACCCGCCGGCTAGGCGGGGAGCCCGCTGCTCTTGGCAGGCGCTTGCGGTGCCTGCGTGCAAACAAGGCCTGCACTCTTCTCCCCACTTGAGAGGACTGGTCTCCTTCCCGGGCTTCTCTCTGCCGCACCGCCCCCTCCGCTACCCCTCCCCAGGCTCTCACAGTTAATTGCAATTTACTGAAAAAGCCCGCGTTGAGGCTTCCAAGCGAGGTTTCCCTCCCGAGAGGCGCTACTCCCCGCTTGGCGCCGCTTTTCCAGGCCGGCCCTCCTGGGAAGCTGGGGGTGGGGGGCGGGTGGTTCTGGGGAGGAGCGGGGCGCAGATGCTGCCAGCGCCGGCACGGCTTCCGGTCTCTCCATTCCCACCAGCCTCTCCGCTCCACGCATCTGTTTTCATTTTCCTAGCGTTTAAACTTGATTCTCCCCCCACCTCCGTGTCCTCCCACCACTCCCAGGAAAGACAGAAGATGGATTTCATCTGCGCCCTGAAAGAGGGCAAGGAGCACTCAGCGACTGAGGACGCCAGGGAATGCAAAGTGCAAACTGTCACCTGGGCTGCCTCCAGAGGAAAATAAAAGAATGCTACAAGGTTTAATTAAGACTCCACTCAGTTTTTCCCCCTTAAACAAGCTTTGCTTGTGGCATGTGAGACCCACGAACTAAATGGTTTCTTAGTGTAGTATCTTTTTCCTTTTTTTTTTTTTTAAACACTGTTAAGCTGTGGGATCCTGAGAAAGTGCATCACATGCCTCTGTGCCTCAGGACCTAGATCTTTAGAAGTGATCCTAACCCTGTTTACTCATGCTGCTGTACCCAATTCGCGACTGCTCCGTCGCATCAGTACAGGTTGTTGGAGAGGGCAGCAAAAAATATTTGCACAACATACTTCAACTTTCTCTCTTTAAATGGAATGTCCCAGGACTTGGAGGGAGGAAGAAGTGGAAGGTATCAGGCGGGTCCGACTCAGGGGCCTCGCATAGCCCCCACACCACAACCTGCTGGAGCTCTCCAGAGACACTCCCATCATGTCCCTTCCAGACACACGCTCTTCCAGTTAGAGGACAGTTGTGTTTCTATTAAAAAATTTAAAAATATAAACTTAAAGCTAAAGGGGGTAATTAAGCACTGTGGTGAAGTTTGAGTTTCTGGGGTGGGTGAGAGTGGTGAGAACATCTCCAAATCATATCATGGAGAGCTCCTGGTGTCTCTCCAAGAGAGGCCCCTGTGGAGGAAGAATTCTTGCCCTCAGCTCTCCCTTAAAACTCACTTCCCCAAGGATTTCCATCAGGTGGCTTGTGACTTCAGGGTCGCTCAGCTGGAGAACTCGCCTGTGCTTACTCCTTGAGATATACTTGGGGTTCATTTCCACTGGGCTGTGGCGTGGGGGAAATAACTGCTTTACTGGAACATTCTTGCAGCAAGGAGGAGGTGCCATGGCTGAGGTAGTGGGCTTTTTCCTGGAGTTGTCTATGAAGGCTATTTACTGTTCTTCAGAGCTGGTATAATGCCTTGACATGGTACTTCGAAAGGACTCCAAATATTTTTGGGATCAACGTCAAAATCTGGTAAAAACACAAGGAGTTCTGTTTTTCACTTGAATACCCTCTTTAGAGTTTCACCTGATAGGACAAATGCCTAATGCAAATTACCTAATACAAATTAGCTATAATGTGACAAAAAATAAAAGAGAATGAAAAATTCCGATTTGTGTACATGTATGTGTTTGGGTTTTTTGTTTTTCTTTTTTTAAGAGACAGAGTCCAAGAGCATGTGAGGCGGGGGAGAGGGGCAGAAGGAGAGAGAGAATCTTAGGCAGGCTACACGTTCAACGCAGAGCCCCACGAGGGGCTCAATCCCAGGACCCTGGGGTCATGACCTGAGCTGAAATCAAGAGTTGGGTGCTCAACTTACTGAGACGCCCAGATGCCTGCATATATGTGTTTGTATATAAATTCTAATTATTTTAACATTTAATGTTTTTATAGTGTTTTAGCCATTGTACAAAACACACATAACATAGGAGCTTTTGATAAGAAAACAACATAGAATGACTTATGGATTAAAAAAAATGCATTTTCTTTTCATCTGCTTTGATTCATTTAAAAGGCTTTGTACCCAAGAGCACTAAATGGTACCAGCATCTGAAGGCGACCCCTCATGAAATTGCTACGTTAGCTCAGTCTCCAAATCAAACATGCCCAGTAGCCCCCCTTGAAAAGGAAACCAAAAATGAGAATTTCCCCCAACCCCCTTCTCTTTCCTCCTCCTTCTCTTTTGTATTAAATATCATTTGAAACAATCAGCAACTTTTCTCTGGCAACCAGTAACTTGCAGGAAAGGAGAATGAACCGTTTCAGAACTGGGGAAGAAAAACATCTCTGTGACCCCTTTCATTTTCATCTAAAGAAGTGAGCCATTGAAAGTGTTAATGTGGCCATCAAGGTCTGAGTGCCTGCGGGCTCCTCAGTGACAGCTTTCCTCACGCCCGTGAAGGCAGCTTCAGAATCCCCCAGGGCCATGAAGTCAGCCTCTCCCCTGGCCTTCCATCTGCGGTGAACCCTGGAGAGGCTGACGTTCTCATCAATGCAGCACCTTCACTGAAACGTTGAATGGACAAGGAAAGAAGACTCAGGACTACAGGGAAAGTAAGCAACACAAACGTTTCTCAAAGGAAAGGCTGTTTTCAACTGGCAGTTGGTGACCCTTGCCTTGATGAGAAGTGAGGGCACAGTACGCTGTTTGTGAAGGGGAAACACTGCACCTTTATGCAGAGTTTGGGAGGTTAATAGGTCTGAGATTTATGGAAACAACGAGGGACTTAAAAATAAGAATAAGAAGAAACCGCCCCTTGCCTGGCCGCAGGTGCAGGACCAGTAGGGGCCTTTCCTCCCCCGTGGGGCTAGGAGACCTGCCTCCTGCAAGTCAGTGTTCAGTAATGCTCCGTTCTGAGGGACCTCATCTGACCCTCTGTGTATTGGGACCGAGATACAGTGAGGAGGTCAGGGCTCCACTTGGAAAGAGCGGGCTTGACGTCCAGAAACAGAGTTGGGATATGGAGGATTTGAAAGGTCCTAGGCCTCTGGGCGACAAGCCTTGAAGTGTTATTGCCACAGTCTCTGGAATCCACTCTGCTGCGTCTTTGTGTTCCCCGGTGTCTCAGTTGAGCTTGACAGGAAGAAAGATAGCTTTATTTAGAGTAACCAGATAATGGTTCTTCCTGGTGTTGCTCGGGTCAGTTACTAAACCTCTCTGAGCAGGGTTTCCACACTAGCACCAGCTGTGTGATCTCTGGTAAGGTTGCTAACCTTTCTGTGCCTTAGTCTTTTCCTGTAAAATGGACATAATGGCAGTGCCCACCTCATTTGGTTGCTATGAGGATTAAATGGGAAAATGCAGGTGTTTTCGTTAGAATTCTGGCTTGCAAACAACATATTCGACCTGTGGCTAACTTAAGCGGGGAACGGACTTATGAGAAGGCTACCGTGGAGAAGGCTGGAGAAGCAGGTTTAGAAAATGTGCAAGAACTGAGGAAGGCTGGACTTCGGTGCCCTGGGCGCTGGTTGGGAGTCCGGTACTGCTTCAGGACTGGGCTCCGTTGCTGTGGGGAGACTGGCTAGCTGTGGCTGAGAGGGACTCACTTCCTCCGGATTCAGTGGCTCATCTGAAGGCTAGGGTACAAGGCACCAGGGTGTGTGCTGAGGGAAAGTGGGACTCATTCTGGGGAATAGGATGAAGATTTAGATGCTGAGCTACTAATCATTGAAAAATATTCACTAAGGCTTAAAACGTGTAGAATACCACCTTCCAAGGGGCAAGCACCCAGTAGAAGCTAGGGGTTACAATGACTTATTTCTACATTCTGTGGAATGGTTATGATAACACCTGCCTGGAAAGACAGAGACCAAGTCTAGCACTTGGCGGGTAATAGTAATGATACATGCTTCACACATGGCAGCTGATATTATCATGAGAATAGTATAGATGAGTGAAATTCATGGATAAATTAAAATACTTGAGTCTGCTTAGCAGCTTCAAGGTCCTTCTCCATAAGTCATTTAAAAAAATCACTATAAAAGAGCAAATCGGCCACATTTCCTCTTCTTGGTTTTTGTATCGACTTCACTGTTGACACTTCTTGTAACCATACCCACCTCATAGGAGAGAAAACATTCAGTGCTCACCTGAAAGCTAAGTTTTCTCCTAAAATCAAATTCTAATGAAAAATGTACACATGACCTGGAAAAGTAGCATTTATTCATTTTCACTCTAGTTTGTAACCCTGAGCAAATGCTTATTTATTTATTTATTTATCTATTTATTTATTTATTTATTTTTGTGTAAAGAAACAGTGCCTTTTTTTTTTCTCTTTGAAAGAGAAAGAGAGAGAGTATGCTAGTAGGGGAGAGGGGCAGAGGGAGAGAGAGAGAGATAATGTTAAACAGATTCCACACTTGGTGTGGAGTCTGACATGTGGCTTGAACTCACGACTGTGAGATTGTGACCTGCACCGAAATCAAGAGTCAGACACTTAACCGACTGAGCCACCCAGACACCTCAAAATGATTATTTTCAACTCAGAGGATTGTATATTGTCTTAAAAAAGAAATCGGAACGGCGTCCCTCTACAGAATTTTCAAAAGGCTGGAATTGTGTGTTAGCAGTTTTTTTAGGTTTTTGAGGAGAGTGAATGAACAATGAAAGATTTTATGTATTTTATATATTTCTTCAGCTTCTTATTAAAAATGTAACCTGCTATAGTCAGAGATCAAGATCCAGAGGAAAGGAAACGGGTCTGCAGTATTTATTCCCTTTTCTCTCTTAGATGGTGTCTTTGTAGAAGGAAACCACATCATTTGCAAGGTGCCACTGTTCCATAGCGATGGGAACATTCTATGCCCCCTGTAATGATTCGATACGTTGTATGCGTTTGTTTAACCTCTTTTGTCCCCTTTAAGATCCACAAAGACAGCAGCTGGTGACATTTTGTTTGCCTCAAATCCACTTGGAGCGGGGGTGGGGGGCAGCTGTAGATTAGCCCTTGGACTTTTGGGCTGGGACACCAGGCTGAAGCATCAGATTTTCTGTTTCCTTGTTATACAACCTGTGCAAGTGACTTCAGCTCTCTGTCTCAGTTTCTTCATCTGCAGTGACAGGGGTAATACTGTGATCTGTCTCCTACGGTACCTTAAAGGTTAAAGGAGGTAAGGATGCCTGAGAACTGCCGAGGACAGTGGAAGGCCAACAAGCAATGCTAGCCGTGAGCCGGTGGTCCCCAGGCTGAGTTGCAGGTCATCTGTCTGGCAGTGAATGGGTCTGCCCACCCGAAGATGGAAAACTTTAAAGTCACGTGACCCCAGCTGAACTATCAACACTGCTTGCAAATGGTCTGTTCGAGGCACAAATATAAAAGGTTCAGGATTCAGGAGGCATTCTGGAAACAAAACAATGGAAAACTTGAGACAGGCCTTGTGAAATACTCAGGTCTGGATCCTGGTTTTGAGGAGTTAGAAAAGCTGACTTTGACAGCATGTTCCGCTCAGGACACAAGTTTGTTTATAGCGTTCACTTGAAAGCAGGCCCGTGATACTAGTGGTTTTGAATGACCCTGCACACTTGAGCTCACTTGGGAAGGGGGTTTCTGCCCATTGGCGGCAGTGACATGGAGATGCTGAGAACGAGGATATTAAACAGAGAAAGCTCATGTTCTTTTTCTGTCCTGGCAGCTGCTCACTCAGGGAGACGGCTGTTGGAAAGTGGGCATTGCTTTTCCAAAGTGGAGCTAGGTAGAGATAAACGGACGATGAGAAAATGGACACTTTGAATCACGGGCGTCCTGTCTCACCTCCCCACCCTGCATTTTAACAGGGCTGTAAGCATGGTAAGACCCTAATTAAGGTTTTATAAGTAAATTTGACTCTGAAGCGACAAGATAAAATGCGGCTATCTGCTTGTAAACCCAGGTCCGTGTGTTCAGATTTGGATTTCTCAAGTTCAGGACCCTCCCCAGGATTCTTTTTCAATATGCATTTCGTTTTTCATTGAAATGAAAGCCGCTGAGAGATTTGGACAGATAGACGGGAGCCTCATTACACCTCTACTGGCCACCAACAGCGCGTAAAACTGCAGAGTGCAACAGGTGAGAGTTGGCTGACTCGGTTGGGTATTTGCTGTTCTGTGAATCCAGCATCCTGCCCATCTCATGTGCATGTGCACATGGGGTCCACATCCATTCATTTTTGTGGAGGCTTTATGAGTTTGATCTGTCTCAGGGTCTCCCGTCTTCTCGTCACTTGCTCCTATATATTATTGAGTAGGCTAAATGAGATCTTTCTGCAGCGCCTTAGTTCCAACATTTTTCACTATTTTCTTTGCATTGAGTACAAGAAGAAGTGGGCTTTGGGCCTCTGAATACCCATGCTAGAAGTACAATGTGTTCACCGTCCTGTGTTTGTAAGTAGTCTAATGGTCAGAATACGCTGTAGAAAAGTCTTTCGGGAAAGGGGAGAAGATGGCAGTAAGTTGGCAGTATTAAAGATGGTACCTTCATGGAATAAACATCCAGGCGGAAACCACAATATTGACCACAATGGGCTGGACCGCAGACCACAAACCAAGAATAGACAGGTGACCACTTCCTGAATGCCGAGGCTCTGCTTGCCGGGGCCGTGGCGGGGGAGGCAGCTGTGCACAAAAGTGCACGACTCACCTGGGCTTTTGCTTGTGCAGGACGCTCGGGACTGGGAGTCTGCTAACACCTGGGTTTCATATTTCTCCTGGGAGCAGCTGTTCACACAGGGCAGGAAAGAAGACAAGGGGGCCCCCTATCTCACTCATGCTATATTGCTTCCAACTCGGGAAAGGAGGCAGCCAGAGGAGATAGATGTAAACCTCAAGTTATTTTTTTCTTTGTCACGGAAACATGTCTTATCTATGTTCCATTTGGATTGTAAATTAGTGTCTAGAAGAATACACGACGTGACTCCCTATTCACGTGAACATTATCAGCGTGCTTTGCACGCTCTTGGGAGGAGTCTCATACTTTAGGCACAATGAAAGCATTCCTTAACTGTTACCACTGAGGCACTAATTTAGTATCTCTGTGCAATTAGATTTGGCTTGACACGGGAATTCATTTCTCAGCAGGATTGCTCACTGAATTACTTTATTGTCTCTTTGTTCGTGTAGTGGGGTCCTTTCATACCAGCACAGAGAAAGTGCTGCTGTAGGGTTAATCCAGCCCCAGAGACAAGAAAGTCACTGCAGGTTTCCTTGGCCTTTTTTTTTTTTTTAACCAGGTCTACTTCCCTTCCTACTGTTTGGCGGGAAAGAAGAGTCAATAATAAAAACCTGTTATTGCTTTCAAATAAAGAGAACATGAAAACGTGTCGGCTGTGGAAATTCATACTCGACAGTGAACACTTCCTTCCACACTGCAATGCTGATCCCTGGATCAGGCTTCCAACTCCACAGGACTTTTTCCCCTTTGTCGTAGGAGTTCGAGCATCAGGATTTTTTCTGTTTTTTAATGAGACAGGGAGCATTGTTTAGAATATAACTGTGATTCACAAACACCTGCTCACCCTCCCACACCGTACGTGCATGTACAAGTAAATTTTTCAGCAAGTACAGGTCTATTTCTCAATTGCTTCAACAGGTAAAAACTGGCAGAATTTTCTGGCATAAGATGCACTCTAATTGTCCTTCTAGCTGATACCTGTTCTGGGCCGCTCCAAGTGGATTTATTATAAAGCCCTCCTATGATCATCCAACTATGAAGCATTCCAGTGGGCTTGCTTGTAAAGCTCGGTGGTGGCACAGACCATATAGAAGGCATCAGAGAATTACAAAGTCGGAGGAAGCACTGTGTGGCTGCCGTTGGCTTCCCAACCACCCTGGGCAGAACAGGTGTATGTGAAGGTGATTCTTACTCCCGGGAGACAGTGCCTCGGGGCGCGGCAAGTCACAGCACGCAGACAGGTTTTCGGGAGTGAGGTGTAAATTCCGAAGGTTTGGGTTCAGTTCAGATAAGCACCTACATGCTTGGATCTTCAGGAGAAACCTGTCTGAAATGCCTCCAATAGCCTGTTACGTTGGGCTGGAAATCTTGCAGGAACTCCATTTCTCCTGAGGTTTTTGGTACTTCCTGTAAGAGTCAGCCCAGAATAGCCTTTCCACGTCTGAGCCAAAGATGGAAAAGTAATGAAACAGCCTTCTCACTTTCTATTGTTTTGTGCTAAAGGATTGTGAGTGTTTGATGGTCGCGAGTGCCTTACACAGCGATGAAGTCATAGGAAAGTTCAGACATTTAGGCTCCTGTTTGGTTTGGGAAGTCTGCAGGGCAGCGCTGGGAGTGGGCTCTCCTTTTATGCAGACAGTGTGCCCACGTACAGCCCTCTCCCTGAAGGCGGTTGTTTTTATTTGCAGAGAGGGGAGAAGAGGCAGGGCTGTATGGTGGACCTGCACTTGTGCCGGTGGCTCCGGTTTCCAGGAGTTGCTGGAACGATTGTGCTGAGCAGCAAATCTGAGTTGATTTCCTGGAGATCCTGCTGCTTCGGGCAGCACAAAGAGGTGAGCCGCTTCGGCTGCCGCGAGCTGACCGGGCTCTCTCCATGCCCCTTGCTGCTCTTGAGAGTATTACGTGAGGGTCCACACTCGGCCTTTTCCTGCAGCAGAGGCAAAGAGCTAAACGGCTACTTAGGCCAGGAGCAAAACTGGATGTTTTCCTGCCCTGGAAAGAGAGACGCCATTACATTCGGCATACTTGTAGCCTAAGACAGGCTCCACAGAGCAGGCTCTTTTAGGGAGGTAGCAAGACCACAGAACCCAGACCTTCAGGGTGACAAGGCCTGGTCTGAGTGCATCCTGGTGCACTGTCTCGTGGTGAGCCGTGTGACAGTTAGCGCCTTGATGGTGGATCCAGAACTTAGTTGCACATTAGCTTCCTCATGCTCCCCTCTCCTTCCTGACCATCTGATTTTCAGAGTGGACAAGGGCTGGTAAAAGCGAGTCCTCCAGCCACTTCCCGCATTCTCTCAGTGGCCCGTCCTGTTGCTCATTTTAATACAACATCAAACAATTTGGAAAAGGTTTTCCACGGAGGCCATGTTGGATCAGAAGACCCGCCCTCTGGGCTTTCCTGTCTGGTCTGGTTCTTTCAAGGGATGGAGAAAGATGTGGAATTCAGGGCCTTCGGAGGACCCCCTTACCAGGGCTTGGTGATTCAACTCAGGAGGCTGGCCCTGTGCTTAGCAAGCACCCTGCTTTGGTACAAGGAAGCATTGCCTTATCTTAAGGGCAGGGTGGCTCAGCCTGTGTTTCTGCTGGCCCACGGGAAACCTGCTGTCTGGGGAGACCTGGGGTGGGGAGCAGCCCCGGAGGCTTTGCCAGGCTGAGCAGGTAGGATTGCAGCATCCATTCAGAGATAAGAGGTTCTGCCCCCTCCTTCGGGGGACCCCAGCTTGTCTGCAGTCCTGGCCCCTGGCTGTGGAGAGGCCAGCAGAGAGGCATCTCTTGATGGTGGGAAGTAGAGATGTCTAAAGCTGAATGATATGGAACATTTGGAAATATTTGAAGAAAAGATCAAAGCCTGTGAATTTAATTACCCAGCCCCACCTACTTAGCTCCTGCCTGGTTGTTCAATCTTCCGTGCTGACAATTACTGATGGGCTGTTGTCCTCTGTGCTCCCTCCCCCTGGCTGGGCTGCACCCTGGGGCAGCAGGTTTTCGGAGATTTGCAAGGGACAATTAATGACGGTCAGCAGTGGGGGGACAACTGCTGTAGTGGAGGGACAGAGGCCTTGTTAGGGCCTCTGACATATTATGGGCTTGTGTGAGCTTGTGAGCAAAAGTCTTGACTTTTCAGAATGCTGAGACACCAGAGGGACCGACCGAGTACTGTCTGCTGGACAAACCTCAGAGGTATGAGTGGTGAAGCATCTCCAGCAAAGAATGTTCTTTGGCCAGAACTAGCTGGGGTCACAGCCAGTGAGGAGGTGGGGTTACAGCCTCGTAGGGCAGGGCTCTGGGTGTCAGTGCCCAGGGCTGGCTGCGATCGGGCTCAGCCCATAGTAGGGCATGTGGACGACTCTCCCTGCTCTGCACCTGGACTCGGAGTTGTCCTGGTTTTTCTGGACTCGTCTGTTCTACCGAGATGCTCCCCCTATCTCAGAGCAGAGAAAATGTCCCGGGGAGGTTGGCAGGCAGGCGGCCTCTGGTGCCCTGTGGAATGGACACCAAACTTTATAAATGACCTGAATACAGCATACCCTTCACCCAACTATCATGAGAAAAATATGCCCAGAATCTGTAACGTGATTCTGTTTAGTTTGGTCCTCAAACTTTGTAGAGCACTTTGGTGAGAAGAGAGAGAGAGAGTGAGAGAGGGAGAGAGAAAACCAATCATGAAATGATACTTTTGTATCTTTTGGCTAATGACTATTTGTAAGAGTAAAAGTTGTTTTGGTTTTTTGTTAGAGCTGACACAGGCATTCCATGGAATGTGTGTTTACAAGTGCTCATAGTCTTGTACTGCTCCTCACATCTGCTTTCTCCATGGGCATTGGCCATTCTGTGGGGGGTTGAATGTAGCAGATATCTACAAGGCGTGTCCTGGGTTTCCTCATCTCCAGCCCATTGTTGACTTTATGTACTGGTTTCATTTTTCTGTGTGTCTCTCTAATACTTTGCTCAGGAAATATATTCTAGGTCACCCCCCACCCTGAGGAGCTTTTGGGAATGTGTTTTATGGGCTTCATTTCAATGTTGGTTCTTTAATTTTCTTTCCTTTCACACTGTCTCAAGGCCCACCCATTTTGTCCCCCTCCCTCATTTTCTGGGCATCTTAAGGTTTTGGTTTTTATATGCAAATCACCCTCATCTGTTTTGTATTCTGGAACTCTCTTTAACTACCACAGACTTTGCTGGGTTCTGGGACCCCAACAGGAAACAGAGTCTTTCCCAGGCCCAGAGAGCTCTTGGGGAGATGGAGGAGGAGTCCACTCTGAACATGCAGCCAGGAGTGCTGGATCCACCAGTGGCCTCTGCATAGCACATCAACTAAACACAACACATCAACTAAACACATCAACCAAACTAAACTAAACACGCTTGACAGAAACCCCAATCCTTCCTCTGGGAAGGAAGTATTCTCAAATACTGTATTATTTTTGTAAGCAGCATTTGGGAAGATCTGCATTTATTTTCGAGAGAATTTCGCTAGCCTCGCTTCTCTTCTGAGAAGCCTGGGGAAGCTAGGGAAACCCACCAACCAGACTGCAGCAAGTTGGGGCGTTCTTGCAGAAGACATGAGAAACCCAGGCCACTTGCCTTGTGACCCTTCCTGGAGCTCAGCCTTGTTCAGGTCCCATTTGGAGGGGGGGGGGCAGGGCAGTGCATGTGATGGTCTGGGCCCTTCTCCAGCTCACCATTTAAGTCTCTGCATCAAAAAAGGACCTAACCCTGGGCCCTTGCTTTTAGTTCTCACATTCTAGGTACACGTGGATGGGAGGGCAGCCCCAAGGTTCATGGCGCGCACTTGTCCTTCTCATGCTTTCTGAAGCTTTTGTTTGTTTATCCGTCACACATAGTCTGCTGCTGAGGCAGCCAGAGTGGGGTTCTCGCTTCTTCCTTTTGGTATGTAAAAAGCGCGGACATGCCATGTTTATTATTGTGGAGTTTTTCTCAGCTAAGATGAAGACATATATCGAGATGGGTTTTTCTCTGGGGACTAAGTTCAGATATTTCACAACCTATAAATAATGGTCTAATGGTCTTTATCATGAGACACATATTCTCTATTTCTTATTTGTGAATAATTTTCCTTATTTAATGTGAATAAAATGACTAACATACAGTTCGTGGGCTCAGTATCTAATCCTAGCTTCTTGACCTAATCTCACACACCGTTGGCACTGAGAACATTTCTCTTGACATTGTATTAAAATCTTTGCAGAGTCCTACTGTGTGCTTACCACATGCTGCAGAAGGTGGTGGGGATGGCCTTGTCAAGACAAAGACCAACAATGTCTGCTTTGGGTTCAAACACAGCATTCTTTCAGTTTGGTCTGAAATGAACTTGTGTAACTACCATTTGTGTAGCTTGAATTAGAAAGCCAAAGGAACCTTAATAAATCATAAAGCCATAAATTAATTTCTCCTGAATAACCTTAATTCTAGGTCTTTTAAAAACTCACTGGCCATTCAATCTCTGGCTTGGAACTTCTATTAGTTTTTCAAACATAATACATCATACTTTCTGGAAAAGAGCTGTGTGCAATGGCTACTCTGACCTCCCAGATTTTGGCATCTCAAAACACCTAGAGGCATGTCTGAATCAAAACTTGTACAGCAGACTCTTTCCCTGTTAGAGAAAGACTGCTTCCCCTAAAATTCACATGTTCTCTCTAAAACCATGTGGTATCTATGTGAATCAGTCATTTTGCAAAAGTCATGATTTAATTTAATAGTGTTGATTTGGGTTGCCCTGACCATACAAAACGAACATATTCTGAGCTCTAACATGAAATTGGAGGCTTATGTCGTCTTCACCTTATTTCCATAACTTTGCAGACTCAGATTTGGCACAAAGGAAAATTGCCAAAATACAAAACATTTGGGGCACAAGAAAACTCAGGAGGCATTATTAAGTATTTAGCATCTAAAGGTTCCAGATTTTAATCCAACATATTATTTACAAATGTTTTGGAGCCAGACAGACTTGGACCAGCATCTCACCGTTGTCACCATTAGTCATGTCACTGAGAAAATGCTTTTCTTATCCAGGTATCCTCTTTGGTAACCTGAAGCAAATAGGCATCTACCTCCCAGGACTGTGCGTATAGCGCCAGTGTCTGGCACACAGTAGGTGCTCAGTGTGGGCAAATTTGACTAGTTGTACCATTTTTTCCCCAGTTTCTTTCTTGTATCCATGTGGTCTACCAAATTTAAGAAATTGGATCTCTTAAATATCAATCTCCATATATTCACTGTCAGGGGAATTTTTCTCCTAAAAAAGGAGGGGAGATGGGGGCATGTTGGAGATTGAGGGTATGGAATAACGATGGGAGGAACAGAAAGTTGGATCAGGCTAAATTTATTGATATGGGCTTATTAAGCAGATGCTGTGCATTGGTGAGTTAGAAAGGGCTCTAACAGTTTCTTTCTCTGGTTGACTGAACGATGGACCCCAAGATGGCCTCCAGCGAGTGAATTGGAAATGCTAGACACACCTGGGTTTGCTGTCAACTTAGGGAGATTGGGATGTCAGAGTGGATTTGTCATTTGTCACCCATGCTGGGAGGGTCCAGAGGCATCCATTTCATGACCATGAGAAATAATTTATGCCGGGAGCCTGTCACTGTTGAAGAGCTCTCTCTGTGTTTGCTCTGCTCCGTAGGCCAGATCTCAGCGGGAACTACAGCCACTCAACCGGAAAACCTAAAAGCACTGGGGGTAATTGGATCCTGAGGCTGCCCGGGCCAAGAAGTGGCCCTCAGCCACCAAAGGCAAGGAGAGTGTGGTGACCGTCATGGATAGTAGAGTCAAAGCAGTTATCAGAATGATCTGATTGTGTATTCCTATGGCATTGGCTCTTTGGTTGTGGTGTGCCTAGAGGTGAGCTAGACAGGAGACCTGTGAACTTCTTACTTGATCTATGGATGAGCTGAAAAATTCAAGGTCAAGTGGACAAAGGTGTAAGCTGAATTTTGAAAACAGAGAGTCACAGCCCCTTAACTGATTCTCGCACTTGAGTTAGTTCATAGAAGCAAAACCCCTTGAAAGGAAAAGGAGGTGGGGTCCTTTCCCTGGAAGGACCCTGGTACACTGCCACCGGTGAGTTAGAAAGGATTCTAATATTTTGTTTGTTTGGTTAATTTTATACCATTAATCTTTCTCTTAGCCTTCCCCAAGGTACATGCAGCCTTCAGATTTGAGCTGCAGATTAGTCTCCTGGGTCTGTAGTCTGCTGGCCCACCCTGTGGATTTTGGACCTGCTGCCTACATAATGAGGTGAGTCAGCTTCTTATGATAAATGTCCCTCTCAACACACATCCTGTTGGTTCTGTTGTCTGGAGAACCCTGACTAATACAGATGTAGCAGAGTTATACACAAAGCTAGGGGCCAACTACTAGTGCCCATCACCCCATACTGAGAGTGCGTTCATATCTGGCTCCATGCACTGGTGTGGCCCCTCTCAGACTCTCTCCGCTTGACAGCCACCACCTCCTTCGGTCCCTGTGCGCTGTGGCCTTTCCCATGGTGCTATGGGCTTCTCAGGAGCTTCCTCTTTGCTCTTCTTCATTATTTTCACGGCATGTATCATCATACATGCATTCAACATACTATACATTTTATTGGTTAATTTGTTTTTTATCTGGTTCTTAACCACAGACCATAAGCTTAATGAGGATAGTTTTTTTTTGTTTGTTTTGTTCACTATTGTATCCCCAGTCTCTAGATAGTGCTGGATACTTAATAGGTATATTCACTATTAAATGAACAAATCCTCTTTTGTGGTCATAATTTCTCTCGACCAGAGACCAAATTCCCCCCTTCCTTCCTTCATTCATTCGTTCATTCGTTCATTCATTTGTTTGTTCTCTCTTTCTTAGATATACCAGGCTTTCCCTAGAGATCAGCTTCTCCTACAGGTCTTTTTTCTTTTTCTTTCTTTAGGCTTAATTAAATCTTTGTTCAAAACTCTTAGGGAACCAAAATATAGACACCTGCAAAGAAGGTGAGTTATGACTGTTTGAAAGGCTATCATCAAAAAAACAAGATACAAGCAATGCTGGCATGAAGTGGAGGAGGGAGGGGAAATTGGAGAAAAGTGGTCAAAAGGTACAGATTGCCAGTTATAAAATACATAATTACTAGATAAATAAGGGACAACACGAAGACTATAGACAGCGAACACTGCTCTATGGTATACAGGAAAGTTGTTAAGGGAGTAAATCCTAAGGGTTCTCATCATGAGAAAAAAGTAATTTATTTTTGGCATATATGAGATGATGGTTATTAACTAAATTTATCATAGTAATCATTCTGTGATATATGTAATTCAAATTATTAAGCTGTACACCTTGAACTTGTATAAATGTATATAGTGCTGTAGGCCAGTTATGTCAATAAAACTGGGGGAAAAAAAAGGAGGTGACTACAACACTGTTTTGTAACTCTGTTTTTCTAAGGGATATTTCCTGGTAATTCATCACCTCTTAACACTTGTTAAAAATCATCCCCAATACACAAAAAATCAACTGCGTCTCTATATACTAACAGTATACAATCTGAAAAGGAAACGAAAAAAACAATTCCATGTATAATAGATCACAAGAATACAGTTACTTAAGAGAAACTTAAGGAGATGAGAGACTTGTACACAGAAAACTACAAAATATTGCCAAAAGAGATTAAAGAAGTCAGACATAAATGGAAGGACAGCCCTGTTCACGGGTTAGAAGACAATATTATTAAAGTAACAATTTATTGTTAATAAATTGAATAAAATATGTCAATTCTACCCAAAACATATAATGTAATCTCTATCAAAATAGCAATGATTTTGCAGAATGGATAAACCAAATATGGCATATACATATAGTGGAATATTGCTGAGCCTTTAAAAGGAATGAAATTCTGAAATGTGCTACAGCATGGATGAATCTTGAAGACATTATTTTGAGTGAAATAAGCCAGACATAAAAGTACAAATACTGTACAATTTCACTTATATGAAATATCTAGATTAGGCAAACTCATAAAGACAGAGAGAATAGTGGTTGCTGGGTGGAGGAAAGGGGGACTGGGGACAGTTTCAGTTTGGGATGATAAACGGTAATAATGGTTGCACAATAATGTGAGTGTACTTAATGGCACCGAACTGTACACATCAAAATGGTAAAAATGATAAATTTTATGTCATGTATATTTTACCACAATTAAGAAAGAGACCATCTTGTTACTGCACAGGAACCACAAGATCAATGCACAATGCTACATCTCTTAGTGTTCTGCCCACCACCAGGGGGGAAGTTGGTCCAAATGTAACTGATGACACATGTGCGTGGTGGGAGGCCACAGTGGCTTCTGGGAGCCATGGGTTCATTCTAAATAAAGCAGATTCACTAAAGGAAAAAAAATGAGCTGCAATTGCAGAAAATGTTCCTGAACACACGATTATTGTATTAAGTTCCCTTGAACCACGAGCTCTTATTACATGAGTCCTTTGCCCATGTCTGGAACTCTATCTTGTGGTCAAAAAGGGAAAATTTTGTTAAAACTCTGAGGATATATATTGCATATAAGGAGAAAGAGGCCAATTTTTAAAAAGTGTCTCAAATCACTTGAAAAATAGCTATCCCTGATACCCTCAGAGAGACTGGGCAGCAATCACCGTACGGCTTTGACTAACAACCCCCTCTTTTGTGTGGGCTCTGTTTTAAACCACATGGCTTTAAGGTTGCAAAGTGGGTGTGGCTTATAAATACCCAAATTACAGCAGCAAGTCTGCATGAATGATTTTTTCCCCTTTGTAATAATAATGTCAGGACTGTTATTACACTTGGCTCCGTGGGGGAATTGGAAGTGTTTCTCTGAAGGGAAGTGCTTCCAGCTCTACAGCTCTTTCAAGAGCTCCATTCCCATGTACTTGCTGGAAACTTTCAGGAAACCACATTCCTTTTCACGTCCCCATTTAGCAATGTGATCTCTCCCAGCCAGAATGCTTCCCAGACCACCTCATCAACCAGGCCTGGGAATGGAATGCAACCATGAGGGGCTACGCATTGGGGTTTAGGTCTTGTTTCCATGTTGTGTTTGTGAGTAAGAGAGGAAAGGAATGATTTTTTTTCTCCTGAGAATATTTTGTCAACCCTCAGCATATTTCAAAGGATTCAAAGTCTTTAATGAATCAAAGGATTCAAAGTCTCTAATCTGGGGACGAGGGCTGGTGGAACCTGAGATGACAATGAGATCAGATTCAGTCTCAAAGTGGCTGGAGTTGGCGTGGATTTTAGGTCAAGAGGCATTTGACAAGTGTCAGGAAAACCCATAAGAATCTTAATGTAATTTTCTGTAACTTCTTTTGGAAATGATCAGACCAAAAGAAATTAACTGTAAGAAAAGTGATCCCTTATTTTAAAATTCAGTGAAAAAAGGGGTCGGAGGAGGAGGGAAGGAGAAAAAGAAAATAATCAATTTTTGCAAAACAAGGTACGGATTGTGAATATTATATGATTTTGGATGAATTTTTACTTTATATATTTAAAAAATAGGGGAAAACAAAATTCAATACAAAGAAAAATATCCAACAAATTATTACACAAGATCCTATGTCACCAGTAGCTGATGCTATGGAAACCTTTGGCCATAATAAAAGGTCTTTACCCCACGGGGAACAGTCTCAGTGGGTTGGTCCTTTGATTTTGTGTTGTTTTTAATTGGGCAAGTGTTTGTGGGTGTTTTGGTAGGATGAGAGATGAGATGGTGGAAGTAATAATATTCAAAGGGACAGCAATATTTGATTTTTGTCAGGCATGTATTCAACTACTTAGTTTCCCATACAGTATACAATTAAAATTTGTTTTCTTCCTGACTAAAATCTGTAAACTGAGATCATGTTAGTTGTCAATAATGTCTAGGTAGCAACAGAAAATATGGGAAGAACCCCATTAGTACCTAAAGTACTACTCTCTGTGGTAGGTATTTTGAATGGACAATCTGTTTCTTAGCAGAGAAGTAACTGGAGACAAACAAGGACATTTGTTTGTAGAGTAACAGAATCCAGGATTGCTAGAAAAGCAACAGCAGAGAAGCAACTTTCTGTGCTTCTTACCTCAATGTATTCTTTAATCATAAGCTTGTTAAGTTCTACATAGGTTTTTTAAAAATTTTTTTTAATGTTTATTTATTCAAGAGAGAGAGAGAGAGAGAGGGAGAGAGAGAGAGAGAGAGAGAGAGAGAGAGAGAGAAGTGAGCAGGGGAGGGGCAGAGAGAGATAGAGGGAGACACAGAATCTGAAGCAGGCTCCAGGCTCTGAGCTGTCAGCACAGAGCCTGACACGGGGCTCGAACCCATGAACCACGAGATCAGGACCTCAGCTGAAGTCGGATACTTAACTCACTGAGCAACCCAGGTGTTCCTCTACATAGGTTTTCATATATTTTTGAGAGTTCACTATTATTTAGATCCACACACCTGTTTATCAGTGTCTTGGATCACTGATGCCTCTTTCATCTTTCCCCAGGCTCCATCCCACACCCTTCCAATTTCAATGAAGATCTTAGCTTCTATTTCAGTGAAGGTCTGTGACTGATAAACTCTCTTTGCTTTGAAAAAATTGTTACTTTGCTCTCGCTCTTGAATAATAGTTTAGCTAAGTATAGAATTCAGATCAATAATTTTCTCTCGACACTCTGATGATATTATCTCATTGTCTCCTTGTGTCTTTCTTGTAAGGAATATGCTCTCAATCTAAATGTCTTTTCTTTTCGGTTAATTTTAACATTTCTTTCTTTCCTTAGTGTTCAGAATGTGTCTAGGGATGGACTTATTTTTAACCTTTCTGGTGAGACTCTTCATTTTCAGTGTTTTCCTTCAGCTTTGAAATTTTTTCAGGGACTTTCTATTTAAAATATTGTCTTACCTACACTCTATGATTTCCTTCTGGATTCTTCTTATATCATTTTGTCAACTAGAAAGATTATATCCGATGCATCTGAATGAAAAAACTTAATGGTGGCTTAGAGGGATTTATCTTTTCTCATGTGACTAGATGTCTAGAGGCAAGCAAGCTAAGACCCTTCTGCTTTCTGCTTCACCTTCCTTTGTGTGTTCGTAAGACATTTGCTCCACCTTTCGTGTAGTGCCTGTGTCCATACAGAAAGAACGGGGAGGATAAAGGGGAAGATTTTAAAGAACATCCTGAGGAGGTTACCTTGGAGACTTCTGGTTCTATTTCATTGAAAAGAATTGTGTTACTTAGCTACCCGTCTCTTTGAGTGTGCTAGGTGATTATTTTTTGATGGGCATATTGTCACCCCAAACAAATCAGCAATCTGTGAGTAAAAACAGCAGAATGGAAACTGTGTAAGCAATAAATAGGGTATGTCCCTACCTGTGTTCTGTACTTCATCTCATGTCTGTCATGGCTATGTTTATGTTACTTCCTCTTAGTCTCTCTCCATCTCTAAATTCTGGGTGACTTCCTCAGATACACATTTCAGTTCATTAATTCTTTCTTTACCTATGTCTAATGTGGTACTTAAACCAATCGTGAATTTTTAATTTTAATGAGTATATATTTTTTAATAAAAGTTCTACTTTTTTTTCAAAGTTACCTATTCTTCTTTTAAAATATCTTATTATTTCTGCATGAATTCTCTTTTCTCTTTCATTCTTTCAGTAATTTAAAAATAGGTATTTTATAACTTACGTGAGAATATTGTTCTGTTATTTCAAGTTTCTGGTATTTGCTATGTCCACTGCCTCATTTATGATAAATATTTTCTTGCACATTATGAAATTTTTTATTATGAGATTCTCTGTGAGACAATATTTTTCTCCTGCAGTCCTATGTGGTTGATTGGAAGAATGTCCCTCAGAGCAGTTTTGTGCTCACTTCTTCAGGTCCTCAGAGATTCCTGAACCATGAGGATATCAGATCATGCAAGACACTATTTCAAGGATTTTATTGCTCCTGGGAGACTTTCAGTACAACCAAAGGGTAGGCAGTGGGTATGAAGACTGGGTTTGGCACAGAGATCGGGAGGCTCTGAGGGAAAGAAGTGTCATGGCAACATTGATCCAGTGAGATATTTTTACTAACATAAAAATGAGGTTCAAAAATCTACAAACCAAAAGGGAATTCAAGAGATCATTTTGTTTAGTCCTTAAATTCAGGAGCACAAGTAGCTAAACATCTATGGCAGTCTAAGGTGCTAGCTTTGGAGACTGACACTTGCTACAAGTAAGAATTACTGTTGGGAAAATAAAATCATCCAAAGTTTCATTAATTAAACTATCAGCGGCCCTCCGAAACTTGAGATGCATTCATACGGTGATTCCTTACTCCCAAGTTTTGCTCCTGACCATTCACCGTGGATAAGACACTGGGTTGTCTTGGTGGGCAGAGATAAATGAGACCGACTTTTGTTCTCAAGTATGGAGGAGAATGCACAAACAAATCAGTATAATGTAATTCATGCGTAGCCAGAGGGCTAAGGGGCACAAAGGAGAGGGGGGCTTGACTTGGGTGAAGACTTCATGAGAAAGTAGCACTCAGGCTACCTTGTAAAAGATAAGCACAATTGTGGCAGGTGAATAGGTCATTCAGCCAGTTAGCAAGTTACAAACACAAGAGAAGGAGAAGATTTCCTTTTTTTGAAAAAGTAATAATTTGAGTTTAAACATGGTCGGTTTGAGTGCTTATGGAATTTCCAATAGACAGTTGAATTTTTACAATTCTGGAACTCAAAAGGATGGGATTTAGAACTGGTCTGGAAACCACTGTCATGCTGAAGAATGATGGTGCTCAGAACCAGGGAAGTGATGGAAGCACTCAGTGTGGCTATGGGGAGAGGAAGAGAGAGAGAGAAGAGAGAAGACAGGAGACAGGAGACAGGAGTGGAGAGAGGAGGGAGTGGATATAGAACATACAAGGTTGGCAAGAGCCAGAGAGGAAGGGACAGAAGGAGAACAGGATGAGTGCCAATTGCACAATGAAGACAAGAGGGTCTCCTTGAAAATGTGGAACAGTCATCAGTATTAGATGCTGCAAAGAAATCAAATAGGAAGAAAATGAAAAGAGTCTTGAAGTGGAAATTTCGAGAAGTCCTAGCAAGACAGTAAGTCGTTGCAAACATTTTCCAATCATTTCCAGAAGCACTGCTGGGAAGATGAGAGAGCATGCTCCTCATGAGGAGAGGCAGAGCTCAGTCAGGGCTGGGGTTGCTGAGCCCATGGTGTCCCCCACACAAGTGAGCTCTGAAGCGGACTGGCCAAGCCCTTGGAGCCGCATCCTGTCTCTGGGCTTGCTTCTCTGTCTGCAGGAGGATTTATAGAGAACACACTCCAGACATGCAGAAGGTTCCCCCCAGTGTTCACTCTCTTTTGCTCGTGTGTGTGTATGTGTGTGTGTGTGTGTGTGTGTTAAAGGCTGAGGTTCTGGGGTGGGAAGGAGGCGGATTAGCTTGGAAGGGAGATCTGGGCATATCCCCCTTTGCGCAGGAGGGAGTGAGGGAGGATGCGGACCCCTGAGGAGCAGTGGTGAAGCAGAGAGAGGAACAGGTGCCGGCTGGACTGGAACACCAGGGGAGCTAGGGGTGCCTGCAGGGGGGACTGCCACCCTGAGGAGGGGTAGGGGGCAGCCCAGGGCACTGCAGGGTGGGGCATATCTGGGAGATATCGTGTGTTCCCTGGAAGGTAGGAGTTGTGAGTTTGGAATGGTTCTGGTGTCCAGAGTGACCTTGCCATCATGGCATTCTCCTGTGGTCCCTGAGTGATTAGGAGATGACAGACAGTTGCTCCTGAGAGGAAGAGTCTGGAAAGAAAGGGCAGCCCTTCCTGCAAAGTTCGTCTCCCAGAGCACCATCAGCATGCACCTGGAGCCCACCTCCCTCTTGCATCCCATCCCGCTGGGCTTTCCCACTCTCACAAACATCTGCCTAAGCTAGCCCCTTTCTGCTCCTTTCTCACCTCAAGGCCTTTGCACCAGCTGTCCTGGCTGCCTGGGGTGTGCTCCCTTAGCTTGGCCAGCCTGGCTCCTCATTCTGGTCTCAGTCCCAATGTCCCACCTTGCAGAAGCCGTCCCTGACAAGCCCCTTTAAAGTAGCTTTCCTATACCAGGCGATCACAATAATCTGTTTACTTCACCTGGTAATACCTCCAACTGATATTCTTGTTTGTTTACGAACTCGCTGTCCGAGTTCCTTTCCCCCCAAAAGACTGTAAGGCCCATGAGGGGAGGCTTGTCTTAGTCACTGTGGTATGTCCAGAACAGAGACAAATACTGAGCGTATACTGATATATAGGATTCACGGTGTGAGTGAAATGGCACGCCTGGCTTCCTAACGTTGATAGAGGGAATCAGCTCCCCATGGGGTTGTCACTCTGGGGGCCTAGGGACACACAAGTGGCCACGGCTCCTGGGAGTGCTCTGCGCCGTGAGCCTCTGGCCCTTTCTAGGTTCCAGCCTTGTCATCGAGCCAGTCAGGATTCTTCTTAGTTCTTCTTTTTTTTTTTTTTACAGAGGAGATAAATATTTTTTCTTTTGCATTTTACACATAACATCTACAGAATTTATTTATCGTATCTGTCTTGAATTACTTCAAAAGCAAAGCAGCTGTCCCCTCATGCCTCTCTGGGCTGTTCCTCAATCTGGTTTGCTTCACCAGAAGAATCTACGTCAATCAGATTGTGTCCTTTTTTGCTTTGTATTATGCAGATGTGGAATCATCTTAAAGTTAAAAAAAGAAAGAAGAGAGAAAAAGAGAAGAGAGGCATTCCAAATTCAAAACAGCCCACACCTTCATCCTCTTCTTCCTCTCTGTGAATTCGCTGAGTAACTAAGGAAATACGATGATGCTTAGGATATGTCATCATTTCCTTGACAAACATAGTGAACGTATCACTTTTAAAGTCTCCCTTCTCCCCAGCGGGAGCAATTACCTGGGTACTGGTCAGCAGATTCAGCCCGAGGTTCACACACACAGACGTCTCCACCAACACCCTCACGACAGACGCCCTGAAGTGCTTGCCTGCACAGAGCATGTGCATTTACTGAGAAACTAAACACAGAGCCTCACTTCTTTACTCTCTGTTCTTCAAGAGCGGCTGTATGTGTGGTATCCATTTTATACAGAGAGGATTGTGATTAAAAAACGTGAACTAAACTCTAAAGAGTTCCACAATATTTCGGAGTGGGTAGTGACTTTCACAGTGTCCCCGGTTCTCAGCTGTCCCTCTTCTACCCACGGACTTTCTGCTCCCAAGAGAGCTCGGGAAGGGGCAGCAGCACCCTGTATGACATCTGTGCTGGCCAAGCCTCTGCTGGGGAAGTGTCTGCAGCCGCAGGCCAGCTGAGGCCAGGCAGCACCTGAAGAATAGCTTTCAAAGAAAGACATTTCCGCTGTCTTCAGAAGGGAGCGTCCTTTTGTTCTCTTTCCAGAAGGTCACATGGCCAGTCAGCCTCCTCCCGAGCAGGAGAAATTCCTCAGGAGTTCCCTGGGATCGTGCTTCTGTTCTATATCAGGCCACAAGTGGTGGGGTGCTCTGTTTACAAGATACCCTGTGGCTTCTGACAGTGACCTGGCTTCAGAGAACGGGTCCCAGGTGAAACGTGAAAGCTGTCCAGGCTTCCAAGGCATGTGTCGGTGAGGCACGCCGTGCCATTTGATTTAGAGAGAATCGGCGGCGTGTGCAAGGGGTTTGCACAATGGAGTTCCTCCGCTCCGGAAGGAATCTGGCAGACTGTGTCATTACTAGCCTCACTGCCGACTAGTAAGGCTCCAGCCACTCTCTGCTTGATAAAAACCCTTCCGACCATTTGGTATGTAGAAAGCACAAGATCCCAGGAAGGAGAAAAAACAACAGTACAGATATTTTTTACTTTCCTGAAAAACCAATACGAACACATCACCTTCTTTTCTGTTACCGTTTCCCCCCGGGATTTCATCTGTAGGCAAACACATTTTAAGTCATTTTGACGAGAGAGCAATTAGACCTTTTCAGCGTTGTTGGAGGAGGAAAAGCACCAGTTGAGTGAGGGCTTAAAGTTCTGTTAAGGGAGTAGAGCAGAAGTTGTTTTTCTTAATTAAAAAGTATAAAGTCAGATTTGATTCCCCTTCATCTCCTCTCCACCTGTTAAACAATCCAATTAATTTCTAAAAAGAAATTTTACGAATACATGAAGGGAAAGTTTGACTTCGTACGCTGCATAAGAAGGCGCCTTCCCTCAGTCGATTAAGTGTCCGGCTTCAGCTCAGGTCATGATCTTGCAGTTTGTGAGTTCGAGTCCTGCGTCGGGCTCTGTGCCGACTGGCTCAGAGCCTGGAGCCTGCTTAATATTCTGTGTCACCCTCTCCTTCCGCCCACCCCCCCTCCCCACCACCCCCCCCCCCCCCGCCACTTGCTCTCTGTCTCTCTCCCTCTCAAAAATAAACATTAAAAAGAAAAGTTAAAAAAAAAAAAAGGAATGCACCTTCCCACCTGTCCTGGGAGACTCGGTTTCCGAACCGTCTCTGTTGGCTATGCACTTATTCAAGATAGGCTTGGGGACGGTCAGCAAATGTGAACTGTATATTCTGCTTGGACATGACAGAAATTGCTCTCTGCAACTCCACAGCCCTCATGGAAGACAGAGAGCCGAAGCTTCCTGGGAGAATAACATCACAATATAAATGAAAGACGGAGAGCGTACAGGAGATAGAGATGAAAGGAAAATGAAAGAGAACATCCCAGCAGCAGAGCTCTGTTCTCAAGTCCTATTAAAGGAAAACACCAGAGTTAATGAGAGTGCTGAGCCCACTTTATCCGGTATTTGTCTTGGCCAGACATCAGCCTTGCATACGCGGTTGGAGGAAATAGGAAGCACCAGTGCCCGAGCTGCAGGGCTCCCGCAACTCATGGCTACCAATCCGTAGCACGCAAATCGTGGAAGAGCCTCTGTTAGTAGCTCATGAAGCAATTTCTTCCACGTTAAATATTTTCATTTCGTGGTCCTCGAAAATGAAGTATGCTTCAATATAATGCGAGGCCTTGAATTCCACATACATGTTCTCAATCAACGATGAAAGGCTTGGATTCTCCATCAAGCTTGTTGTAACCAAGCATGTCCTCTGTTGCATTTTTTAAAATATTACCTCTCTCCCCCAAAGGGTGATGATTAGTGCATGACTTCCAGGTATCCGCTTGGTTTACTGCAATTTAAAATTACTCAGAAGTACCATTTCAAACCTAACCAAAACAACGACAGTATTGTACCTTGGGAAAGTTGTTATAGGCTGCTCAGGCTTCTGTCAGCTGTTCATCTCAAGTTTCCTGAAATGCAGGTAGCCAGCAACATGATTACAATTTTATGGTAAATATGGCAAGTTAGAGAAAAACTAAAAGAATTAACCTGAAGTCACATAGTATTTTGGCAAAGGAAGGAAAGCCCAAATTCCCTCATCTTTGTGTTGTTCCTTGTACAGCCGATAGACAAAATAAGGTTTGCCTATAAATGCAGTCCTTTAGAATTCTTCTCCTCCTCCTCTTCCTCCTTCCCCTCCTCCTCCTCCTCCTCCCCCTCCTCCCCCTCCTCCCCCTCCTCCCCCTCCTCCCCCTCCCCCTCCTCCCCCTCCTCCCCCTCCTCCTCCTCCCCCTCCTCCCCCTCCTCCCCCTCCTCCTCCTGCTCCTCCTCCCCCTCCTCCTCCTCCTCCTCCTCCCCCTCCTCCTCCTCCTCCTCCTCCTCCTTCTTCTTCTTCATACTTTAGTTTTGAGAGAGAGAGGGAGACAGAGCATGAGTGGGGGAGGGACAGAGAGAGAGAGAGAGGGAGACACAGAATCTGAACCCATGAATCACAAGATCATGACCTTAGACGAAGTCGGACACTCAACCAACTGAGCCACCCAGGTGCCCCCTAGACTATTTTTCTAAGTTCTTGATTTCCGTGCTTTTGTTACCTAACAATACAAAATAAAGATCGGTGGACTGAACTTTTTTCCAAAAAGCGTTGGTGACAAGAAGCCCGATTTTGATCCACGGCATTCTTTATGCCTAATTACCTTCAACAAAACAGCTCTCCATGCATTCTGTGACATAGGCTTGTGGCTAGCTTTCCACCTTCTGTGTGCTCAGGCTGCTGTCAACGAATGACAGGCTTGCACGTACACATATACATCCATGCCTCCATGGTTAGGGAGGTCAGTGTTTTCAGGAAGCCGTCCTTTCGACATTTCTGGAAGCACAGTGTGTCATTAGGAAAGCTCTGGGAGGTTATGACATCGTAGATGCAATTTTGGGAGGAGCACTACGAGGTCAGGTGCCTCAGGTGCACTGTGGAGGAGGCTCGGGGGTGGGGACTTGGCCCCCGGGAGCCTCTGCTGCTAGTGTAGCCAACCATTTCACCTATTCAGCCTTCACCTTCTCATGGGTAATGTGATGCCAAAGCCCCTCCCTCTCAAAGTGGTTACTACAAAGATTGGGGAGGGCTGCCTGGGCTGAGCTCCGAGCTTCAGTCTTAGGTTTCAGCAGGTCCAGGCCAGCCTGTCCTGCAGTAGGCAGATCGGGCTGGCCATAAAAAGGCGTGCCTGGAAACCTGGGGGTTACCCTAGGCACTGTGAATATTGGCCCTAATCTGCAGTTCAAGTCCTAGCTACTGGGAGGCTGGCAGGACAGTATGGCATTTTGTTAAGAGCCTGGGCTTTGGACCTTGGCAAGGGACAGACTACACGTTAAACCCATTACTCGTCACAGTGAGTCAACCTCTCCGGGCTCTCATCTGTAAATGGGGATAATAGTACTGACCCCACAAAATTGCTCTGAAAATGAAATAGATATGAGACAGCCTTTAATATGTATCAAGTGTCTTATAAATGTTTGTTCCTTCCCAGTCTTTGGGGGTTGGGTCTGCTGAGTGCCTAGTGATGGTCTTAGAGCCTGAGGGACATCCAGTAGGGCCAGCGAAGCAGGACTGATGACATAACCAGCTGATGGCACTTCCAGCTCTGATCTCCTTGTCAACCTTTGTGAGGTCAGACGTGTTCCTCAGGACCCACTGGCAGGCTTTGCTGGGAAGGATCCTGTTTGGTGGCAACGTACTGGGCTTCAGACAAGGGGGGTTATTGCTGACAGTGTAGCTGGGACCTTCCTTGGGAAGCTAAGGGAGGACCTGAGGGCCAAGGGCCAGGGAGAGGAGGGCGCACAGTGCTGCTTGTATTCCTTCAGCCTTCCTTCTTGTGGCCTGGAAATGCTAAGAGGAGGCTTAAGTCTTGGATTTTAACCTTGAGACTTAAATGCAGACACTGCCCTTGGTTCCCGTTGTGTTGTAGGGAGTAATATTTCGGTACCCTTACCCTGGAACCATGCTTCTCTGTTAAATGTGGCCCATGCAATTTGTTCGGACCTGGTCTAATTAATGTTCTTTTCAACTAATAAAGAGGCTTTAGGTGCTGTCACAGTGCAGGAAGATTTTATCTTGGCTATGGAAAGAGTTTGCAAGTGACCAGAGCACTGACTCTCGTGAAGCCTCCTTCCTGAGGGTGCTGACCCACTCCCAAGGCAGAGTCCCATCCTCAGGACAATCTCATTCACACCCAGCCCCAGGAATGGAGCAGAGGGAGGAGAGGCTGTCCCACTTGGGATGAAGGGGCTAATAGTGTTAGGTACACAGTTGGTGCTAACAAAACAGCATCTGAAAGAAAGGCTTGGGTATAGGGCGGGGAGCTGCATGATCTCTTCTCATCGTTGTGTGTCTTCCACATTCGTTTTCCAGCTCAAATGCTGGAGACCTCATCCCTGCCGATCCGAGGACTCTATCATATCTTCCTATTTGTGTCCTTTTCAGTTCTTCCCTTTCCCTCGTGCAATCTATGGTGTATGTTTACTTATTTATTGTCTATCTGCCCCTTCTACTAGGGGGCAAGCTCTGTCCCTTAATGTAAGAGTTATTTTCTGCCTTATTCTATGCCTACAATGCTACCTTGTCTGAAGTAAGCATTCAATAAAAATTTGTTAATTTTTTAGAAGCGGTTTATGATGATCATTAGACACACAGATATGAAATGCAGCAATATACCAATTATCTAGAAGTCTACATGTCAGCGACATGACTCCTCTGCAAGATGTCCTAGAACCCAGAAACGAAAAAGTGCTCATGTCTGAAGTAACAAGAAAAAACTTCTTACACATGAAATGAGCACTCCACTCTTTCAATCTTGATAGTGGGCTCCACAGACGTTTAAACCGAGTTATCGCATTTTCCATTCTACACTCGATAGGTGTAAACATAGGTGTGAACATGAAAGATGCTGGAGGTAGACACCGATGTGATAGCTTTCTGCCAGAGCAGGCAGGGAAGTCAGCACAGGGTTCTGTGTGCACATAAGACAGAGAACTTCTACTTAGGACCTGGCGTCCTCCAGAATTGGTTGGAAATCCTATAGTAAACAGAGAGGAAAACAGATAGTTCATTGGAACATACACATAAGGTCTGGAGAAGTACTTTACCACATCTTGTTACGATATAGGTAGAAGCACTTGGAAAAGTAAGTTTCGTTTTTCTGGTTGTCATTTGCTATTGCCGTTCATTTCGTTGACAGTGTTCATTTTGTCTTGAAGAGAAAATATGCTGTTGCCTTTGAGTTCCCACATGAATGTATCTCTTTTGTTTTAATATTTAAAGTTTTGTAATACTTTGACTTTACTAACTTACTAAATCCTCAAGATTAGTTCTTATCTATAGACAATTACGTCCATTACCAAAAGCTGACAAATTGTAGTGCTGTAAACAAGACTATGTATGCCTGACACAGCTGCTCTTATTTTTAACTGCTTTTGTGTGAGAAAACAAAGAGAAATATTACATAAAGAACAGGATGTTTTGGACGTCCACCTCTACTGCATTACCTAATACTGTAGTAGCAGATTTTGTAAGATTCATCTGCAGGTGTGGAGAGCCTTAAAAATGTGTATTGTTATGCTCTAGGCATTGGTAACAGAGCAAAGTTGAAAACACAAGTGTATTAGAGGAGATGCCAGAGGTAAGTCATATACTGCCTTGGGCCGGAATGATAACACTGACTTAGTGCTGACAATTTAATTCACTGGGTTGTCTCCTAATTGTGTCTTCACGGACAGTGTTCTGACTCTTGGGAGGGGGCTTAGTTTCTGTGTTGCCAAACTGGGGAACACAATCTGTTCTGTGGCTGCTCCATTAGGGCAGCAATCACACGGGATGTTGGGTGGGAGAGAACTGGGGATTCTGGGTGTCATCCATGGGAGTCGTTCACATTTTGTTCTCTGAATTTTTACTCAAAAACATCGTTACCTCTGAATCAACTGTTGCAACATCCTGTGAGGTACCCAAGTTTTACAGATGACAAGTCTCACTTCCAAGGTCACGTTAGTGGGAAGACAAATTCGGATCTTGTATTTCTTGGCTCCTGTTACTCAAAACAGCATAGGTGGTAAGGCATAAAATTAACTAAGGCGCAGCTCCATAACTATTGCTTGGGAAGGATATACACGTGCCCTGCACCTGAGAACGGCAGAGTGTAGGTCTCCTTGAACGCATGTCAGAGCTATGCTGAAGAAGAACTCTCTTCCAGTTAGAAGGACACTGAGTGTTTCTCGACAAAACAGATTGAACTTTAATGGCCTCTCCTGGTCAGGCTCGGCTCTATCAGGGCTTCACAAAACCCAGGCCTAATATGCAATTTCAGGGAGCACAGCGTCCTGATCAACAGCAGAGCTAAGGTGGGGGCACCACCATTTTCTCCTATGATGTGAATATAGGTCCCAGCTTCCCTCTTAGCTCACTCAACACTTACAGAGAGGGGAAACAGAAAGTAAACGCATTGATTTATTTCTAGTGTCACTACCATTCACTGACAACCACTCTGAGGGATAATGTGACCATCATTCCTCCTCTCAGGAACCTACTCATGAGTGGAGGATAAGGATTAAAAGACAGAGGCCTGGATTGAAATCTTCATTCCCCCAACTCTGTGATCTGAGGCAGTTACTTAATCATTCTGGGCCTCTGTTGCCTCATTTGTAACACACCCGGTCATCATGGGGCTGCAATGAGATATAAGCTGGTTCTGGCATAGGACAGCCACAGACAATCCTCACTGCATAGTAGATGCTTGGTCACTGTCAACTGTTACCTTAGTAGTAAAGCCTATCTTCAAAGTGGTGAAAGGGAGGTTTAAGAAGTGAAGTGACCTCCTTAAAGTCACACAATTAGGCAGATAGTCTGCCAACTTCCCTCTTAAATGTAGTACTTGTCCAAAGCTCACAACAAAATATGCAACACGGGAGGAAACTGAGGTTTGAAACCTTGCCCTCTTTTGAGTAGGTCCTCTCCTTTTAACCCAGGCTTTTGCAAGCTTGCGGCCAGGGAAAGACTTGGATTCTATAAGCAAAACCCTGATGGTTGTCGTTTTCAACGGCTGTCATTATTCGGACATCGATTCTGAAGTTTTTGCATCTTACTCAAAGAAATCAAATGTAGACCACAAATGAATAGTGCTACTACATAATGGATAAATGCTTTCTTTTGTTTTTTCTTTATAAAGCTCACCAAGATATATATTTTTTTGAAATCATATGTCCGTAATTCTCACCACTTGGCAGAAGTTGACTGTGGTCTGAGGGTAACATGGATTTTTATTTCAATTTATCTTTGCAAGGGGTTTGGGCTTTGTGTAGTGCACACTGACTTCTGTTTGGTTGGGAGACCTGATTGCTAGTTTTTTCGGCCAAGCAGTTGTGGAATCTTTGTTAGCTTTTGCTTTGGTAACTATGAAGTCAGAGAACACTACAGGGGAGTTTTGTGGAGATGCTTTCTTGGGAGGGGAAAGAGGTATGGTTATGTGTTAAATACGGTTCTCACTGTGGCACTACTGACATTTTGGACAAGGCTATTCTCTGTCGAGGGGGAGGAAGCTGTCCTGTGCACTGTAGGAAGTTCAGCAGCATTCCTGGTCTCCACCTACTAGATACCAGTAGGACCTCAGTCTTGACAACAGAAGTGTCTCCAGACATTGCTAAATATCCCTTGGGGCCAAAAATCACAATTGAGCACCATCATGTTAAAAGTTTGGAGTTCTTGGCGTTTCCAGGGTGATCAGATAAAGGGAATTTCAGCATGCCAGTCTGGGTCTGCATGGGGCAGGGAGAGACAAAGGACTATTTGCATATGAGAATGCATAGTAAATAAATATGATGGCTATGTCAGCTGCATAGGTATTCACTCTGCGGCATATCTAGTCTCTCTGTTTTAATGGTTAACTAAATTGTTTGCAATGATCTTGTATATCCATAGGCATGTTGGGCTTTGCAACTCACTGCTTAAAAAAATTTGCTAATTTTACACCGATCACCCTCATCTTTTTAGAAAATAAATTCCACTAAAGAAGAAGAAATGTTTGAAATAGGTATAATACATTAACTGTCACACCAGGACTACTGTGTGGTTTTCATTTCTTCCGCCCTGGTTTCTTTAAAGCCCAGAGTATGTTCGGATGGCTGGTCTAAGTCTTCCACCTTACCCTTACTGGGCTGAATTAAGACAATAGGAGTAAGAAGAAAGCAAAAGAAAAGAGAGGAACAGACTTCTCGATGGCAGAATTGGAAGTGCCACCCAGCGTCCCTGGGACTCTTCCAGCTATGACCCCTGTGTCTCAGGGTGTTTGCATGTGTGTGTGCCTGCGTGTGTGTGGTTTGGACTTGGCCGTGTTTGTCCCACAGGCCTTTCAGTCTCCTTTACTAATCAGAACAGAGCAGAACAGAAAAGGGCAGTTAGGAAACGGAACCACTGCTAGAAGATAGAGCTGCTTTGTGAAGCTTGTTTCAAGTGGGTTTTGTTTTGAATCTACAAGTTCATTCAAATCCAATCACAGCAAAATTCATAGATTGTGATGTCATGTGGATGGAAACCAAAAACGGGCTGTATAGGATGCTTTCTGCCAGATGTTATTCATGGCTGCAGGAAACTCCCCCACCCACCAGGCTTTTTCTTTCTCGCTTTCTTTTTTTTTTTTCCCCTTTGCTTTGTGAGCCAAGACTTCAGGGCTGTGCTTTACTAAGCCTCACTTTCATTTGCAGATTTTTCTTTTTTAACAGCTCTCCTGTCTAAGGCATGCCATTTGTGCTACCATTTCTCTACACTTTTATCACTAATTCATTTTCACATTAAAAAGGGAATATATCCTTGTAATTGTATAGATGTCAATGTGTCTAGGGTAGGGGAAGAGAAGGTAGGGTGGAAATTAATCAGTGACCAGGTTTGCCTATTCATTGTTTTAAGCTAATTGATTTGAGAAGGTCCCTTTGTGGTGGCCCTTGTTCTATAATGTGACACTAACTTCCCCTGGCCTCTGGGCAGACTGAAGAGTTCACTCTTTCATCACCGTGTGGCAGAGCTGGCATTCAGTAAACCAATGTTGTCATCGGGGATGACTTAAGGAAAGGACATACTTCAAGTCCGAGCCTCAGGCAACTTGGTTAAAGGAGGAGGATCATTGAATCCTGGGGACATGGAAGATCAGGAGCCCAGGGCATGCGCCTTCTCTCCTGCGTCTGTGACACGAGAGATGTTGTCTTTGCTCACCACATGGTCCCTCTAACCTAGCCCAGCTTCTGCATTGCCCACTGTGGACAGGAATTGTATCTAGAACCAGGATCACACCGGCTTTCCAGGGCTGAGTATTTTCTAGCTAGAGAAAACCCAAACCCACCTCCTCCTGATATAATTCCTGAATGATACCAAAATATAAGTGTGTGTTAGTTCAAACTATCAGACACAGGCAGTGGAATCTTAATAATCCAATTAATAAATAGAGAAGCGGCTTAGAAGTCAGACCTACTTAATGATCTTTGTCTCAGTCTAGACCTCTGATGAATTGAATTCCCAGGAGTGCCATCATCGATTCATTCACTCTCCCTGAATTGCCAAGGATGCTCAGATGTCACCGGCTGTAGACGCGGTTTTCCTTGGTGTTTAGAGAACTGCATGCACCCTTTTCTGGGTCGCAGGGCTCGTGTGCTCTTATTATAATGTTTACCATTTTGTGTCACATCGTTTGTTTATGTCCCTGTTCTCTTCCTGACGTCACATTTCAGAACATGAGCTTCTTCAGAGAAGATAGGACTTTTTGGGAATCGCCTTTACACCCCATCCACTGATCGACGATAAATGTGCTTCTAAAATTCTGTTGAGAAGAGAATGAACAGGTAAATAAGGAAAAGTCCCTCTCGTACAAGAGCCCTCCTGATTCCTCTGTTAGATTCTTAGTTTGAAAATGCTGTGGTGTGGTAGAGACAGATCAGAAACACCCACACGGAAGAGATTAGAGGAGTGCTTCCCTATGCATAGTCATAGGATGGAATGATTGTGACTGTTTAATGAGCAGGAGTTCTTCTTCTCCTGCTCTTTCTCCTGCCTCACCCTCTCCTGTACTCCTCATCCCTGTTCTTCTACCCTGCTCCTGTTCCCAGCTGCTTCCTACAAGAGAGACTATACCCAGTCTTCCAAGGACTCAGCTTTATTTAATAAGTAGTTATTGGGCACTGATTATATTAGATTCACTGTGAGATGTCTCCAAACAACTTACTATCTAATCGTTAGGAAACTTACACTGCAGACTTACATATCAGTGGGTCTCCCCTCATCATTTGCTCATGCATTTGACAAACTGCCATCAGTCACCTGCCACGCGTGAGGAGTTGCACTGGGGACTGAGGCCATATGGTAATACGATATGCAGAGTTCTTTTGTATCAGTCAGAATGTCAGTTTTCCAGGGCAGAAATCACTCTCAAATTGGGTGTTTGAAGTGAGCGTAAGGAAGGGACTACTCACAGAGCTGTGGGTAGGTTTAGGAGAAGCAGCGAGGTACTGGGCAGGGTCTGGAGCAAGTGAAGGGGAGGTGTAGGGCCAACAGTTGGTTTTTACCTCACCTGGAACCACATCCATCGCTGGAGGCTGGAGGACAGGGATCCCCTGATGAGGGGTGCTTCAGGAGGAAGGGCATTTGGTCAAGGTCACAGATATCACCGGCCTGAAACACCTGCACTCTTCCTTGGTGTCCCGAGATGTAGAACAGGTGGAATTTTGCTGGTTGGACTTCAGAGTGGAGGAAGGAAAAGAGTCTAGAGAAGGTACCCATTTTTTTATTTAAATAAGAAGAGATAAATAAAATCATTTTCCCAAATAATGGAGACTACAAAAGGATTAAGAGAGGGCAAAGAGGGAGACTGATTTTGGTACTTTTGAGTTTGAAGTGCCTAAGAGACTAGAGAGACAGTCAAGAGAATCTGGAAAAGGTGCCTAGGGAATAAAGAGGTTGCAGGGAGACAGGGCCCCTTATCAACAGAGTGGGCTGTAATGAGGAATCCCTGGTGATGTGGGGGTGGGGTAGGGTCCCTGTGGAGGACTGTAGACTTCATTTTGACTTTAAGATTTGGCTAGAATTTACCTTACTAGACAGGAGGGAGGCATTTAATCCTCCTTTTAGAAGTTGATGTGTGGAAGGACCATCTCTCCAAGACAAGGTCGCCAGTAGGCTGGTGGTAAGGCTGCCTCAGCAGGCAGGAGACAGGAGGACCAGAGTCTCCACCCAGGAGGGAGCTTCTGAGAGAACCAAAGGGCACGGTGGAAGGGCAGCTTGGCTCTGGCCATGCAGATTTTCAAGATAATAAACACTAGCTTTTTCATATTAAAACCGAGGTGAAGGACCGCAAGGCTGTGGACAGGGAATTAGGCTACAGTGTGTGTGACTGATATGTGATCCTGTGCCAAGTGGGCCATCAGCTGAGAGTCGCTGGGTGCCTAGCTCACCCTTGTATCTCCAAGCCTGACACTTGGAGAACTGTTACAGAAGCTAGGATGGGAGTGACCTGCCTGCGTTACCGAGCTTGTGATGTTATCTTTGGGAGAAGTTAGAGTCAGGAGGCCTGAGTGAGTTGACTTCCTTCCTCTGGGAAGAAGTTGATGCATTTGGTACTGAATTTCCAATGATGACGTGAAGTTCCAATGAAATCAAGTACCTGAAGGAATCCACCTGAGGAAAATGTCAAGATTGTAGCTTTAAATTTCCAAGTCATCAGTGTAAAGGGTGGGTATAAGCTCTTCGTTGAAGCATGCAATATGGAGAGAGAAGACCAGAAGGCCCAGATCCCGGTCACCGGGTCACCCACCATCACGAAGGAGGTGAGGGATGGACGGAAGCTTTGCAGAGGTGAGATGCCTGCCAGGAGGGGTGTCCCGCAGAGACAGAGAGGCTGGGGTGAGCTTCATATAGACAGAACCAACAGAGAAACAGGGGGAGCTGGAGCGGGCTTGCCAGCAAAACATACTATGTTTGAGTCCTCAATTCAGGAGAGACGCAATCAATCTGCAGTGGACCCTGCCGTTAGTGCAACGAGCCCGAGTGCCGTGGCCCGTGTGGTGGCAGACCCGGCGCCCACTCTCAGGGGTTTTGCAATTAGTCTCTGATTATAACCTTTCCACTGACAGATTTCAAGCCATGTGTTACGAAGGTAAAAGTCCTTCTAGAGAAAGAATTTTTTCTATTTTCGTGTTTACCTCTGAAGAAGGCCCAGCTGTAATCAGGTCACACATGCGAAGATGTTTTGAGTTCAGGGAGTAGAGCACTGCTCTCGATGATTCTATAAGAATTCTTCCTCTCTTGTCCAATTTAATGTTATTTTAAAATAGTGCTTGCGGTTTAATCATTTTTTGAGATCTTGCTACTAGATTTAAAAAATCTGTAGCTAGACGCCAAGATAATTTGCTCATATAATTGTTTCTGAAACAGATCTTATGCAAGATATTTTGTACTGGTAAGGCTGCACAGTGCATCTGCTGACTTGTGGCCAGATACCAAGAAGGACCCCAGCTGATTAGCAAAGTTGTAACCTTGCCAGAGAGTGGATCTGAGGCATATGTGGCCTTCCTCATGACTCAGAGGAGGTGGGGACTAAAATCTTGTGGGATGAAGACGCCTGCCTGGACTCCGGTCCTCATGCTGCTGAGGTAAGCAGTTCCTCTGGGGCTGCAGAGATTTGCCTCCAGGCCCTGGGGAATGGGCCCCAGCCCCCTCCCCACTTCCTGGGGGCTCAGGACCGATCACAGCCCTTTCCTGGAAGAAGAAATACTGCCCCTCCTGGGATTTTGCCAGCAATCTAAACTTTGCACCCTGTCTCTTCACTTATGTTAAGTCCTGAACAGGATGGATCAAGTCACAGCAGAAGGACTGGGAGACTCACCCAGATCCGTTCCAGCCTGTGATGTTACTGTTCTTGGATTCTTGAGGCTGGCAAAAAGCAGGCAGGAAAAAAAAAAAAAAGATTTCAATTATAATTACCATAAAATTAAAAACAGTTTTCAGAAAGCATGGCCACAGTCTGCTTGAAGCTGGTGGCTGCTAGGGACTTGTGATTGTTTAAAAAAAAGACTCCTGTCTTCTTTTTATTATAACTCAGCTAGCAACGACCGTGTAGGCGGCAGGCCATCAGAAATAAATGTCTAACTTGGATTTTGCACAACTGGGTCCTGCTCCAAAGCACGCTGCCTGCCCACTGACCCAGCTTGAGTTTTATAGGGACAGCAAAGAGGGTCCTCCCAGGGCCGCGCTGGGGATTCGCTGGTTTGCAGGTCGCTTCTGATCCGAAGGCTGCCAGCTGTCCTGTTTCCCCGTTCTATTCCGGGAACACCGCAAAAACACATCCAGTTTCTTTAATTTTTTTTTTCCCGGGGCATTTTATTCTTCTTTTATTCCTTCTGCTCCCTCCTCTTTCTCTCTCTCTTGTTTTTACAATCTCCCCGTAATGACTAATTGGCAGCGTTTCCCAGCTTTTTTTATGTTTCTCTTGCTCTGGTTACAAGTCGTACTAACCCAGGAATATCCACAGGGACCTATAGACAGCCAACATTTCCAAATGATATACAGCATTCCCCTTTCTTTTCAAGTGTAAAACATTTACAAGGAAATGTACAAACGCATCGGGAACATTTCCCGGGTCGGTCATTAGCGCGCCCCCCCCACCCCCGCGCCCAGGGCGCGCCCCCCGCGGTCCCCTCCTCCCGGGCGCACGTTTCCGAGTGCCAGTGGGGCGGCCCGCGACACCGCAATTGCTCTGGCCCGGATTGACGAGCCTCCGATGCCCATTTACTGCGCGCGGCAGCCACTCTGGAGCCGAGGCACATCTGGATGGAGTCAGCGCCGAGCGCCAGGGGCCAGCGCGGCCGAGCCAGCCGAGCGCGGCGGCGAGCGCGAGGGAGGCCGGCGCCCGCGCCGCCCCCGCCGCCGCCCGCGGGGCCCCGCCCGGCCGCGCTTCCGGATGTAAACAGCGCGGCCCGCGCGAGCGCCGCGACTCCGCTGACTGTGTAGTTGAGCGCGCTCTTTATCCGCCCGGGGTCGGCGCCGCGACGTAGGAAAACCGAAGCGTGGCTTTGAGTGGAAACCGCGAGGAGCCGCGGACGTTCCCGGTCTGCGCGCGGGGGCGGGGCGGCCCTGAACCCCCAGCTCCGGCCTTTGTGTGTACGCGTTCCACGCGATGGTAATTCGGGGGCTAATTGCATTATCTACAGCCAAACTGGAAACAGGATGCCGGTGCTGTGAATGGTGCTGAAGGCCTGTGCGAGTTGCTGTGCAGTCGGTGGAAAGTTCCAGCACCCCACCAGCACCAGGGCCGACAGGCCTGCACCGGTCTGCTGAAGCGTGGAGGCTTTGATTTTCCCCGAGGGGAGCAGGCTGCCCCGGTTCTGAAAGAAGTGCATTGCTTTCTGTCACTGAGTGCCTGCCAGGAATGTGTTTCCTTCCTGGGTTCCCAGAAAGGCGCTTCAGCTCAGCTCCCGGACCCAAGAAACAGGGTCCCTCCCCTCCTGCTGGGTGCGCTTACCCGCCCAGGTTTAAGGCATGGGGACGGGACTGTCCTTCCCCAGGTGTTTGCTCCAGTGCGTCTGCTGGAGCTGTTACCTTTCCCCATTTAACCGTCATTCTTCTCTTCTCTCCCCTGGCAGGGGTGAGATCTTCAGCACATTTGGGTTCTGAGCACTCATTAAGCAGAAGCCGACCAATAGGCCGAGGCAAAGTCATTTCGAAATAGACGGTGGAGAGGGAAAATACAAAGTGATGGCAGAAGAGCCCGCGTTGTCATCGCCAATAATTAAAATGAAATGTAGATGTTTCCAGTTCAGTCACAAGCCATTTAAGCCGTCGCGTCTAGAAAATTTCAACTGGCGGGCGTCATCCCCAGATACTGGCAGGGCTTCCCTAACCCTCAAGTAGGGACTAGTTTCGCACAAGTCTTTAAATGGAAATCAGGAGGAGCCGTGTGCATATCTGAGGGCAGGATTTGGCCAATACACAGGATATGAGCCGGCTTGGGAGAAGATCTGGGCTGTCAGTGTGAGATTTCGGAAAGTGCAGCCTCGCGTGGGGGTTTGTCAGAACGTTGGAAGTCACCTGACCCACGCGGTGGGAGCACCTGTACGGTGAAAGAACTCTGAGTGCCTCCCTGTACTTTGAATAGGCCCCTAGGGCACTCTGTTCCTCTCCCAGAGTGTATTTTGATGCATTTTCGAGAAGTTGGGTCGCAAGGTAGGAAGAGAACCAAGGTCCAATGTAGCATATGGGTTGTGAGCGGCTCTTCCTTGCGGTTTGATGAAGGAGATGGGGCTAAAACCCGTGGTTAAGGTGAGCTTGGTTCTGAGCAATCCCCTGTATCTCCAAAAGCAAATATAAGATTAGCCTCACCCCTGTGCTCTCTTCACCTGGTGAAATGCTAGGGGGTAGGAATCTTCAGTGACTTTCTGTGATCACTATAATGTCTTAGTTCGGAGAACTCACAGGGAATGAAGAAGCCTTCAGTTCAAAATACCTGTCTGTACCTTCTCACATTATTGATTTTTATATAAGTGCCTTGGGAATAGGCAACAGGCTCCAAGCAGAGAATTCTTAATTTGCTATGTGAGAGACAAGCATGGTTACTCGGTTACTTAACTCTCCAAACCTCAGTTTTCTCACCTCTAATAAGAGGATAACACTCTCTACTTCTTTGGGTAACGAAGTAGAAGTTAAATTAGATAATGCGTATGAATGCCTAGATCAGTGCATGTTATATAGGATATCCTGCAGTTTGATTTTGTTTTATCTTCTTTTTATTTCCATCTATAATAGACACGAGGAATATGAAGCCATTTTGATTTCGTATCCTTGAAAACATTTCTTCAAAATCCACTCCAACATACACCTTGCATACTCTTTCCTTCCTTCCTTTCTTCCTTCCTTCCTTCCTTCCTTCCTTCCTTCCTTCCTTCCTTCCTTCCTTCCTTCCTTCCTTCCTTTTTTTTCTTAATTTTTATTTTAGAGAAAGAGAGTCTGAGAGGGGGAGAGGGACAGAGGGAGAAAGAGATAGAATCTTAAGTAGATTCCATGCTCAGCGTGGAATCCAATCCCACAACCCTGGGATCACGACCTGAGCTGAAATTAAGAGTTGGATGCCCAACTGGCTGAGTCACCCAGGAACCCCACCGACATACACCTTGCATTTTCTTAGAACTTTTTGACTTTGTTCTATCTCCAAACACTGTGTCAGAGAATGTATACTGATTTTTAAGTCTGGACAGTAGGTTCACTCTGCATAACTCATCTTAGTAGTTCTCACTGAGGTCATGCGATGCCTTACTAATGGCACCTGGGCCACCACGAACCTGTGTGTGTATGTGTAAATACATTTGTGAGGAGGGTCTCTGGGCCAAACAGGAACTCAGCGCAGAGCTCCCACCCAGTCAGAGCCACAGTTTTTTTTTTTTTCTTTAACTGAAATTTTTATTGAGATAGTTGTAGAGTCACATGTAGTAAAAAACAATGTGAAAGATCCCATATACCTTTACTCAGCCTCCCCCAGTGATGACATGTTGCAAGACTATAGTTAAATATCTCAGCTAGGATTTAATGTTGACACAATTCATATACCTTGTTTAGTTTTACTTGCACTAATTTGTGCACATGTTTATTTATTCTACATAGTTTTCACACCTGTGTGGCTCCTATCCACACTACCAGTCAAGATACTAAAATAGTTCCATTCCCATAAGGATCCCTCCTGTCGCCCTTCCATAACCATACCCACTTCCTCTGCCTCCCTCCCCCTTCTATCCTGGTCCTTGGCAACCACTAGTCGGTTCTCTACTTCTGAAATTTTGCCATACCAAAATATTGGATGTACAGATCACACTGTATGAAGCTTTTGGATTGTGTTTTTTTGTTTTGTTTTGTTTTTTGTTTTTGCTCAGCACACCCTGAGTCATCCAAGTTGTTGCATCCATCAATAGTTTGTTGTTTTTTATTAATGGATAATATTCCATAGTATGTCTGTACCATGTTTTTTATTCAGTCACTTGCTGAAGGGCATTTGGACTGATTCTAGTTTTTGGCTGTTGCAAATAAAGGTGCTATAATATTGTGTACAGGTTTTTGAAGACGTAAGTGTTCTTTTCTCTGGGATATATGTCCAAAAGTACAATCACTGAGTTGTGTGGTAGTTTAATGTTTAATTTTATAAGAAACTGCCAAATTGTTTTTAAGAATGGTGTAGCGGGGCACCTGGGTGGCTCAGTTGGCTAAGCACCCGACTCTCGATTTCAGCTCAGGTCATGATCTCATGGTTCATGAGTTCAAGCCCGGCTTCGGGCTCTGTGCTGGCAAAGTGTCCTGCTTGGGGTTCTGTCTCTACCCCTCCCAGGCTTACGCACACACAGGCATGTGCTTTCTCTCTCTCTCCTCAAAAATAAATAAGTAAACTTAAAACAAACAAACAAAAAGAATGACTGTGCTATTTTACATTCCTACCAGCAATGTATGAATGACTCTGTTTCTCCACATTCATGTCAACATTCAGTATGTCGTTTTTTCATCTTAGCCATTCTGGTAAGTGTGTGGTAATCTAATTATGGTTTACACTTTTCATTGCTTTAATGGCTAATGATATTATTGCCCATCTTTTTATATATTTATTGCCACACTATATCTTCGGTATATCCTCTTTATGTTTTTGTTCATTTTTAATGGAATTATTATTATTTACTGTTGAATTTTGAGAGATCTTTATATATTCTAGGTAGTAATCCATTGTCAGATACATGGTCTACCAATATTTTCCCCCAGTCTGTAGCTTGTCTTTTCATTCTCTTCATATGGGCTTTTACAGAGCAAAAGGTTTTAGTTTTGGGGCACCTGGGTGGGCTCAGTTGGTTAAGCGTCTGACTCTTGATCTCAGTTCAATTCACTATCTCACAGTTTGTGAGTTAAGCCCCACATCAGGCTCTGCACTGACAGAGAACTCCTGCTTGGATTTCTCTCTTCCTCTCTCTCTGTCTCTATCCCACTCATGCTCTCTCTCTCTCTCTCTCTCAAAATAAAGAAATAAACTTAAAGTTTTTAGTTTCGATGAATTCCCAATTTATCAATTTTTCCTTTAACAGATATACTTTTGGTGTCAAGTCTAAGATTTCTTTTCCTAACCTTAGATCCTAAAAATGTTCTCCTAGGTCTTTAATGCAAATTTTATATTTGTGTGTTTTACACTTATGTTTATTGTCCAGTATGAATAATTTTTTGCATAAGAGGTTTAGGTTGAGATTAATTCCTCCTCATCCTTAGATGTGCAGTTTTATCAGTACCGTTTCTTGACAACGTTGGTTCTCCTTCATTGAATTTCTTTTGCACCTTTGTCAAAAATCATTTGAGAATATATTTCTGGTTTTATGTCTGGGTTCTCTGTTTTGTTATACTGATCTATGTGTTGTCCCTCTGCAACACCACACTGTCTTAATTATTGTAGTTATAAGGCTTGCTACCAGATAGAGTACTTCCTCCACTTTCTTCTTCTTTATTCAAGGTTATTTTACCTTTGCCTGTGACTTTCCATAAAAAGTTTAGAATAAACTTGTCTACCTGCAAAAAACTCTGCTGGATATAAGATATGAATTGCATTAAAAATCTTCTGGATAGGGGCGCCTGGGTGGCGCAGCTGGTTAAGCGTCTGACTTCAGCCTAGGTCATGATCTCGCTGTTCTGAGTTTGAGCCCCACGTTGGGCTCTGTGCTGACAGCTTAGAGCCTGAGCCTGTTTCAGATTCTGTGTCTCTCTGTCTCTTTCTCTGTCCCTTCCCCGCTCACGCTCTCTCTTTCTCTGTCTCTCAAAACTAAATAAACATTAAAAAAACACTTCTGGATATAGGATAAAAACTGCATTAAACCATTTGGGTAGACTTGACATCTTTACTATGTTTACTTTTCCAATTCATGAACATGGTATGTCTGTCTCTCCATTTATTTATGTCATCTTTTATTTATTTCATTAGCATTTTGTAATTTGCAACATACAGTTCTTGTACATGTTTTGTTAAGTGTATATTTAAGTATTTCATATTCTTTGGAGTGATTGTAGATAGTAATTTGTTTTAATTTTAGTCAATAAATCTTCATTACTAGTATGTAGAAATGTGATTGAGCTTTCTGGCTGATGTTGTATCCTGCAACTCTACTGAACTTGCTTTCTATTTCTAGGAGGTTTTTGGTAGATTCTCTTGGATTTCTACATAGATCATGTCATCTACAAACAGAGACAATTTTATTTCATTTTCTGTAATATGTATGCCTTTTGCTTCTTTTTTTGCTCTTGCAGTGACAGAACTTCCAATACTGTGTTGAATAAAAAGAGCCTTACCTTGCTCTTGTAGGGAGAAATTGTTTAGTCTTTCATCATGACGAATGATGTTAGCTGTAGGGTTTTTGGTAGGTGCTAGATGCTATTTATTAATTTGAGGTAATTCTTCTTTATTCTTAATTTCTTTTTATTTTTATCATGACTGAGTATGGTATTTTGTCAAATGCTTTTTATGCATCAATTGATATGACTTTTCTTCTTTTGTTATTAATATGGTGGAATATATTGATTGATTTTCAAATACAGAGCTAACCTTGCATACTTGGAATAATCCCACTTAGTTTTATTGTTTTTGTACATTATTGAATTGAGTATGTTGTTTTATTGATGATTTTTGCATCTAATTTAATTATATTGATCTATATTATTATTTATTATTATTATTATTATTATTATTATTATTATTATTTGCACTGTCTTTGTCTGGTTTTGGTTTCAGGATAACACCACTATCAGAAAATGAGTTGGGAAGTGTTCTTTCCTTTTTTTATTATCTGGAAGAGGTTGTGTAGGATTAATTTCAATTTTTCTGTAAATGTTTGGTAGAATTCTTATGTCTAGTGAAAACTTTTGTCTTGGAGATTGCTTCCTCCTCCTCTTTTGGCAGATTTTTAATTGTGAATTCAGTGTCTTTAAGGGTTATAGGAGTATTCAGATTGTTAATTTTTGTTGGATGACTTTTGGTTTGTGGTTTTCAAAGAATTGGTCTATTTCTTCTAAGTTGTTGAATTTATCACATAAATTTATTTATAGTATTTTCTTATTATCTTTTAATGACTACAGGATCTATAGTACTATCTCCTGCTGTAGGTTTGTAAATTTTATTAGTTGTTTTCATACTAATAGCTTTTTCCTTCGTTTATTTTCTCTATTATTTCCTATTTTCAATTTTGTTGATTTCTGCTTTTATATTATTTCTTTCTTTGGGATATCTTTAGTTTTATTTTTCTCTACTTTCCCTAGATTCTTGAGGTAGGAAATTAGGCCTTTTCTTGTTTCTAATGTATTTAGTGCTATAAATTTTCATCTTTAGTGCTTTGACTGCATCCTATATATATATATATATATATATATACATATACACACATATACATATAGATGTACATACATATACACATACATATATATGTATATACACCTACACACGTACATATAGATGTACACATATATATACACACAGATATATATATACACACTCATATATATGTATATATACATATATATTTTATATCAGCCTCTTGTCAGTCAAATCAGTTAGTGATTTATTTTGGTTTCCATCATACAGTACAGCAGTATGGTTGAGAGCCCAGCCTAGCATCTAAGCTCCATTGGTCTATGCATGTGACCTTGACTACTCTGTTGTTGGGCCTGGATCCTGCTTCTAGAGATACAGTGTTATACATGCCCATTCCCTGGACTAGTAAGTGTTGCCATGGTGCAGTCATTAATAGTGCCCTCTCATTTCCTGAAGGGTTTGGTGTGGATAAGGTGAGTTCTGTGGTGATCTTATTCCATGGGTTATTGTGAACAAGCAAGGAGCCAACATAGATAAACTGTTTGGCACATTGCAAGGCCTTATAAATGCCACCTACTCTTATTATTTTATTTTTCCATCATGATAAGTATACTCCTTAATCCCCATCACCTCATTCACCCATCCCCCACCATCTCCCCTCTGGTAACAATCAGTTTGTTCTCTATAGTTAGAGTCTATTTCAGGGCACCTCGGGGGCTCAGTCCATTAAGTGTTGACTTCAGCTTAGGTCATGATCTCATGGTTCATGAGTTTGAGCCTGGCATTAGGCTCTTTGCTGACAGTTTGGAGCCTGGAGCCTGCTTCAGATTCTGTGTGTCTCTCTCTTTTTTTCTCTCTCTGCCCCTCCCCAGCTCATGCTCCATGCCTCTCTCTGTCAAAAATAAATAAACATAAAAAAAAAAAGAGTCTGTTTCTTTGTCTCTCTCATTTTTTTCCTTTGGCTCATTTGTTTTGTTTCTTAAATTCTACATATGAATGAAATCATATGGTATTTGTCTTTCTCTGATTGACTTAGTTCATTTAGCATAATACTCTCTAGCTCCATCTGTGTCATTGAAAATGGCAAGATTTTACTCCTTTTTTATAGTCAAATAATATTTCACACATAGCATTATTATTATTATATGAATTTTTCTTTGTGTCATATACATGTTATATATGTCTTACAGTCAACCACTTATTAAAAATTAAGAAAGTGCTATTTCCTAGTTTATTTTCATAAACAGAAATATAAATAAAAGTACCAGCCTATCCTTTCACACTGTAAGAGGCTGTCTAGTGCGCCCCCAGGTGCTGACTCCCCTGCCAGCCAGCCCCAGGGGGAGCATCAGGAGTCCAATATCAGCTGGTGAACATGGTCAGACAGTGAGTGGATAGATACATAGACGCAGGAAGTCTGGATGACTTTTAACTGAGAATAATGTACATGATAACTCAGGGTGTTGACTTTGATATTTCTCTCCAGAAACTTCATGCCGCCTTTGTTGTTCCCAGGCTGTTATTTTCCTGAGATAAGCAGAGAGGAGTGGTGCTTTACTCTCAGGCTGGGATTCATATATCCGGCCGTTGGACAAAGTTGGGCAAAATTTGGCAAGAATTAGAGCTGGGAGGATGAAACAGAATAGAATACAGAAGGTTGTATCTGTTGTTTTGTGCGTGATTTCCTATGATTAATATTATTTAATATTTTATGATTCAGTATAGCAACAAGTTAGAGCTCTATTCTTGAGAGTAAGCAGTTTTGGGGCAGGGGATGGGGGAAGATTTCATGGTACTAATTGATTCATGAATGTTTCCCTTTTTGCAAAGTGTATTTGGACTTTGTTTCACTGCTGGCTTGTTCAGCATCCAGGCGTTTTTTTTTGTTTGTTTGTTTGTTTTGTTTGTTTTTTTAAATTTTTTTAATGTTTATTTATTTTTGAGAGACATAGAGGCACAGCATGAACAGGGGAAGGGCAGAGAGAGAGGGAGACACAGAATCGGAAGCAGGCTCCAGGCTCTGAGCCATCAGCACAGAGCCCGACGCGGGGCTCGAACTCACAGACTGTGAGATCATGACCTGAGCCGAAGTCGGTCGCCCAACCGACTGAGCCACCCAGGCGCCCCCAGGCGTTTTTAATAGTGGCAGAAAAGTGTTTCTTGGTCGTTCCCTTTGCTTCTTGATTACATTTTTGTTTTAATTGAATGTGTGCTACAGAGGGGCAGTGCTGGTCAGGGGAAGGTGTTTGTCTTACTTGATTTCTCAACAGTATGATATTTGGAGAAGATTTACTGGACATTAGTCTCCATTCATTGTTTCAAGAAAGATTTGTGTTTACAGCAAACTGCTTTTAAAAAGTTAATGATACAAGTCCTTTTTGCAATTCATGGAGTGAATTGAAGAAAAATTAATAGCTTATATTAAGAATTACCCTTTCGGGGGCACCTGGGTGGCTCAGTTAGTTAAGTGTCTGACTCTCGATTTTGGCTTAGGTCATGATCTCAAAGTTCATGCAACTGAGCCCTGCATTGGGCTCTGCACTGACTGTGGAGCCCGGTTGGGATTCTCTCTGTCTCCCTTTCTCTCTGTTTCTCTCCCACTTGTGTTCTCTCTCTCTCAAAATAAATAAATAAACTTAAAAAAGTTAAAGAATTACCCTTTTTGCTATCTGCTGTAGTGTGTTTAGGATATATTTGGTTTTATTACCCAATTTTTATTTGAGCATTAATGTTCAGTTATGCAGAAATCTTACAGGAAATGATATTCTTTGTTAAACAATACAGGAGTCAATGACCTGTGAACTAACTTCTTTCTTAATCTTCAGTTACTTCAGTTACATATTCCATCTATCCTGCAGAAGACTGTTTAAACCAATTAGCTCTTCTCAAATTATCAGACTTAAAATTGCTTTAAATGAATGTTACTTTGTACCCAAGTAAGCTGAATCTACCTCAAAACCCTTTAATAATATGATGTCCTAAATGCATTCATCAAGGACAGCAGACTTTATAATGTTTCCTTTTACGCAACACTGGAGACCTTTTCCACTCATGGAGTTATTTCAATGTTATTATCGAGAGTACATTCAGAGTAAGATATTTCTTGAAAATCTAATGTTAGGACTATATTACGAATCTAGACAACTTTCCACATAACTCTTACATATTTTATAATATTTCTTTACCTGTCATATTTTTTTCCACTAGAAAAACCAAGGTCATTGATTCTATATCTCCATCATTCAAATGGAACATTCTGCTGGCCACCTTTCTTGGGCACATTCCATCCCAATCATGCCAACACATTGCAGTGAATTTCAGAAGTGCACAGTATAATCAGGAAAAATCACTTAGAGGTAGACATCGAGTGATATGAGAGCAAAATGTTACGAGAGGCTGAGTTAGGTTACATAAAGAGGTGCTGAGAAGAATTTGTGGGGTCCAGGTTAGAGATGAATAATGCCACATTAGTTTTGAACATGACAGCACTGGGGCACCTGGGTGGCTCAGTGGATTAAGTGTCTGACTTTTGATTTCATCTCAGGTCATGACCCCACAACTCATGAGTTCAAGCCTTGTGTCAGTCTCCATGCCAACAACACGGAGCCTGCTTGGGATTCTCTCTCTCCCTCTCCCTCTGCCCCTCCCCTGCTCCCATGTGTGTGCTTTCTCTTTCTCTCTCTCTTTTTTTCTCTCTCTTTCTCTCAATAAAGAAATAAATTTAAAAATAATTAATGAATATTATAGCACTTGCCAAGGATGAAGCAATCTCTGTGAAAAGATAATTTTCAGAAAAAGGTGAAAGCCAGATTCTCCTACAGATATAAAAATGAACACATGTTGAAGACTTTATTTTACTCCTCAATCAATGAAGGAACTACACAGATATTAAAACTAGTCTGAAGGAAAGTAACAACACAACAACAACAAGACAAATTTGTATGGAATAAGTGGATTGAATTGCAAATGGAGGCAAAACTAATTTTTCCATAGGAATAGTGATATCTACTGAAATCCTACAGAACAAAGCACATTTTCCCATCCATCCTTTCTTTCAGTTTACGAAGAGGTGAGAAAAAGATTGATGACAATGAACGAAGTATGAATCAGACTCTCTGGAAGAGTGTGCTATAGGTAATGCATTATTTTTCATCGAAGTTGAAATTTTTTGTTTGTTTGTTTTTGCTTGTTTACCCTGGGGTTCATTTTGCCTCACTCCCTGACAAAAAAGAAGAGAATTAAATCAGGGAAGAGAGCCAGAGACAAAAATCATGCTTGTGCAATCCTTCGGCTTATAGGAGCAAACTATGTATATGTATTTGTGTGTGTGTGTGTGTGTGTGTGTGTGTGTACGTACAATTTCCAATTCACTTGATGAAGATGGACTTGAGTTATAGTAGGAATGTGCTTTTCATTAGTAATACCATGTTATCACTCTTCCAGGAATACATGGAGGCTATCGCCACAGTACTTTTAAGTCCAGTGAATTACTAAACTAATCCTGCCTTCTGCAAACAGATCAGAAACAACAAATCAGATAGGAACAAAGTTTAATAGAAGTAGTGAGGGATTAGATAAAGTAGTACCAATTCACATCTTGCCTAAGAAAAGTGTTGACTGTAGTCCTGAATCCTCTGGGATGCAGCCCTGGGTCTAGCTCTGGTCCTATAGTGACGTGGGCAGGTGGTCACACACCAGTGAATCATCAAGAATAGGAGCAGGGAGTTATTTCACCTCTTCCAACCCTCTTCTCACTAACTGCTCCAGCATACGCGGGAGATTTTTGAGGATAAACTTAGAAGAAAAACAATTTAAAACTGTCTCAAAAATGTAGCGTTAGGTTAGCTTCTGAGAAGAAGAAAGTAGAGAAGAAATAGAAGAGAGTGTTGACTAACTACTTTTCCTTTTTGGTGAGAAAAACATGGGTACACTTGAAATCAAACAATAGAACTTAAGAAAGTTTTAAATCTTGTACAAGGACAAATTTCAGTAAATAAGATGAGCTATTTGGGGGCATGACCCACTCACAGTTCTACTTTGTCCAAAATCATCTTGGTTAGCAGCTAAAAGCCGTTTGGGACTTTGTTGTCCTACTAAACTTACTAAATCTTGGTTTACTTATCAATGAAATGGGGATAATAATAGCTACCTCAAAAGGCTGTGACAATAAAATAAAATGCCAAAAAACAAAAGGCAAAAGCAGAATGGTTCACTCATCAGTGATTCAGGGGGCAGTCACTAGGATTGAGGCCACTTTAAATTGGGGGCTTCTCATCCAGGGTGTCTGCCTGGCTTCATGATAAGACCATGCCTGGTTGGGCCCTAATCTGAGGGGTGGAAGGGGAGGCAGCCTGGCACAGGGAAAGGACATGGGCATTGGATGAGTAGATGCAACTTCAACGCCTGGCTTTGCTCCCCATGAGCTACCCAGGTGGGCACCTGGGAACTTACTAAAGGTGCCATAGATGTGGTATCTCTGAACTGGAGATGATTCTGCCCCACTAGTAAGAGTTCAGTATTCGTTCAGCAAGAACTAAAGGAAGTCACAGATTTAAGGCTCTTGCTTGGTAAATGATGCAATCTCATTCTTATTGGTAACCCAGCTACTCCCACCCAGGCTTGAGTGGACACGTGAGCTCTCCTCTCCTCACAGTCCTTATGGCCCATTCTTGGCATCTGTGGAGATCTAGCACGAATGGCCCCTGTCTCGTGAGGTCTGGCCTGTGCCTCCTGCATGAGCCTCCTGCTCCCTGACGGCAGGCACTTGAGCTGCAGGCTCCGAGCAGGGGATGAGGAAGGACTATCAGTGCCTTGGATGCACTTTTGTGACCACTTACTGTAGGAAGAGGCTGCATTACCCTTTTCATGGCCCAAACCTTGTAAAAACTTCTCTTGAAGTCTGAGATGTAGGGGTAGTATATTTAACTTCTCTGAGCCTCACTTATCATCAAAATGAGAATGATATGTTGCTCATAGATTTTAGACTCTGCCGAAGGAGTGTGACCCTGAGTGAACAGTAAGAGCTTGTGAAAAAGGACTTGGGCAGGCCGAATGTCACATGTGTCTCCCCCACGTCTCGGGAGAGAGCTCACGGTGGGTCTAATGAGCACGGAGAAGGCCCTTCTTGGCCAAGAGCATCCTCTCCTCCTTGTAGCCTGGCTCTGATACATACTGAAAACCTGGGAGAAGACAAAAAAATGCAGCTCTCTTTGAAGGCCTTTCCTCGGATGTCCTGGAACCACTCAGAACTGGCGACTCTCCTCTGTTCCCTTGATCCTCTGGTGGCTCCAGCGAGGTCAAATCCAAGGAGGAAGTTCTTTTCCCACTCATGCTGTAACCTGATATGCTGCCTGGAAATGCAAGTCACAGTGTGAGAACGTGCATGCTACGGCTCCCTGGGGACAGGAGGGGACTTTCTGGTCTCACGACTAGGCCTGCATTTGCCTGGCTGCCCTTGAACAGACAGGTCAGGAGCAGGGGCTGTCACCTGAGCACTGATTCTTAAAATACGGTACTTGAGCAAAACCGCATTCTGTGCAAGGGGAAGGAAGACACGGTCAGCGGGAAAAGAGGGCGATCTGGACTTAAAATATGATGATACATGATGAGCTGGGAGACTTCCTGGCGTGGGTCGTCATTTTCGTCGAGTGTTGCTCCACATGTGCGGCTGACCTTTTGCTTCAGTTTTCTTGTGCTTGGAGGCGGTTGTGATATAGTGACGCTGGGCTGGGCTTGGAGTCCCAAGTCCGGGGTGTAAGTCAAGGCTCTGTCACTTTCTAACTGCGTGATCTCGGACAACTCGTTTAACCTCGGGCACTCGATTGCCTCAGCTGCCAAAAGAGTTGTACTTAGAACACTCGACTGCGGTGAGGTATGAACCTATAAAATTGCCGAGCAGTGAGCAAGTGCTCAAGAAAATTCATTAAAATTTTTTTTACATTGCCAACCCCAGTGTTGACGTGAATTTTTCAAAGGTTCATTTTTGAATTCCTATTATGTAGTGTTGCGTGTATTATCTTCACTGTTTATTTATATTTTTTATGATAGTTTCTTACTTGAAAGTCTTTACCCCACGTGCTGCCTCGACACTGAGAACTGACCACATCCTACTATCTACATTAGGAGAATTTTATGCTATTCCTCTGTTTTCATTGGCATAATTTATTTTTCTCATGAATCTCTTGCCCAGGCAATGGTTTGATTCTTCATTACAGGGACTTTCTGAAAGATCCATCCACTCTTCCCGAGGAAACATTGGCAGTTTGTGCTCTAAGAGTCAAAGGAATCCCTCATCTCAGAGTCCTCCCCTTGTTGTGTTCTCCAGTCCTGGACCACTGTCATGACTTTTACCTGGTCCTAACTGAGTCCTGCTTCAGGTCAAACTCGCAAACCTCAGTCAATTCTGACCTTCCCTTCCCTCCTCTGAGGCACTGTTGTAACAGCTTTACCGTACAGTAAAATTACTTTACCCTGGTAGGCAACAAACTCAGCGGCATCTTAACAACAAGGTGATGTTGGTGACGTTTGGAGATCCGGACGTTTTGGTTTGGGAGGTCCCACTGAGATCCAGTCAACGCTGGGACTTTTAGTGGCAACATTCCACTGGGAAACAGCCTTTTCCTTGGAGGCCTGCGGAGCCCCCTGCTAGGCATGATGCTGTGGTACTGGGGTCTCGTATTGGTTAGAACAATTACTTCTTTCAGTGAGCTCCCAGATGCTGTTTATTTTGTTTTCTAGAGTAAGGAATGCTCTTTAGCTGTCTTTTGGCTGTCTGATCTGATTTGTGAAATGCTTATGCTTTGTGGAAATCTACCTCATTACTAACACTACTGTTTGTCTCTGCCTGTCCCTGTCATTTTATTGTCCTTCATTAAGAAGGCACTTGAAATGAGCCCATTCCTCAAGCCAGCCCTGAGAAAAAGCAACTTCTGAAGGTCTGTTGTAAGACTGGCATCCTTTGGTTACTCATCAAAACCATTTGAGAACTTTCCTCAGTCTTGTCTTTTGTCCAGGAGAGTCTGGTTCTAGGCGATACCTCTCCGCAAACCATTTCATACTTCTAGAGACACATTCTTTGTCTGGTGTTTGTAGTCGAATGGCCCATCTGCTACTTTGGGAGTCTGAGGCATGAAGTACATAAACATTTTTGGATGAAATATTCCCGGACTCTCATGGATTTGACTCTGTCTAAAGTTATATCCTTGCCTCTTCCTACAGGCTGGCCCCCTGCTACATGAATAACTGTGTTTACATTATAATCCAAACTTGTATGCTTGTTTTACCAAATGGCATGTGTTAACTAAGGATATTTGTGAGGCTTTTGATGTGACCTATTGTTTGAGAGGCGTCTTAGAAGAATAATAGAGCAAAATTTCAAACTTCCAAAAAGTCTTCATTTTTTAATTAGTACAAGGAAGCATCAAAAGGTTTTTTGGTTTCAAAAATCTCTCGCTTAAGAGATTCTTTGGATAAGGCAAAAGAAAAACTTACCACTGTGTCTTCTAAATTTCCCTAAATCCCAACCTGAACCTAGGAGCCTTTATCCTATGTTCGTCTCCCTTACCCTATACTCATTCTGCCCCATCTCTCCTCTGATTCACTCCCTTCCTTCCTGAGCAGCCAGAATCCCCTAGGACTCATTTGCCTCTTAAAGCTAAACCTCCCTCAGAACTGGGGTTCCCTTTTGATATGAAACACTGGTGTTTTTTTTTTTTCTGAGCTCAGAGCCATTGTTAGAATTTCCAAAGACCCGTCAGAATAAGGAGACATTTGCAGAGGGATTTAGCATAATTTTAGGAGTCTATAATCCAGAACTCCCTAATATACACCAATTGATTCATTATTAGGAGAAGCCTAAGTAGAATGGGAAGCTTTAAACATGATTTAAAAGACCTCAAGTTTCATAGGAAACCAGAGGGGCTTAGAAAAGCTGTCAAAGTTGGAAGATGTCTTTTGGAAACTAACCCCAAAGTCTTCCCTCTGAAAACAGTGAACTCTAATCTAGTTCTGTAAGCAAAGAAAGGACAGTGGTTGGAGAACTCTGGGAATAGCCCCTTAATACTGGTAGGTAGCACCCACGGACAGTTCCTGAGGCAGATGGGATTCCAGTTTTCTCTTCTCACTTTTATAAATGGTGTTAAGATAGAAATCAGAGACTAATACATAAGCACAAAGTAGAATTGGGAAATAACTCCATTGATAGAACTCCCATACCCTAGTGAGCATTTTGAAAGTATCTGAGAATGGAAGCAAAGTGGAATCCTGACAAAATGTATGGCTTTACAGATAAGACGACTAGATGCTTCTACCTCTGTCGTTCAGCCTAAAAGAAGGAGTCTCTTGATAATGAAGCCATAGGCACTGGAACAGAAAGGGCATAGAAGTAAAAATTGCCTTATCTCGGCTAAGTAAACAGAGAACATACACAAAGAATGACATGATTAATCAATAAGGGGAAATTTGCAAGGGGTTGATCTAAAGAGTAAAGAAGTTCTGCTGGCTTAAGGGGGTAAAACAGCATAAAGAATGGATCCAAAAGTCTATGCAATGTGTTAAAATCTAAGCAAAGTTTTCTTAGTTTTGATGAATTTGTTTCTTTGGTTTAGTGTTTGTCTTCACCTAAAATATGAACAGGTATTTTTTTTTTCGGTGTAATCTGCCAAGATACTGTTTTACCAGAATATATTTGTGGTTTTTTTGGTCTTTATTATTCCTCGATTACTTAAAACCATTTTTAGTTAAATTCCAGTGTTGTATTAGTGTCAGGTGTACAATATAGTGATTCAACACTTCCATGCAACAGCACCCAGCGCTCCTCATGGCAAGTGCCCTCCTTATCCCCATCACCTGTTCACCCATGCCCTGCCCTCCAGCTTGTTCTCAATAGTTAAGAGTCTGTTTCTTGGTTCGTCTCTCTTTCTCTCTGTCTTCTTCCCTCTTGCACATTTGTTTTGTTTCTTAAATTCCACATATGAGTGAGATCATACTGTATTTGTCTTTCTTTGACTGACTTATTTCACTTAGCGTAATACACTCTAGCTCTGTGCATGTTGTTGCAAATGACAAGATTTCATTCTTTCTCATGGCTGAGTAATATTCCATTGTATGTATATACCACATTTTCTTTATCCATTCATCAGTCGATGCTATTATGTCCTTGGTTATTTAGGAAAAGAGAACATCCTTACTTTCAAAAGAGAGAAGGCTTATGTTACCTTCTAAGCTTATTTGTAAGTATTTCATTGTTACTTTCAAGTGAGTGGCCAAATACTATTTCTCAGGCACCCATGGTCCTATCATAAGTGTTCAGATCTCATGACAACGTTTTTTTTCTTCCTCATTTTGATTTTAAAATGTTAAAATGAAGTAAAATAGCTTTCAGGATATCTTTTGGACCTAAAACTCTCTTTGGGATTTCTCGGACCCCTAGAAAATCACAAAGACTTGTTCTTTCACTTTGAAAAGAGAGGGGCCTAAAATACCAGGATTATTTAATATGTTATCATGGAAAGAGTATCATGGAAAGAGTTGTCAGATCAGAAGAGGTGCTGGGTCTTCTCCATGCTAAATAGGGAAAATTTTTAAATATTTCAGAAATCATATGCTGTATGAAAAGAAACAAGATATTGGTCAGTGCCTTGCTGTCTATGGTGTGTGTGTGTGTGTGTGTGTGTGTGTGTGTGTGCACATAGATACATGTATATCCATTTCCACACAGTTTTTCTCTCAGCATCCGGATGTTAGGCAACAACAGTGTGGTTCTCAGCCATAATTTTGGTTATTATTTAAACTGTCTCCTTGATCACAATGTCACTCTAATTTGAATCTAGCATCTTGTGACTTGCGTTTTCTGTTTGGGAGGTATGTCAGACCTAGGCAGGGAGTCTTATTATTGTACCGATGTTTAGAACTTTTCCCAGTGATCTCTGGATAATTGTATGTCTGAATATTTTTACCTTTATAAACATTACAAATCCACTCTTATAAATCAGGTTAATGTATATTGTATTTGAAACCACTCTTAATCATTATGTGTATAGACATTCTGTCTAAAACTTCAGACTGCCATTTCTGTTTGTTTTGTAAGTAATGGAAGCAACCACATTTCTTTGTCATTTGTGTTATTATAATGAACTCTTATCAGATTTTTCACTTTGGAATGACTAGGAATAAGTTAACCATAGCCATTTTAAGTCTCTATGATCTAGAAATAACATGTATTTGACTTTGATATTTACCTGAAGCTTCAACTACAGGCCAGCGATGTTGTCTATGTTGAGGGACTGTGCTCACAATGCTGCTGGAAGAACTTATCAGGTACTGTTAACAACTCACACTGCTATGAACTAATTCTTAAGGGGCTGATTATTGGATTTATGTGCCTCAACGAAGGAGACACAGCATCCTCAAATCCCAGGAAGACTGCCTCCAGTGGACACCTCAAGTGGACGGTTCTTAGGAGCCCCCCAGGCCTCAGAAACAGCTGGTCTTTGGACATAGACAGCTTCCATCCCAGATTCATAGAAGCAGAACATGACTCACTCCTCAGTCTGCATTTTTGCTCTATTCTAGCTACTTTCTTTCCTCTTCCTGGCTTCTGGTGACTTTATTTACCTGCAAGTCTTATTTTTAATATTGCTTTTTACATTTTTAGTCCCTCCTTGGTATGATTCCAACACCTTGTATAACTTACCCTGAAATGGATAAAGAGTACAACCAAACCAACTACTGGTTTTGCGTACACTTCTCTACAGGAGCACCAATATCCTCTGAGACAATTTCCTTGTAATGAATCAATTTCCTGGGACACTGGGCTCAACCACTACAATGGGCCAGGCAGCCAGAAATCTAAAACTCCCATCACATTGTGCTGATAACTGGGGGAGTGTGTGCTGCGCAGGGGAGAGCTATGTACTTACAACCTCGCAGCTCTCTGTAAGATCATTAATATTAAAAGAAACAAGAGTGAGAAATCAGAGAATTAGGTTATTTGGCTAATGATCTCAGATTGGGTTTTCTTTAGGCTGGGGATGGGATTTGTTCTCTCGGTTTAACCTGGGCCCTGTTGACCCCTGGTGAGAAGTGGACAACACACTTTGATCACGATCCTTCTCTGAGTAGGCGTCTGCAGCCATGGCCAGATGTGTCATCTCCAGAGTCCTCCATGCTGGTGTACAGTCATTGGTCCATCAAATGATCCTGTGCTGGATCATTGAACAACTTGGTGCTTCTGGGAGTTGTGGAATCATGCAGGGTGGAGTATGTCTCAACAGACACCTGGCATGTGACCATCACGCCTCACCCTGGTGAAAGTCTGGATGGGCACACAGTCTAAGATGTTAATTAATGATCCACCCTTCCTCTCAGGCCGAAGAGTGAAAGGAGGCTGGTGACATACACTCTGCACCCCGCACTCATCCTGGACACCAGGAACCACAACCACACCTACTGTGAACACTAATATACTTTGCTATTCCTCTGCCTTCATTAGCATAATTTAATGTTTCCAGGAGTGTATCATGCAGGCTTATAGTTTGATTGTTCATTACAGGGACTTGCTGTGAGACCCATCCACTCTTCCCTGGACAAGATCGACGGTGTATGCCCTAGGAGTCAAAGCCTCCCTCACCTCCAAGTGCTCCCCTTGCTGTGTCCCCCCGTCTAGGACTGCTGTGTCACAGTCCTTCCTCTGCTCCTACCTGGGCTCCACGTTAGGTCAAACTCCCAAATCTCAACCATGATCTGGCCTTCCCCTCTTGGAAGCACCAACGGCTTTGCAAGTTGGTGTCCTCCCCTCTCACAGGAGCAGCAGACTCAGCTTCATTTGGTCAAAAGGCTGTCTTGGCGATGTTTGGGTGCCAGGTGTTGACATACTTTCCACATGTTACAGATACTTCAGAGAAGTAATAAGTGCAGAAATTGAAAAATGTCTGTGCTCTATGTTTTATGTGTTAAATTATTATTACAATCCTGAATTGAGGTTTATATATTTAAAAATATCTCACCTTCTTGGAACTCCATCTGAAATAAATGCAATAGATAAATTCAAACTTCGGTGTATACCTATTTGGTTTTTCTGACAGAAAACTAATCTCTGTCCTTTTACCAATAAATTCCAGAAGAGGAGATCCGAGGCTGGGGTTGCCCGCAGCGGTTGGGATGGAGCCAGGAGCTACTGGAACCCGGCATCTGCTCAGAGCCAGCCCGTGCCAGCAGCTGGCAGACATCACACTGTCTTCACTCCTTACAACCTCCCTGCCGTGGGGGTCTTCTTCATTTTACAGATGAGGAAACTGGCTCTCAGGTCAAAGGACTCAGCTGAACAAGAGTTCCAACCCACGTTTGACTGCAGAGGAGACAGCTTTCCTTTCAGCCTCTCCTCAGCCTTTACTGACTGCCTCCTGTGGTTTATCCATTGTCATGGGTGCTGAGCACCCAACCATAGGGACTTGACTGGACCCTCGAGGGGCTCACAGATCTTCATGCACAATGATGAAGTTCTGCATGAAATACAATGGTAGATTTGCAAGTTACTTCGGGAGCACTTAGCTCTTGAGGTAGGAAATGGGCCACCTGAGCTGAGACTCTGCTCTGAGTCAGAACTGAAATAGAATCTCTGGGTCCTCAAGTCCTCCTCTTTCCCCAGAGAATCTTTAAGAGCTCCCTGTGAGGTGCCTCACTCCATCTTCTTGGTTGCCATGAATGCCAGTTTGTTTTGCTTTGTGGCTTCCCTGTCCCACTGCTATTGCCCTGATGCACCCAGAAGGGTGGGCTTTACACCCCTCCTGAAGAGAGAAAGGACGTCCTCTCTGCCGGCTTTTTAACACGCACTCCGAGAGTTCCTTATAATGCTCTTAGTGTTGTAAGTCATTTATTCCGTTCTGGAGCTGATGCCCAGAAAAGGGAGGGCTACCATGCCCCCTCACCACCACCCCCTCACCGCCGGCATGCCAGCATCAGTCTGTCTGCCACGGGCTGGCCGTCAAGAAGTCACCTGGGATCTTTTCTCTTGCATAAGAAGGAGCTTGCTGTCCCCTGTGAGGCTGCCCAGTAGAGAGCCCAGTCTTTTTCTTCCTTGCTCCTCTCAGAGAAACACTAAATCCTCATGTTGCCTCATCATGGCATGTCTGAATTCCCAGAGAGAAAATGTGGATTAGGCTGATCTGAGATTTTTAGTACGCATGCTTTAAATGACTTGATTCCTTGAAACAGATTCAACCCCTAATCAGGGCTGTCTTTCTCAAAACTAAGAAAAGCTTCACGTAGTCCTTCTTCCCTCTTCTTTCTCTCCCTGCCTCTCTCTGTCCACCCTGCCCCTCTTTTTGTCTCCCTGTCCCTTTCTTTCTCTGTGTTTTCCAGAATAATGTACCATCAGGTAGCTATTAGGAAATCTGCTTGAGGACATTCGAGTTTTAGGAAAGCGAGCCCTTCTCAATTGTCATGAATGTAATTTGGGTTACATAACTTTTAGTTGGTCCTTGGCCAGAGATCATTTTTATTGAGAGTAAGTTATTACTGCTAAGTACTACATTCCAAATCCTTTTGGATATTTAAGAATCTTTATCAGAAGCAAGTGGTACACCAGTAATTTTCGGTCTTTTCCAAATAAAATAACTTTGTTCGGTTGTAGCGAGAATTTATCTCAGTGTTATGACAAATTTCAATTTTATTATTTACAATTCCCTTATTTATCTTTTAGAGGGAAGGATACCCTTGAAGGAAGTTTAAGTAAATCAGATGTGGAAAACTCTGACATTCCAGGACAGTGGCAGGTTCTCATCCTGTGCAGAGTTAGGCTGAGGCTGGTGCCCTGTACTGTGATAGACATTGGAAACAGAAGGAAGTTGGGAATTTGGAGATGACTGTAACACCAGGAAGGCTGTCACTGACCTCCAGAGGAAGCAACTATGGGGCTGTTTGAATCCATCACAGTGACTGGGACATTGAAAACCATGCGTCCACCCGACTAAAACAAGTCTCTATTTTTGGAAACGTCCACAAGTTATAGAAGCCCTGTGATATTGCACGAAAATAAAAATTCTTTAAAAATACAAAGGGAAATCTTTCTTCCACATAATAGCTTATGTGATATCATCTAAACATTTTGAATTGAGTTGTTCCCCTTTGCGATGGAATTAATTTTAGTTTTTAAAATTCATGGCTTATCTCCAGATCCCAGTTCACGTTACCCCCTGCTGACTCAGGCCATTCTTTTGCAATTCTATAGAATAAGAATCTTCATTTCAGATTTCAGAAGTTCTGGTTTTATTGCTGTAAAAGACTACACAGTAAAACAAAATGGCATTTAATAGATTCTTTTATCCGGGACTCATAATACACTCTGAGTCCATTTTCCCTAATTGCATTAAATGGCTACAGCTCTAATAGTGATGGGCAAAGAATTTGAATCAGAGAGAGCAAAATGCCCAGGTCAGCTCAGCTGTGTCTGGGGGTCGCTCCTTCAGTTTAGGGTCAGGGGCCTTGGGAACCAGGAGCCTGTTTGCTTTGCCTGCACAGTAAAGATGCAATCCCCCCCACCCCGCATACCTCCTCCACCTCTCCGCCCCCACCAGAAGATTAGATTTGGTGTCTGGCCAAATCCTTGGCTAAGACTCTTTAACAATAGAGGCCTTACACTAACGTTTTGGTGTACAGTCATCTAGAAACTTTAAATTGAGTTATGTGACTTTCATACACTAGACATGTCACTGAGAGCGAAGTTTGGTTTATCAGCAAACGCATGATGTCAGAACCATTTCCCTGGCTGCTTTACACACACAACAGCTCCCTCGAAGGCAGCATAACTGAATAACATGAAAAAGTATAGCTGAAAATTGCTGAATTAGAAGTGCGAATGTATTGTTTACCAATTTATGGTGCTTATTCAGACACATTTGGGTTCCTCTGTGATTATTTGTAGTTACTGTCAGAAAGCATGTTAGGGGCACCTGGGTGGCTCAGTCGGTTGAGCATCCAGCTCTTGACTTTGGCTTAGGTCATGATCTCACAGCTCTTGGGTTCAAGCCCCGCATCAGGCTCTATGCTGGCAGTGCAGAGACTACTTGGGATTCTCTCTCTCTCTCTCTCTCTCTCTCTCTCTCTCTCTCCCCCCCCTTTCTCTCTCTGCCCCTCTCCCACTTGTGCACTCTGTCTCTCTCTTTCTCAAATTAAATAAATACACTTTTAAAAAAGAAAGAAAGAAAGAAAGGATTTTACTAAAGGCCTTGTCTCAACTTACCACCCTTTTTGGGGACAAGGTGAAAATGAGGCGTGCTTCATGAATCTTGTGTCAAATCGCAATCCCATTTTCATTGCCCCAGTTTAGGGTTAGAAACGTGGTTCAAATTTAGCCATGCTGCCGTGGAAGCATACTTGGAGGTTAAAACCAAAAACCACTCTACTGGGCAATAAAACACCCAAAATTCCAATTTGAGTAAGAGTAATTTACAAGGAGGCAATGCCAAAGGGGTGGACTGGCTGTGTGACCCTCCCAGCTAGAGTGTGTTCGGGTGCCCCTGCCACAAGGCTGCTTTGGGAAGTATCAGTTTAATGAGCTTTGCCAGTTTCTTAGGCACAGCGGGAGGCCTGTAATTGCTTTCTGTCCTTACCTAGGGAATGCAGACTGGTGTTAATTGGAGGACCTAATGGGATTAGGACTGAATTTGGAGAGAAGTTGTCTAATCTTCTGCTGACTGTCTCCCTGAGTTAAAGGGAAAAAAGCACGTAAGACAAACCTGGCTTTACTAATGCCTACTGCACTCTCTCGCTGGCTGCAACCGTGGGCATTTTGGGCAGGGTTTGGGAAGGGCTTGATGCAGCCCCATAGAGAGATGTGGCCAGCACCGGGCGTGGCAGGCGATGACTTCTGTCTGAGAGAACGTTGCATAAATGTGGATGGGCTTTGGCAAAGCACAGGGAAGGACAGCTTGGAGGGGCTAAGTCTTAGGGGAAAAAGTAATGGAAAGGGTGTGCTTATCATCCACACTTTGAAATCTCTGACTTTGCGTCCTTGAAGTCTAAACTTGGCACTAACAAATACTCCATTGTGAGGGGATTTGGGTTAAGTCACCATGGACAGCTTACTTGGCTTTCAGGATTTGGAAATGGCATTTCTCACCTCCTCCACACTAGCCCTTTCAGTTGCTTGCCAAGTAGAAGGGGGAAAAAAACCCTTAATTCTGGTTGGAAGTGTTTTAAGCGTTACATAAAGAGTAGCTTGGCTGGTGAACTACAAGAGCCGTGTGGCTAACTTCTAAATAAGTTTCGTTTCAGGAAGTATTTAAGCATGCTCTGTAGGATAGCAGTGCTAGTAAACACCCATGATTTAAAGCCACTCTGTACACTCAGACCTCGGCATACCTACTTTATGGCCTCATTATTCTGCCTAAGAACACCACCAGTATATAAAAATAACAAACACATTGCGTTTGCTGAAATATTTTGGTCTAGGTTTGAAAAGGTGCAATAAATTCCAATTTGAAAAATAAAATTCTCTGAAGAAAATGTTTTTCTTCCTATGTTTTAGGTTTTGTGTTTTGGCCTTCGAATGAAACTCAGAATCAAGGCGGCACGTGGGAAAACCAGTCCTCCCATGTCATTTAATACTTCCAATCCTAAAATATAAAATGTTTTCATTTATCAGTGAAATTAAGAAATGCCTTCTAGTGATATTGTCTTAACTCTCTGAATGTTAGTGATAGCTTTTTTTTTTTTTTTTGCCACGTATTTGTAATTGTGTAGACACGGAGAGCCAAAACAAATTCCACTAACCATCCAGAGAAGAGTGTTGAGTATTTAAGCTATAAAAGTAGCTTTCAGTTTAACCTGGTATTTGCAATTTGTAGGAACAAATTGTGTGTCCCTGTTCTGGTAAATTCAGTGGATGCCACAATGGTGTGTCTCAGTGCTTTGTGGTTGGGAACAACATTTCATGCCCAGTCTTAGAGTACAAGTGGAAAAAAGTTCTGTATAACAAGGGTGGTCATGGTAGAGAATTCTGCGTTGGCTGCCTCAAGCCACAGGGTAATCTTACTAGGTACTCAAATGAACGGGAGTGATGGCGGGCAGAATTCGCTTCAGCTGTTGGCACTTCATTTTTGTTGGGTAGAACTTGTTCCCTAGTGCATGGGTGATTATGTGCCAGATTCATTAGTTATGACAAATACCGTTCCTTCTGATATTTCTCAATACAGTGGGATCTGCAATATTTATGCACAGGGCACCTGTCGCCAGCAGTGCTATCTCTCCAGGAAGCATCCAGCGTCTTCCACAGATGCTCCTCTAGGGATAAACATCCTCTAAAGGGGAGCTGACTTCACTGAGTGACTTTATGGGGCTGGAATGCGCTGATTCTTGAGCTCTTGGCTCCTCAGCTCCTTGCTCCCCCTCCGCTTGCCCCCTCCCCTTTGGCTCCATTCATTCCCCCAGTCATGAGTTTGTTCCCTCTAATTCATTTTGTTATTCTTTAGTTTAAAGCATGTCTTGTTTTCTTAAGAATTCCTTATATGATATTTGGAGCCTTTCAGATAAAAATGTCCGAGTGCTCGCTGTGTAGAGAAACCAGTGAAGTCATTAAAGACATGGAAACTCGTGTTCTTTTTACCTGAGGACTAAGTCAGCCAAGTTCTGACTTTTAGGTGGGCACTTTAGATTCCCTGTATCTCTGTCTCTGTCTTGCCGAGAAACAACCATACTCTACGGCAACCATATATTCCAAGTAACAGTGCTGCGCTGGCTTTCCTGTAGGTCAGGAAGTCAGGATCTGGGATGGGACAGATGGACAGGAGGACAGAGCCGGCGCCTGGGCACTAACGTCTCTGTCAGCTCAGATAAATTGCACAGTCCTGGTCCCAGATCCCCAATCTTCAAAGCCTGCGTGTCAGGTTACATTTTATAAGAGAAACTCAGATTCAAAGGACTCAGAAAGATAATCTAGTCTTAACTCAGAGACACTTAAAAAATGTACTTTTGATATTTATATGCTTTATTTTCACAGGCGTTTCCTTTGCAAGGCCTTTTGTAGGTCAGGGTTTCAAACCTGTGAGCGTCATGGTTCTGCTACAAAGCCAGCCTGGTTTATAGCTGGAGCACGCCTGCTTCTTCCTCATCCTCTTGAGACAGTTCTGCCCCATCAGGGCCAAGTCCCATGTCCAACTGGCATGGTCGTGTATGTGTACCTCTGCGCGGGGCTCTCCTGTGTGGAGCCCTGTTGGTGGGGCCTCTGTGACAGCTCGCCGGACAGTGTAACTTGTAATTTATTCCCTCATGTATAAATCTGTTGCAAGCTTTCTCAATCACTGCAGAACTCGCTGGTACAATTCCATGTTTAACTAGAGGCATCTGGTACCTCTGCTGCTGTTTACTAAAACCCTTCATTTCACTTCATAAAACAGTTGGCCCAGCGTGGCTCTCCCTCCTCAGGCCACCTCCCAGCCCTCTCCATTGTGAACTGAAGATTATTTTGTGGTCGAAAGGTCTTCCGCGGGAGACCCCTTTGTGCATTTTCACGGATTCAGATTCTCAGCCCAAGCTCTAGCCTATTTGAATCCCTTGGATAGCTTAATGGGCTTTGAGCACATTGGTCAATCCTCCTTCAGAGAATCACGAGGCATTTCCCAGAATACTTGCTCCAGAAGAATTACACCACTTACTCCTGGCTACTGTCTGCTAGCAGCCAGAACATGGTCAGGAGGTCTGTGTGGGAACACTTGGTACACAGGGGAAGCTCAGAGGCAGGAGGCTGAGGAGTGGGGCAGGGGCCCAGATTCCGGAGTCAGCGACTGCTCGAGACCCCTGGGCCTGGACAACATGGCTGAACAGCCATGTTGGGGGTGGGTGGGTTCATAGGCTCTCTCTGCCTCCACACACATGGCTGGACCCACCGACAAGCAACTCAGTCCTCGCTGTTCTTCTTTCCCACGGGGGCTGCAGTCCGGCTCTGGTTTCTGGCTGGGGGTGTCCACGGTGGTCCCTGTCTCTTTCTCCATGCCTCGGCATCACGGATTTTCACAGCCCCCCCCCCCCTCTTCCCGCTGCTTTCCACATCCAGCTCACCACCCTCATTAGGGAAATAACTTGTTTTCTTTTGCATTCCTCTGCCTTCCCCCTTGTTCGTTTGAACGTTTTGGAAATCTGTCGGAGGTGACTATGGCAGATGGAGTGGAGGGCTGTAAGAGGAGGAAAAAGCTAAGGGAGTAAATAAGTGTCAAGGAATTCATTGTCTGCTCTCCACCTGTTGTTATTCTGGTCCCAATCAACCTGCTCGCCAGGCTGGAGCCAGCGGCCATCTGGAAACACTGCTCTGTTTATAAACTTGGCATGAAGCAGCACTCCCGGGCCCTGACCTCCCACACGAATCTGGAAACAATTAGAGCAAGATGATAGGCAGGCAGGGAACGCTCCAGGGAGGGAGGAAGGGTGGGAGGAGGAGGAGAGGAGCCTGCAGAGGAGGGGGCAGACGAGGGGCCAGGGGCAGGAGCCCAGGGAGGCAGCCCTGGGTCTGGGTAGGAGCCAGGCTGGGGTGTGGGGGGACAGGGGTCCTGGGGTGTCAGGAGCCAGAGCCCCAGTGGGATGCCTGAGTGGGGGGAAAGGAACTTAGGGGTAGAGGGAGCCAGGTATGAGGGAGGGAGGGGGCCAGAAGGGGTCATCCCGGAGTGGTGGGGATCCAGGGTGTAGGATGGGGGGAGCCAGAGGTGGGGTGGGGGAACCAGATACCTGATGTGGGGAGCTGGGGATGGAGAGAAGTGTGAGTGGGGGTCCAGGGCGGTCTGAATCTGAGTGGGAGCTGGGGGTCTGGTAGGAGCCCAGAGACGCCTGGATCTGAGTGGGGTCCTGGTGGGAACCAGGGACAGGAGGGGGAAGCATGGAGTGGGGGGAAGACTGGGGATCAGTTTTGGGGAGCCCGGGGTAGCCACCCTGTCTGGGCGTGACGACCAGGAGAGGGGCTCCAGCTGTTTGCTTAAGATGTTTCGATTGCACGGCACACACCAAGTGCCCTGTGCCCTGTGGCCTCAGCTTCACAGGGTGGCCTCCTCCTGTTTCCTGGGACTTCTCAAGAAAAAAAAAAAAAAACAGGCTAGGGAGGCAAAGAAAATACCGCCGTCTGCCCTTCTCTGTGAGCAGAGGGCAAGAATATCGTGGACACAGTGAATAAAGTCCTTCCTGGTCCCTGTAAAAAAAACACTGTACAGTCTCAAGTCTTTGTTTTGGTTTTGGGAACGCATTCTTGAAAAGCGCTTGTTAACCAAAGGAAGTTTGAGCAATGTTCCATTTTGCGACAGGAAAACTATGGAGGGACGCTTCTTTGCAAAGGACAACACTCGTCAAGCCACACTTTGGCATCTATGTAGACCAACGTCGTACTCTCCTGTGGCAGCAGTCGATTCAGGTTTCCAGGGGCTGGTATTAGCGAGATGAATGAGCCTCTTCCTCTTCACTCAAGAAACACTTTTTTTTCCTCTCTTTCCCCTGCAGTTTTGAAACGTGATTCCGAACTCTGAGTGGATGCTCTTTTCACTCTCAGCTGGGTTCCTAACTCCTGAAATATTAATCTGTGGGCGTTGCTGGCAGACGCATCGTGGGCGCCCATTACCAAGCTCCTGGCTCTCCAAAGGACACTTGACCAGGAGACTTTACTCCGTGCCTGTCTTTCTGGTTCTAGGGGCCCTGGCAGAGAAACCCTTGCACCAGAAAAGTGACCCCTCTCCTAGTCTCTCGTCCTGCTTCTGCAGTGTAAAATCCCCTGATCTCAGCCTGGAACATTGGCCCCAAGTGCATTTGCTTAGATCTCTAAAAACTGATTCACAAAAGTGGTGTCATCCGCCAACTCAATCGCAGTGCCTTCTCGACTTGTGAATTCACTGCCTGCTTCCCCAACCCCCGACCCCGCCCCAGCAAGGCCTTGTTCTCAACATTGATTTCCCATGCATTTTCTTTTTTTGCCTAAACACACAGTTTCACACTCCTTGCTTCTGCTACCCTGGCTGCAAAACCCAGCACAATAATGCTTAGGACTGTGGAATATGCACCACATATTATGATGTGGAAAAATAATCAAGCAAGATTCACAAGGCCTGCAAGCACCGTCCTGAGAGCGGGCTGGGCCCTTTGCGTGGCTCTTGCTACTCGGTGGCTGCACCTCAGAGCAGGGCTCCCGAGGGTCCCTGGAGACTTTCAATCTGGTAAGCCAATTTTAGACCCCGAGTCTGGTTGCAAGTGGATTCATTTGAACTATAATATAAAATACTGTGTTTATTTAACCCCTGTAAGCTGATCTCCTTTGTCGTTGTGAACTGGCTGGGCAGCTAAGAACCCACATTCCTTCCATAGTTAATAAAACTTCATATTTTTCTCTGTATTCATAAATTTAATTACACTCAGACCCTTTTAATCTATATCGACTTTTCAAATTTACCTCGATTAAGAAAACACAGGCCTCTCCCCCTTCAACACGCTACATAACCATAATCTTTAAAAGACACAACATGAAAATTCATTTGGCCAGTTTTGTCAAGAAATCATCTTGTATCTTTTTTGATTTTCTGACCAGGAGATAGTAGAGATGTAAATTGACTTGGCCGCGATTCTTCCCAAGATGATAGATTTATACTTTAAATGCCTGCATTTGTTTAACCTTATTAAAACAAAACATAACCGCTAAATGGAAAAAAAAAAGCTGTTTCTAACTTACTTCAACTCTTTGTAAATTCTCTAAAGCATTCAGCTTGTCTTTGGGATTGCCACAGCTTGTCTTAAAGTAAAGAAGGTGAGAGGCCTCAGTGACGGCTCCCAGATGATCTTGGGACACAAGATCAATAGTGCTTCCTTGGCCCCTCCTAGGTGCTTTTCGAAAATCAATAACATTTCTGTAAAGGGTTTTGTCCTTTTTGAGAGAAATAAATGCGATTTATCAGCATCCGGGTACTCTTCGTGTCCCCAGGCGCCCACATCGGGATGGAAGCTTATCATGTAGCTCATAGCAGAAATCCTTCTCAGCGTGACCTCCTTCTCTTGAATCTTCTCTAAACAACACCTGCTCAAACGGTGCTTCAAAACCATCTTCTCACTTGTAGTTAAGAACACCAAGACCCCCTATTAATTGAAATGTTTATCTTAATTTCCAAAGCGTGGCATTCTCCCCCTTTCCTACTTGTTTCTTTAGAGAGTTCTTAGAATTTCCTGTCGGGACAGACGCATCTGCCAACTCACCCCTCCTCAGTTCATATCTTTCGGACTCCATTTGGCTTTGCCTTGATTTAATTTGTAAGAGAGAAATCTTTGTTTCCACCAAAAGAAAAAGTAAATAAAAATCAAAACAAAATGAAACCTTTATTATTGTAGAAAATTATTTTTTTCCCTATTTAATTGTTAATTGAAATTCTTACAATCACATTTTACTTAAATGTTTGGCCTGAGGAAGGCTTTAAAAATAAGAGGCCCCTTGCAGCTTTCTCATCTGGAAGTCAGCTAGCCTCCAACTGTTTGGTGCACGGTTCTAGTTTTCCTTTTCTGCTTCTAAGGAGTGGAGCTGCAGGGAGAAGCCGCTCTGATGTATCCTCTCTTTCCAAGAATGCTCAGGGGCGTATTGTGGCTTACAACTCTAAAATTTGTGGCTAAGTTTCCATCTAAAAACCGGACAGCATTCTTGCTCCAGTCTTCTCTGTCTGGAGATATTGGAGGGGAGAAGGGCCAATGACATTTCCAAACTCATGTGTGTTCTCTGTGTCGACTCTACTGCTTGTTTAATTATAAGATCATTAAACGGAGGATGACTTGTAAGGCCAATGTGCCATAAGTCATGTGTTCACTCCTTAGCTGCCATGGGAAGGCAGTTACCATGTCTTTGACCTGATGGAATGGGTGTTTCCTGGGTCATCTGGCCGTGCACTTAAAACTTACATGTGATAATGATAAAAACATGCAGAAGTGTTTGTGTGAGGATGGTTACGGCTTCACTGCCATTGAGTTTCAGGACATACTACCGGAGCGTAACATGGTGCTTAGTTATTCCCTGAAATGCTCGGTAAATGTGGAATGCCCTAGTAGAGCTATGTACAAAACGCTGACAGAATAATTTCTCTTTGTCTGCCCTTCTAGACAGTACATTTCGTGACTGCCTTATTTGCCACTATATATCCTGTTCCTACCACTTCGCCTGATGAATAAGAGGCATTCTTTGACTATGTGTTCAGTGAATGAATCAATTAATGGTAAGGGACAATTTTTGGTTTGAGAAATTGGGGAATATTTTACAGCAAAATTAACAAAGACAGCCCAAGACTGTCCTGGAGGGATGGTACATTCAAATAATATTCTTTTTGTCTCCTCTCCCTCCCCACTGAGAAGGATTTGCCACTTAAACACATTTATTGTTGTCACAATAAGTTGTCACAACTGCAGTATTGGAAGCAGTGCGAGTACAGCTACTGGCAGTGGTAATAGGAGTAGGAATTCTGTAATGGGAACAAATTTTCCAGGTGCGTTGTATTGTACCACTTTTGTGTCCTACAGGCTTTACAAGCAGAGAAGACACTGGCTTTGGGTCCTACAGGAGAATACCAGACACTTCCTGAACAGCAAACATTTTTCATTTTTGACAGTCAAATCCAATTTCTATGTGGCAACTTAATATGTTTGAAAGCAGAGTTTTGCAGAAAGCCTGAGAGAGTTAGGGTACGGGAGTAGAGAGGGAGAGGGAGAGGAGTGGGGAGGGGAAAGGGAGAGGGAGAGGGAGAGGCATCACCTAATTTCTAAATTTCTCAGCACATCAAGGATGAACCCTTCGGAGCTCAGAGTACTGCCCGCAGTATACAGAAGGTCATGGCGTGGCAGCTCCAGAAAAAAAGAGGGATTTCATGAAGTGGTGAGAAAGCCTGAAGCCACACCCCTTATTAGCACTGAAGGCTTCTGGTGATTAGAGGCTCACTTGTGATAGTTAGTTGGTTGCTTCAGAGACATTCAGATTAGTGCCAGAGAGCCTTAAGAACTGAGGGCTATGCTTCGGATTCTGTGTCTCCCTCGCTCTCTGCCCCCCCCCCCCACTCATGCTCTGTCTGTGTCTCAAGAATGAATAAATGTTTTAAAAAAAAAAAAGAACTGAGGGATAGACACAGCCCTCCCCTCCCATGATAGGAGGGTTGCAGCTTATAGGAGAAGCTGACACTCACGGCCACCTGAGCTTCTACAGCAATGCGGGGTGCTGCTGATCCCTCTGTGCCTTGATGACAACTTGAGGAAGAGAGAAGGAGTGGGCAACATCAGAAGGACTGAGCCTGCGCCCAGTGATCCTGATTTGTCCAAAGGGGAATATTTTAAACAACCCTGAGGGATATTTAAATTGCTTGGGGTGGGATTTGCAAGGAAGGTCTGATCATCACGATTACCCTCTTCATTCAGCTCCTTACCCACCGTTCTGTCCTTAGCACCTGTCTTACCGCAGAGGAGTGAGTGGGGTCCATGGTGGGCTCTGCAGGGGAGGAACATGTGTTCCAGTACCAAGCACAGCTCCTGGCACACAGGAACTCCTCAAGCAACTAGGTATGAGTAACCACTTCTATTACTCATTTAGAAATTCTCAATACATCTTTCTTGACATGAGTATGGCCTGGTCTAGTCCAGAAGTTCTCTTAATCTGGTTGTCTGCTAAGGATTACGCAGAAATACTGGGTCAACGTATGCTTACCTGTTGGATATATACATGCATATATATTTTTTATTCTATTCTTCCTATCCCTCCTTTATCAGGCCAGTAATAGTTTGGATTATTTATATTTGAAATTAAGTTGGGTGGTCGCCGCAGTGCTTCTGTTTTTGTTTTTTATTTTCAACTTTTTGCTTCTAAACTGTAGATTTTTACAGTGTGCCATCTCCTACTGCTCTCATTTTGCTCTTCTTTTCTTTTGCAGTTCTTTTCTTCTCCTTTCCCTCCTCTCCCAACTCCCCACAAAGCCACTCCATGCAGTGATCAGGTTCATTTCTTAGTCCAGGGCTTCTATTTGGAGTCCACGGCTCATGTCACATGCAATGATCTTGCCCTAGTCACAGTGGAAGCTGGATCATGAAAAATGGCTCCAATTCTCCATCTTTCCCTATAAAGGTATCTATACCATATATGATGTGATATTATAGTTTTCCTATTGAGAGGGTAGTCTATGTCGTTAAGTCTGGGCTGTGTAGTGATTTCCTTTGGGCAATAGAATGTGATAGAATGTGCTAGTTCCAAGTATAACCCTCAAGGAGTCTGTGTGCATCCTCTCTCTATCTTAGAATCCTGGCACTTATATGTGAAAAGTCCAGGTTGACCGTCAGAGAAGGAGAGGCTGTGTGGAGCCCAACTGAGCCATTCTTGCCAGTTGGACCTCAGCCGCCCTGCGCTGATAAGAGGATCATCAGCAAGCCAAAATTAAACCCATGAGCCATTCCCATGTTTATAGAGCTTCCTAACCAATCCACAGACCCATGAGGAACAATAAACAGTTGCTTTCTTAAACCACAAAGTCTTGGGATGGTTTGTTAGGCAGCAATAGCTAACTGATAGTCCATAGCCATCTTTTCTTGCTAAATCTGAAGGATCGTTCTTTAGTCCTTATAGCAGAGACTTATACAGGTTAACCCAAATCTGTGTCCTTTTCATCATAAACATATGGCTGTACTCTATTTTCTCACCCCCACATGTCCATGTGACTGAGTTCTGGCTAATAGAATACGTGCAGAAGCGATGCGTGTCGCTTCCAAGTCTGGCTCATAGACACCTCTTTCCTGCAATCCGTTTCCCCTCATCTGGCTGAATGGAGAGAAACTGAGGAGGGCAGATGCACAGTATGGAAGACTCAGGGCTTCCCCAATGACCATATGGAAGACTGCTACCCACCAGAAACATCTACAGTAGATTTTGTGTGAGAGAGAAGCTAACTTCTGTTGTTAAGTTACTGAAGCTTGGGTTGCGTTTATAGCAGCTGGGGTTGTTTGCTTTCATGACTGCTCTTGTCCTCGTAGGTGGCCTCTCTGTGGCATTGGGCCATGCTGACTGCTCTCTCATGGTGTCCTCTTTCCCTGGTTTCCTCAATCTCGTACATTATATTTTTCCCACACATATATCAATGGTTCTCCATTACTTTCAAGAAGATAAGGTCCAGAATTCCTAGCATGCCTTTGCTAACGCCTTTGTTTACCTCTCCACCCTTCTGTCTCACCACCGTTGCCTTCTAACTCTGTGCATCCATATAAACACATCATGCTCTCATGTGTTCTGAGGTCTTATATTTGTTGTTCTCTCTCCTGGAAATAGTCTTCCCACTTTTTGCCCTACTAACTTTTGCTACCATTTTGGATCTAGTCTATCACCTATTCCAAGAATCCTGGGCCCCAAGGCTGGGCGAAGAGCCATTGTGGACTGTGAGGGGATTTTGTGTTTGCCCCAATCATAGGACTTACTGTTGTACCAGCACTTCAACTCTCTTTGCCAGCGGCCTCTATGTGCTGAGCTATTTTAGCCTACTGTGCTCACTACTGCATACGCATCCCAAATGTGTAAACCGACGCATGCCATTTAGTCATGCTAATAACTGTTTAGTGAGTGCATACATTAATGAGTTGGGCAAGACTAGGGAAACAAGAGTGCATGAAATCTAGAAATTAGACTCAGAGTTCAATAATTGGTAATTATGAGAAAGCCAGCTAGAAAAATAATGCTGTTTAATTTATCTTGGAGATTATCTCTACATAACCCTCTGTTGATTTCTAGCCTATTTACAATTATAGGTACAGAACAGCCCTTTTTTTCAAACAGTGTTTCCTTTTATTATCATTAGTGATGGAAATTGGATTTATTTCACATATTACAATGCAGAATTTGATGTTTTTATGTGAACACTAAGTGCTCTGTAAAACCTCAAGAATATTTCTCTATTAGAATTGGCAGTTGAGGGGTTATATAAACTTGTGGCCAGCTGAGACGTTCCCAAAACGGTGCTGTTGGAGTAGAGGGAACAAAGGACATAACATGGGTGTCTGAATTCCTTTTTAGGGATGGCTTAGATGCGTGTTTGCGTATGTTGTATTCTTTATTATGGCACTGCCTTTTAACCACAAGGACAACTCAGACACAGGAAGGTTATGTGTGCTGCCCAAGATCCTGTAGCAACTTGGGTTTGATACCGTCTCTGAAAGCAGGTGTAGGCATCTTTCCCTAGGAGCCCACACTGACTCCCTGTGCTCCCAGACCTGAAAATGAATCAGAAAGAGCCTCTGTCATTATGAGTTCATAATGATTAACCTGGTGAAGCTGACAACACATACCTGTGAGGTTGCAGGTGGAGGAGGATTTGAGGGGACGTCTTTAGGGCGTGTTCATGGTTGAACTCTATGGAGGAGTGGAGTATTCTGGAATTTTCTTTTGTTGTCACACTGTCGTGTGGACCTGTCCTGTGTATGCTCTGCCGGTCTTGATTTGTGACCCCATGAGGAGTGTACGCAGGATCAGGAAAAAAGTTCAGGGGGCCATGCTATCATCTTGCCATGGCTGATGATAATGAGAACAGCTAAGATTGACCAAGTGCTTTACATGATCCCAATTCGTCTCCCGAATGGCCTCGTACGGGTCTCCACTGGTACCACCATGGAGCTGCAATTGTTCCTCTCAGCTCTTGGGCAAGGACACTGAGGACTCCAGGACTGTCTCCCTGTTCCTCTCAGAGTACTCGTCCCAGGGTGGGCTCCGTCGACTGGACTGGTATTGGTCTGCAGGGAGGGTGTGTGGCGTCTTCCCACAGAGCTCTAGGGTCCTGTCTAGAACAATTCCTTTTTCATTCTCTAGCTCCTGAGCCCTTTCTCCTGCTGCCTCACTGTGGATGCTTACTTTGGAAGGATCTTTTCTTACACCCTGAAGTGAGGGCATATAAATTTAAATATGCAAAGAAGGACGGCAAAATGATCATTTCGAGTAGACAGACACGTCTTCATAACCACCGAACATTTGTGTCTGTATTTAGTGGACTGGCTTATACACCTCAATTCTTTGCCATGTATTTCTGTGTTAATTTGAATGTGTTGTTCGCAGACAGCAGAGGAAAGCTGAAGTAAGCAGGAAGAGACCCCCCTCCGAATGACATCCATCTCATTACGGCGAGTGCGTGACCCCCTCATGACTCCATCCTTCCACACACCACTGTGCGATACTCACCCCCACGCATCCTGTTTAGAGTCAGCTTAGATCCTGCAGAATTTTCCTTTTATTTTTCAGCAACAGAATATGAGGCAAAGGCCAAGAGCTGCCGAGCTGTCTGACTGTTTGGAAGAGTCCCCGAGCTGCTGCTTTGTAGAGCTGAGAGGAAGTCCTGCTTGGCCCTTCGGAGCTCCCTGCAGGCTCCGGGCTGTTAGTCAGAAACCTGCAGCCTGCTCCCGCCCCACACAGCCTCCCCCACAGCCTGCGTCTGGCTTGGGCTCCCAGAGGCTGTTCCTTCCGTGTTGTCTGCACTGTGTTTTGTCACCTTGGTGAGTGTACAGGTGGCAGACTCAAGGGTAAGGGTCCCGAAAAACAGCTCTGACTCACTAGGAGAGCCTTGCAGGGTCAAGACACCCAGTCCTTTCCACCTGCGTGAGTGATCAGTAGTCACCAAGATTGCGTAATCAGCACCAGCATGGCCTGCGAGCCCAGGGTGAATCAGTTGTGGCCAAAGACCTAAAAGAGCCTTTATACTCTGACTAATATGTTTTCTCACACAAAAAGCCTCAGTGCTGTCTCAAGACATTCTTACTCAGTGCTATCATCTGAGTTAAAGTTTGAGATTTAGGTACTGAGCAGGCTGATCTCTGCATGCATGGCGTTCAGATTCTCATGGGGGCAAGTATGCAAAAAGCATAATCCATAAGTGATTTTCATGTTGTTAAAAATGACCAGAGGTGGGGCGCCTAGATGGCTCAGTCGATTGAGCATCCGTTGGCTCAGGTCATGATCTCGCTCATGGGTTCGGGCCCCGTGTCGGGTTCTGTGCTGATAGCTCAGAGCCTGGAACCTGCTTCAGACTCTGTGTCTCCCTCTCTCTCCGCCCTACCCCTGCTCATGCTCTGTCTCTCTCCCTCTCAAAATAAATAAATTCCAAAAAAAATTAAAAAAAAAAGACCAGAGCTTAAAGAATAAAGCATAAACCAGGGTAAGGGATAGGGGAGCTGTAGGGAGAGCTGCAACCTGAAATAGGGGGGCCAACATGGACCTCTCTGTGAAAATAACCTTAGAGAAAAGAGTGGAAAGAGGTGCACAGTGTGTATTTCAGGGCAGAATGTTCTAGGAAGAGGGAACGACCCATGCGAAGGGCCTGTGGTGAGCAGGTGCTGAGGAGGCCAGTACACCCTGTCTTTTCAATACATAAAATCATAGCTTTAAGGTGCTGGTAAACCATATTACTTCTCTGGTACATAGATGCAGTGGCCCCTGATGGCACTGGGAGTGGAAATAAAGGATTACTGTGGCTGCTCTACACTCTGGCCCCTAGCCTCTCTGATCCCACCACTCCCCTTGGTGATTGCCTTGTCTACTGTGTTGAGAGTGGACTGTGGAGAGCAAGTGTGGAAGGGGAAGGCCATTAGGAGACTGTGCAACAAATTCCTCCATGCCATAGTGACTCACAGCAGTGTCCTTTATTTCATGATTCTGAGGTCGATAATGTGGGTTGGCCTGAGCAGGACAGTCTTGCTCCTCCAGGCTAGGATCCCGTGTTCATCTGGACACCAATGACACCTCGCAGGCAGCTCCATTGCTGGAGAGTGGCTGGTTGTTGGCTGGCAGGACAGGGTGACTGGTCAGTGAGTCTCTCATCGCTCAGCAGGATAGCCCAGGCAACTTCTCAAAAGGTGGCTCAGGGGTGAACCTCAGGAAGCAGTGCTTTTCAAGTCTCCACACTGGCCGTAGGTCATGCCTGGGAGTCTGTGTGGGAGAGCACCAGCAAAGCGTGCAGCTGCAAAGGGGCCTGGATGCATGGGGCTGCTGCCGGTCAGCCACGGAGAGGTTGCTGTGACACGGGGGGACATGCTGGTGTTGTGCACCGGGAGCTGTCGTCAGAGATGGTGAAAAGTTCTTGAATTACAAATGTTTTCTGAAGACATGGTCAGTAGAATTTGCTGATGGAATGCATGAGCAAAAGAGGAATCAAGGGTGTGACTGAGGTTCTGGACTTGAACAGCTAGGATGGCTGTGCCACTGGCTGAGATGAGGAAGCCGAAGAGTATCAGGCCGTGGGGAGGGCTTTGTTGCCAACACACTGAGCCTGAGCCATCTGTTACACATTCACATGAGACACCGAGTAGACAACTGGACGTACAGGTCCGGAGTTCAGAGGTGAGTTTTGGGCTGGAGATATAAATTTCACCAGGTCATATTTTTCTATTTTCTTTTTTTTTCAAAGTTTATTTATTTTGGGAGAGACAGAGCATGAGCGGGGGAGGAGCAGAGAGAGAGAGAGAGAGAGAGAGAGAGAGAATCCCAGGCTGAGTGTGGGGCTTGATGTGGGAATGGAACTCATGAAACCTATGAGAACATGACCTGAGCTAAAACCAAGAGTTTAGAACTTAACCGATTGAGCAGCCAGGTGCCCCACCATGAAACATTCTTCAAGATGTACAGACTGACAGGATTAGAAAGAACCACAAAGGTGTGCCACCTGACTCTGGTCAGTATCTGTCCTGCCTTTGCTTAGATGCCTCCATTGAATGATCAGTTTCACTGCCTTCATTTGACCAGTCACTGAACATCTATTGTATACAACATATTAAGTATACTACCGGAACCCCAAAACTATTGGTGAAATGAATATATATATATACACACATATATATGTACATATACATACACACATATATACATATATGTATAGATGTAATTTTAATATCACTCTTCTATTAAAAAGAATAAATTCATTTGAAAACACAACATATCTTAATGATTTCAATCAGGGGGAAGATTTATGTCATATAAATATGGACATGCATACCCAAATACCTATATGCACCTATGAGAGCTGACCATGGCACCCTTGCTTTGCAGCCCAGGAAGCTAGGCATGAAAAGAGTGATCAGTCTGTAGAATGCTACAGATGACAAAGTGAGGACCTGGCACACAGAAGAGCTGGCTCAGGACCCTAAACCTACACTCAGCGGATTTGGACCAACCTGGGTCTTCTGACCTGCACTTGGATGCCTTCGGTGATGAAAAATTAACAGACCATTCTCGCCAAAAAGAGAGGCCAGCCTACTCCACAGGAAGGTGGCCCACAATGTGACATGAATGCTGGGTCAACAATTTTTCTCCAAAGAGTTTTTTTTTATACTTTTTACTTTGAGATGATTATAGATTGACAGTTAGCTGTGAGATAAATTACAGTGATCCTATGTGACTTTTATCCAGTGTCCTCTAGTTGGTAACATCTTGTGAAACTGTAGTACGGCCTTAAATACCGAATCGATACACTCTACTGACTTTATTCAGATTTTACCCATTTTGCCTTTATCCGTGAGTGTATATGTGGGTATATGTGTTTGTGAATTTATTTTAGCAATTGCATCCTTCATGTCCAGATACAGAACAATTCCATCATAAGGATCCCTGTTCTTCCCTAAAAAATACCCCCAGCCCTCCATTATCCTTCACCACTAGCATCCACTACTCTCCTTTCTGTCATGATAATTTTATCATTTGAGACAGTTGTACAGATGAAGTCCTATGGTATGCATGAGACTGCGGTTTCGCTCTGCATAGTTCCCTTGAGATCCATTCAAGGTGTGGTACACGAGTTCCTTCCTCTTTATTGTTGTGAAGCGTCCACTGAATGGATGGACCACTATTTATTTCGCCATTTGCCCATTGGAGGACATCGGAGTTGGCTCCTGTTTTGGACTATTAGAAATAAATAACTCTTCTAAAAATATTCTTGTACAAGTTTTTGTGTGCACTAATGTGTTTCCAAAAATGAAAAAAGAAGAAACCTTTCCAAATTTATGAAATAAGTGGTCAGCCAGGACCCCTGGGCACCGAAGGAAGGAAGGTGGAAATGATGACTGACTTAGAAAAGAGTGACCTGTAGGCAGCCCCAGCCCATTGAACTGAGCCCCAGAAACGTGCGCCTGAGCGGCCCTCCCCGCCGTTTCCTTCTCAGTGGGGTTGGCTGCACACAGTCCTCGGCCTGCCATTCCCACAACTGACCTGATGCAGGGAGCTGTTTGAATGCTGGCGAGTGTCTGCCAGAGATTATTTTAGCCTTGCTGTGGTCAATTTTCTTTCTGACTGCACCGAGCTGATGCTGCACTCCTGAACGTCCTCACCATGTGAGAGTCCTGTCATCACCTAAAAAAGTAGTTACTATCTTTCTTTTTTTTTTTAAATTTTTTTTAATGTTTATTTATTTTTGAGAGACATAGAGACAGAGCGTGAGCAGGGGAGGGGCAGAGAGAGAGGGAGACACAGAATCCGAAGCAGGCTCCAGGCTCTGAGACACCAGCACAGAGCCCGACGTGGGGCTTGAACTCACAGACCGCGAGATCATGACCTGAGCCGAAGTTGGAGGCTTAACCAACTGAGCCACCCAGGCTCCCCTATCTTTCTTATGGCTCAGGCACGGTGAAATGCATTGACTTCAATTTTTTTTTAATTTTTATGTTTGTTTATTTATTTTTGAGAGAAAAAGAGAGAGAGAGAGCACAAGTAGGGGAGGGGCATAGAGAGAGACAATGAATGTGAAACAGCCTCCAGGCTCTGCACTATCAGCACAGAGCCCAACTTGGGGCTCGAACTCATGACCCGTGAGATCAAGACTGGAGCTTGAAGTCCAGTGTTTAACCGACTGAACCACCCAGGCAGGGCACATTGGCTTCAAATTTTTAACTGGTCACTTTAAAAGTGTAAAAGGTTGGGGAGGTGGACTTTTGGGTTCTGCTGTATTTATAGCCAAAAGAGTCCTATTATTTTATAATCATATCTGATACAAAGCCTTCTTCTCTATGGTCTTCAGTGATTATTGTTGCCTGTTACCATTGCACTGAGTGACCATAACACATCACAGGTGCTGTCTTCAGTGGAGATGAGACATTTCTCAGGTGGTACTCAATGAAGGAGGAAGTTGCTCTCAGAGTCTTACTGGAGTACAGTTCATTTTGAGTTTCTGGGAAGCCTGTCTCTATTGTACCTCCATGCCTTCAGGCAACTTGCAGGTTGAGGCTGGTCAAATTGTGAAATGATTAAGATAATTAGAGATGGATTATTTAAACAATGATACCACCACTCTCCCTGAAGTTACATTTTTATTTATTTGTTTATTTATTTAGTTATTCATTTATTTATTTAGCATATGTTTGTGCAAGTGGGAGAGGGGCAGAGAGAGGGAGAGAAAGAATGCCAAGCAGGATCCATGTGGGGCTCGATCTCAAGATTGTGAGATCATGACCTGAGCTGAAGTCAAGAGCTGGATGCTAAACTGACTGAGCCCCCCAGGTGCCCTGGTACCATTATTTAAATAATCATCTCTAAGCAATCAAATATAACATACTATATTTGTCTTTTATCTATTGCTAATAAAATTGTTCTTGATTTAACAGAATTGAACAGGGATGTCTTCAGTTAGAATTTGAGTGTTAATGTGATAATATTTACCCAAATAAAGTGAGGTGTGTTCAGAGACAGCATGGTGTAAGAGGCATCGTGACTGGGTTCCCTGCTTATCTCTTCAGCCTTCTCCTGACACATTCCAGTATGTTCCCTTTCACTATTTCACTATGAAACAGTGGCCTCTATTCCCAGTGCTTTTCCAGACCTCGCTGGTCTTTACTGCTTGGCCGCATTCTACTTCTTCATGAAGGTTCAGCTTCAGACATTTAGATACTGATTTATTCATTCATTTACTTATTTACTAAGTCGTTTAACATTTACTGAATAATCAGAATGTGCCACACATTTGGTAGGTGTTCGGGACACAAAAGACATCATTCCAATAACCTTCAAGTGTCTTCGAGACAGATGCAGAACTGAAATGTGCACATGACAATGCTATTGTGCAGTGGGTTTATGCAGGTGTTCAGGGAGCGCTGGGGAGGGACGTCAAACCACCTGGGTGGGAGCAGGGAAGGATCATTTCCTCTGGCACCTGCTTGGTCGTCTCTTAACTGGCTTAGAGTGTCCCCTTGATATGCAGGCTTGATGTAATAACACAGCACAGCACACTGTGTTGCTTTCTTCCCAAACACCAAATACCCCCCTGCCTGCCAGCTCAGTTTGGCACTTTGCAGGCATTCTGTGTACACCTCTGTTTCAGTTCTTTTAACTGGCATTGGGTTTGATTTTTTTTTTCAGCTTTTGGTTCATACTCCAACTACTTCAGAAAAATATTTGAGGTGGCTTTCAGTAAAACCACACAGGACCATTAGAAATAAAATTAGATGGAGGAATCAGCTAGAGGAAGGGAGGGAAATGATGCCATTGAGAGTTTGTTTGTAGGGATGGGAGTTGTTCTGAGCTCCCTGGAGCTGGACTGCCCTGTCGTTCCTTTGCCATGGTCTCCTGCAAATTGAATAGCTTATTTTAATGTTTAGTTGACACATTAGTAAAAAATAACAAATGTGTCCATTGAAGCAGAACATGGGCTGATAAAACTTTCAAATACTAGGTCTTCCATGTTAAAAAAATTTTTTTAAATTAACGTTTATTTAATTTTGAGAGAGAGATAGAGTGCAAGCAGGGTAGAGGCAGAGAGAGAGAGGGAGACACAGAATCAGAAGCAGGCTCCAGGCTTTGAGCTGTCAGCACAGAGCCTGACGCAGGGCCCAAACTCACCAGGCGCAGGATCATGACCTGAGCTGCAGTTGGACGCTTAACCGACTGAGCCACTCAGGCGTCCCAGGTCTTCCATGTTTTGTACAAACTTAGAAATTGCATGCTGTGAATTCTAGAGTTCACTGTTCATGACATTCACGCCCTCCCTAAGCACTGAAATCCAGGTACTTGGTCTCCTATTGAGGATTCCAAAAAAGCTATTGGTTGGTTGTTTTTAAACTAGCCTCTTCTTCCCTCCATGTTTGAGCCCTGTGTTCAGCCACTCTACTCCTTCTGTGCGAAATATGGGCAGGCTCCTTGTTAGTATGTGCGTGCAAAGTAGGGGAATTGATATGTACCTTCCATTGCTGTCACTAGCTACATTAAATGATGCAAACCATATAAAATTCTCAGCAGAGAGCTGGAGGAAAATGTGTTCTCAGAAGCTCTCAGAAGCTCAGATGGTGGTCCAGATCCGCTCGCTTCCTGTTGATGGTACTTCTGGAACACTCACAGTGGTTAGAAGAGAGGAAATCTTGTAGGGGGGGGTGGGAAGGTAAGCCCTCCAGCCCACATCTGGCGGCCGGCCCATGACACTGGGATCCGTGAACACCAGCCTCAGTGCTGCTGCTCGCGTCTGCGCGGGGACTGGCCTCCCTGTGTTATTTACAGAACCACCCTCCAGGTCCCCTCAGCGGGGACGGACTGGGATTCTCTTGTAGTTGATGTGGAAACTTACCGTCTGTGCTGGACACGAGTAAAAGGCACAAGTCCCAGGTTTAATGATATCTTAGTGTGTTAAATTCCTCATGTTTTACAACCAGTGATGGTTTTTAATGAGGTCTACTTAATGCTATTATATTTCATTAATGTCTTAATTTTTGTTACTTCCCCAGTTAAGCCTATCACTGTGGAGTCTTAAATAACATTGGTTAAGGACTGGCATTACACTTGAGTATTCCATAAACTATGTCTTTAAAATGTTTAATAGGTAATATATTCATTGAGTTTCAAGTGCAAAATGTACAAAAGGTTAGACATTACCATTCTCCCCCTTTTTCTTGACACCCATGTGTTTGCTCTGATGCGTGAGTTTTGAAAATTTTTAAAAATCTCTTCAGAAATAGGTCATGCATCTGTAAAGCAAATTCATATATATTCATATTCTTGTTTTACATAAATGGCAAACGTACTATGCACACTGGTCTACTCCTTGTTTCTGTCGTGTAGTAATTTTTTTGGAGTGCACGCTCTATTTGTACGTAAAACCTTTCCCAACCCTATTCTACCATGGGGGTGTTGTATTATTTATAAACAGTTCTTTGATGGATATTTCTAGGTATTTCCATGTCTGTGTAGTCATCTCACATGTATGAGAGTTTTTATAATAAATTCTTACAAATAAAATTACTAGATCATAAGATACATATACAAGTATATTACCCGATTGCTTTATAGGGGTTTTATCAACTTCCACCCTTATCAGTAATATGGAAAAATTGCTATAATTATAAAAATGCCTTAATTCTCACCTAAACATCATACCTTTTTTAAATTTTCTACCAATTAGAATGTGAAAAAGGATATAACTTTATTTGACAGTTATCTTGTTACAAGAGCGGGCAAGCCTTCTTTCCAAATGTTTGAAAGTCATTTGTATATCCTTTCTTTTTCTTTCAAATTTCCCACTGATTTTTCCTGTTCCTTATTGATTTGTAAGAGTATCACACACATTAGAAAAATAGCATTTTTCTGTAGGTGAAATGCCAACTTCCTCAACTTCTCTATTAATTGATTGATTGATTTATATTCCAGTATAATTAACATATAGTGCCATATTGGTTTTAGGTGTACAATATCACTATATTCAACAATTCTACACATTACCCAGCACTCTTCATGGTAAGCGTACTCTTGATTCTCATCACCTATCTCACTCATCCCCCCACCCACCTCCCTTCTGGTAACCATCAGTTTGTTCTCTATAGTTCAGAGTTTGTTTCTTGGTTTGTCTCTTATTTCTTTACTCATTTATTTTGTTTCTTAAATTCCACATTCAAGTGAAATCATGTGGTATTTGTTTCTCTGGCTAACTTATTTCAGTTAGTATTATAATATTTAGCTCTATCTATCTTGTTGCAAATGGTAGGAATTCATTCTTTTTTATGGATGAGTAATATTCCTTTATAGATATATAAATATAAATATATATATATATATCACAACTTCCTTATCCATTTATGTATTGTTGGACACTTGGGCTGCTTCTACATCTTGGCTATTATAAATAATGCTGCTATAAACATAGAGGTGCATATATCTTTTCAAATTAGTGTTTTCATATTTTGGGGATAAATATCTGAAGTTAATTTACTGGATCATATTTTAACTTTTGAAGGAACTTCCATATAGTTGTCCAGAGTGGCTGCATCAAAATTTGCATTCCACCAAGAGTGCAAGAGGATTCCTTTTTCTCCATATCCTCATCAACACTTGTTGTTTCTTGTGTTTTTTATTTTAGTCATTCTGACTGGCGTGAGGTGACTCATTGTGGTTTTGATTTGATTTCCCTGATGATGAGTGATGCTGAGTATCCTTTCGTGTCTCTCTGTTGGCCATCTGGATGTCTTATTTAGAGAAATGCCTGTTCAAGTCTTCTGCCCATTTTTATTTTTATTTATTTTTGATTTTTGTTTACTTTCTATAATTTATTTATTTTTTATAATTTACATCCAAGTTGGCACATGATACAACAATGATTTCAGGAGTAGATTCCGTAAGCCCCTTACTCATTTGGCCCATCTCCCTCCGCCACAAACCCTCCAGCAACCCTCTGTTTGTTCTCTATATTTAAGAGTCTTGTATGTTTTGTCCCCTTCCCTGTTTTTATATTATTTTTGCTTCCCTTCCTTTATGTTCTTCTGTTTTGTATCTTAAAGTCCTCACATAAGTGGAATCATATGATATTTGTCTTTCTCTGACTGACTAATTTTGCTTAGCATGATACCCTCTAGTTCCATCCACATAGTTGCAAATGGCTATATTTAATTCATTTGATTGCTGAGTAATACTCCATTGTATATATATATATATACACCACATCTTCTTTATCCATTCAACCATTGATTCTTCTGCCTATTTTTAAATTGAATTATTTATTTTTTGGGTGTTGAATTGTGTCAGTTCTTTATATATTTTGGATACTAATGCTTTATTGGATATGTCATTAGCAAATATCTTGTCCCATTCAGTAGGTTTTCTTTTAGCTTTGTTGATTGTTTCCTTTGATGTGCAGAAGCTTTTTGTTTTGATGCAGTCCTAATATTTTATTACTCAGCCTTTCTTTTTAAAAAAATTTTTTTAATGTTTATTTATTTTTGAGAGAGAGAGAGAGAGACCATCAGCAGGGGAGGGGCAGAGAGAGAGGGAGACACAGAATCCGAAGCAGGCTCCAGGCTCTGAGCTGTCAGCACAGAGTCCAATGTGTGACTCGAACTCACAAACCGTGAGATCATGACCTGAGCCAAAGTCAGCCGCTTAACCGACTGAGCCACCTAGGCGCCCCTCAGCTTTTCTTTTTGAAGAAAGAACACTTGCTTACAGTGTTTTCCTTCCATGCAGAATTTTTTAAACTAAAATGTCTACAAAGTAACTATTTTTAATACTTCTGGGTTATGTAACATGCTTTTAAAAAGCCACCCCAGTGTAAGATAATTAAAAATAAATTATTCAATTTTGTTCTAGAAATTTATAGACATACATATATTCACATAGAATATATCTATATTAGATAAAATTCATGTAGGGTATATATATATATTATTTGGTATGAAATATACAAACATTTCCAAGGACTCTACTTTATATGGTTTTAAAAAAATATGGTACAATATATGTAACAATAAATTTACCATTTTTACCATTTTCAAGTGTACGCTTCACCAGCATTACGTACATTAACAATGTGTGCAGCCTTCAGCACTATCTGGTCCCAGAGCTTTTTTATCATCCCCCCAAAAGTCTCCAAATACATTAAGCAGTCACTTCCCCTTGACCCTTCCCTTCGGCCCCAAGGAATCACTGATCTGTTTTGTCCAAGAATTTGCTTCTCTGGACATTTCATATACATGGAATTACATAATTGTGGCTTCTTCACTTAGCCTAATGCTATCGAGGTTCATCCATGTTGTGGCATGTGTCCGTATATCATTCCTTTCAATGGCTAAATAGTACTCTATTGTAATATTCCTTTCTATTCCAATATATCCATTGTATGGATGCACCACCTTTTGTTTATCCATTCATCGCTTGATGGACATTTGGTGGTTTCCACCTTTTGGTTATATGAATAGAGCTGTTATGAATGTTTACATATAAGTTCTTTTTCGACACTTGTCGTCAGTTCTTCTGGGTAAGTCAGATGGTAACACTGGTCTACACAGATTCACTCACTTTTTTCCTTGGCTAAGCGTTTTTTTTTTAATGTTTATTTATTTATTTATTTATTTATTTATTTATTTTTAGAGAGAGAGAGAGAGAGAGACAGAGCACAAGTGGGGGGGGGCAGAGAGGAAGGGAGACACAGAACTCAAACCAGGCTCTAGGCTCTGAGTTGTCAGCACAGAGCCCAACGTGGGGCTTGAACTCCTTGACTGTGAGATCATGACCTGAGATGACGTTGGACGGTTAACTGACTGAGCCACCCATGCACCCTCCCCCCTCCCCAGCTAAGCTATCACTTGGTTGTAAACATTTGACTCTCACAGAGTGCAGTAAGGCTGATTTCACATTTTTTTGTCAGGATTTTGAGTGTTTCTAGGGAAAGGATAGACTCCCAGAGTTCCCCATACAAGTTTGTTTTAAAACTCACATAAGTTTCATCCTGGAGTCTTAGACTAACAGTGGAGTACACATCTTGCCCTGGATTGACAGATGAGTCACGTCTATCCTTCTGCCCATGGCTGACAGTGTACCCTCAGCATTGCTTTAATAATTTCTTCAGGTCAGTTAATGGCCTTGGGTTTTTAATCACATCCCTCAGAGTTTAAGTATAAAGATCCTTAGATTGCAATTTGATGTCAGTAAGATTTTTTTTTGCTGCGTTCAGTTGGTGATTAAAGCTCAAAATGAGATTTGTCTTTGAGACCACTCATTTCAAGGTGATTGCCCCATTCTGGGCTCTTATTTGTAATCTCTTCACCTTTCATAGTCCATCCTATATAGTGAGAGATTAATATTCCTAGACACAGTTTCAGTCATGGCATTCAACCAAGCACAATTTTTCATTAACTTTGAAAAAGAAGAGGAAAAAGAATAACTTGTCATACTAGATATTGAAATGAACCATGTGCTTTGGAGTTGAAGTTTAACATCGACTGAACATTTGTGAAGCAGCAGAGAGACAGCAGAAAAGACTTGGGTGCATGTACAAATTTTATGTGGTAAGAGTTTGCCTTTCAAACCTCTGGGGAAATATATAGGAAAAACAAAGGTCCACATTTCACACCACAGGGCAGACGGATTCAAGACTCAAGTAGAGAGAGTAAACTAGAAGGAAACACAGTGTCAAGTTATATGACACTGAGGGCAAAGGACTCTTAAGCGTAACCCTTAACTCAGAAATCATACAGGAAATCATCAATGAGTTTGAAATTTTAAAAATGGACTACTTTTGTATGATAAAATAGTATCATAAAGGTAAAAGGCAAATTACACATTGTGAAAATATATTTGTATCACATGTCAGTACAGGTTTTATACATAGATAGAGAATTCTCAGATATAGATAGGTGTAAATATTGAATATATATGATAAAAATATATATGTGAAGAAAAAGATAAATCTATCATTAGAAAAATGAGTAAAAGAAATGGCTAGGGAATTCAGAAAGGAGGAAAAACAAAGACCAGGAAATGATTAAAATATGTTCAATCTCATTAGTAACAAAAGAAATGCGCTATATATATATATATATATATATATATATATATAGCAATGAGATGCCATTTGCTTCTAGCAAAAGACAAAACTAAAAACAAATTATAATGCCCAGTACTTGTGGGAAGGTAGCTCATTTCCTTAGCACCAGAATTATTATAAATTGGGACAGCTTTCCTAAAGAATGATGTGATTAGATGCATCAAAGGCCTTAATATATTCGTGCCATTTTATCCGGCACTTACACTTGTAGGATATACTTTAAGGGAATAATTACTGATATGTACAAAGATTTAGCTATGATGATATTACTTGTATTACAGGCTAATTATAATACAGAAAACTTGAAGGGTCTTAAAAGTTGAACAATTGGAGCTTAGTGGGATTAGTTGTGGAACAACATACAATACCATTCATTCATGAAAAATGATTTTAGTTCTTTCATTGAAATAGATATCTCCAGTACATCATGAAAAAAAGTACCCTTCAGTAGGATCCTTAGAGTCAGTTTTTGTAATACATATACATTAATACTATTAAGTATATAAGATAGTATATTAGCACATGCAGTTAAGTATTCACATAGGAAACTGTCTGTAAAGTCAACTCTAAAATACATTAAAGTGTACATTATCTGAATGTTGTGGTTATGGGTTATGCTTATATTCTTCTTTTTGCTTATTTGCATCCTCTGATTGTTTTATAATATGTATTTACTAATTTTTTTTTGAGAGAGAGAAAACACAAGCAGGCAGGGGAGAGGCAGAGGGAGAGAGAGAATCCCAAGCAGGCTTTGTGCTGTTGGTGAAGAGCCTGATTTGGGACTTGATCTCATGACTGTGAAAAGATGACCTGAGCCACGATCCAGAGAAGGATGTTTAACTGACTGAGTCACCCGGGCACCCCTATAATATGTATTTACTGTGTAATAAATCTAGAAACAAGAGTTTATTAAAAAGTAAAATAAAACGCTAGTAACTCTCTACTACCTGTGAATTAAGTGAAAACTCCCATGACTGTCACCGAAGACATTCTACAATGTCTTCCCAAATTGTGTTTTCAATTTTTAATTGTCTACTGTCTCCCTATGTAAGGAAATCAGATCATGTCATCTTCCTAATTAAATTCTTCAGTGGTTTCCCATGACACTGGAGTTGAATTTGCCTCAACCCTTTATGTAGACTTGGGTGTCACCCAACCTCACCTTGAGTGACTCTCCCCTTTCCATTTTCAGTGAGCAGTATTCTTCTAGTTGTGACTGTGGATGGGCTCTTTCCCCGTACTGTGTCCTGCTCTTGATCTCTGATCACTGGTGTGGGTGCCACCAATTCTCAGTGTGAATCCCTCCAAGATACTCCAACAACCAGCCTCATAATCCTTCACCCACCCTAATGTCTTTCATCACCATCTGTTGCTGCACCTCTATTGGTGTGTTGATGAAGATCTGTCTCCCTCGTTAGACTTTGCTCCTTGAGGGCAGGGACTGGTGTCAGTTTTCCCTCGCCACTCTGTAGATAGGGCTTAGAGTAGTGCTGGGTCCATAGCAGGCACTTACACGCTGACTGGCTTCATGGGCGAATGAACATCCTTTACTGCAGTTAAACATACGCAGCACGTTGAGCATATATCATAACTACATGCATGTACGCCTTTGCTCATATTATTTCCCCAACTCTGCCTGTCAAAATCCTGTCTCTGCTTCAAAGTCTATTCAAATTCCATTTCCCCTGTTGAAGCCTTTTCTGAAAGGTGGGAAGAATGAGTGGTCATTATGGAAACATAAAACTGAAAAAGATGAAACTCTTGTGGTGAAAGGCAGAAGATTACTACTGTTAGGGAAGATAAAAAGTATTGTGAGCCTGCGGAAACTGAGGCACCCGTAGGATGTGCACCCCAGCACAAGATGCAAGGCCCCCAGAGTGTGGAGGACAGGCCAGGGAAGACAGGTCCAGGACTGCTGCAGGGTGGGGTTCGTGGCAGCCCCAGTGATGGGGGAATGGATAAAGGCGAGAAGGGAGAGCAAGAAGATACAAGTGATGGGCAAGAGGAAAGAGGTCTTAAGCAGATGAAAGACGGGGGCAGGGGGGAAGGCAAAATAGTAAATTATTTGTCAATGCAATTGACAAACGAAGCAAGATTGACAGAGATAGGAAGGAAGGAAGGAAGGAAGGAAGGAAGGAAGGAAGGAAGGAAGGAAGGAAATTATCAACCTCAGAAAAGAAATGGGACATTACTGGAGATCATGAAGACATGAAAAGGATAATAAGAGAATATTACAAACAACTCTGCACATATAGATTTTGCACCTTAGGTAAAATAAACGAATTCCTCAAAAAGCAACACACTATCCTAACTCATTCAATATTAAAAAAGATAATTTGATAATCTGTAACTATTAAGCAAATTGAATTTATAATTAAATTCCTGAGGAAAAAATCTCAGGTTCGGTGGTTTCGCTGAATAATTCAATTAAATGTTTTTTTTTTTTTTAATTTTAAATGTTTGTTTAGCATCTCTTTTGAGAGAGAGAGAGAGAGAGAGAGAGAGAGAGAGAGGGGGGAGAAAGGGAATGAGCAGGGGAGGGGCAGAGAGAGGGAGACACAGAATCCAAAGCAGGCTCCAGGCTCTGAGCTGTCAGCACAGAGTCCCACCCAGGGCTCCAGCTCGCGGAAAGTGAAACCATGACCTGAGCTGAAGTTGGACACTTAACCAACTAAGCCAACCAGGCGCCCCAACTAAATGTTTATTTTTTTTAAGTTTATTTATTTTGAGAGAGAGAGAGGGAGAGAGAGAATCCCAAGTAGGCTCTACATCGTCAGCACAGAGCTTGGTGTGGGGCTACAACTCCCAGAACTGTGAGATTATGACCTGAGCCGAAACCAAGAGTCAGACACTTAACCCACTGAGCCACCCAGGCACCCCTCAACTAAATGTTTGAAGAAGAATTAACATTAATTCTACAGAATCCTTCCAGAAGACAGAAGAAAAGGGAATTGGTGTTACCATGATACTAAAACCAGAAAAAAGAGTACAAAAGAGAAAATGATGGACTATTATCCCTCATGAATACAGATGTAAAATACTTGAACAAAATGTTAGCAAATAGAATTTAGTAATGTGTTAAAAGAATTGTATGCTGTCACCAAGTGGGTTCTATTTCGGGGACGAAAAGATGGTTCAATACTCAAAATGAATCAATGTAATCTATGTTTTTTAATAGAAAAACTGTGGTATAATATCACAGGATCATAAAATCATTTTACAGAATTCAACGTGCATGCATGATAAAAAACTTTCAGAAAAATAAGAATAGAGGGGTTTTCACTGAATTTGATAAAGAGCATGTGCAAAAGGCCTGTAGCCAACATTATACTTGAAATACTGAATGTTTTACATCTCAGGGAACAAGTCAAGGATATTCGTTCTCACCACTTTTATTCAACATGATGCTGGAAGTTCCGTCCTGTGCAGTAAGTAAAAAGAAAAGGAAATAAAAGTCATACAGATTGAAATGGGAGAAATAAATTACTGTCTTTGTTTGCAGATGACATGTTTGTCTGTGTAAAAATGCCTAAGACTCTACAGTTAAACTTTTAGAACTAAAAAATTATTTATCAATGTCACGGGATATGAGAGATATATGAAAAGTCAATTGTATTTCCATATACTAGCAATGTACATAAGGACAAAAATAAAAATATAATATAACACCACTTGGAATCACTCAAAAATGAAATTATTTATTTATTTCTTTATTTTGAAATTTTTTGACGTTTATTTATTTTTGAGAGACATAGAGACAGAATGTGAGCAGGGGAAGGGCAGAGAGAGAGGGAGACACAGAATCTGAAGCAGGCTCCAGGCTCTGAGCTGTCAGCACAGAGCCCAACACGGGGCTCAAACTCACAGACCGTGAGATCATGACCTGAGCTGAAGTCGGTCGCCTAACTGACTGAGCCACCCAGGTGCCCCTCAAAAATGAAATTCTTAAACATTTTCAAATTTTCTTAGTGTAAGTCTAAGAAAACATACAAGACTTGTATGAGAAATCAAAAGTCTTAAATATGGAGAGACATAGTGAGTTTATGGAAGACTCGATGTAATATGGTTGTCAGACTCCACAGACTGACATACAGGATTGCTGCAATACCTCGAAAGATCCCAGTCAAGTATTTCCTAGATATAGACAGGATTATTCTAGGCTTTCTATGGAAAGGCAAAGGAATTAAATTAGCTAAAAACATTTTGAAAAAGAAGAATAAAGTGGGAGAAATCTCCATTTCCAAACCTATTATGTAGTTACAGTGGTCAAGACAGTGTGGGGTTGGTGAAGGGACAGACACTTTGGTCACTGCAACTGAGAATCCAGAAAAAGATCCATAGATATATGCCCAGATGAACTTTGACAAAGTAGCAAAAGCAATTCAATGGAGAAAAGACGTCCTTTTCAACAAATACTGCGGGAAAAATTGGACATGTGTAGGCAAAAACATATACCTCAGCTTATGTCTTACACCTGTACAAAAATTAGCTCGAAATGTGTCACAGACTTAAATGTAAACTGGAAAATTCTTAACTTGCAGAGAAAAAAAAGAGAAAATCCTTGTGAACCAGAGGTAGCTAAAGAGTTACCAGATTTGATGCCAAAAATGGCAAGATCCACTAAAGAAGAAGTTGATAAATTGGACTGAATTTATCAGATTGAAAAGCTTTTGTTTTATGAAAGGTCTTTTTAAGTGTATGAAAAGATAAGTTAGAGATAAAAGAAAATATTTGCAAACCACATACGTCACAAAAGACCAATATCTAAAATCCATACAGACCTCTCAAAACTGAACCGTAAAAGAACAAAGAATTCAATTAAAAGATGAGCAAAAGGTGGGAAACAATATTCCACTGATAGATGATGTATGTGTGTGAAATGAGCACACAAAAAGATGTTCAACATCATTAGCCATCAGACAAACGGGAGTTAAAACCACAGTGAAATACTACTATAAACCTATCAGAATATCTAAAATAAAAAAAAAATCACAACACCAAATCTTGGCAAAGATGCAGAGAAACTAGATCATTCATATTACTGGCCAGAATGCACAATTGCACAGCTTGGTGAATTTTTAAAAACTAACATGCAACCACCATATAATCTATCACTTGTACTCCTGGGCATTTATCCTAGAGACATGAAGGTATATCCACACAAAAACTTGCACAAGAATGTTCATGGCAGACTTATTTGTCATAGCCACAAACTTGAAACAATCCAAATGTCTTTCAATGAGAGAATGGTTAAACTGTGACACACCAACACCAAATAGTACTACTCAGTAATGAAAAAGAACAAACTGTTGATTCTTGCATCAATCTGCAGGAATCTCCAGGGAATTATGTTGATGCAAAAAGCTAATATAAAAAGGTTATTTCTGTTTGACATCTTGAAGTGACCAAATTACAGACATATCGAACCTCTCAGTGGTTGACAAGGATTAAAGAGGGGTAGGTATGGGAGGTAAGTGGGTGTGTGACTATGAAATGTCAATATGAGGTATACTTGTGGTAATAAAAATGTTCTGTATCTTGATTGTATCAGTGTCAATACCCCGGCTGTGATATTGTATTATAGTTTGCAAGATATTGCTTTGGGGGAATTTGGTTAAGAGGTACAGGAAACTTTTCATATTCTTACAGCTGAATGTGAATTTACAAATATTTCTGAACAAAACTTTTATCAAAAATAATGTGTAAATCTTTTTAACTTTTTAGAGAAATGCCCTGAGCATTGACAGGGCAGAAATTTGGACGAAGTGATTTGGTCAATTTCTCTCGAGAAGCTCAAAGTAGATTGTAGTGAAAAACAGAATAATCAAGGAAGCCAAGCATGAGATTCACAAGGTGCCGATGGCCATTTGTAAGCTAAAGTCCACTTGTTTTCCTGACCATCACAGGATAACTCCTTCTCTTTCTTTGTGTGAAGATTCCGCCATGGTCTCTATACCTCTCTGTAGCAGGAGAAGAATATGAAGATGTTATAACGACTCTCTTTTTCACTTCCCTTCACTATTGCCCATGGTTTCCATAAATCAAGAAAGGCGTAAAAAAGGAATTTGCAGGTTAATGGGCAGAGTGTTAATTGAAGTAAATTTAAAAAATGGCAGTAGGAGCTGGGTGTTGGGATGGCACGCTAAAGAAGATGTAATCGAAGGCAGAGATAGAATTCCGAGTGGGTATACTCAGTGCAGAAAAGTGTGCTGCGTGTGTTCTAGATATTCATTGTGGGGGGAATGTAATGATAACAACAGTAACACCAACAATTTGGCATCAGAAGACACCTTTGGTTTCAGAAGAAAGTCCTACTGTGCACCAAACAGTGCTGCAGGCTAACCTTCACAGAACAGCAAAGATGGGCAATGTTTTTTTAGAGTTTATTATGTTCCAGGCTCCACCTAAGGGCTTTACGCATTCACTCTTTAATCTTTACAACAACGTCATGAGGTAGATATTACTAATATTTTCACTTTACAGAAGGAAACTGAGAGAGAGATTGTTACTTGCGGAAGGTGACCCAGCTAGTAAGTGGTAGAGGTGAGTTGAACATGGGTAACGTTTTGGAGATTCTAGAAGAGTCTTCCTCTCCTTTGAGGAGTCTATATATAATCTGATCCAATTTGAGTTAAAGTTTTGTCTTTTGGAGGGATTCAGTTGTGGGATTCAATTTGCAGACTCCTACAGGTGGCTTCGTGTTTATCCAGTATTAGCATCAGCCTCTTCCTGCTTTAAGAACAGGGTCGTTTCTCAGCAGCTGTCCTAAAAGCGCACCTATTTAAATATATACTGATACACAGAGTTCTTTGTCTGAGGAAAAGGATATAAAAGTCAAAACACTTTTCCTGCCAGTTATTTAGTTGATCACCATGGAATATGTTGTATTTTAAGACATGATTCAGATTGGGGAGTTCTTTCCTCTCTCTCTCACATTTACCATCTTCCGGTTGCTGAATGCACACTTTTTCTTCTCACTTATAGGAAGTGTTTCCTGTGCAACCGTACCTCACTTTTGCAGCATGTCCCCAAAGACCGCCTGCACTACGTCCTACCATGTCCTTCCTGGGTGTGAGTCCCAGGTCTCCTAAAGTGATATTCTTCTCACCTGAACAATTTCAATATTAATTTTAGCAGAGATTTTTGTGAAAATACGTTTGGGGTAAGAACATTTATGTTAACGATGTACTTGGATGAGTTGGAAGGAACAGAGAGCTGACAGAACAGGGAAGGGAAGTTTCTATATTTAAGGTTAACCTTGCTGGGAAGCCCACAGAGAAAGTAAGCGATGGCCACCAAGGTGTCAAGGTGTCAAATGAGGAAGCTCCATTCCACAGAGAAAAAAATGTTCCTGAATCCTTCACCCTACCTGGAAACTCACTGAGATCATTTTAATTGTCTCATGGCCCTGTGTGTCAAAGGCACAGGTGACAAGTACTCTCAAATCTATTAGCTCCAATGTTTAATGTGTGTGTATAAATCTTCGCTTTTCCCACCATTCTGTTTATGACAAGAGGATCATGAGGAGGCGCCCTGGCAGACTTGCTTGTATTCTTTAGTTGCTGTGTGGCCTCAATTCTATGTGTGCTTTATGTTTTTTCTCCATCCGTTTGGGGTAAGGACATTTATGCTAACCCGCGTTAGCAATGGCGCGCTTGCAGAAGCCATGAGGGTGTGGGCAGTGGGACCAGGGTTTGCTGTGGTATCTACCGGTACCACATCCTGACAGGCAGCACCCGCAGACTTCCTTCATTTCACCCTGCTGGTCTGGAGGGAGTTCGATGATTGCTGGGCTAGCGCCGTGGGGCCTTTCCAGAATGCTCTTCAGTGCATCTTCCTATCGCCACTCACTTTGGGTACTTTTGCCTCTAATTTTTACTTAGAGATGAATCAAATGGTCTGTCAGTGTTGTTCAGTGGAGAATAGCTACTTTCCACTATGTGACGTAGCCTCAGGGAAAGAAATATCCCTTCAAAATCACGAGAGAATGGGTCCCACCTGCGTGGTAGGAAGGTAGTGGACTCTGGGGGTTTAAAGCACTCTGTTGGAGAATCTTGGGTGGCAGCTGGCCTCCCATCTTGCTCTTCAGACAGTTTCTTGGAGGCTCATTAATTCCAGACTGTCATGTATGTGTCAGCAGGGTTGGTTTGGACGTAGCTCTAATGCTGAGAACATTTTAATAATAATAAAAAAAGGTTCTTGGCCAGAATTAGTTTCTCAAATCCCTCTTCCAATTATTGAAATAGTTTTGCTTTAACAAGCATGCTTTCCCTCACAGTTCTGCTTCTCATCTGGTCTATCCCCTGTGAAGTCATAACCTTGTGTTTATGGCAGGGCAGTAGTTACCAAGATGGAAACGATTATGCTATCACGGATGCCCAGCACTGGGCATGGGCAAGTGCGCAAGGTGGAGCCGGGCAGCCCCTGTATCCTCAGCCACAACCACTCACTGTCTTCCCTACTCTGTCCTGGTCCAGGACCCCTCAGGCAAGTCGTTCTGCCTCACTCAAGTTTATTCTTATGGTTTGTCAGTTGTGGCCTTAAAGTTTGGAACCACAACCACTGGACCAGCTGTTATCTGTTGTCTCATGGATTCGGGGATCTTCTCTGGGAATTAGTCGAGGCCAGGCTTTCTGGGATACCTTTCAAGTCGGGAAGCTCTACAGCAGATGAACTCAGGAAAGGCAGCTGCAGGAAATCTGGCAGGGACGACTGTATACTGCGCTGAGAACAGGAATGGAGCCTAACGATGTACTTGGATGAGTTGGAAGGAACAGAGAGCTGGGAGAACAGGGAAGGGAAGTTTTTATATTTAAGGTTAACCTTGCTGGGAAGCCCACAGAGGAAGTAAGCGATGGCCACCAAGGTGTCAAGTAATTAAAGTTGCTGAGAGACATCTTAAAAAATTTAGCTTTTTGAATAATACTCCTTAAAAGAAAAAAAACATGCAATTTTCACAATGTAATAATAAGCGTAGTAAGATGTTTGCTGATCTGTCTGTCCAGTTTTTGAACTTGACGTATTCCTACATTGTTGTTACCATTGCGTGGGCAACTGAAAACTAAACCAGGCTGCTGTTCTCCTGACCCTGAGGATCCGTTGGTTTTGTGACTGTTCCATTCTTAATCCTTCTCCATATTGTACAGAAATGTCAGGTCACTCTGCTGTTTCAGATGGGGGATGGCGTCAATCTCTTGGTGTTTTCTATGTTCAGCCACCAAAGAGGCCTAAGATCTCCAGGCCATCTACATATGCAAGAAACTTTGCTTTCATAGTGAGGCTGGACTTCCCTAGCACACCCTCAGCACGTGTCTTAGATATCTGTGGCCTTCTGAGTTTTTCACGGAAATATCCAACTTATTTCTCACCAACTTCAGTAGGATAAGAGCAGGGTTAGGAACCACTGTGGACAAAACTTTGCTTCCTTGATAAATGGAAATTAGCATGACTTTATATGAATAGTTTGGGATGAGCAAACGCAAATCTACTGACCTCTGGGTCAAGGCTGGCTCTGGAGTGATATGGCTGTCCCTGATAGAAAGTTCTTTTAAACTATCTGATGAAGACGTATGGGAAAAGTTATACTGATTTTGCCCTCGTGTAAGAATCCCTTTGGAGAAAATAACAGCCCTGGCATGAGAAAATAATTTTGAGTCATGAGAAAACTGAAACATTGTTCAAGGACTTGGCAGATCGGTTTTCTGTATTTTCCTATTCGTATATGTTAGTTTAAGTAAGCTAGGGGTGAGGAACCTATCCTGTTGCCTGTGGGCTTGCTTTAATCAAGAGAGCACACACTGTCTCAGTCTTGATGGAGCGTGTGTCACATGTAATTGAGGAGTAACCACCATGGAGAATTCTTGGGGTGAAGGATATTAGTGTTAAGCTTGGGACTAGTGCAGTATTTTGTGGTTACACTTCTCATGTTAGGCTGTGAACTCTAAATCTGTACTTTGTTGCTGACAGGTAATTCACATTTTCTATAGATAAGACTCGTTGTATAATAACTATTGGCAACATATTAAAACATGGTGGTAGGCATTCCCAAGGGATCAGGAGCAAGCCTGGCAAACAGGACTCAGGTTTACCATTTAGGGAATGCTTGCGGGGAGGAGACTTTCCAGCCGTGAACTACTTGGGTAAGTTTGCTGAGGGAGCCTGGTTACTGTTGTAACTTATATGCTTAGTGTATTCCTGAATATTCGTCTGCGATTAACAAATGGATCTGATTTCCTCATCACAAAAACACTCTCTGAGTCATTTTTGCTTCCCGTGCAGTGCTCTGTGGAAAAGACCATCAATTCCACTTCAGAGAATTTGCAAATGAGAATTAGAGGTCAGCTGGAATGAGTGGAGTGTCAAGACCTGTACCCCTGAGGGTCATGCTGAGTTTTCTGCTGAGGGGTGGCAGGGTTTGAGTAACTAAGTGCAGTGGGCTCCTTTTCACTGGATGTTACGTCTAACAGTCATAAGGTATTCAGGGACAATGACTTCAATTAGGAAATCAACACTATAACTGCCAGCCTATCCTTCCCACAGGCATGCTAACAGGCAAGATGGCTGGCAATTGTGGAAGAGTTTCAAATGGCAGAAATGTAGTTTTGAGGCCATTCTAGATAATTGCTGCTGGAGACTTGAAGCTTTTGGTAGAAGCTTATTTCATGGGCAGATGCTACTGTGGAGCCAGAAGTAATTTAGGTCTGCAAATTGGCCCTGTTCTAAAAGTGGTTGCTGTGGATGATTTCAGATTTAAGAATCCACTGCCAGATTGGACAAAGCCTATCAGAGTTTCAGATCTGTTACAGTCTCTCCTTACCATTGCTTAAGGAGTGATTCAGCTAATTAGAGGTATGCTTCCATGAGATAAGTGTATCCAATTGTACTTTGTATTTTGCCGTAAGATGTCTATTTTTCACTCCATTTTGATTGTCTCCTGAGATGCAGAGAAAATCGACAAGTAAAACTTGTCTCTGTGAGGATGTGTGAGGATGGCTCCTATCCAGCAGACCCCTCCTGGGTAGTGTAGGGGACGTGTAACAGGGGATGTGAGGAGAGATGGTAAGAGGCTTCTGGGATGGTGTGTTGGAAAGGCATCCTATCACGACAACTTCTTTGAGTCTGAGAATTTTGACTTATGCATTAGTATGTATCTTATAGGGTGACTAATTTACAATGGAAACTCTGTGTAATAGTCCAGCCTTTATAAATTACTTAGAGATGAAACCGAGGGTTCTTAGACAGAGGAGCAATGATAAAGGAAGGGTCAGGAAGAAGCAAGGATTCAAGTGGAACCTGTGTTATAGGAAAAATTGAATCTGAGAAGAATTAAGAGTCCAGATTCTTGTTGGATGTGCTTCCCAGGCATTCCTAGGTCTTTCTATTCTAACCCTTTTGTGGGCTTTGGAAACTACGGATCCCCACACACCTCCCCATCCTTTTGTTTGTAGCCTTGAGCCTCACAGCTTTCCCCTCCTTGGGACCAGTGGATTCTCCTTCATGACCAGCTCTGGCCTTAAACTCCTCCCTCCATGCCCATTGTTCTTGCTGTAGCTCAACCCTCATTAGCATTGGACTCCTTCCCTTCAGAGCCTTTCCCTGGTCTTGCTTCTTCTACTCTCAGCCACTCCTACACTCAGCTGGCGGTTACACCTGTTAATGACAGCTACAACAGTAATAGTGATAGCTAATCAAGCTGAGTGCTTGATTCCTGTATGACAGGTGCTATTCTAAGTACATACTTTATAAATGTTAATCAACTTATTCCTCCCAACAACAATCCCATTTTACAGATGAATAAACTGAGAGGTAAGAAACGTAGCTAGTATTGCAGTTAATTAGGATTTAAGGCCCAGGTGGTTTGGCTCAAGATTTCATGCTCATAATTATTGAACTGTATTGAACCAAATTAGTCTTTCAATGTGGTACCCATCGTATATCCTTTATGAGTACCTGAAACAAACTTATGTGTCTTCTTTGTCCAAAAACAGACAGTAAATTGGCTTTGGGGAGACTGACCACAAATTAGATTAAAGATCATCAGTATGATAAAACCACTGTACATTGGTGTGTGGTTTTATAGTTCACAGGTTCTTGTTGCATCTTTCCCTACATGGTCCTTTTCTACTGTCCTGTGCAGGAATACTCAGCGTCTACTGACATCCCTACTTTGTAGATCAGACTGACCCCAGGTAGGTCACTTGCTTCCTGAGTTCACGGAACTGGAAAGCACTGGAATCAACCCTAGAACTCAGCTCTTTTTTTCCTTTATCTAAGTGAACAGAGAGATGGTGAATAGATTTTGTCTTAAATTCAACCCTGAATGACTGGCTGGGCTGCCTGGAGTGTCCAGTAGGGAAAGACTTTGAGAAGTTTAGCCTCAGTGGGAATCTCCGCATTCTATGTCCACAGGAGGTTATCAGCATCTGCCCTGGGCCCAGTAGGGCTGTAGTTGCCATCCTGTGTGAGAAGACTTTCTCTGAGGTTTACTTTTATGCTTTCTGTGGAAATCACCAAACAACACTGCAGGTAGCCTTTCGGACATTTCTCTTGTCTGTCAGGAGAAGTTAGCAACAGTCTATTGTGTGCTGCCTCCATGGTCCTGTTCAAGTTACTTCCATGCTGACATGGAGGTTTGGTGAACGGGCAGAACCCTCGTGGGATGAACTCCGAGCATCTCCGAGGACTGTCAGTGTGGCCAGGGCATCGGCAGGATATAGTGCTTGCACGAGTTTTCATTCACTGTGGGTTCAGGTGAAAAGCTGCATGGTGATACACACCTGTCGTCTATTTAACATGGTAGTTCAGTGTTGTAGAGGAAGGGGAAACAAGCTGGGGTTGATCTGTTCTTACACAGTGGGTTTCAATGTTCATATTGAGACTTAACATTTTAGTGCTTCCTTGATTTTTGCACTGCTTGAGGGCTCCCTTCTCAGCTAGAAAACAATGGACCTTTATTATGGTCATTTCTTACCATGGTCACAGACGAAGTAGATGACTGACCAAGAGCGTACAGTGGTGCAGGTGTGGGGCATGGAGCTCGCACAGCACACAGTGCAGATAGGGGCAGAAGAGCTCATCTCTATCACATTGCTTCTCGAGGAAAACTCCAGGAATTGCTGCAAAGGCAATAGATCAGCCATCTTCTAGGAAATCATCGTAACCTCAGAACGCTAATAAATGCGAATCTATGGCACACTCTCGAGCTATTGTGCATCCAAAAGCGATTATGGAAATTATGCTGGTAAATCTCAATTACTTCCACATTATCTGGCTCTGCTCCAAGACTACTTTCCTTCCCATCCCTTCCCTGTCATGTTATTCTTTTTCATATCCCGTCTCCATGGGGCTCCGACAATATGCGGTAAAGTGTACAGATATGAAATGTGGAATTGGCATTTCCCCCATAATTATCTCTCAATCAGACATCAATTTAGAAAGTCTCTTTGCTTTCAGAGATGGGGTTTAGTGAATCCCTCTAAGTAGATCAATCTTCTTTTTCTTTATTGTTCTGCTGAGCCTTTGCAAGACAGTGCCTTACACACCCATTGTCCTTCTAGTTCCTTTCTATGCCTAAAAAATTTTTTAAGCTTCTCATTCTTTAACTCTAAGGAAAGTAGCATTTAAAATTTTTTTTTCGTAGTTTGTAAATCTTAGTTTATGTTCAAGCTGTGGAAGTTGTCATTCCAAACAGTTTGTTCTGGAAACAATTCTTCCCATCTAAACATATGCTAGCCTTTTGTTACCTCTTTACGTTACCCACTGTTTATTTTCCTTAAATTAAATTGCTCTGCAAGTATTAGGTTTTTACAGCATTCAAATTCCGCATAATCTCTTTCTCATTAGGTATCCTGTGAGGGACTATGTACTGTTTTCTCTCCTTATCGGAGTTGAGAAAAACAATGACGACCTAAACCTAACAGGATGTTTTAAGACCATCATTCTGTTGTCGTTAGCTCTTGTTACCCGCCAACTCCCACTTTAAAAAACAAATGTCTCTTTTTCTTTCCTAGAAAGCTATCATGGGTGGGTAGGTAGGGAGAAGCCTGGTGGGCAAGCTAACTTCAGCACCCATGAGCGAATAGGTCCTCTAACCCCAGAGTTCCAGCTAACTTTAAGGTTTCAAGCATTACCCAAGTTCCACCATCACATTTGTCAAGCATGCAGTAGGCAAGGGGGCCTTTCCAGGCTGCCCAATCCAAGCTGCTCCCTTCCCTGGTCTCCCTTCACACCCTGGCAGCCACCAGACAAAGCACTTGTCCCTGTGCCTCAGCCATATCAGATTGAAACAGGAATTATAATCATAGCAGCCTCAGGGTTGTCCTGAGAGAACTCTCACAGTATATTTAGAACATGTCTGGCACACAGCATTGACTGTAAAAGTGTTTACGATGATACTCTTTAATGTTATTGTCTTGTTTTATTTTCTCCTTAGTACTTCTCATCATCTTATGCACTGTATATATATTCTTACTTTGTTTATGTTCTGACCCACTAGAAGATAAATTCCATTAGGGGTACTGATCTTTGTCTGTTTTGTTCACAGTCTAGTCAGTGGTGCCTGGAACAGTGTGAACATATGGCAGGTGCTCATACATGGTTTAGGACATAACAGATACCACCATGGTGTGTAAAGGTCACCGAAAAGACCAAACAAATCTGAATGGGGTTTAGGTAGAGGCTAGAAAGATGCCATTTTGGAGCTGCCTGTTTTATCAGATGACTTCAGTACCAGAGAAGTAGTCTTCTTGGATTGTTGAGCCTTTGAAGGACAGGGCTAGGGATTGAGGTGATTTTTCAGGGTTAGTCTTGAACAGAATATTTGCATCCCCTTGAACGTTAGTCAGAAGTGGGGAATCTGCACTGAAGTCACTCAGGAGTTCACATCTCAACAGTGAGAAGAACCAGAGAAGCAGCAGGGCAAGATCCCTAGAGAAAGTAATGTGCTACATGTCTGTTCAAGTCAGCATCGTGCCTGTCACACACAGGTGGTGCTGCATTAGGAAACATGGGCAACACTAAGTTTAGAAAGTGATGGTCCTGTGGGGCGCCTGGGTAGCTCTGTCGGTTGAGGGTCCGACTTTGGCTCAGGTCATGATCTTATGGCTCATGAGTTTGAGCCTCGTGTCAGGCTCTGTGCTAACAGTTCAGGGTCTGGAGTCTGCTTTAGATTCTGTGTCTCCCTCTCTGCTCCTCCCCTGATAGAGCTCTGTCTGTCTGTCTCTCTCAAGATAAATAAACATTAAAAAAAAAAGAAAGTGATGGTCCTTTACCAGGAATTGCTATGGTTGACTATGGAGGAAATAAGATTAGTATCCAATAACTAAAATGCAATTTAAGAAAAAATTTCATCCCATATTTTTCTTAATTCCAATAAAACTCTGGGGTCTCCTCCAAAAAAAATACATCTATGAATATCAATGCACAATATCGTCCATGGTTTCAGAGCTTCAGAGACATCCTGAGAAGCATCCAGGGACACCTTAGGGCCAAGACTTCTCAGATAGGAATTGATGATGTTGATGAGGTAATCCAGGCCAGTAGGTGACAATCCACTTTAATTCACTTTCAAAAATGTTGAACTCCCTTTTGAGTGTGAAGTTTATTGAGCTGGAAAGTTGAATGAGCTAATGTTCATGACTGACTTTAATGAGAAGACATAATGTGCCACAGAGAATCAGAGAGCACAGAGCCATCACGAGGACTTCAGAGTCTTCACGGTGGGGAAACTGCAAGGTGATAATTGGCCACCTGGAGACAGAGCACCGGGTGGTGGAGGACTTGTCGGAAGTCCATAGAACATGCCGTAGCTGATTGGAAGTGCAAGCCTACATTTTGGAGAGAAATTCTGACCAGCACATACAGAGGGGAAAATAGTTTCAAATAGTCACCACTTTCCACCTTTCACATAGAGAGATATCTTTGTTTGATTCAAATGCTTGTGGAGAGAGCAGTCTGACTGGCTGGACTTGGTTCTTTGGGGGTCCTCTCCTTAAGGTGGTCTAGGCGGCCTGATGAGGCCTGTGCACATGCTCTTGCCAAGCCCAGCGTGGCAAGCCCAGCTTAGAAGCCCAGGCTTCTAGAAACTGCCAGGACGAGGAGATCTCCTGGATGTGCCTTCTGCACTCGCACCGCACAACCTTGCTCTCTCCCAGGTGGCCACCTCTTCACTGTGCTATTCCTAGCCCTTCGCTTGGCCTGGGGCCCATGTATCCTCCACATAAAACTTCCCACTTGGAAGGTCCCATCCGTATCCTCATTCTAAAATTCATTTATAAACCAACCATTTCTAAATCCTTTTGTCCATCTTTGGCCTGTCCTCGGAGTCCCCTGTTTACACATCCACCTGCTTTCCTGCCATGTCCATTAGAATATCTAAGAGGAATTTCAAAGTCAACATGGATACAGCCTAAGTCTTGATTGCCACCACCCTTCTTCCCCTCTAGAATTCCCATTTCAGGAAATGAGACCACCACCCACTCAGTTCACTTAAGTTGAAACAATAGAAGCTTCCGTGGTTCCTTCCGTCCCCACTCCCACACGTCCACTCCGTTGACAAGTCCCATTTCCTCTGGCTTCAAGCACACCGGAGCATCCTCTCCGCCCATCCCCACTGCTGTCAGCCCTGCTCATCCTGTCTGGTCTGGACTGGCAACAGGTCCCCACGTGGTTTCTGTCTCCATCTGGTCTTCTCCAGCGCCATCTCCATACAGCTGCCAGAGGGTCTTTTACAATCTCGATAAGACTACAGCCCTGCTCTGGACAGTAGGCCTGCATTTTCTCCAAACAATGGATGTGGTTGGTCTGCTTTATCCTAGTTTTCCAACTCGGTCTGTCCCTGTCTTCCTGCCTGACTGTAGATCTGTTTTACTTTCCTTGGAGCACAAGCTGGTCCGCATTGTGGGCTCCCTATGATGGCCATTCCTTTGGAATGCTCTTGCACTCACTTTACCATGCTTGGGTCCTTTTTCATCCAGGAGACACCTCCTGGGAGATGTCTCTCTGAGCAAATAACCTAAAGGAGCCACCCACTCTTTGGCACCCCTTGCTTTCATGCTCTGCCCTGCATTTAACAGTGTCAGACATGTTCTTGGTGATTCTGTGCTTTGTTACTATATCCTTCCTCAAATGGCATGTATGACATGAGAAGAGAGATGTTGATTGCTACCATAATGGACAGATGTCTCCCTGGGAGGAGGGCACAGCTCAGAGCCTGAGGCCTCTAAAGAATCAGCTCAGGCAGACCCTAGGAGACTGATGCCATTTCTCTGGCTGAGGATGGGTGGTCCTCCTTTATAGTGACCCCCTCACATGGTAGGATGGCTGGTGGGGGCCTCAGGTTCCAAGATGGTCACCGGTGGTCCCAAGTGGGGAGGGAAAGCCAGGCGGCATCTGCCTCCTCCCTCCAGTCTAGGCTCGTCCCTCCCAGCCCTCAGCGTACCCAAGATACAGATTCAGAGAGCCCCAGGGACACTCTTCATGTCACCAGTAAACTTTCATGACAAGGATTTTGTGCTTTAGAGCTTTATCAGTCAACAGAGGACAGTGGTTACCAGCATTGATCCCAAGGTCAGACTTCCTGAGTTTGAAATTGTTCACTGACTCTGTGTGTGTGTGTGTGTATGTGATGTGTAAGGAATTGAAAGGGTGGGGGAAAAGGGTGGATAGCATAGAGAGGCAAAGACATTTGAGGTCTTGAGGGGGGCCCACTCTGGGGCTCTGGGCATCGGTGGGTGAGGACTTGGGAGGACACCACAAAGGAAGTGGGGAAGAAAGGGAGGAGGACACAGATCCAGGTCAGGGAAGCTGCCCAGGGTCCTGCCCCTGCACCAATGCCTCCAGTTTATATCCCCTTACTCCCACCTTTGACCCCAAAGTAAATCCTTACTTATTTTTTTCTACTGGTCCCAGATAGTCACTATAATAGATACTGTAGCCCCTCTCCTCTCTTTTCTGTATACGTTAGTCAATTTTATTAATCATATCTCTGGAATGTAATTTATAGTGATCCATTGACTCTAAGATGTTATGAAATATGACACATTCTAATTTCAGAGATGTGAAAAGTGCTATTATACGGAATGTATAATTTAGAACCAATGAAATGGGGTAGGTTCAGAATAGAGACTCCCTGAACTTCCCGTTTGCTCTGACCTGCCTGGTGAAGCCTAGAGATGCATATTGAGGTGGGTCCACCAGATGCCTTGGGCTGGTTTCTAGGGTCATGGAGTCCATAGACAGGGATGGGGTGGAAGGACCCAGAGCTGGGCTGGTGAATTGGCTTTTTGCCCTAGTCGATTCCTTAGAATGTCTGCTGAGTAGGAAAAGTTGCCAGGGGCTCCCAGATCATTCTAGGAAAGGTCAAATTTACATTTCGTCCTTCTGGCATCTTCAAAAAGCAACTTGCAATCTACAAGGATTTCCTAGACAGCATGGCCACCATAAACTGATGCCCCAATACAGTTCAGAGTTCAAACTTGTCTAGAAGTAGATTCTGTGCATGCACTTTGCAGTGACCATAGGCTGCACTGTCCCTGGAGGTCTGGCTCCCTTAGGCCCAGGATGTTTCAAAGCTTGGAGATTACTTTGCTTTCAAACATTTCCCAATGCGCGTAAGTTTCTTATTAGATACGTGTGTATTCTTAGGATATGCATTACAATTATTAAGAATATGTGTCCCACTAAAATCATAAAATGTTCAGAATTCATTATTATGACCAATTAAACTGTGACCAAGTAAAAGAATATGGGCTGAAAGAACTTGGGGATTTTTATTAAGTTTTCATTTTGAATAACTTTGGTTTTAGAGAAAAGTTGCAATGATAATACAGAAAGTTTCTGTGGACACTTCATGCATCTCCTTTCGTGTTAATATTTCATATAACCATGGTACATTGCCAAAACTAAGAAATTAACGATAGGAAATTACCATTAACTAAATTCTAGACTTTATTTGAATTTCACTCGTTTCCCATGAGCTCCCGTTTTCCACCCTAAGACTGCATTGCAGATGTCATGCTGCATTGAGTCATCATGGCTCCTGGGTCCTCTCTGGTCTGTGACAACTTCTCAGACTTTCTTTTTGATGATCTTGATAGTTTTGAAGAGAACTGGTCAGGTATTTTGCAGAATGCCCTTCAGTTTAGGTCTGTCTGGTGCTTCCTCATGATGAGAATGGGGTTACACATTTTTGGAAAGAACACCACAAAGGTGAATTGCCTGTCTCACGTTATATAAGGACACGTGACACGAATATGCTTTATCCTGATGAGGTGAATGTTGTTCACTTGGTTAAGGGTTGTCTGCTCTGCCAGAGTTCCCCACCGTCAAGCTACCATCTTTCCCTTTTCGTATCTTACCTGCAAGTGAGTGACTGAGTCCAGCTTAAGCTGAAGGAAGGTCATTAAGCTATTCTTCCTGGAAGAAAAGGGATTTACATATATTATTTTGAATTCATCTGGAAGGAATATTTTCTCTTCTGCCCCATTTATCATTTATTTAATCATATATTTTAATTAGTATGGACTTTTGGATATTTATTTTATTCTTCAGGTCATAATCTAACACTATGTTATTTATTTTGTTCAGATTATTCCATAGCTTTGGCCATTGGGCAAAGGTTGGCAACTGTGTCCCTTTGATATGTTATCGTCTACTTATTTTTTTGAACATTTCCTTGATTTTTGGCATTGTAAGATGCTCTGGATCAACTTGTACTTTCCCTGTCCTGGGCCAAGTGTCAATAATTTCTCCACGAAGCTCTGGCAATAGTTGTGCTTGTTGCGTCTGGGGCAACTCTCTTGCTGGGCTCTCCCAACACACAAAGCTAGGAATATGTGTATATATTAACCCACGTATACACATATATTTATAATTACTTCTGTATGCATTCATATGTATACGTGAGACTAAGCATAAGTTTATACACACACATCTCTGATATCGCAGGTCAAGATTAAAGCTAGAATTCTCTTGCTTCTTTGTAACCTTTTTTGACAATGAGATTCCTATCATCTGTCATATTCATATATTTGTTCAATATCATCTGCCTTTATATACATATAAAGTACTTTCAAAATTAACTCACACCTCTGTGAGAAACAATTTATCAATTAGACTACAGTGTGCGCATACATATAGTTCATTATTTTTTTTTACTTTTAAAATAAACTTAATTAAAAGCAGTTTTAGATGTACAGAAAAGTTGGAAAGGATTTAGATAATTACTATATAGTCCATCTCCAATTTTTCTTACTAACACCTTATCTTGTTATGGTACATTTTTTAAAAAATTATTTTATAATTAATGAACTGTTAATACATTACAAGTCTATACTTATTTCAGATATCCTTATTTTTTTTGTCCAACACACCTTTTCTGTCCCAGGATCCCATCCAGAATGCTGAATTATATTTAGTCTTCATGTCTCTGTAGGTTCTTCTGGGCTGTAGACAGTTTCTCAGACTGCTTGTTTTGGTGACTTTAACAGATCTGAGGGGTGCTGGTCAGCTATTTTGTAGATTGCCTCTTAATTGGGGTTTGTCGGATGTTTTGTTCTGGATTGGGTTGGTGTTATGGGATTTTGGCACAGAGAAATTGCCATTTTCATCATACCGTATCAAGGTTATGTACTGTGAACATGACTTATCCTGCTGATATTGACCTCAGTCACCTGGCTGGGAGTGTCTGTTAGTTTTTTCCACTGTAAAGTTACTCATATCCCCTTCCCATCTCTCCTTACTGCCCTTTTTTGGAAGGAAGTCAGAGCATGTGGCCCACACAAGAGGAGTGGAGAGTTATACTCACCTCTTACAGGGTGAAGTATCATAAATCATTTGGACTTTTTGAAAAATTTTTTGTACAGATTTGTCTCCCTCACTTATTCAATCATTCATTTGTTTATATTAGTAGCGACTTTTGGATGTTTATTTTATACTTTTGAAGAGTCATGATCCAATTATCACATTATTGTTTTGCTGAATTTTACTCTAACTTTGTCTCATATAGGGATACATCCAACCTCATCTCGTATGTCCCTTGCCCCAGACCTAGAACTGGTCATTTCTCCATTGAGCCGTGGCTCCTTTGGTTGGAGAATAGTATCGAAAACCAAGAACTAGGTGCTGCATGTCTTCGTTGTTACTGGACTATCTTGCTTCTGAGTTCTCTCAGCCTCCAGAGGATATATGTGTGTGTAGGTACCCATGTATCTAAACTTATCTATAAACAATTTCTACGTTTAACGAACTATATCTATAATTAAGTGAAGCAGTTCAAACTGGGATCTCCAGCTCTCATCCACTATTCCATGGACCGTTCTAGCCTCCTCCCCTTGCTTATCTGTAACCTTCTGCTCCAACATAGAGAAACCGGCTTCCTACTACCCACCATCCAACTCCTTAGCTTTTCAATTACAGTATACATCTACAGCACAATTATTAACATGAACCTGAATTATTAGTCTAAAGGAAACATTTGCCAACTACAGTAGAGTACAAGCATATAATGACTTTTGCCTTTAATTCTACAGACTCCATTTTTAAAGTTACTTGGGTCAGGACCTATTTTTCTTCTAATACCTTTACTGAAATATTAGAACTGGTGGGCAATCTGATTTAATGTGTGCCTCAGCTCAAAATACTTGGATATAGATAGATAAGTAACTGAACCTTGGGATAAAACTTGAGATTTGAAAATAACTTAAGTAAATAATAATTTAAATGCTTCAGAAGCTGAAAAGTTGACATTAACTGCTCTGGATCATGGCTCATGGATTTGTTCAAACAGCTTTTAGGAAAAATGAAGCAACATAGCTATTTTTATCTTTTATAAGGTCAGCAATAGGTAAATGTCTCTGGGAAGAAATAGAAAGGGGAAAAATCTGGGTTGGCTGCTCACTGTGTTCTGTGATTTGTATCCATACATGCACAAAGGCCCATGGAGTCATGGTATCCTTAGAAACATTGGATATTTGTATGAAGGAGCAAACGGCAAAGATTCTCGATTTCTGAAAGCAATAAATCCATTTACTGCTGTGGAGTCTACATGACGAAGGTGCCATCATGTTGAGATTCTTCCCACGCTAGAAGATTATTTCTGTTTTTTAAGTTGAAAAATTGTTTCAGGGAATTCTTTCAATATTCCTCTTCGCCTCAATTTAATAAATTAAGTCAACTTCTTAAAACAAAATCTAGGGTAGTGAGTTATTTGTAACTCCCCTGGAAAAGCCAAGGCCCCAGTATTCCTTTGTATACAAATGTATGTGCCCACTTGGAAAAGCCTACCTGCAGTGCTCATGTCTCCAGAGGTGGTGGCTCTCTCCAGGTTCGGCACAACCATATTCTTCCTTTTGGGTCTCTTATTCTAGTATGTTTCATGAGCATCTAAGGGGAGAGGGTCTCACTCTTTACCTCCCTGGTCTCAACCCATGTCAAGAGTCCTCACCTAGCCACATGACCCCTAAGCTAAGTTATTTTAGTTAATGCTTTAACTTCAAATCTACCCTGATGTTCACGGAGTTCCCAACACCAAGTGTTTGTTGTCTCTCCAAAGAGTTGGGTTTTCAAGAAAGAAAATAAAGTATAATGCCATCCTTTTCCTGCTGAGAATTTTCCAAGTTACCCTCTATCCAAAATGTGTGTTTCCACTCACTTCTTAATGCCCCTTAGATTCCTAACATCGGCCACTTTCTCCTCCAGCTAGGGAATTCTCCCTTGAAAGTTACAATGTCCATGCTTGTGCATAGTTAGATGTAGTTCCCTGTAAGCACTGCTTGACCTGCTGGGTCCTGACTGTTGTGCCTCTTAAGCTTTTGTTTATCCCGGTAAACGTAACTTGTGATGATGCTATAAAGTTGAGGATGACTCTCTTTGATATTCCTGCTTAGGTGGGTGTTTTCTTGCATCACAGACCTGGAACTGGATTGTTGATGCCTGGCCTTCACAAACCGCAGACCAAGTAGAAGATTCTCAGTGTCATAGTGTATACCATTCTCTTGATAGGGGCTTGGCTGCATTGGGTACCTTGCTACATTACCATGATTATAATTCTTCTTATTTCGTTAAGGACTAGGATATGTGTCAATACCTTCAACCAGGCTCAATATCTTGTTTTTACCCTCTTGTGCTCAATTCTGAATTTTGTATTTGTGAAGGATTCTTCTCCCCCAGATGCCTTCATGGGGATACCTGTGCAGATAACCCTGGCATGTTCATTCATGCCTGCTCCTCTTTTCTTGATAAGCTCTGAGTTAGTGTGGAGACCCATACTAGAGTGAATGTACACCAAGGGTGCTGTATGGGATGTAATAGAGAATAATGAGATTGCACTAGTCTTCCTCCTACCCACATTTTTAAATTATGTCCATAGTTCTCTCATTGTGCCCATCAGAAACTGGGAAGACATTCCCAACTTTCTCCTCTGTTACACTTTCTTTTCTACATTGAATTCACCAAATGCCTGCAGACGTTTTGTCCTTAATAGTTTTGTGTCTTCCCAGTTCTATCTCCATCCCGTTGACTATAATTTCAAGCTTCTTCTAATCTAGCTCAATCCTATAACTATCTAATTCTTAGTTTTGTTCTCTTTGAAACTATCCTTTACCCAATTTCCAAAGTGACTCATTCTTCATTGGCTTCCCATGACTCATACAATGAAGTACTCACAAGACCGTGTGTGACTGCCTCTGTTTACTTCTCTATCCGTGTTTTGACACTCTCCACCTCCAGCTTGTTACCCTTGAGATATGCTGTCACCAGCCACAAGTGGCTACCGTGTCTCTGAAATGTGGCTACCGTGTCTCTGAAATGTGGCTACTTCAAACTGAGGTGTGCTGTATATGTAAAGTGCACACCGGGTTTTGAAGCCTTGTTATTAAAAAAAAAAGATTGTGAAATGCCTCGTCAGTAATTTTTATATTGGTTATGTGTTGAAATGGTAATAGTTTGGATATATGAGGTTAAATAAAATTTAAAGTTGATTTCACTTGTTTCTTGTTATTCTTTTAGTATGGCTACTACAAAGCTTAAAATAGTATCTGTGACTTGTATTTGTGCCTCACGTGATATTTTTGTTGGACAAAAATGTGCTGCCCTATACTGAACACATCATGCTGTTGCGTTGCTTTCATACTTTTGTTCTTGATATTCCCTTTAGATAGTCCCTGTAGATATGGAACCCATTTCGTGGGTCAACAGCCAGACTGTTAAAAATACAATTTAAAAAGTTCCTACAATGATTTTCTCTGCAGAATACAAGCTCAGGGAAATACCTTTGTCATATGGATCGTCGTTTAAAGATATTGTGTTACTATCTCACAAGTGACAAATGGTTTCAGCTTCTGTAATGAAGGGTTTATGTATATGCTGCAATATAGATTATTGAGACATGAGCCCCAGGCATTCTTCTTTCACAGCAAACTAGTCTAAAGAAGGCCAGTCTTTTCCTGCCTATGGATGCTTGACAAATGGTTAACATCCTCATAGGTTGCAAGCTTATGGCGATAATGGGATTGGTGGATTCTAGAGATTGAAAGAACAGTTTTCATTTCAAAACTTTGATAATTCGACAACTGTAGCCTTAACACAATGTTTTTCATTCTAACGGCAACTGTGATCAGGGGACTGTTTAATCGTGGGCTAATTGCTATCAAATGTGCCTTTTGAAGACAGGAATTGCTGCATGGCCCCAACAGTCAGCAATCTAAAAGAGAACGTCAGAAACCACTTAGGTTTAGAAACAGCAACATCTTTTCCAAAGTTGCTGAACTGCCTCTTTGTATTCAAGTTATTTATCTTGATAAAGTTAAGCAGGAATTCAGACTTCAAGATTTTCATGTTTTTATCTTTTGAGTGATTGGGAACATTTCTAGAGTGTGGTGAAAATGTGTCTGCTGCTCTTGGAAGGCTCCAAGAAGCTTTCCCTCTCACTTATCTCCCTGGGAAATGTCAGCTGGATTTCTTATGGCTCTGGAATCCTTCAATGTCCAGCTGGGCACGAGGTGGAATGTCCACTGCAACGTCAAGCAGTTCTGTTCTTAATCCTGCAAGGCCAGAGCCCCGTGGAGACACAGGCGTTAGCTCTGAGGAGCCGCGATAGCATTTTATGTGGCTCTGGGTAGTCACCGCTATTTCGAACTGGAATAAAGCTGAAAGAAATCCTCTCCTGTAACCTCCTCATTCCTAGATAAGAAAACCACAACCCAGAGAGCACTCCCAGTTGCTGAGGCCACGCAATGGGTGCTTGGCAGAGTTACGTGGGAATGCAGGTCTCTCACTATGGGGCCAACGTGCTTCTCCCAACCAGGTTTTAGGAACATTTTCTGACAGGCAGAAACAAAGGAGGAAGTAAATGAAATACACATAACAGAGTTGAGATTTTGGTAAAGAATAAAATGCATTTCTCAGAATCAGCACAGGATAAGAGCCATCACTTTTTCCTTGAATTTGTAGGGATGCAGTTTTTGGTGTATCTTTCCATACTCTAGGACTGGAAATTTCTTTCAATGAAAATGGTATGCAGATAAGCGCGGACAGTGGGTGGCTTGGCAGAACTCACCAGGTTGGTACAGTTAAGGATATTTTTGTATTCAGGATATGACTGATCATCTTACTTCTGTGTACCTTATGGGGAAATTAATTTATTAGATTCTGTTTGCCGCATTTAAAAAATACACCTATTGGAAGAGAAATTACATTTGATCAGGTTCTGAATTAATTTAAACTCCATGAATAAAGTCTAGAACTAAAGTGAGGATAAAGTATAGACTTTTAAAATTATTTTTTAAATTGATTTATTGTCAAATTGGTTTCCATACAACACCCAATGCTCATCCCAACAAGTGCCCTCCTTAGTGTCCACCCCCCTTACTCCCCCTCCCATATCCCCCTCAACCCTCAGTTTGTTCTTAGTATTTAAGAGTCTCTTATGTTATGTCTCCCTCCCTCTCTGTGGCTTTTTCCCCCCTCTTCCCCTCCCCCATGGTTTTCTGCTAAGTCTCTCAAAATCCACCTATGCATGGAAACATATGGTATCTGTCTTTCTCTGACTGACTTATTTCACTGAGCATAATACCCTCCAGTTCCATCCATGTTGCTACACACAGCCAGATTTCATTCTTTCTCATTGCCATGTAGTATTCCATTGTATATATGTGCCACATCTTCTTTATCCATTCGTCAGTTGATGGGCACTTAGCCTCTTACCCTGATGTTTATGGCAGAACTTTCGACAATAGCCAAATCATGGAAAGAATTTTAAAACTCTTAAGACAGAGCAGTAGAGCAAATGAGAAATCTGTCAGAAGCCAAGTTCCTGGTTTCTGAGACACACAAACCAACTTAGGTAAGAATGAATAACAATTAAACACAATTTTCATGAGCAGTGGAGTTCAGGTAAGTGATCTTTTGTATCAGAAATTTAATGAATTAAGCTTGATTTAAGGGAGTTCTTAAAGCATAAATGGGCACCTGTGACCAAGAGCTGGATGAACCCCCAAAGAGAGGAGGTTCAAAGTAAGCTCAGAAGATGGTTGCCATCTTACACTTGACTCCTCCCTGGTTTTATTTTTTCCAAACCAGAACATTTTGTATCCTTATAGACTCAAGGTTATAAAAACAATGTTTTCAAAACTACGATTTTCATTTTATAGCATACTTTCACTTATATCACTTAATCTCTATAATAATTCTAATTTTTTTAATGTTTATTTATTTTTGAGACAGAGAGAGACAGAGCATGAGTGGAGGAGGGGCAGAGAGAGAGGGAGACACAGAATCCGAAGCAGGCTCCAGGCTCTGAGCTGTCAGCAGATGTGGGACTCGAACTCACGGAGCGCGAGATCATGACCTGAGCCGAAGTCGGATGCTCAACCGTCTAAGCCACCCAGGCGCCCCAATAATTCTATAATGTAGGCAGTTTTCATCTGATTTTACAGATCAAAAGCCAGATTCAAAGAAAAGTGTAGGATATGGAATCAGAGATCTGCATTGGGAACTGGCCCAGCTCTTACTTTCTGGGCTGGTCAGGTTATTTGGTCTTTCAGAACCTCGGTTTTTTCATCTGTAAAATGAGTATTGTAGTAATGCTTTCAGCATAGGTGACTGAGAGAAATCAATGAGACAATGTGCACAGAGCTGTGAACGCAGCTCCTGGAACACAGTGGGCTCTCAAGCAATGCCACTGCTGCTCTCACTGTCATTTACAAAGACCACATGGGAAGCAAGGCATCACTAGGCCCTCCAGGTCTGATGGTGTGCCCATCATAACCAGCCATATTCCCACCAACCCCTCCTGCATCACCTGGACTGTTGGGGGCTTCCCTCCTCCTTCCTATCTCCTGCATCATCTGAGAAAGGGCCAGCCTGTGACTTGTCACATCCCTTTGGAATCTGTTCCACAAATAACATGTGAAAAACACATCTTCACATGCAGCCCAAACAGAGGGTTTTTTGAATACGGGAGATAGGTTTCAGGACTCAAGGTCCCTTTGTAAAGGATAGTGGGCTGAAAGCTCTTTTCCTTCTTTGAAGGGTTTCCAGGCACTGGCTGGGCTTGGCGAGGAGGGGAATCCAGCTTACTGGTTCCCGCACCTCCCAGCAGGGGTTTGCTCCCTACCTTTTGCCAGGATAGGACCTCTCTGCTGTCCCTGTGTGCCCACCCAGTGGATGAGGGACCAGACCGGGAATGTTCCTGGGGGCGGCATCTGCTGTTCTGGCCTTTGAGGCTGGGCCCCAGCATGAGAAGAGAGGTTCATAAGTACCACCTTGACTGTCTATGCAGAAACAATTTTCAAACTGGCATCAGGATGGAGCATAGCTGCCTATTTCCTTCCAGATGAGAACAAGTGACAGGGACACACTAGGGGCTTAATGATCACATTTCCTTTGGGGCCTTTCGGTTTCAAAAGGGATCAGTTAATATCAGAAGGGGAAGTTAGGGGGAAACAAAGACAGTAAGAGCATGCACACTCCCCACCTGTCTGTCCCAGGAGGTCCCCTCTTTTTTTAACCATGCAATCCCACAAGTAAAGAACAAGAAAAACCCAAGAAAACCTCATCTTTGTATTGATCACATGAAATTTCTGTCAGGGTAGTATTTCAGCCTTTCTGGGCATGTTTCAAGGATCTTTCCTTTCTACAGGTCAGGGGGTGAGGAGGCTGTACCCACGCATCTCTGTCTTTCCCATGACAATTAGCTCTGTGGCTGGTTTCAATTTGCACAAGCGGCCCTCCTTCCTCAACACTTAGAGAGACTAAAACCGGATCATGTGAGATGCTGGGTCTTAAATCCACTTGCATAAAATCAGTGAAATCCCCAAAGTGTGGATGATGGCGGTACTAAGCAAGAATTACAGGAAGTAGAGGGAGTTGAGCCTTGTTCCTCCAGATGCAGCTCGGGCTGTCCAAGCCACTCTGAACAATTGTGCGGGCAGTTATGGTCACATGTGCTCTTATCATCATTTATTCCAGACAAAATTAAAATATTTAAAAACACAAGCCTTGGTTGTGTGGCCCCAGTGAAAGACACTCAGAAGTATGTCATACAAACTGAAGCAAAGCCTTTTAAAGAAGTTACAGATTTTGAAAATTAAATTTCCATGTAATTCTAAAATTTGAGTTACTGCATTTGTGGTGGTCTATTACAACCCTGGGAATTGTAGTTTGGATGTTTTCAGATGTTATTTCATGCCTTGAAATCTATATGTGGGTTGAGAGGCAGTAGAGGCCAAAAGAAATACAGGTTACTGGTTTCCCTTTTCCTTCCCACCCCATCTCACACGCAGCCCCTGAAGGATTGCAAAGCCATGATAGACCCTCCTGAGCCTGGGAGGCTCTGATGGTGTGGGCCAGCAGTGACTGTCACTTGACATGTGTCTATTTCTTTCCCTCCCAGTAGATCCCAAGCTCCGTGAAGTTTTGAACACCCAGCTCTCGACATGGTGCCTGCCTGGCCCACAGTCAGCGTTCGGTAACTCGTCACAGAAGATAGAAAGGAGTGACACTTGGTAGACATGACAGAAGATGTGGAGAGGTATGGAAATGTCCAAGGAGTCCCAGAAGAGTTGGTGCCTGGGTGCTCGGGAGCAAGTAGAGAATCATTCAGGCAAATTAAGCATGTGCAAAGGAGCAGAAATGCGGGCAATCTGAAGACTGAAGCATGGGGTCCAAGGGCAAAATAGTGAGTGATGAGCCACATACATATGCAGTGGCCCAGAAAATGAAGGATCCTGTGTAGCAGGCTAAGGAATATAGACTTCATCCTGCAGTAATGGGAATTATAGGCACCTTTCAATGCTCTCGGTTCGTGATTCAAGATGAACACTCTCAGTTCAGGGTGGAGCAAGGAGTCCAGGACAGAGGTTGATGTAGCAGGTGTGTAAGGCAAAGGCATTGTCCAGGGACAAGTGGAAGAGGTTGTGACTGGAAGGAGGGAGGAACCAGAGGTGGGAAACTTGATTGTGTTAGCAGACGTGTGAAGAGATAAAGGACACTCAGGGTTCAGATTTGAAAAAGGAGTTGGGTGCTGGGGCTGACTATGGGGGTGGTGAGGTCAAGAGTAGCATATGCGAGGTAAGGGATGAGGGGAAAATGAGTTTTTATGGATCCATGTGAGTCCAGAGGGCTCTGGTTGTATGTATGGGTATGAAGCTCAGGAGAGAGACATGAGCCTGAGGTGGAGGAGTCAGTCGATGCATGGGGGTCAGCCCAGACTGAGGGAACAGTAAGAGGCATCTGAGGAAGGAGGCAAGGAATGGAAGGACATTCAGGATGGGGAGAGTAGGGCACCACAGGTTGGGAGAACAGCCTAGAGACCTGGATGGTAGGTAGACCAGAAGACTTGCAGAAAGTAGCCATGTCCCTCTGAATGAAGTAGGGATGATGGATGATTGAGAAGCATGCCTAGTCAGGGAAGTTTGGTTTTGGTTTTGAGATGGGAGATACTTATTGGCAATTCTGAACTGGAATCAGAGTCAGGCTGCTTGGGTCCTGGGCAACAGAGCTGTGTTTGATTTTGTCCAGATTAACAATCCTGAGGCTCATTTTCTTTATTGCTAAGGTGGGCATTAAAATAGAATGACTTTAAGATCTAATGAGGGAAATACACACAAAGTGCCGAGTTGAAAACTGGCATATAGTGAATGTTCAATCGGTGTTCATTGTCATCCAGGTTATGATTGTTAAGTGAACCTTTTATGTGGAGGGAGGGCTTCGGTGGTGAATGAGAGGTTGAAGGCCAGCTGGGAAAGGAGGCAGCTGATGAACAGGGCTGCTGGTGTGGGGGCGTAACATGCCTGACACAGGTGTAGCAGTTAGTCTTGGCAAGAATGGGCATGTCTTCTTCAGAGACATGAGAAGAGGAGTATGGGAGAGATGCCAATTCACCCAAAGTTTCCTTTCTTCCATCCCGCCCATTAACCTCCTTCCTCCACAAACCCTTTGCGATGAAGTGAAAAGGGAGACTTCCAATGGGCATCCTGGCACCAACAAACCCTCCGGTATTCTTGGGACTACATCTGGGCATGAGTGGGATGTGCATTTATGTGTGTGTGTGCAGGGTGTGCATATGAGCCGAAGCCTACCAGGACACAGGGAGTGTGTGCAGAGCCATTTAGCTTTCCACTTATATTCCGCGGTCCTCTTCGGTTCCCTCCCAGATCGTTCATGCTTTGGCACAGGTATTCCTTTGCCTCAGAGGGATTGTGACTCACCGTAGTTGCAAGTCAGGTGTTTTCTTGACCTTTCCTGAGCCACGCCTGGCTGTAACTGATGCTTGGTGGCCTGTGGGCCCTATTCAGGAACACAGGCATCACTGGGCGAGTCATTTCTCCAGTTTTCCTTCCATCAGAGTTGGCATGTCTACCATATGTGTGATTCAGAAAGCAAAATCCTTTTCTCTGTAAACAGCCTGACATGTGGTACACATTTACACAAAGAATTCACACAAAGGCATGGGAAGTGAAGACTTTTGGTTCTGCATTTAAATTGCTTTTCTTATGTTGTAGGCATGTGACCTCATGCATCCATTTTTATATTTAGAAGTGATTTCATGTTTGCAATATCCTTTTGCAATAGCTGCAACTGTAATGAAATAGTTCTATATTTTCATAAGAAGAGGTGGATTGTTCTTACTATGCATGCAAGGAGAGAGGGACAAATGGACTGTGGTCCTGAGGAAGCACCACAGCTAATTCTGCCTATCCCCTCTCTCTCCCCTCCCCAGTGAAACGGCCCATATGAGCTCAATTCTAAGCTCATTTCCCTCCATTTTCTACTTTCTTTATTTCTTGCTAGTTTCAAGTTGTCAAGAGCAGACCAAAATCCATCTTGAAGGGCTTAATAAAAGAGATTTGGGAGTGAGCTGCCCACTTCATATTAGGCTTTTCAATGGCAAAAATACGTGTGAGGGGTACAATTCCAGTGCCAACCTTTTTGACTCTTTCAGTCTTCAGAATTCACTAAAGATTCAAAAATAACATTAAAAAAGAATGCTTATGGTAAAAGCCCGTTAAGCATTGACGTTTGTTCAAGCCAGGAAGGGCTTTCCCAAGAATAACATAGAACAGCCTTATAGCAGAGTGGAGAAGTCCAATGGAAGCTGTTACTTTTGGCATTTCAGTTAATCTTTTATACATGAGTCTGAGGGTAAAGGTTCTGGGTTGCTTTCTGTTCTGAAGAACAGACATAGTGTGCTGGGACCTGTGTTTTACCGTTGTGCTTTTTTATATGGGAAACGAGGATGCCATGTTGACTGTTAGCTTGTAAAATACTAAACTGTGATATCCTGAAGGTGGGAAGTTTAACTTTTCTTTATCCCTTGGGGGAAATTCCATAATTTGTAATGATGTATATATCAGGGATCTTAAATGCTGAATATAAAAAATTCTGCCCACTCTGAAACTCATCTGTAGCCCCGAAGGTGTGGCCCAGAAGTGGGAGAGCGTGTGGCCAGCTGCAGGTTAATCCCTCAAGGCACCCCAAGCAGGTGGTTTGAATTCTACTGACAGGTGTTATCTACTTCCTGTGTCAAGGACAGCAGGCTTTCTCCCTCTTGCACAGATACTGGAACCAGAATATTTCTTTTTAAGGAAAACTTTCGAAGCCAAGCAGATTTATTTCTGTCCCAATCTGGAGGCTAATTCCCTGTGTGATGTTTGTTACAGCCTTAATCACACAATATCAAAAGTGCTAGCTGTGCACCTCACAATGTGCCTGTGGAATCACTTGATTTGCTTTGGCTCAGCTTTTCTTGCTTGCTCAGTAATCTGAATCTTGGCAAAGAAAGGGGAGCCGGAGTCCAAGCGCGTATGACTTGGAGTTTGCAACACAAGGATAGGAGGGGTGTGTGTGTGTGTGTGTGTGTGTGTGTGTGTGTGTGTGTGTGTGTCTATCTATGTGTGCATGTGCTTGCCCACGAACCCCTTTCAAACAGCTCTGGAAATTAGGTTAGAAAAATGTTTGCTTTGTATATCTCGAGAGGAAAATGGGAGGGGACAAGACGATGAATGACCAGGTATCAAGATGCAAAGGGTGCTTGCTGAGGCTGCAGCTGGAGCAAACCCTGGAAGCACAGGAGGGACCCGGCCAGGCTTGCAGGTTCTGAGCCAGTCCAGAGAGGGAGGACCAAGAGTCTGAGGAGAGAGCTTGGTAAACACCTCTGCTGTCCTTCTTCACTCCTGTCATCAGCTCTTTGAAACTCTCACCAATTACCTGCTGAGCTCTGGTACGTTTGACACTGATAGGAACACAATTCCCACAATCCTAGAGTGCTTTCTTGAGAGTACCTGATAAGGGCCACTGGATCACAGAAGATGACAGGCACCCTCAGACAGATTCCAAGGACGTGCTCACTCCCCAGTGGGGTCAAATTTAGGGTGGAATGTCAGAAGCGTTCATCCAGACCCTACGTTTTCCCTTTTTGTTTTTATTCCAGTGTAGTTAACATACAGTGTTATATTAGTTTCAGGTGTACGATATAGTAATTAACATTTCCATATGTCACCCTGTGCTCATCGCAACAAATACACTCCTTAATCCCCATCACCTCTTTCACCCATCCCCACACTTCCCCCTTCTCTGGTAAACAGCAGTTTGTTTTCTATAATTAAGAGTGTGTTTCTTGGTTTGTCTCTTTCTCTGTTTTTTTTTTTTTCTCTTTGCTTGTTTTTTTTTTCCTTAAATTCCACATATGAGTGAAATCATATGATATCTGTTTCTCTGACTTACTTTACTTAGTATTTTACTCTCTAGTTCCATCCATCTTGTTGCAAATGGCAAGATTTCATTCCTTTTTATAGCTGAATAATATTCCACCGTAACTTCTTTATCCATTCATCAGTCGATGGACACTTGGGCTGCTTCCATATTTTGGCTGTTGTAAGTAATGCTGCTACAAACGTAGGGCATTTTCAAACTAGTGTCTTTGTATTCTTTAGGTAAATACCTGGAACTGAGTTATTGGATCAATAGTACTTCTATTTTTACTTTTTTAAGGAAACTCCATCCTGTTTTCCACAGTTGGTTGCATCAGTTTGCATTCCCATTAACAGTGCAAGTTAGTTTCCTTTTTTTCCCACATCCTCACCAATGCTTGTTGTTTCTTGTATTTTTTATTTTAGCTGTCATGACAGGTGTGAGGTGATATCTCACTGTGGTTTGATTTGCATTTCCCTGATGATGAATGCTGCTGAGTATCTTTTCAAGCGTTTGTTGGCCATGGGTGTCTTCTTTGGAAAAATGCCTGTTCATGTCTTCTGCCCATTTTTAATTGGATTATTTGTTTTATGGGTGTTGAGTTGTATCAGTTCTTTCTATATTTTGTATACTAATCCTTCAAAGGTATGTCACTTGCAAATATCTTCTCCCATTCTGTAGGTTACTTTTTAGTTTTGTTGACTGTTTCCTTTGTTATACAGAAACTATTTTGATGAATTCCCAATTGTTTATTTTTGCTTTTATTTCCTTTGCCTCAGGAGACCTATCTAGAAAAATGTTGCTATGGCTGATGTAAGAGACATTACTGCCTGTGTTCTCTTCTAACATTGTATATTTTCAGGTCTCATGTTTAGGTCTTTAATTCATTTTTGTGTAGGGTGTAAGAAAGCGGTCCAGTTTCATTCTTTTGTATGTGGCTGACCAATTTTCCCAATACCATTTGTTGAAAAGACTGTGTTTTCCCCATTGGATATTCTTTCCTGCTTTGTCAAAGATTAATTGATCATGTAATTGTGTGTTTATTTCTGAGTTTTCTATTCTGTTCCTCTGATCCGTGTTTATTTTCGGGTCAGTACTATACTGTTTTGGTCATACGGCTTTGTAATATAACTTGAAATCTTTGCTTTTATTTTTCAAGATTGCTTTGGCTATTTGGGGTCTTCTGTGGTTCCATATAAATTTTATGATTGCTTGTTCTAGTTCAATGAAAAATTCTGCTGGCATTTTGATAAGGATTGCATTAAATGTGTAAATCGCTTTAGGTAGTATGGACATTTTAACAATATTTGTTCTTCCAATCCATGAGCACAGAATGTCTTTCCATTTCTTTGTGTCACCTTTGATTTCTTTTATCAGTGTTTTATAGTTTTCAGAGTACAGGTCTTTCACCTCCTTGGTTAGTTTATCCCTATGTATCTTACTATTTTTTGTGCAATTGTGCACGGGATCATCTTCTTAATTTCTCTTTCTGGTGCTTCATTATTAGAGATAAAGGTTTTATGTTTCCAGGAACTTATCCATTTATTTTAGGTTGTCTTATTTGTTGGCCTATAGTTTTTCATAATATTTTCCTACAATTGCTTATATTTTTATGGTGTTGGTTGTTACTTCCCTTCTTTCATTTGCAATTTTGTTTATTTGTGTCCTCTCTTTCTCTGCCTTTTTTTTTTGTGTGTGTGTGTATGTGTGAATCTGGATAAAGATTTATCAATTTTGTGGATCTTTTCAAAGATCCAGCTCCTGGTTTCAATGATCTGTTCTATTGTTTTGGTTTTATTTTAAGTTTCTATATCATCTATTTCTGCTCTAATATTTATTATTTCCGTCTTTCTGCTGGTTTGGAATTTTGTTTGTTCTTTTTCTAGCTCCTTTAGGTGTAAGGTTAGGTTGTTTATTTGAGATTTTTCTTGCTTCTTGAGGTATACCTGTATTGCTATAAACTTCTCTCTTTGTACTGCATTTGCCATATTCCAAATGTTTTGGACTATTGTTTCATTTTCATTTGTTTCCATGTAATTTTTTATTTCTTTTTTGATTTATTGGGTGACCCATTCATTGTTTAGTAGCATGTTATTTAACTCCATGTATTTGTGCTTTTCTCAAATTTCTTCTTGTGGTTGATTTCTGGTTTCAGAGTGTTGTGGTCAGAGAAGCTGCATGGTATGACTTCAGTCTTTTTGTATTTGTTGAGGCTTCTTTTGTGACCTAATATGTGATCTATTCTAGAGAATGTTCTGTGTGCACTTTAAAAGAATGTGTATTTTGCTGTGTTAGGTTGGAACATTCTGAATATAACTGTTAAACCCATCTGGTTCAATGTGTCATTCAAAGCCACTGTTTCCATGTTGATTTTCTGTTTGGATGATCCGTTCATTGAGGTAATTGGGGTTAGAGTTCCCTACTATTATTGTGTTACTGTTGATTAGTGTCTTTATGTTTGTTATTAACTGTTTTATGTATTTGGGTGTTTCCATGTTGGGTGCATAAATATTCACAATTTTTATATCTTCTTGTTGGATTGTCCCCTTTATTATTATATAGTCAGATCTGACATTCTTGAGGGTCAATAATACAGTTAGACTCAGGCTGCACAATAAAGACATTTGATGAAGGGTTGATATATGTGAGCATTATAAGGGGCTTTTCTTTTGAGACATTCAAGTTATCAAAAAGTTTTATTATTTGGACTGTTTGCACATTCCAAAATATATTTGAGGGAACCAAACAACTTCCAAAGAACTGGTTTGGTGCCAAATTATTAACAGAGAAAAAAGTATAGGGATTTTAGAAGACCATTCAGAAACTGGTCCCATAGCAATTGATTTTACAAACTACTTTTGACCAGAAAGAAATAAGTATATAGCAATCCCAACAATAAATTCATCATTTCAAAATAATTTATAATTTCCATACCTGTTTCTAAAATGCATCCAAAGATAGGAGAAAAGTTTCTTCAGCAAGATAAGTGGATTAGAAATGTTTTTAAAACATACATGGCTAGGGGCGCCTGGGTGGCTCAGTCGGTTGAGCGTCCGACTTCGGCTCAGGTCATGATCTCACAGTCCGTGAGTTCGAGCCCCGCTTCGGGCTCTGTGCTGACAGCTCAGAGCCTGGAGCCTGCTTTGGATTCTGTGTCTTTCTCTCTCTCTGCCCCTCCCACACTCATGCTCTGTCTCTCTCTGTCTCAAAAATAATAAACATTAAAAAAAATTATTTAAAACATGCATGGCTAAACAGATTCACTGAAATCAAAGTATAAAGTGAATAATAAAATTTATTCATGTTTGTATTCTGCTTTAACGTTTAAAAATTATTTAGCATGCAAATAGACTTAGGTACAAAAATCAAAACTAAATGATAGATAAAAGTTTTTTCCTTTCTGTAGCAAATTTTTATGATGCTTATTTTTTAATTTTAAAAGTAACATATACTATCGAAAGCTTAGAAACAAAAAAATAAATTCAAAATTATTTTATGATTTTGAAAAAATATGACATTATTATTATTTTTAGTGTTTATTTATTTTTGAGAGAGAGAGAGAGAGAGAGAGAGATAGAACATGAACAGAGGGAGGGTCAGAAAGAGAGAGGGAGACACAGAATTTGAAGCAGGCTCCAAGCTGTCAGCACAGAGCCTGACATGAGGCTTGAGCTCACAGACTGCAAAATCATGACCTGAACCGAAGTCGGACGCTTAACTGACTGCAAGCCACCCCAGTGCCCCCAAATATACCATTATTAACATTTGGTGATATTTGCTTCTGGTTACACACATACATACATGCATACAAATTTTATTTTTCTGCTATCTCTCCAATGTACCTGTACTAAAGCATGACTGTGCGTGTGTGTGTGTGTGTGATTAAAAAATAGGAATCACATTGTTCTGTATAAGAATTTGCCCATGACAATAGAAATTATTTACAAATCATGAGTGGGAGGTAGAGGAGGAACTCACGATTCTGTAATCACTCGAGATCTAAACTCTAACCTTCAGCTGCTAGCTATATTCTCCTCTGTTACAGTGTCCTGTAAAATGGTATATTGAAAAATAAGAGCTTTCTCATACGGTGGTTGTAAGGATTCTTTGGGTTAATGGGTATAAAGGGTGTGCTATACATACTATGTGTTTCATGCATGCCAGCTACTCTTGCAGATTTTAAATGGCCGCATAGTACTCCATCATACTGAATGTGCCATAAGTTGGGTTTTTGTTCTTTAAATTTTGTTTCTGTTTCTGTTATTTTTTCACTCAACATTTTTCAACACACTCACACTGAAAATCCTATGATGCTTCTATTTTCTTTACTGACCCAGAATGGATCCTTGGAAGTGCAGTCGATGCATCGAATATAGGACTGTGTCTCTTTCCATGATTTGGCTATTGTCGAAAGTGCTGCCATGAACATTGGGGTACACGTGCCCCTATGCATCAGCAGTCCTGTGTCTCTTGGGTAGATTCCTAGCAGTGGTACTGCTGGGTCACAGGGTAGCTCTATTTTCATTGTTTTGAGGAACCTCCACACCGTTTTCCAGAGTGGCTGTACCAGTTTGCATTCCCACCAACAGCGTAGGAGGGTGCCTGCTTCTCCAGTCAGTCAGAAAAAGACAGATACCATATGTTTCCATGAATAGGTGGACTTTGTGAGACTAAGCAAAAAACCGGGGGAGGGGGGAAGAGGGGAAAGGAAAAAAAGACACAGAGAGGGAGGGAAATAAAACATAAGAGACTCTCAAAGACTAAGAACAAACTCAGGGTGAGGGGATGAGGAGGGTGAGGGAGGGGGGAGAGGGGGTGATGGGCATTAAAGAGGGCACATGTTGGGGTGAACACTGGGTGTTATATGTAAACCAATTTGAAAATAAACTATTATAATAAAAAATATAGGACTGTATAAAGGGCTGTGAATTTTTTTTAACGTTTATTTAATTTTGAGAGACATAGAGACAAAGCATGAGCAGGGGAAGGGCAGAGAGAGAGGGAGATACAGAATCTGAAACAGGCTCCAGGCTCTGAGCTGTCAGCATAGAGCCTGACGGGGGACTCGAACTCACAGACCGTGAGATCATGACCTGAGCTGAAGTCGGCCGCTTAACCAACTGAGCCACCCAGGCACCCCAAGGGCTGTGAATTTTTATAAACAAGTAATTTTCCAGAGAGTTTCCCCTTTCATAATGATGGTGTCACTATGCTGTGATGGAAATTAGTGATGGTGTGACTTCGCGGATGTGAACCTGCAGGAAATATAGCTGGCATCTGAGGTGGTGTCGTGTTGCTAGACCTAGGATCACGGTGAGCACGCGGTATAGTGCTTGTTGATCCAATCAGCTGAACCCCCAAGTCATTCTATGTGGAATGGTTTAGATGTTCCAGAAAAGTTTTATTTTCAGAACTGATAGAAATGGGTTTGTTCAGAAATAGCCTTGGTTATTAATGGCCTCTTTGTCCCTTAGAAACCCATTCCTGTTCCCTGCCTGCTCTTCTCCCTCTTTGTTGTTCCCTTAGCCCTTTGCTTCCCTCCCCTTGGCTCACTCTCACCTTGCTCCCTTCCCTTCTGCCGGAGCACCAAAACCTGCTTTGCCCCACGGTTTGGTTTGTGACCCAAACTGAGCACTCCAGAACCAAACTGAGCGTACTTCAAACTAACTTCAGCTCTCATGTAAAACATGAAAGACTGGGAAAGAAATGTAGAAAAGAATGCCACATAGAAATCTCGACTTTCAGGCTTTGTAGTATGGTCTGTTACAACATGCAGTGTATTTTATATCTGGTAATGTATTTTCTATAAATTTATTTATTCATGTATCATTTATTAAGTGCCTGACTAATCTCAAATATTATAATAAATTATGACAATACAAAGAAATACAAAATTCTTCACATCCTAATAAGGCAGGCTAATTCTCACGAGAGATTTTAGAAATAGCAAAAAGAGGAATTTTAAAATGTGCGTGAATATATGCACACATATGAGCAATATGAAAAGACTTAGGTATAAACTTTGAAATAAAGAAATGATTGAAAGAGCTTGCTCTTTGTCTGTCATTGGTCTGGTAGAAGCCTTTCTGGAAGGATAAAAAGATATCTCTCTCTATGGAGAGAGAATATAGGATGTTGGACATCCCCAGTATAAGACACTGTGATGAATCAGTTTTTTGAAGTGAATAATTGTCATTCCAAACTCATGCCCCCACTTTGTAAGTTAATGGTTTTAAAATCAGATTTTCATGAGTCACCTAGGTGGCTTAGTTGGTTGGATGTGTCAGACTCTTGATTTCAGCTTAGGTCATGATCCCAGGGTTGTGGGATGAGTCTGTGTGTTGGGCTCTCAATGAACATGGAGCCTACTTGAGACTCTCTCTCTCTCTCTCTCTCTCCTCCCTCCTCCTCATCCACTTCTGTCACACACACACACTCTCTCTCAAAATCAGATCAAATCAGATTTTCAGGAACCTACTCGAAATTCTCAATCTGGCTCTGTAGGTGTGGTTCCCAAGAGTGTTTTTCCCCTCAATATTTTCTCTTAAGTTAGGCAATCTCCCTTGCTATGTGCTGGAAGACACCATTCTTGAGGTAGCCTCTTAATTTTTGAAACTTTTAGGTAGGCTAGAGTAGAATAAATTCCATATGAACTTAATTCCAAGCTTCTCCAAAGCAGGAAGTTCTTTCCTGCTAGGGTGGTGCATAAGCCCTCAGTAGAGAAGGTGGGGGACCAGCCTTCTCTGTTCTCCTGAGCCAGTCATGACCCTCGTGCCCTCTGAGAAAAAAGGCGGCAAGTACGCCATTCTGATGACATTGGATTGCCTCCTACAGAGACCAGAATGGAGCCGAGCTGCAGGTCCTGACTCCTGAGGCATCGATGGACAGTTTCATTCTTACTTACTTCAGTCTTTCAAAAGGTCCCTAATCCCCTCTAGACTAGAATCTAGAGCTGCACTGTGTACCCACCAGCCACATTTGGCTACTTAAGGTTAAATTAATTAATATTAAAGGAAACTAACACTTTAGTTCCTCCGTCACACCAGCCACATTTCAGGTGCTCAGTAGTCACCATGACCAGTGGCTCCCTGTCACACAGCACAGGCACTCAGCATCATTCTATTGTCACAGAATGGAGGTTGGATGGCACCAGTCTCTGGAAACTTGCCAGTTCCTAGGATCAGAGTTTCTGCTTAAGGTCAGAATAATAAAGGAAGCCCCACACCATGTCCTTTAACTTTGGTTCATGACATACAGCATGGCCCGGTCAAACCACCTTTCTTTGTTTAAAGGGAAACAATTTCATTTAGATCACATTGTATTTCTGAATTCCCGTTTTTGCTTTCTTCACTGAGCTTGTGTGAAATAATTTAAGTGGAACAAGCATTTTTAAATTTGGGGGAAATGAAGACAAAGGAGTAGCAGAGGGTCAGAGCTGAGACCCTCAGTATGGTTGACTGGAAGAGGCAGCTGAGACATTCTGGACTTTGACTCTTACCAAAGGCAAGAACCCTCCATTTACCCTGTGTGCAAAGGAAGTCCTGGGTGACATTACAAATCTATGAGTCTAGAAATATGCCACACCTTCAGTGAAAACGGAGGAAAATTCTGTCATCAACTAAGAGACATCTCAAGACAGACTTACCTGGGCTTCTTAAACACCACGGTGGAATTCTTTCTAGCTTTATTTTCTTAAGAGAGGTACTTACAGGACAGCACCCATATTCAAGAAATTCAATACTACCTAATTACAATCTCTTTCTTAATTAATGTCAAAGAAAAACAGAAATCTTTGTGGCAAATCTGAGGAAAAGAAAAAAGGAGGAAAGGAAAAATTCTTGGAGAAAGGAAATAGTAATACCTCAAATGTAGGCTTCAATGAATATTATTTAATTGTGTATCATTTTGTAGCCTACATACCTACATTCCTGGTTCTTAATAAATATGATCCTGAACTGTAAATTTGAGGGGGTGTGTGAAAATCTTTCAATTAAAGAGTCACTTATAATTTCCTCCAAATGGATGTAACTAGTTGCTCACAGATGTATTTTAGTTTCTGGAAAGTGCTGGATCCTGGTATTGATTCACATAACATGAAAAAGAGGTCCAAGTTCGAATATTGTTTTTTTCTGAAGCTGCAGGCAACTTAACTTTTGAGACATAGACTCAGGGGAGATTTACATGCATAGGTTTACATCTCTCTATTTCCCTAATATTTATGTTCAGTAAGCATTTAATGGATATTTGTTGAGTAAATTAACTGTGTCTATCCTACTGGAATTTAACTAGAATGACAACTCAGAAATTCAATATAGATCCCAATGCTAAAGGGTCTTGGCATACTATAGCACCTGACAGCTACCCTACCAAGTGATTCTCAAATTTTGATATACATAGGATCACAAAGGCATGCTGCCCAACTTGCCTCTATCAATCAGAACCTCTGGGCATGGGGCCTGTCTTTTTGTTACAGTTTTCCAGGTGATTCTGATGCCCTATTTAGTTTAGGAATCACTGCTATCCTTGGCCAGATGATCTGGGATCTAAAAAGACATTATGCTCCATCATCTTTTCCTTCATCTGCCTAAAGTTTCCCCAGAAGCCTGACACCTCAAATTCTCACTGAGTACATTAAAGTATAACTGCTAAGGGGCAGAGGATGTAAGGGCAGTGGCAGACGGCTGAGGAAGAAGATGAGGACAGGCCAGGGCTCAGATCATTATTTTTAGGACAAGTGCTGCCCCTGGGATCTAGCTAGGTTTCTATGAATCTGCAGAGATTACGGAGAAATCTTTATCAGAACTGGCCAGCGCCCGTGTGACAGGCTGACAGAGGAGTCCCAGTGTGTCCGAGGACTCTGCGGCCTGGGGGAAGATCATCTGTATTTAGGTTGAGCTGCCGGACCATGCTTTTGCCTTCTTACTGTAACTCTCCAAGGTTGACTGGGCTGTGGGGAGAGAAGTGGGTATTTTTAATTGGAGAAGTTCTGAAAAAATTCTTGAGGGTGAATATACCTTTCTCTAGCTCTGCCTCCTCAGCCTCAGTTCTCACACCTGAAGGTGGGTTGGCAAGCTCTGAATTGACCCTGTGGTTAAGTGCATGACCTTGTGAAAGTCAGTGTGGTAACTCTGCATCCCGTTGCCTGCTGCCCTGGATCTTAAGTGCATATGTACTATGGGAGTTGGGGTGATCTAGATATCCATCTCACATTAAAAAATTCCAACAAGTATTTACCTTTTGAAAGCAAATTAGAGAGAGAGAGAGATCAGGTACGTTTGAAAGAAAAAAAAATCCAATTTGCTGTTAGCGTTGGATGGTAACTTTGGAATTATCATTGGCTTTATCAGTTAGATAAAGATGATGACAAAACATTCAATGATCCTATTCCTCTTTGGCTCTTGTCTTTGTCAGTCACAGTAGAGTGGGAATTTGTCCACATTATGCTTATGAGTCTATGCAGACTGCTCCACGGTCTTGGGTGGGCCACCCCACAGGGGTGCACCTCTTGGATAGGAACAACACACAGACTCCCATGAAAAGCTCTCTGAGGGAGCTAGAGTCCCATCTCTTCCTCACGTTTGGCTCTAGCTGTGATGAGAAGAACTGAGGCAGCACAGCTCCTGGGGTCTAGGGCAGGTGTGGTGTTTTGGTGTCTACATATTCTGGGAGGCAGGCCAGGGTTCCCTATGACAGCAAAGTGAAACGAAGAAGAGCTATTTGGTGGGTTTAACTAGGCAGTTTAAATACATTAATTTGCAGCAGGTTTAGAGTGAAAGAACGTTAAAAGCAGACCAGGTGAACGAGTGTGAAATGGCTCTGTCAATAACCAACAAAACTGGAGGAGAGAAAAGGCGACGATCGTTGCTCAAACAAGTTCTTCCTTCCCTCCAAGAAATGAGGTGTGGTGTATGGAATCCATTGTAGCTAATCGTAAACAGGTGCATCTTAAACCCTTGATGCCAACCTGCTCAAACATGTTGGGACCCTTCAGCTTACACAGCAGCTAATTACTCGTGTGTTCTGATTGGTGAGGGGACTTGCAGCTGGTATCACAGGCAAGTGGCGTTAGTGCAGGAAGATGGATTGCGCTTGCACTCATGTTTAGACCTGTGAGTCTTTCGGGGACAGGCCTTTGATCCAGCTGTGCATTTCTTTACTTCCTCTTCAAAACTACCAGTACTATGCTTGACACTCGGAGACGCTTAATCAGGATATGAAAGGATCACACTTGGCCGAGAGAGCTATGGGAACTATTTTTGTTCCCTTTCAGCGTTTGTTAGGTCTTAGGATTCTGATGCAAACCGACCACAGGATATCATCTTAGGCACTGGTCCACAGGGTGCCTACATGGAGGATTTTTGTTTGACTGGCTTGGATTAGCGTGTTGCCTCTTGTTATATTCTTTAACCTACGTTTTAATCTACTTAATTTTCTGCCAATTGATTCCTTTTCATAGAGCCTGTTAAATTGCCAGGGTTAAATTTCTATAATTCGCACACTCAGTTCTCAGAAACAGTTGGTAAATTTCCTAACCTCGTGAACTCACTACTCAGTTGGGTGAGAGATACTTGTATAGGTTGACGTAGAGATGAACAAGAAACCCCGTGAAGAGCAGATGCAAGGCCCTGCAAGTTGCAAGGCAAGCCTTTAAAGGCGCTGACCCTAATTTTGTATGCATGGCATTGCACTTTTACTTTTAAAATGAGGATCTCTAGAATGATATGTCATGGGTCCCTCAAAATCTATCTGTCCCTGGCTTGACTATTAGTATACCACATTATCTTAAGAGATTCAAGTCTTTTGTATGAGATTCTCACTGGCAGTAAAATGAGTAAATGTTTAAACAAATAGGTGTTTAATAATATTAATCATTAGCCATTACTAATTAAGAACAAATAAAGTAATAATTAATAATAAATAAAAATTAATTAATACTAAGGATAAATAAATCACATTCCAACCACTGCTTTTAAAAAATAATCATTTTTTTCATAGACTTTTCATTTTAGGAGTTTTAAATGCAAACATAATACAGATGAGTCCTGTACTCTGCACCCAGTTTACCCTATTAGGAACATTGTCACAACCAATAATAAGCCAATGTTGATATATTATTTACTAAAGTCCATACTTTACTCAGATTTTCTTGGTTTTCCCTAATGCCCTGACACCCAGAATACCACATCACATTTAATCATCATATACGTCTTTATGCTCCTTTTGTCTATGACAGATTCTCAGACTTCCCTTGATTTTGATGATATGGATAGTTTTGAAGAGTACTGGTCAGGCATTTTTCTAGACTGATGGAATTTGTCTGATTTTTTTTTTTTTCATGATGAGACTGATGCCATGATTTGGGGGGAGGAAGACCACAGAACCAAAGGGACATTCTCATCGCATCATATCGAGGGTGGTAAACACTCTTACAATGACCTGTCATTCTGATGTTGACCTGATTACTTGGCTGCCAGGGCCTTTGTCTGGTTTCTCTACTATAAAGTGACTCCTCCCCCTACCCCCACTTTTCATACATATACTCTTTGGAAACAGTTCCCTTTGTGAAGCATGCACTTAAAGGGTGGGGAGTTAGGTCCCACCTCATTAAGGGGGAGAAGCACCTATAAAATTATTTGGAATTCTTTGTATTAGAGATTTATCTCTTCTCCATTTATTTACATATTCAATTATTAACTTATATCATTATGGAATCACAGATATGTGTTTATATTTTGGCTTATTCTGTTGTTCAGATTGTCCTGACATTGGCCATTGGGAACTCTTTTGTTGGCTCCTATATCCCTTTCTTCATACCCATAATTGTGGGTTGTTGTTATGTTGTTGTTATTGTCATTCAGCACATCAGTATTTTCTGGCACTACAAGATGCTCCTGGCCTATATTGCATATTTCCTGCCCCAGGCCTACAATCAGGCATTTCTAACAAGCTCCAGTTCCTTTGGAAAATGGTATTAAAGACCAAGTTTTGGGTGCTGGGTGTGCATGGGGCTACTGGAATGTCATTTATTCCCCCAATTGGCAGAGTAAGGAAATATGGTCATACTATTCTCCATTTATAAGCATACCTATAAGTAATTCTATATGAAATCGTCTGCATCTTATTAAACTAAACGTGGGTCCATGCTTATGTCTCAAACTTTTCACCCATTACCACAGAGAACAGTAGAGCCCTCGCTTGCTTGTCTATGACCTCTACTCCAACAGAGAGAAACCTGGGTTCCAATATCCACCATCCATCTACGTATTTGTTCCATTCCAGTACACATGAATAGTGGCTTCAGAATTGCTAACCGATACCCTATGGGAAATAACTTTATCAGCTAGAGTGCAGTTCTCTACCTAGACAGTTTCTGCTGCCATTTATCCTACAGTCTCCACTCACATCTAAAGTGAATTAGGTTAGCACCACCTTTCTCCTCTCCTTCTTCCCTGAAGTTGTTGTATACACATAGATTTACAAAAATTTGCATGCATGAATGTTCACTTCTTGTTACTATAAAGGTTTATGGATTTTGATAAATGGATAGGGTCATAGATCCACCAATATAGTATCGCATAGAATCCCTTTTCCACCTCACAATATTCTTGTACTTCACCTTTTCACTCTTTCCTGTCCCCCAATCTGTTTTCAACTCTATTGCACTGCCTTTACTAGAATGTCATATAAATGAAATCATAAACTAGATAGAGTTCTTTTAAAGTTTATTTATCTATTTAGAGAGAGAGGAAGAGAGAAAGGCAGAGAGGGAGACAGAGAGGGAGAGAGAGAATCCCAAGAAGGCACCACACTGTCAGCACAGGGCCTGATGTGGGGTTCTAACTCATGAACCATGAGATCACGACCTGAGCTGAAACCAAGGGTCAGACATTTAACTGACTGAGCCACCCAGGTGCCCCAAACTAGATTTCAAGCTAACTTTTTTCACTTAAGTTTCATCCCTGTCTTTGTGTGAATTGACATTGCATTTCTTTTTATCACGGAATAGTATCCTATTGTCTGTTTATATTACATTTTGTCTGTCCATTCACTTGTTGAGGAACATGTTGGTTGCTTCTATTTTGGGCAATTATTGATAAGCTTCTATAAAAATTTATGTGCAAGATTTTGTGGACAAATTTTCCATGCAGTAGGAGCATAATTGCTGCATTATATGGTAAGATGTGTTTAGTTTTATGAAAAACTATCAAACTATCTACCAAAGTGGTTAGATCATTTGTATTTTTACAATTTATGAATTGGAGCTCTTGTTGCTCTGCAAACACACCCAAAATTGGTATTGTTTGTTTTTTGAGTTTTAAACATTTTGTATGTGTGTAATGGTATCTCATTCTTGGTTTTATTTATTTATTTATATTTTTATCATTTTTTAAATAATTTATTGTCAAATTGGTTTCCATGTAACATGTGCTCATCCCAACAAGTGCTCTCCTCTGTGCCCATCACCCACTCTCCCCCCTCCACACCCCCCTTTCATTCTTGGTTTAATTTTCAGTTTCCTAATGAAAAATGATATCGAACATCTCTTCAATGCTTGTTTGCCATCTGCATATCTTCTTTGTGAAGTGTTCAGTTGTTTTGCCCATTTTTAATCTGGGTTATTTATGGCTGAGTTTTAAGAATTATTTGTATTTTTTGGATGCCAGTCCTTTATCAGGTATGTGTTTTGCAAATATTTTCTCCTAGCCTATGGCTTGACTTGTTATTCTCTTAACAGCATATTTTGCAGGGAAAGTTTTTAATATTAATAAAAACCCAATATATTAAATTTTTTCTCTCATGAATCATCTTACAGTTCTACTGGTTTTAGCTTCATGTATGTTGAAGCTCTTTTACTGAGTTCATTAATATTGTCCTGTTCTGTTGACGAATTGACTGCCTGAAGAACTTCCTTTATCATTTCTTGTAGTGCAGGTTGGCTGGCGATGAATCCTTTCAGCTTTTATAGGTCTTAAAAAGTCTTTATTCACCTTTTGTTTTTGAAAGATCCCTCTCTTTCCGTGAATAGAATTCTATGTTGATGGTATTTTAAATATGTTGCTCCACTGTCTTTGCTTGTATTACTTTTGGCTAGAACTATGTTGTCCTATTATTTTGGGTCCTTTATGTAGTGTGTCTTTTTTTAATTTTATTTCTGGCTGCTTTGAAGATTTTCTCTTTATTGCTGGTTTTGAGCAATTCATTGATAATGTATCTTGCTCAAGTTTCTTCCTTTTTTATTGCTTGAGTTTGATGTCCTTCTTAAATTTCTAAGTTTATAGTTTTCATCAAATTTGAAAATTCCAGTTGTTTCTTCAGATTTTTCTTCTATTGCCATCCCCTCTTCTTGGAACCTCTATTCAGAAGTTGTTCCACATAGTTATGCTGTATTCATTTTTGATTCTTTTTCCTTTCTGAGGTTCATTTTGGATAGATTCTATTTCTGTTTTCAAGTTCACTAACATTTTATTCAACAATGTCTGTTCTACCATTAATTCCATCTGGCATAATTTTCATTTCAGGTGTTATGGTTTTTAAATATAGCAGCTTAACTTGGGTCTTAGCTTATATCTTCCATATCTCTACTTTACTCTTTGAATATAAGAAATACAGTTAAATTAACTGTTTTAATGTCTTTGTCTGCTAATTGTCACATCTGTGTCAGTTGTTGGTTTTGAGTTTTTGATTTTGCTCCTGGTTATGGATTGTGTTTTCCTGATTCTTTGTGTGCCTGCTAAGTTTTAATAGCATGGCAGATGTTGTGAACTGTATCTTGTTGGATTTCATGTATTGCTTTTAAGATTTGGCAGATTGCACCAGGTAGGACTCAGTCTTGGGCTGAGGAGCTAAAACCCTATTAAAACCCAAGTAAACTCCCACTGTGGAGTTAAAACCCTTCTGAGTACTCTATCCAATGCCCGGTGAGTCATGTTTTCTTCCAATCTGGCTGGTGGGAATAGACCCTGTTCCCAGCATTGTGTGAAAGTTAAGGGCACTCTTAACCTCTATTCCTTTCAGATGCTATTTTCCCCAGCCATGCTGCAATGATCAGTACTGAATTTAATACATGAGGGGGACTGTCTGCAGATTTATAGAGTTTTCTCTCCTCTCCAGTTCTGCCAACACTAGCTTTCCTGATCTCTGTAGAGTCTCAGCTTCATCTTTTCAACTCAGGTATCTGCCAGCCTATGCCTGGGTTCCCTTCCCTATGCTGTGTGCCCAGGAACTCTCCTAAGGTGGTCAGCTGAGCAATCTCAGGGCTCCCCTAGTCTGTTTCTCATCTCTCGGGGATTACTTCTCTTTGTTGTCTGATATCAGTGTCTTAAAAATCTTTCCTTCATATATTTTGTGTGTATTTTGGCAGGGAGTTGGTTCAGTCAGCAGGGTAAATTGGCCCCCGTTATTTCTATCTGGGTATTCCACAGGCAATACTGCAATTGTTTTACCTTCATTGTTTTATTTAACCCTTACAGCAATTTTATGAAATAGGAACTCTTATTATTCCCAGTTTGTAGCAGATAAAACTGATGCCCAGATATGTTGTTTTCCCTTTGAACCCCACCTAATAAGTAGTGGAATCAGTACTTGTTCTCTGTCCTTAATTCAAGGACCTACAGTATTTATGAACTTTTTAGAGAGATTTCTAGTTAAGTTCCATAAAAACATTTTATAACTGCCTCCATCATTGTTTACAAAATATTTTCATGTTATTACCAAAATTTGGGAAGAAATCATCTTGGTTTCCGAAATTTCCACTACTATGCTGAAAGTGATGTTCCACTGATAGAATTAATAGTGCTTTAATGAAAGGGGTTTAGAACACTCATGCCTTTAGCACTCCCTAATGTGTAATTACACGAAGTTTGACTCTTTTGATCTTCAAGTTCCAAACAGAGACTTTAGACACCGTGTTATATTTGGGTGAATGTGGAAAGACATGATCTGATAACCCAGGTTAAAAAACAACAGCCTCCTGTATCACATACTGAGAAGACAGAACAAAGAAGTTATTTTTTTCTTTGCCAGAATGAGTTATTTAAAATGAAGTCTGAACAATAGAGGAGTGAACCCCACGGAGAGAGCTTCCAGCAGAGCGCACAGCCTATGGAAGGGCCAAGAGCCAGTTGCTGGAAGAGCCTGTGAAGTTGGAACCAGAAATCAAGAGGAGGCACTAGAATGTGGGACCAGAGGGCTCTGGGGCTGGTCAAGCAGAGTTTCACAAGCCAGGTGAGGTTTGGCCTTTATTCTAATGGCAATGGAAGCTGAGGGACATCTTGCAGTCTGTGGCCTTTTAAGTTCAATGAGACATGGTATGTGCAGTCCAGCTGCTTTAACTGTGTCTCCTCATCTAACCTCAACCACAATCCTAAAAAGGGTAACGATGTCTCCATTTTGGACGTGCATGAGGAGATGACCTAAGAGAGATTGACCTGAAGCTAAGAGACTTTGGGTTTGGGCTTAGATCTATCCATTTTCTTACTATTACTTCATGCTATCTCTTATAACACCATTTTTATTTAACTCTAGGATTTGGGGAACTAAATCTCCCATGTAAAGTTTGAGTTTCTTTTTATTATTTTAAAAATATTGAAGTTTGAACTTCTAGCATATAGACTATGATCTCTAAATACTATTTTTTAGTAAAAGAGACCAGAGCTTCTTAGAGACTTGACTAATTCCAGGTACGTGGCACGAAGTATACAAGACCAGAATATCTTGCCATTCAAGAAATCAAGAACACTCACGCTCAAAGTCTACTGGGGTTGCATCAGAAGGAAGAAGCTACCAATGGAATGATCTGTGGAACATTAAGGATAATAACTGTAATAAATTGAAATGTACCATATCTCCTGGGCTTACTTCCCTGATGCCCTGGGTTGAGATAGAAAGTCTTATCTATTTGGTTAGTAAATTGAACTTCCTCCATACTGTCACTTGCCACGTGCATCTCCAAATTAGCCTAAAGAACCCTGAAGGCAGGCAGGGGATATATCTCGCTTAGTATCATTGGAACTTATATACTCACTCAATACATATTCATTGACTAATAAGTAAATGAACAGACACAATAAACCTATGAAATGGTTATGCCAAAATAAGGGGCTCTGACTCTTCTTTAAGGTCAGGTAACTGTTGGATAGTATAGAGGAGGAACAGTCCTTTTTTCTCTGCAGAAAAATTCACATATGAACACTTACAGTTTTTTTTTTTTTTTTTTTTTTTTTTTTACAATTCCAGAAGATTCAAAATTCGCTGTAATCTGTCTATATTATGTATGGGTCCACTAGATCCATTTTCATAAGACATGATTCGGTATATGGAGGGAATTTTCCTGCCTAGTCAGGCTAACACTTCTATTGGAAAATATTACAGAAAGAGACAGAATGAGTGGACCTGCCTCATTTGTGGTATGATTAGAAATCGTATCATAAAATGTTTTACTTTACCTTCTGTAATTCATAACTTTTATCATATTTCGATGAATTGTTTAAATCTTGGGGTCTATTTAGGTAACCAGAAAAGGTTAACTAGCTAGTGTCTTTATTTTTTGTGATAAGATTTACTGTAATTAAGCCTGATTTAAAATGCAAATGATTATCCAGAAAGGTTTAGCAATGCAGTTTCAGAGAGATTTTTTTTGTAATGTACATTTGTAGCCAGCCTTTCAATGCACACTTAGGAAAAGGGTGTGGAGTAATCCAATAAGCAAAACATGCCCATTCAGTCAAAATACACCCCATTCCTATCCTTTCCCCTACATCTTGCTCAGCTTTTTTTCCCTTTCCTTTTGCATCTTATGGTTTATTGCTTAATTTTGATCTTGAAATTTTAGTTATGTCTGACAGCTGAGTCTTTCATGCGGAAAATTGAAAGGGTATCGCATTGCCAGGTTTCCAGTCACAGAGGTTCATCTATGGACAAGTCGCAGTTAACTGTTATGAAAATGACATCAGAGAGAATGCGCTTTTATTCACATCCCAAAGGCTCCATGTAAGATGGTTATATAAAGTCGGATGACCCTTTGGGTGTCTATAGAATAATCCAGCAGCTGGGGCCTCTTGGGTTTACATTTCATTTACATCAAAGGCACATCAAAACACATAATGATGTCCACTGGAGTAGATAGTTGTCCTTTGATAAGTGCATGTGATATGTCCCAAAGCCCCCTGGCCTCACATTCTTGGCCATTATAAAGATAACATGGGATTTCAGTGTGGTTTTATGTAAGGAAAATTATGTTAGAACATTATTGAAGTAATTAAAATTACATTAGAATATCATAACTTTTTTTCCCATTAAAGCTGGTCAATACTTGGAGTGGCCTTTACTCCAAGCAGGGAAAACACTGTTTTCATAGCTCTGATTTATTATGTAACGGTAGACCTTGATCTGCTCATTGTTCAGTTCACTTTTGTTTGTTTCTCTGTTAGTGTTAACTTATAAATATCCCCAGGAAGATGTCCACTCAAGACTTCCAGTGTGTCGAAGGATAAAACTTAGAAGCTGAGATGTATCGCAATAATGAATGTCAGTTGCTCTTTTCTCTTCCTGTTAAATTAGCAAAGCACATGACTGATTTCTAAGGTTGCTTTAGTGGTTGAGGATAAGGATGAAGCCTATAGGGCACATCTAAGCAATAAGACATTTATTCAAATGACTATTTTCTTGTTCCTTTGCCTAACAATCGTCAGATTCTGGAAAGGTTTGAGCTGGCAGCTAGATCTCTGATCAAGCTCATGATATCTATGGGTTGGTGATGAACCTCTGGAACTGCATTAGCCCTCACCATGCACTTCCTGCTGCCTCATCAAACATATAATAACCAACTGGCCTTCATCACTTAAAGTGTTCTTTGACAACCAGCAGGACAGCTTTCAGCCAGAAAGCACTCAGCAGTTTTTCTAACAATAACAACAACAACAAAAGGCAAACGGAGAACCTTCTTATTGTTTCACTAACTGCTATAAATCAAGAACATTCCTGTGTCATAAGCTGGATATATAAAAAATACACAGCGATGCCCAGCCTGGCTCCCTGGGGATAGGCTCTCATGGGCATTATGGAACAGGGCCCTAGGCAACCCAGTGACCTACATTTATATTTCTTTGGAACAGAATGTGTCATTTGTAAATGTGAAATGATGGAATTATAGGATCTGAAGGGAATCTGAAGATTTGAAAAAAATGAAAAAGAACAACTACAAAGAGCAGGTAAGAAGCTAAAGGCGTAGATTCTGACTTTGGGAGACGGCCATACATTGCTCCTTGCACATCTGGTTCCAACGTACAAGAGGGGGCTGTGTGAGGTGGGCCGAGGGATACTTGATACCTTCTGCACTCTCCTCATTCCTGCACTCATGACTTCTACATTCGCACCTCTTTAATGATATGGCCTTGGCCAACCATAGTTGTGCTTCGAGTTTTTGTTTTCTTTTTCTTAAACAAAAGGCATACATTCATGGACGAAGTACTTTCAGACCCCTTCCTGGGTTTTCTACTGCAATCCAGATGAGGTTCATTTTCAGAATGCTGAAATGACATTCAGTGTTGGGCTCACGAGGTGTTTGATTTCCACCGAAGCCATCCCATAATACCCACGTGGGCTACCTCTTAAAAGCTTCCTGAAGTCTTTTTTGGCAGAGGAGGTGAGTTTTCATCTCTGACGTGTCTCACGAATCTTACTGGGCCCAAGAGTTTATTTTCCTTCCTTTCCCTCCACCTCCCACTCCTTCATTCAGGCTCTTAAAGACAAACTTTGAATGTGATTAATGATGGCAGAGATTAGGAACATAAAGTTCAAGTGCTGAATTGTTTATTTGTTTAAGAGAGTTGTTTTCTGGCTGTTTCTTTATGCAGCCACATGCTCACTTGAAGAGCCCTGTTCTGTTGTTGGCTGGAAGAATACTGCCCAAGAGAGTGCTTATTATAAAGAGAGAAGTTCTCTTTTCTAAATAATTCCTTTCCATCTTTTGGATGATTCTTCTTTCTCTATGGGGAGGGAAATGCATCTTTTGTGAGGTTTGTATCAATTTCAGGAAATCTTCCAGAGGCTTCCTGACTGCTGGTTGAAACGTAATTGGATCAGTGGGGGTTCGCAGTAAAGCTCAAAGTATGTGAAAATATTTTCAGTATATTCTTATATCACAAGATATATTCAGAAAGGGAAGAAAGCCTAGAGTATTTAGGGTTTATGTCAAAAGTTTGTGTCTTTAGTGGTCATCTCAATGCCCAGATCAGAAATACATCATTTCCCCCAAAAGACTTACTGTCATTCTCCAGAGAGAGATTTCAGGTTACCAGGTTACAGCTGTTCTTTCCTCATAGAAGGAAAAAGTGAGACTAGCACTCTTTGTCCAGGAAGTGATTTAGCTAATGCCACCTGCTTTTTGACATAAACCATGTTGTCATACTTCTAAGGTACCAGTTGGAGGTAGGAGAGATAGCACAGTGGGCAAGGCCCAACCAGCACTGTTTCCTGGATGAGTGACATTTGTACTGGGATGAGAAACACACATTTCGTTAGTGGCACTGGAAGGCGAAGAAGTTCACCATTGCTTCAGCTAGATTTCCAGAAGCTTGAAGAGGTCAGGTCACTGCCTCAATTACCTATTTAGCTCCAGCATAAATGAATTTTATACACAGTAAAATCTTGGTTTGTGAGTATAATTCTTTCCAGAAACATGCTTGTAATCTCAAGCACTTGTATACCAAAGCGAATTTCAAGAACCATTGACTCAGTTGTGATTATGTGACACTTGGCATCACGTACTACTCATATTGCAACATGTCACTCGTTTATCAAGTTAAAATGTATTAGAAATGTTTGCTCATCTTGCTGAACACTCGCAGCACAAGTTACTCACAATCCAAGGTTTTTCTGTAATATGTGTCTGAATTGAATATGGCCAGTTTTGGAACAAAGAGGATTTCATTTCAAGCTTCCTTCAGTTCACTGCTATGTTTGCCTCATCTGTTGTCTTGGGTGGCATCGTTGTGTAGATGAGTCCCTGGAGAACAGACATTCCTGTCTAATTTAGATGTGTCTCTCCTTCAGTGGTGGGTAGGGTTCCTGTAAAGGGCACCTCCATACTTCATTACTTCTGTGCCATATGACGGCAGCATTTTCGTGGGAAAGGGAATACGTTCTCTCCATTATTTTAAGTTTTTTCTTTCACGTTCATTATGGTGATTCTATTAACTTTGGTTTTGCCTTTGGAAAATGATCCTTTGTTTTCTTTCATTGAAAATGTGTTATAGTTGGAGATAAAGTGATTTCTCACCACCTCACATTTCTCTTGAGAAGAAGGACTGTGGAATTTTTCAATTATTTGTTTATTTAGTCAACTTTAAATCTTTACTCTTCTCCTTATGTCTTCCACAGTGAATGCTGACAAACCAGAAAAAAACATGAAACTTTTAACATTAAATTTCTGAGGGTTTTTTTTTTTTTTTGCCTACACTTAAAAATTTTAGGATTGTTATTCTTTATGGGTTGATTGCCAAATAGTTCTTTAAAATTACAGCATTTGCTTCCTGTTTTCAAGGGTTATCTGAAATCAAGTACTCAAATATAGACTAGTTGGAAAACACAGTGCTTAAATTAGACTGCACGGAGGTGCAACGCCAGTTCTGACCTTGGGCAGGTGTCAGGGTTTGTGTGTGTGAGGTCCAGGCTCACACAAGTACCCACACGTGTGACCAAGGACACCAGCCGCATCTCACTTTGTGTCCCTAGTGCACAGCTCTGAAATCTGCAGGCTCCATCTGAAGAGGTCTGGGGTTTTCCTAGTAGGCGAGTGATTGCCCTACTTCTTTTACACTTGTGTCTTGTCCAGGTACAAAGAAAGAGAAGAAAGTTGATGTTCCTTCCACCCGTTTCTTCCGACGTCATGATTCCTTGGGCTGGAGGTATTTGTAAATATTCCCTCCATGCTGCATTTTCTGTAGGAGCTTCCTGATCATTTAACCGTATCACTTTTCCTTCGCGGTGGCCCATGGGTGGGGGTGGGGGGCACCTTTTATTTACATTAAGGTTCGCCCTCATATACCAATTGCAGTAATTGCTCTGAATATGATTGCCGAATCAGTTTGTCGTGCTGACAATGCCCAAGATTTGGGAAAAAAGAAGCAGCAATATGGAGTGAATATGCGGCGTGCAGTTCTGTGAACAATAATGAGTATGTAAAATTTTGTATACTCATCTCTTCTAATAACAAAATTCCAGCTTGGTTACTCTCCTTTATTCAACACTAAAAACACCAATGCAATAGTTATATTAATGGTCAGATCATTACTCCAGGCACTTTTCCTTCTTTTGATCACAGAGCCACTAGTGATGCTGTTGGCCAGCGTGTAAGCAGACAGAAATTTGTATGTGGTGGGTGCCCTTTGCTGGGTCTCCCTGGCTCATCCCCAAAGCTCTGCTTCTTTACCTCAAGGACAAGGCGTGCCCGACTGTATGTGTGGCAGGCTCTTCACACGAAGTGCCATCTTCCTTCCCGTCCCTAAAGTGGGTGCTCAGCTGGCCACAGTGCTCGCTGTCTTATAGTGATGGAGTGTTTACTGAGCCATTTCCAATCAGTTAGCTACATAACCTGTTTGGATACCTTACTCTAGAAGAATGTTTATTGAATGAATTAATTAGTTCATATTCTGATGTGTTCCTCATGGCTGTGTGTTGTCATGATGAGCCATCGGCATTGGGGTTTCTTATCTGATTTTGAGAGCTAGTAATGTGGATGGACATTGTTAGCAGTGGCCACGCTGCATGTCCTGGGATAGCAGTGCTCCTGTGAAGGGGATAACTGCCACCCATTCTGCCCCTTGCGTGCTGAGAGACCTGATGAGTCGGCTCAATAGTGCAACCTTCACTTATTTTCATGATCTTGGAAACTAGCACAGAAATTTTTGTATAAAAATCTCTGGTTCTTACTCCTGATACTGTTTTGACTGAAAGTCTCAGGCCATGAGGACACTGCCAATAAACTCACACCTGTCTTCTGAGGGCTGGGTGCCCAAGCTGGTTGCAGCCTGCAGGAGTGATCGAAGCTCTCTCAATAGCACTGCTGTGCATTCCATCTTGCAGACGGGGACGCCCAGGGACCTGAGTCATGCCGAGGAGCTAGCTTCCACTGTCTGCCCATCCAGGAAGAGAATGCATTTCCCTTCTTTGGGTCCTTCTCACCTGCAGGCCATACTTGCTGTCTTACACATCAACAGCTCAGCGTGACTTTGTGCCCAGACACACAATTGCTGGGAGGTTTGCATAAAAGAGTTAGGAAATCCTTGTCATTCCTGATCACTATTAAGCAATCAATTTCCCTGGAAACCTACTTATGTTGGACCAGATAAGCTGTCAGCACTCTGAGTGGCCTTTCACTGATGTGCACTGCCTCTTCCCCTGTTTACTTAAAACCTGCCTAACGGTCAGATTCTGTCAGACCCAGTGCGTTCACGGGTTGTCTCCACCCCACCAGTCAGTTCCCCTTCAGGTGCATCATTGAAAGAAATAATTGTAAGAAAATACTAAAAGACATGCTCATTGGCTCACTCCAAGAGCCAGAAGTGAAAAGAGAAGTGTGCATTGCAGAGCACTGTAGCTGAGTGAAGAGCAGAGGGAGACGCCTCACTGCTTGGCCCCCGGGGCTGGCTTTCTTCTCACAGATAGAGATGGAGAGCAATTAGAGTCTGGAAGTATAAGCAAGCCAATCTGTTGTGTTTATACAGAGAGGTTCCCCCGAAGTGAGACACAAGTAATGAGCACATGTGTTTGGAAAGAGTATAAGGTACTTATAAATATTATAGTGGCGTCGCTATAGTTAAAGGTCTGGCAGCATTTCCATTATAAACTCTCATTGTCAGGGGTTTAAAACTCCGCTGTAAAAATTCCAGGCTGCAACTTGGCATCGCAGGATACGCCTGAGAACAAAGCTTTCATCCTTGACCCCATGCAGGTTTCTCGTGGTGTTCCCAGGCAGCCCAGTCTCTGCCCCTCTGATCCTGTTTGCATCCACAGGGGGAGGAAGGGGGCAGGTCTGGAGCAGGTTACTGGAAAGGGGAAGCTGGAGGACAAGCACCCACACATCATCGACCTCTCATTGGGCATGAGCTGAACTGTTGTCAGTGGCTCCCAATGATCATAGTGACTAAGGGTCACATGCAAATAAGGTTGGGAAAATGCAATTGAATTAAAAATACTGGGACACCTGGGTGGCTCAGTTGGTTAAGTGTCCGACTCTTGATTTTGGCTCAGGGCATGATCTCACAATTTGTGAGATTGAGCCCTGCACTGGGCTCTGCACTATCAGTGCAGAGTCTGCTTGGGATTCTCTCTCTTTCTCCTTTCTCTGCCCCTCCCCCGCATGCTCTCTCAAAATAAATAAATAAACATTAAAAAATCAAAATACTAATATCAAAGAGCTAAACATTTTGCATAGCTAACTTCAGGACCATCTTCAGGATCATCCATGGTTTGTAAGAGAAATCTTGGCAACGCTGCTGTCCCAAGAGACTATGCTTACCAAATAAACCACTAGGCTGTATCTTTGCTCCTAAAGTGAGTGGTCTAACAAAATTGACTTTTGGTGTAGGGTTACATGAAGATACTTAAAATAAAGTACAGAGTTTCCAGAATTAATCTCCAATCTTAGATTAACAAAACAACCTTTGAGAGACATTTTTCCCCCTGTCATTTAATGATAGCAGACGTGAGGAGTTTTATCAACAACTGAGCTGTCTTGATGAGCATTAGCGTGGACTGAAGACTCAGGTGACACCGAGCACATCCGTGGGTCTCGAGTGACCAGCCACGCTGTGCAAGAGGTGGGCTTGCCTTCTCTCCAGATGACGGAGAGTGCAGCCCTGTGCAGAGATAGGCCCTTGGCCTCTGCGCGCTTTCCTCTGCAATCTCACCTCCTCTCTCCTAACAACCTCTGCTGCCTTATTAAGTCATCCCGCGTTACTACATTCCTGTAGCAGCTACAAATGAATGTCTTTTCCTTGAGTATCAGACTGAAGTGAGCTGTGTCACCAGAGACATTCTGAATGATTGAGGAAGAAAAAAGATTCTTAAGACAATATATCAGGAAGCTTAACAGACCCTAGAAAATGTGCCAAGGAGTTTGAGGAGCTTAGAAATTTTAAATTAAAGAAAAGAAAAGGAAAGGAAAGGAAAGGAAAGGACAGGAAAGGAAAGGAAAGGAAAGGAAAGAAAAGAAAAGAAAAGAAAAGAAATGAAAAGAAAAGAAAGGGCACAATAAATTGAAGGCCATGCCAAACCTGGACAGATGCTTCATCCAGGACCTGAGAATTCCTTCCATGCATTCATTTGCCATAATAAGTGGTCAAGAGCAAGTCAGAAATTAAAGAAAAATATCTTTGTTCAGATCCTAGTTGTGGATTCCTATTTGATCTTAAACTAACATCTCTCTCAGAATTACCCTATCATTTCTACACTAGTAGAATCAATCTTTAACAAAGGGAAAATTGCTAGCAATCACATTTACCATTTATTCAATTTTGTCAAAAACAGGGCTTACCTGATGTAGAGGAGACTGATTTAACTCTCTCCAAAAGAAATTCACGGTTAAAATGGACACTTCAATCTCAGCTGAGCCCACAGTGTGAAAAAGTAAGAAACAAAAAGGAAAACCGCTGGAGTTTCATGTAGCCCAGCTTGCATTTTTAGGCTTACTCTCAAATGCCTTGGCTTAATTTTAGATCCTAGGAAATAGGGAGTGAGATTTGGAGATTCCATTTTAATTTCATATTTTTAAAAAAGATTTTTTATTGTCAAATTGGTTTCCATACAACACTCAGTGCTCATCCCTACCCGTGCCCTGCTCAGCGCCCGTCACCCACTCTCTCCCCTCCAATACCCCCCTCAATCCTCAGTTTGTTCTTAGTATTTAAGAGTCTCTTATGTTTCTTATCCCATCGGGCACAATGCTTTCTGGAATCATGAGTCGTTGGTTGACTATATGTTTTGTGTTGTTTGGAGACCAAGTGGGAAATCCATGCTGCCTCGGGTGGCTTGTGGACCCCTTCCTCCTCTGACTGCTGACTCCTCTTTCTCCTTCTCTCTCTTCTTATCCTCTTCTCATCATCCAGGCAGCAAGAAACAAAACAATTTCTACTGTTACTTACAAGTGTATGGCAGCACCTTGCCAGACTGGTCTTTACATGATGCTGTGGACCTGGGGCTTAAAGAGCCACTGGATTCAGTCTACACATGGAAACATCCCATTACTGTACTTGTTTCATAATCATCAATTGGTGGTGAAATTTGTTTCCCAGTCTTATTGAATTTCCTTCAAGAGGGACATTTGAAATCTATTATTTCATCTTTAAGTCTTTAAAATTTGCATTAGCTCTGTGCAGCCAATACTGATTTTCTCCCAGGTTAAACCCAACACATGCACACATTACTCAGCAGGCGAGTCCTAGAACATATACAGTTCCTTTTAGGAGCCAAAAGATCGATGTAGTTTTCATATAATGCCTGGATCGATTTTTCCTTTTATTGAAGTTGCTGATGAACACTGCTTGAGCTCTGTCCCTATGTGTTTTTTCTTCTGTCCAGCTTTAATCCCAATGTGCTCCAGGGCCTCCAGCCAGTAGTAGTAGAGAAGATCCACTTAGAATGGTTTTTAGTACATTTTTTTTCACAGTAGCTAAAGCAGGGACAGGTTGGGTCGTTTTATCACGGGGTAGAATTCTACTAGTTACACATCCATCGATGGTCATGAGTAATAATTTCTCTTTAGGGAGGATTATAGGAAGCACTCTTGCTTCCATGTAGAACTTCCCAACTTTGAGACTGGATGAGATTCCATGATTTTCACACAAGAGCTGGGAGGGTGAAAAGAGGGGGAGGCAGGGCATCCCACGCTTGTCCAGAGGGGGGTGTACAGTGTCAAATTCCCACAATGTTTTCTTTTAATTTCAATAATTCATATTTCTACTACATACTATATCCACGTTTTACTTTAATAGAAGTTGAACCATAATTCTATAATAAAGTAAAAGTCTTATTCCAGTAAGATATGCCTTGTTTATCCTGAGCCCTCACCAAGTTCCCAAGGGGCACACTGCCTGCTAGAGACCCCCAGGTCTGTGGGATGAAGGTCACTCCCCAGCTTAGCAGGCGCTGTTCTGGCTACCTACATTGAGCAAACTTGGAGTTGTTTTAACCTAAAGAAGAAACGGCTAAGGTTGGGTGACAAAATAATTTATATTTTACAGAAGATAGATTATAAGAGGTAGAAGAACTAATAAAAATTAAAACAGATGGTTCAGAAAAATCTGGTGAATTCATCAACATTGGAAATTAAAATAAAAGGATATGTAATACTTTGTCCTGACATGAGGCTTCTCTGAGGTCTGTTCCAATGCTAGAATTTTAAGATACTTTTCAGTTAAATATTTTCTTGAGAAGAACAAATACAGTTTTCTTACATTAGGGTCACACAGGAGATCATAATTTTTTGGTGGTTTGAATATGTAGCCACTGTTATGTTAGAAAAGATGGAAAAGTACACTTTTCTTATAAAAATCGTAAAAGTTGGAAAATTGCCAACTACCTGTTGGCTGAGAAGGGAAACTAATCTGCAGGGCTCACTTCCTTTCACTGGTATTGTTTTTTTACAGAAATAGAGAATAATACTTCCCACTATGCCAACCCTCTGCTGTCAGGGCTGGAAATGTTCATAGTCCGGGACAGAAAAAAAAGAGGATGCACTGTTTGTTGATTTCTCCCCCATCATCAGATGGCCAGTGGCCAGAAGGCAGCCCTTGGCAACTAACAATGAAGTAGGAAATGGCTGTGGTAAATATTCCCTTCAATGCCCTGTTCTGACAACAACACTGGTCAGGAAAAGATCGGTATACTCAAATGACTAATGTGTGTGATCTAAAATGCTTTGAGTTTGTCTGGAGAATGCCATAAAAAAAACCCATTGTTGTGCCCGCATTTTCATCATCAGGAAGACAAGAGATAACACGTGCTGCGTTTTGAGAAAAGAGAACCTCGGTGCACTGTTACTGGGACCATGTAGTGGTGCAGCCTCTAAGGAAAACAGTCTGGGAGATCTTCAAAAACTAAAAATAGAACTACCATATGATCCTGCAATTCTGATTCTGGGAATATATTAAAAGAAAAATAAACTCAAAAAGACGTATGTACTCCTATGTCTATTGCAACATTATTTACAACAGCCAAGACATGGAAGCAACCTACGTGTCCATCAACAGATGAATCCATAAAGAAAATGCAGTTTATGTACACACTGGAATATTACACAGCCATAAATAAGGATGAGATCGTGCCATGTGAAATGGCATAGATAGACCTAGAGGGTATTATGCTAAATGAAATAAGTCAGACTGAGAAAGACAAAGAACATATCAATTCCACTCATAAATGGAATCTAAAAAAATGAATAAGCGAACAAAAAACAGAATCAGACTTATAAATACAGCGAATAAACTGATGGTTGCCAGAGGGTAGGGGAGAGGAGGACTGGGAAAAATGGGTGAAGGTGAGAAGGAAATACAGACCTCCAGTTATGGAATGAGTAAGTCATGGGAATAAAAGGCAGAGCACAAAGAACACAGTTAATGATATTGTAATAGTGTTGTAATAGGACAGATGGTAGCTACCCTCGTGGTGAGCATAGCATAAGGTATAAACTTGTCAGATCACTAAGTTGTACAGCTGAAACTAATGTGACATTATGCGTCAACTATACTAAAAAATTATCTGAGTCGTTAATAAAGATATTAGAGCAAAAAAATCATAGTAAAATAGAAAAAAAAACCCAAATGCAACAAAACAAAAAACCAAACTCATAGAAAAAGAGATCAGAATTGTGGTTCACCAGAATTGGGTGGGGGGTGGGTGGACTATTGGGATAGGGAACTGGAGGAAGGTGGTCAAAAGCTGCAAACTTCCAGCTGTAAGGTGAGTAAGTACTAGATAATTAAGTACCTACAACATGCTGACTACAGCTAGCACCGCTGTCTGGTATGCAGGAACGTTGTGAAGAGGATAAGTCCTCAGACTTCTCATCACAAGAAGTCTTCCCCCCCACTTTTTTTCCTTTCCTTCTTTCTTTTTATTGTTGTCTATATGAGAAGATGGATGTTAGCTGAACCCATTGTGATACTCATCTCACTATATATGTAAATCAAACCATCATGCTGTGTGCCTTAAAATTATACAGCAACGTGTGTTGTTTCTCACTAAAACTGGAAAAAATTGATGACAAAGTTTAAAACACAATAACTACCTTAAAATGTACAAAATTTCACGTGTCAACATCCTATACATTTTGAAAATCTCTAATGTCAGATATTAAGTTATGATGACAAAAGATAATAAAATAGCTCAGTATTGGAAAAAGATTGTATAAAAAAATGTTGTTCAATATATGATGGATGTGGAAGGTTTAGGAAAACACGCAATGGTGTCATATGTCAATAGCAACTTATCATCACATGGTTGTAATTCTAGGGTGTGTACTCCTTGGAGTCTGTGAGAAAAGCCAGTAGTAAAACCACGTACGATTAACACAAATGTACAGTATCATCATTAAGCGTTCGTCAATCCCAAACTTTCTTTCATTATGGTATTTATGATTATTTAATTATTAATGTACTTACTCAAGCTCAGAGTCCTCACATTTTTGAGTATTTTGCTTTCGTCTACGTGACCTATTACGTCTTAGAGTAATATTTATTGACTTGGTACTTTTTTTTATAATTTATTTTTTCTGAGTTGAAGGCCTCTTCATCCACTTAAATATTTCAGAGATATTGAATATATTATATAACACATACGTATATAACATATATCTAAAATAACTTCTTAGAGTGGGTACTCAGATGCTGTGTTTTCTACATAGAGATGTTGAAATCTACTTAATGTTCTAAAAATTTGCACAGTACTAATTATTAACTACCATCATGTCTACAATGAGAAAGTAAGGATTTCTTCAGCTTTTTCAGAGCAACAGAGTACATTTTCCAACTCTCAGTCTCCTACCTTCGCATTTTGTGGATCCGTGCATAGTAAAGTCGAGGAAGCGAAAACAAGTTAGTTAGCATTCATTCCTGCTGGCTGATTGATTCTTGCTCTTAGCTGCTTCGCAGAAATTCCGATTGAACCCATCCTGTGATTCAGTCTGCATAACTGAAAGCTATTATAAAAACGATGAAAATTATTCATCAAAATTGTTAAATGTGGCAGAGGTGGTGTGCTCACATGTCCTTTATTCTTTCAAGGTTCTAGAAAATCTTTCAAGTGTCTTAAACTCCTGCGTGGCAGAAGAATCCACCAAGCCGCTTTTCCTCTACGGATTCCCCCCTCGGGCTGGAGGGAGTTGGAGCTTCTACGTCTGGACCTGTTGTGAGTTTGTCCCCATTTCCTACCCAACTGAGTCCTGGCTTCTCAGCTGCTCTGTGATTATGACTGAAGAAGACACAGGTTTCACCTGTTCCCATTTTTAGGAAGACTGCTTGCTTTTTCCTTCTTGAATGTTTAGAAAGTGGGGTCAAGTTAGACTTGATTTATCTTGCAAGCATTACTTTAGATCAAACAGAGGATTTGGATCTGGAAACAGACTCAAGATTTGCAGAGCATGAGCTTGGTGCTGGTAGTTCCACTGGAGCAGTGAGAAGTTTTCTGTCAGAACTAGGAAGGGGGCTAAAGGGAAGACACTGAATGGAACAGGAAGAAGTAAATAAGAGAAAGAAAAGACCTTCATTATAGTCCAGGATTAAAACAAGGTAATGGCTTAAAAATTACACTTGATTTGTATAGAATTTTATATTGGCAAATTTATTGGTCAGTGGAACATCAGATATTTTTTATGCCAAAAAAAGCTGTAAATTCTGCTTGTTTTTAAAGTAAATTTTTTGATGCCTTAATATGTATTGTGCATGTTAGAGGGAATTTGAGTATAGTGTTATCTAACCTTATTTTAAACATGTAGAAATAACAAAATAATGTATGAATGTGTAGGGATGAGGACTAGTTTATGTGGGACCTGGATGACTGTGGAGACCACGCTGTGGGACAGTTGGAGAGGCCAACTTACAACTTACAACCACTCTCATGTGTAGCTCCAAATTAGAAGACTTGCTGAGAAAAATGAATATAGGCTCTTGCAAAACTTCAACATGCATGCATCTTCACGTATCATAGGCTCAGAGAGTTACTATTATCTTGTTCACTTGCAAAATGTCTAGGGCTGAGACATCCGGGATGAGCTTCATGGTTTCCAAAGCCATTCATTCTTTAGGTAATGGAGTAAATGTACTGTAAAAAGTGACGTCCTTCCTTCAGTTGAATCATGCAACCTTACTAGTACTAGTTGATCCAATCAGGTTATTTTGGACACACTGACACGTGTATATTTTGACTAGTTTTCCATGGCAATTTCATGATTATTTCTTAAGATACCTGAAAACTTACTCTTCCTCCACGCGCAGGCTCTTAATAGTTCTGATCTGGTAACCTTTTTATTTTAGCTAGAAGATGGATATTTCAATAATTTGAAATGAGTTAATGTGAGCCCAGATTCCCAATCAGATCCAAAATTTTAAGTGCTCATAAAAATCTGAAACTCTGCAATAACACTAAATCCCCATATGCAGAGGAAAACAATTTACGTTTTGTGGCACTTGCAGTGAACTTTTGCAGGCATTTCTGCCTGGATTGTCTCTTAAGCCTTCCACTATATTAACATAGCTTTGGAAGAAAAGAGCTAAGTTAGGTTTAAATGTCACATTCAAAACACTGTGAGTGTAAGAAATATAACCCCAAGGCCAAAAATCACCAATGAAAAGAAATTATACTGGTTGTGTAAACACTGGCCCTTGGGCAAGAAGGCCATGGGTTTTGGTGCAAAGGGAAAATCTGTCCCATTATGGAAGGGAAGTGAGGCCTCTTACACAAGGGGAAGCAGCTTGTGGGTAATACATATTTGCCTATTAAGTTAGGAATAGATGACTGGTCTCACGATGAGGCATTTTCTGTTATCGCGTGAAGAGATTTTAAGTCTTTGCTTCAAATTCCACATCAGGAACATTCCAGAAATATCATTTATTTTTTTTTTTATTCACAAGTGATGGTCTCTGTTTAACTCTCTAATCTCAGCTTTTGCTATTCTTTTGAAACACTCTTCAGAATTAATGGAGTCATGAGCTGTGGCATTTCTTGGTGCTGGCTGTCTTATGTGGAAGCTGTTATATGTGCCTCTGCTTTTCCATCTCTGGAAGGCTTTCCCTCATTTTCCCTAGCAGACTAGCCCATCCATCACGTCGAAACCTAGACACTACTTCCTTGGCCTTTCCTGACCCTTCAATCCTGGGTTGGCTGTTTTCCTTGTCATGACGTCTTGTGCTTACCCTGAAAACACAATGGCAGCTACAAGGACATAGACCCTCTACACAGAAGACCCCCACTTGCCTATAGCAACTTGTTCTCCTGCCTGGATTAGTTGTTCCGCTGTATTTTGGCTGAGGACCGTTCTTACACACACACCCGGCATTCCTAGGAGTGCCTTTCTGCCAGCGGTTTACAAACCGCTTGATAGCAACGGATGGACACTCTCTACAGGAAATGCATGGTTGATTATGATATAAATATAAATAGCTCAGAACTTAGAACTAACATTTAATTTTGTTGTAAATTGCAGAGAAAAAGAAAGTGCGGTGTTTTCAGGGAGGTGGATGCTTAATAAGCCTGGCAGTGACTGCTGGCACCAAGTCACCAGGCAGAGTCATTCTCCTATTCTAAGACTTTAAAAGTCAGGTAACCTTTATGTAAAGACAGTAAATTACGTCCACTGTCTCCACTGTGTCTCCCGGCTGTAGAAGAAAACATGAGTTAGGTGGATCCCAGTGAGAGCAGCATCAGGGCAAAGAGCAAGAGACTCCGTGCTCCATCCCGAGGTTCAGGGGCTCTGGATGATCGTTACCAGGCTCCCTGAGCTGCTGGCACAGCCACTCGGCTGATGCTTCAGAGCCGTCACTTAGGAGTCGGTGTGGTAGTATAATGTCGACGGATGCTGAGTCCTCAGAGGACAAAAGCCATACAAATTCAAGTATTGCCATAATCACATGGCCTAATGCTAAACTGAGACTATACAGCTCTCAGCATTTATCCTCAGGGAATTAATATGCTCGCTCAAGCTAAAGGACTGTGGGAAAGATAGAGCACCCAGAACGCGCTTCCGGGGAGTGATTTACAAAGAGCACAAAGTATTTGGAGAAAAACTCACTGTCTAATACATTTTTTTTCATTTAGGCTCAATTATTTTACATAATTACTTCTCTTGATGAGGTTTATGAAAAAGTGTAGTTATTTTTCTTTATTAATTTGGGATATGAAGGTAAAATGAATGGATATTTTGTGTTTCCTCCACTTCATTCTTCTCTAAAAGCCAAAATCCTTGAACAGATGTTCTCAGATTTTTCCAAAATGTAAATAAGTGACCCCTGGAGAAAGAGAAAAATCATAAGATGGAAAGCTTTCAGGAAAAAATACTTTGTTTTTCAGAAAATCACACATGAAGGAAAATGGGAGAAATAGGAGTTCTGTTGAAAATATATTTATGTAATTTCAACTATAACATTCTCTTCCTAGTATGACTATAATAGTGCTGCTTTGTCTCTTTGCAAAGTTTGCTTTAAAATTTTTGTCAACAGAATTACATATTGTAATATGTGCTCATTTGTTTCTGACTTGAAATTCTGCTTTACTTTGTATTAAAAGATTTTTAAAATTCTCTTTATTATCATTCTATTCTTGTTTCCATGACTACATAAAATGTTTTTAAAAAACTATCAGTGTTCCTTGACATTGGCTGTAGCAACTTCTTTCTAGATATGTCTCCTGAGGCAAGGGAAACTAAACCAAAAATAAACTATTGGGACTTCATCAAAATAAAAGGCTTCTGCACAGTGAAGGAAATAATGAACAAACCTGAAATGCAACCTGCAAAATGGGAGAAGATATTTGCAAATGACATATCTGATAAAGGGTTAGTATCCAAAATATATAAAGAACTTCTGAAACTCAACACCTCAAAAACAAATAATCCAATTAAATGAGGGCAGAAGACATGAATAGACATTTTTCCAAAGAAGACATACAGCTGGCCAACATAGACGTGAAGAGATGCTCAACATCACTCATCATCAGGGAAATGCAAATCAAAACTACAATGAGATACCACATCACCTGTCAGAATGACTAAAATGAACAACACAAGAAACAACAGGTATTGGTGAAGATGTGGATAAAAAGGAACCCTCTTGCACTGTTGGTGGGAATGCAAACTGGTGCAGCCACTCTGGAAAACAGTATGGAGGTTTCCTCAAAAAGTAAAGAAAAAAGTAGAAATATCCTACAATCCGGCAATTACACTACTAGGTATTTACCCAAAGACTACAAAAATACTGACTCAAAGGGATACAAACGCCCCGATGTTTATAGCAGCATTATCTACAGTAGCCAAGATATGGAAAGAGTGCAAGTGTCCATCAGCTGATGAATGGGTAAAGAAGATGTGGCAGGGTGCCTGGGTGTCTCAATTGGTTAAATGTCAGATTCATGGTTTGGCTCAGGTCATTGTCTCACAGTTTTTGGGTTTGAGCTTGGGATTTTCTCTCTTCCTCTCTGCCCCTCCCCTCCTTGTGAATGCACACGGGCATGCCTCTCTCTCAGAATAAATGAATAAACTTTAAGGAAAAAAAGATGTGATAAATATATTCACACACACACACAATGGAATATTACTCAGTCATTAAAAGAATGAAATCTTGACATTTGCAATGTTGTGGATGGAGTTAGACAGTATTATGCTAAGTAAAATAAGTCAGTCAGAGAAAGACAAATACCATATGACTTCACTCATATGTGGAATTTAAGAAACAAAACAAACCATCAAAGTGAAGAAAAAGAGAGAGAAGAAAACTAAGAAACAGTTACTTAACTATAGAGAACAAACTGATGGTTATCAGAAAGGAGGAGGTGGGGGCTTGGGTGAAATAGGTGATGGGCATTAAGGAGTGTACTTGCTGTGATGAGCACCAGGTGTTGTATGAAAGTATTGAATCACAATACGCACCTGAAATTAATATTACACTAGATGTTAACTAAGTGGAATTTAAATAAAAATTTAAAAAGAAACAAAAAGTATCAATGTTTCTGAAAGTTGGATGGTGCTGTCAATTGTATACCCAGGGAGTGATTATGATTATTGTTTCAAGAGGCCATTTCCGGCTTAAATTACCTTAATATTTGCCAGTAGATTTGAAATCAATTAAAATTAAATTCAATTGTAATTAAAAGTAAAATCTATTCACTAAAAGACAGATTTTACTTCCTCAATACTGAACATACAACTTTAAACTTTAGTCAAAACCAAATACTTCATAACCTGCCGATGAGCTTTCTTTTGCTTGAGCATCTCACCTGTGGAAGGATGACAACTTGTAACAAATTCCAAGGGAGTTAGGAATAGGGAAAGACAAGTCGTGCTGAGAGAACACTTGACTAATTTGTAACAAAAGGGTTCAGATTATTTGAGAACATGCATCTGTCCTGCCCACTGCCACTGAGAGGCCATAAAGAAACAAAGACAGGGGCACCCGGGTGACTCAGTCGGTTGGGTGTCCGACTTCGGCTCAGGTCATGATCTCGCAGTCTGTGAGTTCAAGCCCCGCATCGGGCTCTGTGCTGACAGCTCAGAGCCTGGAGCCTGCTTCAGATTCTGTGTCTCCCCATCTCTCTGCCCCTCCCCTGCTCATGTTCTGTCTCTCTCTGTCTCTCAAAAATAAATTAAAATGTTAAAAAAAAAAGAAAGAAACAAAGACAGTGGGGTCTAATTAAGAAATAGGCATTCAGAAGAAGATTAAGTCTCTGAAAACAGGGGTCGAACATACTATCTTCCCTCTGTTTTTTAACACATGTGGTGTATCTCTCCTGGGACAATGATAAAATATGCTCTGGGGGAGGTACAGCTGGAGGGACAGCAGGACAGTTAAAGAAAGTGGCAGATACACAAGAAAGGGAGGAACTAGCACAAGTAAGAAAAACGAACAAACCCAGTTTTAAAACAAGCTGATTGTTCTGGGTCTCACCGACCTTGGCAACTCTCAGAGGGTCATATTTTATATAGATGAACTGTCTTCAATTTCTCCTGCATCTCTGAAACATGAAAATGTTTTATTCCTCAGAGTTTTATTATATTAGTAGATGTTTCTTGGTGCGCTTGTTTGAATTCATCTTGACATTGTATTTTCGTTATTAAAGAAAAATACATTTTTTTTTTGTTTTGCCTGACTTTTTGAAACTCTGACTTCTGATAGGATACTGATGCTTTCTCGACACATTCCCCAGCCCCACTATAGCTTAGAACTAGAACAACACAATTAATTGAGTTTATGAGACACATGAAATCATCCTTATCAAAAATCATTATTAAACATAATGGAGCACTCTCAACGCCATTTTATTGGTGGATTCTTTTTTGGGGAGGTCATCCTTGTGGGTTGGTCAACATCTGTACCAGACAAACATTGCGAGTGATATCATTTTCTTGACCTGATTTTCCCAGTCCTTATTGAGAGTTTTATTAATTTAGAAAAATGCACTCAGAGTTAAAGATAAAGAAATGAGATGGAAATACGTTCTCTTAGAACTTTTCTCAAGTAATTACAGATGAGAGATAAGACGGCTCTTCAGCATGTTCAAATGTCCATAGGTAATTGCCGGCCATATCACCCCTGGAGCGGTAGGTGACATCATTTCCAGTGTGGAAGAGATCCTACTTCTTTGACTTTCATGCTGCAAATGATGATAGCATTTTGTCTCACACTAAATGGTTCAAGATGCAATATAGTTTCCTAGAGGAGCTTGGCTCACTGCTTTTAATATCTTTAAGATCTTTGACATTAGGAAGAGAATTAGTAAGATTTGATGAGCCACAAGTAAGAGAAAACTCTAATGACAAAGGCATTTATGGTCTCACAAAAAAGATGTCCAGAAATAAGACAGGTTTTGGGTTAGTTGATTCAATAACTCATGAGTGTCTTAAGAATGAGGTTTATTTCATCCTTCCCAGTTTAGAGAAGATCGAGCTTTTTTTAAAGTTTAATTTATTTTTTAAATTTACATCCAAGTTAGTTAGCATATAGTGCAACAATGATTTCAGGAGTAGATTCCTTAATGCCCCTTACCCATTAGCCCATCCCCTCTCCCACAACCCCTCCAGGAATCCTGTGTTCCATATTTAAGAGTCTCTTATGTTTTTGTCCCCCTCCCTGTTTTTATGTTATTTTTGCTTCCCTTCCCTTATGTTCTTCTGTTTTGTATCTTAAAGGCCTCATATGGATGAAATCATATGATATTTGTCTTTCTCTAAGTGACTAATTCTGCTTAGCATAATACCCTCCAGTTACAGCCATGTAGTTGCAAATGGCAAGATTTCATTCTTTTTGATTGCCAAGTAATACTCCATTGTATATATATACCACAGAGAAGATCGAGTTTTAAGATCACATGACCAGTAGGCCTCCAGATTATATTTCCAGGTATTTTGAAGGCCTTAACTGAAATGAATTAATGGGATCTGGGGTTCAAGTTTTTCATATAATATGTTGTCCTCAAATAGAATTCCATGAGAAATGTTATAAGAATCCACTTTGTCAGTCAGTTAAGCATGGTGGAAACTCTTCTCATCTTCTGTCTTCTCAGGGAGCCCTATATTTTATCTTAGGAGCTTCCTGTGGTTTGTCATTAAGCTTTCTTCTCCTCACGACAGTATAAGGCTATTGTTTCAAATGACAGGGGAAGGGGAGGCTCTTCGAGGAACTCTAGAATAATCCAAAGTTGCTATAACAGATTAATGAGTGATTTCAAATTTTACTAGTGAAAAAGAAAAACTACTACAATTTAGGCTAGATTAGCGCTCTGGACAGTCAGTGAATACTTCTGAGGTGTCAGATGGAAGCTGGAGATTTCTAGCACTCTAAATAAGATATTTATAGTAGATAGATATATACAGTTGCCATGCTATGTGCTGAATACCATGGCAAAAATAGCAAAACCTTACAATGGCCTAGAGTTTTGGAGTTTAAAGCATCTCAGTAAACTTTCATCCTCATGACAACCTTGTGGAGATTAGAGGACAGTGATTACAACCCATTTTACTGAGGAGGAAGTTCAGGTTCCAAGATGAGTGATTTCCATGGAGTTACCTGGAACGAAGACTAGAGCCAAATTTTGCAGCATCTTATCCAGAGGTTCCCCATCCATTCATGTTGCTGAACCTCGACATGGAAGTTGACTCCGTGGTTGCTGGACCTGCTTGCATCAGCCCTACAGAGCTTGACTGGGGCTCTCCCCAGGTCTCTGATCTGTGACTTCAGCCTGGTGGAAGTATTTACACTACTGACATAGGCAAATTCTCCAGACAGAGGGATTACCTCTCCTTTGCCCCTCAACACTGTATTATTACAATTTACCAGCACACCGCTGGTTAAAACTATGTCTATATCTGTTTGCTAGTAGAGCTGTTTGGACATAGGTAATATTTCCTCTTTACTAATCCATATTCTTTTACGGGGTAGACGTTGTATGTATATAGAAAATAAATTCCCAATATTTTGAATTTATCTGTCTGCAATATCCACAAATGGGCACATAGGAGGTGCACAAAGCATTCGTCTTCATCAGGAGGTAATATAATCACATTTTATTTAAAGAACGTGGTCTTCCCAGCAGCTTCGACCAACCTTTGAAATTTACTCTTTTGATAAGTATTACTCTCCTTTCCTTTTTACAAAAAATAAATGAAGGCAACAAAAAATCATTGAGTTATTTAATAATTAATATTTTACAGGGCAGAGAACAAAAGGAAGAAGTGGTCTGTTAGTCCTCATGGAATAAGATGCTGGTTTGGCCGGAGTGAATGAAGCCCCTTGATTTACCACCTGAGTCTCTATCAGACAGGAGGCATCTCTGAACATCTGGGATGGCTGACACAGAGTAGGTGACCGTTGAACCTGCCCTCTGTGCCACCACTAGCCTTATTGGAAATGCACACATTTGTCAGTGACATGGTTGCGGCATCAAGAGTCTGTTAAAACATGTGCTTTGAGGGCAGCAAACTGTGCAGCCAGTGCCATGCACTAGAATGTCTGTGCAAATGCTCAAGAGAGGTCGATTTTGTTGAGGGAGAGTGGAGGGGGTTGCCCAGATGGGCTGCAGCCCCAGAAACACAAAGGGGCAGGGGAAGAAAATTAGGAAAGAATTGTGGTGAGCACTGCTATATTTTCCTTGTTATAAATGATAAACTGAAGCCATGAAATGTGTTGAGTTCTTTAATATTTAACGCTTATAGGCAGCTGAACTGAAGGAGAGAATCCACAGCCTGTATCTCTCCTGCTACCTGTTACTCTGCCTATCTCCGAGATCTTCCTGTGAGCAGAGGTACAGATACTCGCCTTTGTATCTTGATCTCTTAGCATAGAACCTGACCCGATGTAATACCAATAATGATATAATTAATCTTAATAAGATGAGAGCAGGAACAGCAGCATTATTGATAGCTTTTTATGTGCCAAGCATCATACAAAGTTGTTTTACAAGCATGACCTCATTTTATTGTCACAGCCGCCCTGGGAATTAGACCTTGTTATCCCTGGTGTGCAGATTAGGAAACAGGGGTTCTAGGAGGATATGACACTTGCTCAAGGTTGAGCAAGTACTAATTGATGCAGTTGAGTCTCCACCCAGATCTACCTGATTCCCTAATTAAGGAACAAGAATTCCAAATAGATGCATAGCTCTGTCCCACAAATATGTTTTCTGTTATCTTTGAGTACCTTCCTCAGTTTTTCATCTCAGTGTAAAACCTCATCATAAAGCTGTTCATTTATGACTCTCTTTCCCTTTAAGGCTGATTTCTGATACAAAGAATAAGACAGAGTCCAGAAGGCCCATTCTGCAAAATCACCTGACTGAGGGCGGCACTGAGGGCAGATACCCGACAGAAGCTGAGGGTCTCTTTCCACACTTATGATCACCAGTGATGCCAAAGGGGGGTGTCCAGAGGGGATCATAGTCTTCTCCACCTTTCTGCTCTATTCCACTGTGTCTACCACTCACTCATACCTACTTCTGGAAACTCCCTCCTCCCTCAGGTTTCAGACTCCTGCAGAATGCCTCACAGCTTGGCTTTGAAGTCAGAGTGATTCAGTCTGCACTCCACCATCTGTTACCACTGGCATGTTGGGAAACTTTCCCACCTTGAGCCTCAGTCTCCCCATTGCAGTGTGATAAATCAGCAGGACCAGGACAGGTGTGCCGCAAGGATTGCATGAAGTGATGTTTCTGAAGGGCTTAGCATGGTACTTGGTACACACTGCAGCATTGCGCTATGGACCACTTGACAAATGAAAAACGAGCACTCTTTGGTCAGAGCTGGGTCTCTAACTTTTCCCACTACAGAAGCCCATTAGGGTCACCCTTAGTTTCTCATCCTTGTTCCGAGGCAGCAGGGCCCCATTGGTATCAAAGATGAGCGACAGTGCTTGCCTTGTGATACCTGACACCTCACTTGCAATATCCTGAGAGGAAGCATCTCCTTCAAGTTTATGGCCAAGTTCCAGATCTGACATTGAGCATCTATATATATTGTTATATGTATACATATTTCTGTCTTTGCAACTACAACTTCTGGCCAGCCCAGTTGGGGGGAGGAGGAGGCGTCTTACCTATTTCCAATAACATTAAGTTGATATTCAATAAAAGTTAGTTGGACAAATGAATTATCACGTAATCATTCTGGTTCCGAGGAATCATATGAAAGCAAGAAACATGGGAAGAATTCTACCTATTGCATTAATTCTTCTAGGGTAGGGTTCAGCAAGCTTTTCCTCTAAAGGGCCCCGTGCTAAATATTTAGGCTTTGCCGGCTGTGCTGTCTCTGTTACAATTACTCAACTCTGCCATTGTAGTGCAAAAGCAGCTGCAGACACACATAAATACATGAACGTGGCTGTGTTCCAGTAAAACTTAATTCGCAAAACGAGTGCCGGGCCAGATTTGGAGCAGACGCTGTCGTTTCCTGCTCCTGCTTCAAGGGTCGTGTTTTAAATTCAGTGCCATGAGCAAATTTTCATACTTCTTGTTTCTCAAACATAAAGCCCTCGAGCACTTATGCCTATCCTGGTGGCAGGCTCAGCATGTCATTCATTCATTCATTCATTCATTCCATGATATTGAACCCAGCTATGGTGAAACTTTGTCCTAGGTGCGAAAAAGTAATGCTCCTGACATATAGCTTTATTAAAAAAAAAATTCTGTCCTGAGATACTTGCCTCCAGAAGTATGCGGCTTGTTCTTTCACTTCAGTTGTGTTTCCTGTGGCTTCTGGAGGTTTCTTGAATGTCTCTTATGCTGTACCCTGCCTACTTGTCATAATCTATATCGTATCTCAGTTTGGCATGTCCTGAACAATTGTTCTAATTGCAGCTTTTGAAACGTTCCAGGGGCTTTCTTGGGCAAAGCCCCTGTGGTATTGGTGCTAGATCCAGAAATGGGAACTTGTACCCTTTCACTGCCTCTTTGGGCTGACCTTCCAGCCAGGGCTCCTGGAAAGAGGCTGGACACTAAGGGTGTTGGTGTATCCCTGATGTCTCTTCTGAAAAACGAAGTGTGTGTGTGTGTGTGTGTGTGTGTGTGTGTGTAATTTTTTTTTAATTGTAATTAAAATTTTAGGAGAAAAATATTTGAAAAGCAATGTAAGTCATGAGGTATACACAATTATTATATGTTTAGACAAGAATATAATTGAAATGGACAAACACAATATTTTAAAATTCACGATGATACTGGCATGATGGTATCTAAACCATTTTTGAGGACTACCATTTTGGTAAATTATCTTCTAGTAATTATGATCAAAGAAATGTATTTCTTAATCAGAATTTATTTATTTATTTCTATAAAAACAAAATATCCCTTACTGCTTCCTTAGGAAAAACATGTAGGCAAGTAGATTTCCTTCAAATTGGCTAGAATTTTCAAACACATGAGAAAAGCCAATAAAGACACTGAGCCAGTGGTGTCCTGGTAAATGTTTAGCAACCAGCCCTCCAGAAAGAAAAAAAATGTGTGCATCTCTACACAAATATTTTTTTTAATGTTTATTTATTTTTGAGAAATATAGAGACAGAGCATGAGCAAGGGAAGGGCAGAGAGAGGGAGACACAGAATCTGAAGCAGGCTCCAGGCTTTGATGAGCTGTCAACACAGAGTCTGATGCGGGGCTCAAACTCACAGACCGTGAGATCATGACCTGAACTGAAGTCGGCCGCCCAACCGGCTGAGCCACCCAGGCGCCCCTCTACACAAATAATTTTATTATCAATAATCCTGCTATGAAGATAATTTGCACACACTTTACAAACAATAAAATACACATATTCCATTTGATTCTCAAAGAATGCTTTTGTTGACTTGATGAAATCTTAGGTCTGGAGCCAACCCAGTATTACAGAAGATGGACAAATGTGGCTCTGACATGACCATGTGGTGACACTTTTGTAATTAAGCCAGCGAGGAAAGAGAAAGTGAAATTATGAATTTGGATGCTGGGGCTTCCCAGCTTCTTCGCAATGTGAGTGACTTCTTCACTAACTTGCATCATAGGTTTTGAACATGGAAGGAGTATTCTCTCAATTTCTTGTGCTGTTTTATAGGGTAACAGCTACAGACACAACACACTTTGGGGTTTCATCTGCATTATAAACATTTTCTTTGACATCTTCATAATCCTTAGCAGACAACAAAACAATAAATCAAACCCTGATTTGTGACATCTGCTGATTTCTGTGGTGTAAAGACCCTCACCATAGCCCATGTGGTGCTACCAGGGATGCGAGACTAGACACGGACCTAGGACTAGGTGTACCTGAACTCAGTCATTGGGCAGGACTTGCTCTGCACTGATGTGTGGGAGGAAAACCCCCTCAAGAATACGGGATGCAGCAAAAGGGGGTAATTGCTTGGGAAGTGATGATTTTTCAGCTCTTATTACCTTGCATTTAATATAATAAGATATAAGTTTATGTAATTTAACATTAAATAATGGTAAAATTGAACAGCCAAAAAGCGTCCTGAAAATGTAAGAGGTGTTTCTACATGCCATGATGAGCTTGAAGCACCACACTGCTGCTCTTGGCAAAGCATGTTTCCCACTGAAACTGTTAATTACTCAGTTGAGTTTGGCGAATGGCTCAATCATTGACATTAAATATAAGTATAGTTTTAGAAGAACCTTTTAAGAAGTTGTAGTATTTTATTTGCAGAACATCTAACACTGGTTCCTAACAAGATCAGTTGCTAGCATCTCTTTCATAGAGTTAGTTACCTTTGAAGCTCATAACATATGTGGTAGCTTTTATTGAAATATATCAGAATAGATATATAGATTGTAATAGTGAGCCAATTACTTGACCTAATTATTAATAGTAGATATTGTGGATTGCATATTGACAGTGAACATGGAACTTCATAAAATGCAGATTGTAAATTCCATAGTTGTGGGGAGTGGGTCCCTCTAAATTCTTATAAAATAATATGGATTATTCTTGGTAATTTGCATTTAATTATTGTAGTCTATCATTATGATAATGTGTCATCCATATTTAAACCACTTAACACAGGTAAAGCCATTCACGAGGTTTATAAAGTAGAACTTGGACCCGAGGAGTGATTATTGAGTAAAGATAGATAGGAAGACAAGACAGAGTATGTGATTTAGCGTAAAAACTTTCAGTCTCTAGGTTACTTTTAAAATTTGAGCGGATTCTCTAACTATTCAAGTGAAATTAATGTGAAGTACTTCTTTCAATATCCACTTCTTTTTGTTCTGCTTCCTGATAAGACACCTGCTACTTCATAATGAGTTGGAATGACTGTGTGCCCTGTGTGTGAAAGCCCCAGTGTGTGGTGCTGCTGGTTTGCACACAGTGTGACTCTCCAGAAGGCAGGAAGTAAAGAAGGAATAAATAAGGAGTGTGTGAAGCGGAGTACCCTGATGGCTGTTGCTGGAGGACAGAGACCTCCCCACAAATCTGACCAGGCCAGGCGTGGGGGCCAGGAGAGCCATCAGCACACTGGGGAGCAGCCATCTGGCTGGTGGCTGCAGTGGGGACCAAAAGGTATCGCTGCTCTGTGACCTAGCTGCCTTTGCTGTCCGTGCAAGTGTCGTCTACCATCAGATTTAAATGTTTAACTCGCTTTTCCTAGTAGAGATACATAATTTTCTCCCTACCTTAACTCATATTTCCCCCTAAGTGATTTGCTTATATTTATAAAATTGGATATAACCTTTCCAGTAGGGTGGAATGCACGGCTTGGGTTTTCTCTGGGTTGGCTGGCCTGTTAGGAAGAGCTGACATCCCGGTAGTTGGGCTGCTGACAGCATTTCCTTTGAACCTGACCTGAGCAGGAACAACAGCTCTGTAGCGAGGAGCTGTCACTCATACTTTATGATCCCTTGCCTCAAAGACACAGGTAGACAATATGTACAATAAACACAATTAATGAATTCACAGGGAGGCTGGGCCCAGCCCTCCTTGGCATTGTTAAACCTGCAGCTTCAATCACTGTGAAAAGCTTGATCGCTCAGTTCCCATGCTACACACGGGGTTCCCAGATTTTCTCTACCATAGGGCAACTTGCCGTTGTCTTTAATTGGTCTGCATACACAGAGAATACATATTCCAAGAACTGAAAGAGGAGGTGCAACTTGGAACCTGTTGTAGGAAAGGGTCCAAGGACAGAACAAGTGACTCCCCCAGAAAATGATCCTGATCACTCCCTGACCCACCAGTCTGAAACAAAACACACCACAGAAACTAAATAAGCTCACGCAAATATCTGCACTGGAGACACACACAAGGTCACCACAACTCTGCGGTGTCCATTTCACACAGCAGTGGCCACGTTTCAACAAATTTTATTCAATGACTTTGGTTTTTAGGTGGGGCTAATGAAAAGAAAGTTTGCTCATTTAAACTCAGGTTGAACAAAGAATGAACTAAGCTTGCCTATGGAAAATAAACATACAGAAATAGTGTCCAGGGGAACCAAAACATATCAGATAAAATGCTTTTAAGAAATTATATACTAATAATGTTAATGACGATATAAATAATAGTGAACACTGTTCTAGGTACCTACCATATTAATATAAATTATTATTTCTCCTAAAAACAGCCCTCAAACATCAATAGCATTTTCCTCTTCCCCAAGTCAGAGAGACCTGAAGGTGGCTAACCACAGAGGGACGGAATGCCTGCTGTGTTCCAGCACTCTACGATAGACGGGGTCTTGGAGACCTAGCACCTGTCAGCCTTGGGTGCCTTCTATTTATAACAGAGCATCAGGGCCCATGCATCTCATAAGTGTAGGAAGAAGAGCAGGAGGAAAGTTCTTCCAGACAGACAGAGCAGTGACGGCAAAGCCTTTGAGTTCTGCAAGGCTGGGGAGGGCATTCCAGGAGCTTTCCCTCCATATGCTTGGGGTGTGTGTGTGTGTGTGTGTGTGTGTGTGTGTGTGATAAAAATAGATAACATGAGCTCTACCCTCTTAGCAAATTTCTAAGTGTATGGTACAGGATTGTTAACTGTAAGCACAGTGTGGTACAGCAGGTCTTAGAATGTATTCATCTGGCAAACCGAAACTTTAACCCACTGAACAACAATGCCTACTGCACTTTCTCCAGTCCCTGACAACTGCCATTCTACTTTCTGTGAGTTTGACTACTTTAGGCACCTCATAGAAGGGGACTCATGCGGTATTTATCTTTCAGTGACTGGCTTATGTCACTTAGCGTAATGTCCTCGAGATTCATCCATGTTGTCCCATAGGCGAGATCGTCTCATTTTTTAAGGCTGACTGATATTCCGCTGTGTGCATGCACCACGACTTCTCTGTTGATAGATACTAGGTTGTTCCAGGATTAAAAATAGAGTTTCCATGTGATCCAGAAATGGCCCCTTTGGGTGCTTATACCAAAGAAGTGATGCCAGGATCTCGAAGACATGTTCACATTCCCACGTTTGCTGCAGCACGTGCACACACTTTTGCATGTGTATTTTGAGATGGGAGGAGATTAGGCTCTCCGATATCTTGCCAAGTGCTCAGCCACAAGAGCCGTCATAAAGAGCTTGGAGTGTGTGTCCTTTTGAAGCTCAGGCCAGAGTGGCAACACACACGAAAGAATGTTTGAAACCCAAGTGGACTTTGCCAAGGTTTTAGAGCTGGGGTTTTAGGCAAGGATTACCCAGTACACTAGTCAAAGGCACCCCAGGTGGCTGGGAGCCCCGCGGGACGGTGTCAGGAGCCACAGGTAAGGGTCTGTTCGCACTCTTGGTGAGGACCACCTGCCTCAGATGCGCCTGCATCGTAAAGCCGACGGATAGGGAAGTGTGACGTCAGCCTTGTTTGTGAGGCTCTCTCTTCCGGAGAGGCAGATGGCACGGCTGCTTTCTGCAGAAGAATAAAGTACAGAAGAAAAGTCTCTCCCTGAGCTAACCCACTCTCAGAATCCCTCCTTCTGTTATTCTTTTTCATTCCTTCAGAAACCTGATTGTCATGGCGATGAGACATTTGTCCCCTCAAAACAAAAGGAGTGACACAACTAACATGTGAACATCGCTCGGACTTTCTCTGGAGTTTCTCCCTCAAACACTTCTTCCTAAGGGCGTGAGTGTATGAACCATCACTGCCTAGCCTGAGACCTGGGACAGACCTTACAAAGGGATTGCTTGGGTGCAGAAGTCACTGGGATCATGAGACGGGCAGAGAAACCCTTAGGCTGCAATCCCCCACCTCTGGGGGGCAGAAGTCACCTCTGTAGGAGGTCATCCAAGGAGAAAACTGGCTCAGGCCTGCTCCGAAAATTAGACGGTGTAAAGCAGAGTCTGGGCCCGCACTGCCTGGCCCCGGGGAGGGAGTGGGATGGGGGCCCTTCCAGGCCACAGCAGGGGCTCACACTGGCTTGCCTTCACCAGAAAGTGAGGCTGCTCTGTGACTTCCATTCAGACCTCAGGCCTCATGGCAAGCAGGGCTGGGAAGAACAGGGTCTAATACACAAATGAGAAGCACTACCATAAACCAAAAAGGGTTCCTTTGAGAGAGCTGCTGTGGAGAAGTCTCAGGAGATCTCCGCTTCCCTCTTGGCTGGGAGCCTGCAGGGGCTTGCACCTTAGCTCAGAAACTCCACCACAGCGTCCTTTCGCTTGCCTTGTGCTGGGGGCAGTGCTGGCAGAGGGGCCCGTGGTCCACAGAGCATGGGGAATAACAATCAGGGCGGGGAGGGAGGTTGCACCTTGCGGCTGGCACTGGGTGAGGGAGGTGGTGCGCTGGGGTAGGCCGCGGCATGCCGGGGTCCTGGCGGTGGTTGTGGGGGCTGGGTGTGGGTGGCGGTTGCATCCTGGCTCCTCCACAGAGCCGTGTGTCTGGGTCTGTGATTACTGGAGGCAACTGGCTGCAGGCCCAGACTCGCTTGTGTACTTAGCTCCTCTGAAGGTGCAGATCCTCTTCTCAGGACGCAGAGCTTCCCAGGAGCAGGTGAGCAGGTGCGTGGGCCTGGTCAAGGTGCTTCATGACCCCCGGGGCCCCAGGGCTGCTCTCAGACTCCACTGAAAAACTTCTAAGGAACAGCAAGTGTTTGCCGCTAGAACACTGCTCTGAAGACATATAAAACAACATGAAAACCGAGCCTTGGATCACCTATATTTATCTGTTGCTGAGAGAATATCCTTGGGTTTATTTGTGATTTGAGTACATCATAAGAAAAACAATACAATATAAAAAATAATGTGTTAATGTCCTATAAAAACAAACCTATTCAATACAATTTATTAGAAATATGATTCCACACAAATATCTTTGTACTAAGAAGCCATATTTACTTACCTCTGAGGCTGCACTTTGGCATTCCTGTATAATACCAAGCCTAAGTGGCCCACGGCAGACACTCAGAGGCCTCTGCGGTTTTGAATTGGATGCCGTGATCCCTGAATCCTATAGGCACTAGGTGTCCTGTATCAGCAGCACTAGGCCAAACAGCCTATGACAGTCTGAGACTACAAAATTGGGTCTCATAATGTCCCTTTTTTCCACCCGTACTTTTTAATGCCAAAATTTAGATCACTCAAGTGCCCTAATGACTCCTTAACCAAGGGGTACATGGATACAATCCATTCCAATATGATCGCTTTCCTTTAATCAGATTTATGGTATTTTGTGTATTTATTATATTGAGAAGGAAGTTTGTAGACCTCACAGAAGCCAAAGTGGTTCACGCACTAAAAGGTTAAGGGTGCACTCCAGAATTGACGTGAAGTCCCACACCCCTCAGCTCGCCGCCACCCCTCAGCCTTCACCTCCTCCCCACCTAAGGAAACCTAAAGCCTGACGCCTGTCCCCACAAAGGAGGACTTACTCCCCTACTTCAACCCACCCCAAGACCGGCCCCTTCCTACAAAGACTGACAGTAGAAAATGATCCTGTCTATCAAAGGAGTCCCATGTCCCACACAGGAGTGTGGGTTGGCCTTTGGTCCTAAGGAGCAGTTGTTGGTTTACCTGGGTCATGGTTTTCGGAGGATGAGCACTCTAGCCTTCATGAGTAGTGCCTGTCAGACCCACACACTGAGTCTGGCTGAGCTGTGTTGGGTGGTGCAGCATCTTTTTTGGTCTCTTCATTGAAGTCTTAAAAAGTCTGTTCTCAGTCTTGCCCATGGCTCTAGAATTTCCTGCGGGAGGTACATTTGCCCTGGTTTTGCTTTAGTGCTTTTTGTGTGGAAAGTGAAGAGACAAGATGCAGAATACAGTATTTGCTCAGAAGAGACATGACAAGGAAATCAAATATTGATTATAGGGTGGCATTAGAGATTTGAGCTTTTCTTTGCACACAGGGCATCAACCCCACTAAAGACAGCGGTGTCATCCCACCACGACCCTGCCCCTGGGCTCCTGGCTGTGCTTTGGGGCATAGCTGTGACTGAGAGAAGAGAGGAGTCTGCTTTGCTCAGAAGGACTTGCAAATGTGGACCCAAGACTTACCTAGTTCTCTTAGTGTATCTTCCATTTGTACGTCCAGACCTGAGGCCACTGTTCCGTGGAGTGGTTTTGTGTAGAAGTTGAGGGTACTGGGTCTGAAGACAGCCATCTGTGTGTCAGAGCTCTTCTGTGCTGTGTATTTGCTGAGTTACCCTACACCCATTATTTGGTCCCAGTTTCCTTATCTGTAAAATGGGATGATAACAGAGCCTTCTATCATTTTATTCTCAGTCCTACATCTATGAGCTAGCTATGAGGCTGGGCACCATCTGGAACACATTCTCCTGTCTACAGTAGGGGCCCACGATCTACCTGGCCTCTACTGTTTCTACCTATCCCAAACCCCAGGGCGGCATCTAGTGATTTAGTAGTGATTAAAATACCACAGGAGAAGGAAAATGAATATAGAGGAAGGGGAAAAAAGAGAGAGAAGCAAACCATAAAAGACTCTTAATGATAGAGAACAAACTGAGGGTTGATTGAGAGGAGGGGGTGGAGGATGGGCTAGCTGGGTGATTGGTATCAAGGAGGCCACTTGTGATGAGCACTTGGTGTTATATGCTAATATTTTGACTGTTACTTAATTTTTTTTTTTACTGTGCATGCTTATTGTTTCAAATTGATATACTTCCAGAGCCCTCTTGAGTTTGTAGGTCTTTCTGAAGTTCACCTTCCTCTTCCCGGGCCGAGAAGCAAGCGCGCTTTGACTTCGTTCTTCCCTACGTGGATTTTCTATTACGTCTTGCCTTGGGAAAAAACCCCCACAATGCACTGAAACTGGGAAATCCCTCACCAACAGGCGTTTTTCACAACATGTTGCTGTGGAGAGGGCATCCTTAGCACTTTTCACCCCCTCCTTCCACTTCCGACGGGGAAGTCTCCACGTGACAATAAATCTTGGCTTCCTTGTCTGTGCTAGCAGGAACCCAGTGTGCTTTCCTTCATTATTATAGCAGAATTTCCCCCTCCCACTTTTTTTTTTTAAACCAAGAACCCTTTGCACTGCAATTTTTACGGGCGGTATCCTTTCTATGGTTTGGTGGAAGTGAGAAGAGAAGCCAGAGGGAAATGTGATTCAAACACAAGGTGGCAGAACTCTTTGTCAAGAGGAGTACTTGCTCAGAGCCCTCTGTCTCCTCTCTCCACAGCTCATGTTTCCAGGCAATTATTGGAGAGACAGGTGTGTGTGTGTGTGTGTGTGTGTGTGTGTGTGTGTGTGTGACAGATGTGTAGGAAACAAACTGAGGCCTTGAGGAGCTCTACTTCCAGGAAATCTCCTCGCTATGGCTGATGCAAAGAAAAATATCCTTGATGGGCTCTCAACTTAAAAACATTTTTTTTAGTTCACAGAAGTTTAAATATTCAGCGGTTTGTTGATGATAATGATGCAGTCACTTTTTTTTTTAATTCTTTGAACTTTTTAAAGCCCTTTGTGTTTTCCTAACTGTTACTCATAGGGCCGGGATAGGAAAAATGCAGGCAGGCTGGTGCCTGCTTCTGAGTACTCAAGTTTGAGCAATAGTGTACCACACAGACTCAGCTAGTTATATATATATTTTTTCCTGGTGGTGGCAGCAAGAAGTTGGATGGGTTTCTGGGCACATCTTGTTCTCCAGTCAAATGAATGATTTCCTTTCAGCCTTGTAGGTTGGAAATGAGTTCCTGACACAGGTCCTGTGTCCTGATCGGAGCTGCTCGTCTGCATGGAAACAGCCATTGGACACAGGGCTCCAGGCAGCCCAGATCACTCTGTGCCAACCGGGCCCAGACGCCGCCTTGTCTACCTGAGAACTAGGGGAGAGGAAGGGCTGTCACTGCCACATTGACCCCTATCTCCCTCCAGGTGTCTTAAGTCAACTCTGGGCTCTGATGTTTTAGGACATGTGGTGGGATGCTTCTGGCAGGAGCTGCTGTTCCTTTTGAAGTGTCCTTGTGGCTGGGCTTGGTGGGCAAATGGCCAAGAGATGCTATCTTTATAACATCTGCTGTCATCTCTGCTGTGTGGGAACTAATGGCCGCGTTTGAATAATTAGGCCTTTGCACCACAGCACAACAAAAGCATGCATTGCTCCATTAAAACAAACATAATTATTGTGGTACACGTATTCAAAGCCCCTTTCATCCCTTCAGAACCTGCAGAACCTTTGGGAAGGTCTGTGTGCTGGAATGCTCGCTCGGGTCCCGCAGACGCAGGCCCCTGTGGGGTGAGAACTTCTCTTGGGGTAGACGGTGCATGTCTGGGAGTTTGGTCTTTGGATCTTTCTCTGTGTTCCATTACACTTTAGTCAGACCTCTGCTTTCGCATACATTCACGCTTGGACTTGGTTGCATGCAGGTTTTGTTTATTCTACTAAGCTGCTGGGGTTCTTCGGGCCTGCACTGCGCTCTCGTCCATAGTCATTTCTCTTACACAGACTCTGGAGTTGAGGTCTGCTGACCTCTCTGTGCCTCAGTTTGTTCATGCATTAATCATCACTTCTGCCCCAGCCACTTCCAGGACAGCTGTAAAGATCAAATGCAGTCATGGGTATAAAAGTGATTTGCAAAGTATAAAAATACCACACAAATAATAAAAGTCCTACAGCTACCTGGATTAGGGCATGGATACAATTTAATCAGCCTTGACAACCATTTGACTCAGGATGTGACTCTTCAATGAACACTTTTGAGAAATAGGATTTGTTTTCATGGTGGCAAGGATACCCCTAAAAAATGACAGTCCTATTTATGATAAAATCTGGTCTTCAGCTTCCTGGGAGATGTTCCTTTCAGATCAGTGATCAGTGTGTTCTTTTCATTAATAAACTGATCCACACTTATGGAATACCTGTAACATGGAAGGCACTGTGCCAGTTAATGCTGAAATATGAATATGTATGAGGGCGGTGGTGAACATAAGTCTCTCAAGTCCCGTAAATCTATCAAACTGTGCCAATTGGTGGTGAATACAAAGATGGTGTCAGGAATTCAAAGAATAGAGAAGGGAGTTCCTGTACACCTCTCTCGTTTTCAATTTTTTCTATTTGTTGATGAATCTAGGGTTGGAGTTGTGCCATGGAAGTGAATTTGACGTGCACTTAAGGATGAACAGCCTCTTAGTCAACGGAAGAAAGATGAACTCGTAAGATATACCGGTGTATTGATGCTAGTCATATTTTGGAATCTGCCCTAAGATACGCAGCCACCTACTGCTTCCCTGTGTGGCTGTACACTCCACAGCACACGTGATGAGCACCCATTATGACTGTCAATTGTAGGAAAACCCAAGATTAACCTGAGACAGACAGAAATCTTCAAGGATCTGCTGGTCGCATTGTGTTATAGATGAAAGAGGAAATGGGAGGTAAAATTCTTCACATATGTCAGCTCCTGAATGAAGAAGTGTCTTATTCTCCTGTTTGGAATTTTAAGCCCCACAGAGGATTCGAATAGGTTTTGTTGTATTTAGATCTTAGCAGTACTCCTGGGGTGCTCTAAGTCGGAGGATCCAGGGACCCTTCTATCCTCTGCAAATGCTTCAGGTTTATAGACTCTGCCCAGGCTGTGTACAGAATCCTCACACCGGTGAGATATTAACAAGTCATGTGCTGACATGGAATTGCAGATAAGGCACATTTTATTCCTGGAGGAGCTTATATTTTGTAGAGTATTAAGGTGCACTAGGAGGAAGTTGTATGGTAAGTGGCTGAGTGCCACATGGGGTGTCAGGAGAGTGTGCTAACATCTCACTAAGGACTATCAAGGACAGTTTTTGACAGAGACAAGGTCAGAAGTAAGTCTGGTGCATGTGCAGGAGTTCCCCAGATGGAGAAAAAGGACAGGGGATGACAGGAAAAGAGAAGAAAGTAAGGCCAGTTCTGGTTGGTAATTTGGGAACAGATGGAGGGATAAGATGATGGAGGTGTCTATGTTACGGGCGATAAAGTGAAATAAGCCTGAAGTTTGAGAGACAGGAATTTAATAGATTGCATTCTAAGTTCAGAACAATCAACATGGAGTTTTAACAGGAGAATGTTAATGGCCAGTGATGGCCAGGCCTGTGGTGTGTCTTGCTTGCTGAGAGGGTCAGGTACCCTGAGGTTAGTATAGAATGGATAGTTGCACGGGCCTTTATCATTCCTGAGGGTAGAAGTTCTGAATTCTGAGTACCTTTGGGGAAATGTCAGACCTCTATAGAGTTGAAGAATTTGGTCTGAGGACACTTTTCACATACCTGTCACTTTAATGGAGAATTATCATATGTTAGACAAAGGCACTAAAGTGAATTATGTTCCTGGCCTGTGTGAAATCAAAGTTGATGAATGAGTTCAATGCTCTATGATGCCATAAGAGAGGTCTGCACTACAGACTCCATGGAGGTGGGATAAGGTGCAGACCTCTTGGCCAAGAGCGGGAGGGTTCGCAGTGGAGGTGAAATGTGATGTAAAGGGTAGGTGGAGTTTGTCAGGCAGGTGGAAGGAAGGCCATTTCTGAAGAAGGGGTGGAGATGACAGGACTCCGGTGGGCCAGCTGTGTGAGCATGATGGCAACAGCAGCCCAAAGGACTCCCAAAGTCAGTTGTCTTATGAAAACCCTCCAGGACGTGCCGAGAATCAGGCAAACTTTCAGAAGCACCAAACTGCCCTCACACGTTCTCCTAGCTTTAGAAATTGTCCTTTTCTAAAATGCAACAGATGTCTGCTAAGAAAGGAAGACTTTCCTCAGCCAGTGCAGTCTTTACCATATAATCACTAATCCTGTTGACCTATACGTTCCCTTCTTTTGAGAGTTGAGATTTCGTGGCTAGCCATGCACTTAAAACTACGAGATTAGTAACTCTCAACATTTTCACTTTACCTAGGGCTTGGAACAGCAGTAGAGTCATCATCCTTTGGAAGCAATCAGTTCTGTCCCTGCAGCGGCTCATCTTAGCAATCACAGATTATCTGACGAGCCATTTTTTAAGTTTCACAAAGATGTTTTTTCCTTAGCAGATTGCCACCGCTCATTGTAGCCGTATCAATAGAATACCCTTTATTTAAGTCAGACCAAACTTACTCTGCACTTCGACTTGGAGTCTGTTTACTTTTGCTCCATTGTTTGGAAGATATAGTCCATTTAACAAACTTCCATGTGTAGAGTTCCAGTAAAGGCCTTGCCTCAGCTCTTACTCTTCTCCAGGCAAAGAAATACTTATCCCAGTAACTTTCCCAGGTCTGTGAAGTCCTTGGTTAACTCACTTTATTCTCTAAAGGACCACATTCAATTTCGTTTGGTGGCCAAATGAAAAGGATGCTACTGAAGCCCATGCAGTGATGGGCAGAGTAAAAAAACTGCCTCCTGCTCGTGATTTCATGCAATAAACATAGGTCCTCAGGCCTGCTGCAGACCAAGGAATGCTAGTTCAGCCCTCACTTTGTACTGTTGAATACACAATAGTGTTATAGCAGCTTCCTCAAAAGGCAATGCTACCCTGAGCACACAAACTCTTTTGAGATCCAATACAAAAAATGGTTTTCCCATAGCACCTGTTATAGGATTCGGTCATTCAACAAATATTTATTGAGTGCCTATGACGTGTGACGGCAGCGAAGACAACTTTCACACTGGCAAGGTTTAAACCTCATGCGTTTACATGCTGGTAGAAGGAAAAACCCATGAAAGAAGTAAAGAGAAGAAAAGAAAATAGCAGAGAGTGACAGCAAGGTGACTGAAGGCCTTGGCTGGAGACCATAGCATGCGGAGGCCATGCCGGGCCTCCCCTTGGGGGGTTGAGGCCATAAGCCTGACCTTCCCTTTCATAGTACTGAGGTGGTTTAAGAGAATAAATGGTGCTGATGCTGCTGCTGAACTTCACAGTTACCTTCTAAAATTTAGTTACCTTAGCTTAGGGCCATGTTTCCCATTTTCTCATAAAATTACAGAAAGAAATATTAAACGCTGTCTAAGGATCAAAGACTTTTGGAGAAGCAGAGGGCCGAATGAAGCTGTGTGTTAGGGGCAGGGGTCCTAGTACGAGTTTTCGATGGCACGTAGATGTCAGAACAGAGGAGAGCCCTCCTAGAGAGGTTGAGGTCCTGCGCCCCGGCTGTGGCTATGACACTGTGTTGGCTCCTGGCATGTGCAGAGAGAATTCAGGTGGCACTCAGAAGGTCTAGGGCTTTTGAGCACTGAGTTCCGGGGTGCTAAGGGAGTCACTCAGCCCAAGGATGGCTGAGGGATGAAGGAGAGGGATGCCCTAAGTCGAGGACAGGAGGGCAGTGCTGAGTTGGAGCCAGCAGACTCCGGCTCCACCGCAGGCTCTGGGAAAAGGCGAGCCCTCCCAGGGTGACCAGGGGCTGCGTGGGGCTGGCGGGGCAAGTCCCCCCCATCAACACTGTCCGTGCATGGGTCTCCACCTCCTCCGACTGCACCTCACTCTGGAGCAGCCCGCGTGTGTCATCAAAGCCGCCAGAACTGGAGACTCCACCAAACCACTCCCTCCCTCCCGTCCCCTCCCACAGCAAACCATAATCTTGCAGGCAGACAATGAAGATAGGACAGCTATTCAGAAAAACGCGTGGCTTTGGAGGCTCAGGACATGTCCCGACTGCACCTGCAGGTTTCCTTTCCTGGGGCCGACGGGCACTGGCTGCGCTGCACCTGCCGCGGGCCAGCTCCCTGCCTCTCAGTCACATACCTCGTGCTGGGCGTGCAGGCCCTGGCCTGCTCCACATCCTGCTTTGCCCTGATGATAGCTCCTCCACGCCACCGACTTCCCAACACGCTCTGCCAGGGAGGCTGTCCCTCTGCTCTCCGACTTCTGATTTTCTGTAATAACATGAAAAAGAGAGACAAGCACCACTTTCTTGGCCCTGTCCTTGCCGTAGTCCATAGTGGGCCCTCACTTGCCTTCATCCAATCTGTTTCTCGTCAGTTCCTGTCCTTATTACAGCTTTTCAAGGAGCAAACCAATCTGATATACATGAGTGTAAGCTGTGTACACACCGTGGGATCTTGGAAGAGAGATAACACCAATCAGGGAAACAGGAATTTGGTAGGTCTTGCAGGCTCTCTTGAGGAGGGGGCTGGTTGTGCTTTTTTTTTAATCAGAGCTCACAGATTAGCTCTTTGTAAAACCAAATGCTACTGGCTACTCTACCATCTTTGAAATTTTCAACAATTTGTTTCAAACTCTGAGAGAAATCTACAGGAGTGGGATTGTTCAGAAAGACAAAGTGGAAGATGCCAAGAAAGAACCAGCTGTGTGCGTGCACGAGAGAAGGGCAGTGGATTTCTCTACGAACTCAGAGATGGCCTCCCTCCTCTGAGCTCTGTTAACTAAACTGTCTGACTCATTAGTGAGGATATGACTGGATGGCTTTTAATAACGTTGCTTCTGTGATATGTCACTTAGTACCGGAACAATGTGAAGATTTTGCTATTAATGATTAAGCACATGCTATAATTTTTCTGGCCCAAATAGTGATTAAAGTAATGAAAATATTCTGCAATGACATGAGTTTAAAGTCTTGTTTTCTGTTTCATTGAAATTTTTTTACTTAGACATTTCTGTTTCCTTTGAACTCCATTTTGTGTAGGGCTGGGAGAACCCTGCATGTGTGACTGGCCGGGGGGGTGCAGTCCCTGGATGATGGTGGCACAGGGCTGGAGGCTGTGAAGTGAGTGTCAAGCAAAAGGGAGAGAGGAGTCCAGGTTTTACCCATTTGTTCAAATGTCCCTTCGCCTGACAACCCCTCATGCAGGAAACACTGTGTGGGGGCTGGGCCACATAATAGGGGCAGTGTAGGCCAAACAGGCAGGAGGAGGTAGAAATAAACAAGAGGATGTGTGTCTTAGGGGGAGGAATATTTTCTTGAGGGATTAAATCACGGCGTGAGTACATAGCAAGCCACAAATTACTGAGGATGAGGGCCATGCTGTTCAGCACACTGAAGGATGCTGGCGATGACATTGAAGATAGGACATGCCAAGGGGGTTTCTGGGACGTCTTCAGCGCCCCCATGTCACTCCTGTCCACGTACATGGATGGAAGGCAAGTAGGGACACTGTGTGCATTTGATGTACACATTGACATAAAATCTTGTAAATACAAGATCTACTGAGAGGCCTTTCGAATCGTATAACTCCATTCCTTCCTCGTCTATGAGCCCATGATCTTTTCAGCTATCCAGACTGCTGTCCTTAGGCTGGCTTTAAGCATTCCGGTGAGGGAAAACACATATGCTATTGTTGGACTGATGCTCTATCAAGGCGCTCTTCTTCATGTCTTACCAAATTATTTCTGGCTGGAAGGACTATTTCCTTTTTTTTTAACTTCTATGGATATGAGTAAAATTAGATTGGCATTTGGATTAAATCAACTCCCCATTTTTGTTGTTCCTTTAGGACTCAGTGCAATGAGATCAAACCTTAATTTTAATTTCTATAGGTCAGATAAATCATTTCTTTTGCAATGTGCGATGTTTGTAAAGTCCTTACTAGTACCGAGGGTCATGTTTGGTCGACCTCCAGAGCCAAGCTTCTCATCCATGCCTACACTTCACCACAGGATCTAGGGGAAGGAGTGTTCCTACTCAGCAGGGCTGGTGGGGCTCGAGACTCTGCATTCTAACCAGGTCTCCATGAGCTATTGCCACTCTACAGGCAGCGGGCTACAGATGCTCTGTGGCCAGATGGGTCCTCAGTATGTCCAGATTTACCCTCTAGAGAGAAAGTAGTTCCCTGGGATGGACACACACTTGCTGAAGCATGGGCCCAAAACAGGGGTACTCCGCCCCGTGGTTGAGGTGCTCACTCTGCGCCCTCCCATCCCTATGCTCGCCTCCACCACCCCGTGCCATTCCTGCTATGAGCAGGGGAAACGGTGACCTGAAAGCAGGTTTTCCATTCCTAAGAGCTCTTTGTCATCCTACCCGGCCCTGGTTTATCAAGCTGAGCTATGTGCCATGAGTGTGGGATGCACGGGGACACTACTGTGAGCAAGGCGGCCACTTCCTGCTCCCTACAGAGCCTCAGGTCTGGTTTGTTTATTATTCCTGGAGCCTGCGCTTAGCTAGTTTCCCCTCATGTCCATCAGAAGTGGCTTTTCCTAGAGAAGGTAAAACACATCTTTGTTTTCCTATACCACACACCTGGCAATCCCTCGATAAGGCTGAGGCTCATGCTGTTCTTTCCCTCTTCTTTTCATTTACTCTTCTCCCTCTTGCCTCCCCTCGTCTTCTCTTTACTTTGACTATCTCCTTCCCTCTTGCCCTCATATGCATCTAGCTTGGCATTACCCATGGAAGGACAGCTAGCTTGTCTATGTTTCTATATGGATTCCTGTTGTAGTTCCATATAGGCACTCTTTTGTTAACTGCTTCTATTTTTCAAGGATCCGGATTTCTTCTAAGCTGCAGGATTTAAGGAACCCACTTGCATAACCATATAGAGTTGTGTGGCCTGGCTGACTCAGGTTTTCCTTCCCCATCCTCTCAGCACTGGGCACTGGGCATGAGGCAGCTAGCTCACCCCTGCACCCGCCACTGTTGTAACCCAGAAGGGCACTGCTTTTGTGGATGGGCCTCAGGGAGCCAGCGACCAGGACAGACTTTGGTCTGAAGGTTGTAGTCAAAGTCCCAGAGGCATATCTGTTGCTGTGATCCAAAGACTGTGTCCAGCCCACCTTTGTTTTCTGAGCCCCATGCGGGGTTGATTCCCACATCATCTTCCATGAAGTAACTAGAAACGGTTAACAAGGGGAGAGATCAGCAGGAAGAGAAAAGCACATGACAGACTGGAGGCACGCAGGTCAGCGCAAAAACAGGTGGAGCTGGGCAGTGAGGACCGAGAGATCTAGAGAGAAGAAAGTCTCACTGTGTGGACAGGTGAGTTCAGGTGTGTGCGTATGAGCACGTTCACGGGCGGGTGCGCACATGCACACACACGTGCATGCACGCGCACACACGCAATGGTAGCTTAAATTCAGGCCGGATAAGAAAGCACACTGAAAACTCATACAGTATTGGATTGTGGTTTGGTGGTTAATAACAGATAGGAAAAAGGATTCCTGGGGTGCCTGCATGGCTCAGTTGCTTAAGCGTCAGACTTCAGTTCAGGTCATGATCTCAGGTCATAGGTTCGAGCCCCGTGTCAGACTCTGTGCTGACAGCTAGGAGCTTGGACCCTGCTTCGGATTCTGTGTCTCCCTCTCTTTCTGCCCTTCCCCTGCTCGCACTCTGTCTTTGTCTCTCTCTCAAAAATAAATAAGAAATTGGTGCGGCTTAGGTCAAAGAGGTTTTTCTCCTGCTTTCTCCTCTAGGATTTTGATGGTTTCCAGTCTCACATTCAGGTATGGAAACCAATTCGATAATAAAAAACATTCAAATAAATAAATAAACGGATGAACATTAAAACAATTTAAAAAAGAAAAGAAAAGGCTTTCATTAGAAGTAGCCTGTGTGCTTCTAGCATACTATTCTTGTAAGGAGAAATCCCCTGCATGTTCAATCAATAGGGATTCTGATTAAGGCCAAGAGCTAGCATCCTATGCTAACTCCTTTCCACTTTTAGCTAAGAATTTTTGTAGGGGAGGTATTTTTGCAGGGAAGGTATTTTTGCCTCCTATACTGAGGAATCTTAATCACCTTTTAATGGCAGCTGAACAGCACCTGCCTTGGCGCCTTCCAGGCATGCCCACTTAGGACACCAAACCCCAGAGGAATTCCAGTTCTGCTCAGGAGCTGCAACAGACTGGCAGCCAGTGGCACCTACTCAGTGCTGTCTGAATGTTGTAAGGGGTAACCAAGGGAGCAACTGTTATCACAGCTACTCTTGAAATCATGGCACTGAATAAGAAGACAGGTCCATGATTCACAAAATGCAGCTGAAGCATACAATCTTTACAGAATAAGTCATCTGTATCTAATAATTATAGGAGCTAACATTTATTGAGCATCTATTATGTACCAGATACCATTCTAAGTGCTTTTAGTCTATTCATAGGTATTTAAACCCTATGTGGCAGATGTTCTGCTGACCCCCACAGGACGGTCGTGTCGCGGAGCGGTCAAGGTATCTGTCCTGGGCCACGTGGGCAGATGGCGAGAGCAGTGCTCAGCCCTGCCTGGCTGTAGAGCCCACCCTGAACCTTGGCTGTGTGACCTTTCCAGGTATATGCAAAGGCTACTGGGGTGGGGGTGCTGAGCATGGGTTCTGAAGGAGAGTACCCCATTTCCTGACATAGCGCTCGGTAGCCCTACCAGAAGTTATGTTTGCTCGATCCTGGGGATGCAGCTCTGAGTTCTGGGATTGGACAAAGCACAAGTCTCAGGGTCTCTCCAGCTCATACAGGAGAGAAGGCCTTGCTAAAGACGGGTGCTGTGGGGTGCCTGAGTAGCTCAGCTGGTTGAGCATCCCACTTTGGCTCAGGTCATGATATCATGGCCAGTGAGTTCGAGCCCCGCATCAGGCTCTGTGCTGACAGCTTGGAGCCTGGAGCCTGCTTCGGATTCTGTGAACAGATTCTCTCTGTCATTCCTCCACTTGTGCTCTGTCTTTCTCTCTCAAAAATTAATAAACATTAAAAACAATTAAAAACAATTAACAAAGAGGGGTGCTGTGCTGCACCTACGCCCTGGGGTTGGGTGACAAAGGAGTTCCACCACCTCTGGTTCTTTGCATTCAAGGATCAAAAAGCCCCATGCCTCCCGCCCCCCTGTGTCCTGAGGTCCAGTCTTAAATTGCTCTATATTCTGATTTTGTACTATAACTATTCACACCCCCACGGCCCCCAAAGCAGGGCTCTCCCCTTTCAGCGTTTGAAAGGATTTGCTATTCCTGCATTCTTCCCCTCGAAGCAACAGGTCCTGACAGGGCATGCGGTTGGAGCAGCCGCCTGCATGCCCCACGTGGACTGTGGCAGGCCAAGAATGAGAGGGGGAGGTGCGGGGCAGCCAGAACGCAGTCACCTGAGAAAGGAGGAATTCAACCCAGAGTAATCCCTCGCCCTCTTCTGTGGGTGCTCCCTTCCCCACCCGCCCAGATGCTGTCTGCCCTCCCGAGCTCCACAGGCCAGGACGTGGGAGGAAGGAGCTGAGCAAATGTGCAAAGCCTCCCCAGCACGTGGCTGCACAGGACACCTGCCTGCCTCTTCTTGTCCTGGTGGCCTCTCTGCCCCTCCAGCAGCACCTCCACACTGCTCACCCTCCCTCAGCCTCTCTCCTCATGCAGTTCTGTGGGCTGTGCCATGGCCTGCGTGGCTCTTAGTGCGTACTGTTATGAAGGGCCCAGACTGTTCCTTGCTGTTTTCTCTAATTGTTCTGGAGCCTTCTTCAGGCTTTTCTGGCTCACTAGACCTTTTCCCTGGTTGCACATGCAGTCATAGAGCAATTCTTTACCCTGACATCCATCCCTCCTCATTCCTTTGCTCATGGGCATTGCTACTGCAACTGCTGTACCTTTGACATAAATTTCTAAAAATATAAATACTCTCATATTTAACACATCCTGACTCCCCCCACCCCCCGCCATATCTAATAGACCTCTTCTGAACAGGGTGGGAGTTTCTCCTTGACTACATATTGGGAGTTTCCAAAAGACACATAGCTAGCTCCATTTCTTTCTACTGTTTCCAGTTGAGCATGACAGTTGCTTACTTGCAAAACTGCTTCTGATCACAGGTCATGAGCGTGGCTGAGAGGACCTTTGTAAAAAGACACCAAGCCCTGGCTGCGGCTATGACATTGTGTTGGCTCCTGGCATGTGCAGAGAGAACCCAGGTAGCCCTCAGAAGGTCTAGGGCTTTTGAGCACTGAGTTCCGGGGTGCTAAGGGAGTCACTCAGTCCAAGGATGGCTGAGGGACGAAGGAGAGAGATGCCCTAAGTCGAGGACAGGAGGGCAGTGCTGAGTTGGAGCCAGCAGACTCTGGCTCCGCCGCAGGCTCTGGGGAAAGGCGAGCCCTCCCAGGGTGACCAGGGGCTGCGTGGGGCTGGCGGGGCAAGTGCCCCCCATCAACACTGTCCGTGCATGGGTCTCCACCTCCTCCGACTGCACCTCACTCTGAAAGCAGCCCGCGTGTGTCATCAAAGCCGCCAGAACTGGAGACTCCACCAAACCACTCCCTCCCTCCCGTCCCCTCCCACAGCAAACCATAATCTTGCAGGCAGACAATGAAGATAGGACAGCTATTCAGAAAAACGCGTGGCTTTGGAGGCTCAGGACATGTCCCGACTGCACCTGCAGGTTTTCCTTTCCTGGGGCCGACGGGCACTGGCTGCGCTGCACCTGCCGCGGGCCAGCTCCCTGCCTCTCAGTCACATACCTCGTGCTGGGCGTGCAGGCCCTGGCCTGCTCCACATCCTGCTTTGCCCTGATGATAGCTCCTCCACGCCACCGACTTCCCAACACGCTCTGCCAGGGAGGCTGTCCCTCTGCTCTCTGACTCTGCTCTCTGACTCTGTAATGACATGAAAAAGAGAGACAAGCACTAACCCCCTTCACTCTGCTGCTTACTTCTGTTTTCTTTAAAAAAAAGAGTCATGCTAGAAAAACCTTTGCTCCTATTCAGTTCATCTATTTTAGTTTCCATCTCTGTATCCCCCTTTCCACAACCTCCTTCTCCTGTTTTCCAGGACAACAGTAAGTCTGATTTCCCAGATGGTTTGCTGCTTACAGGTAGGGGCAATGTCCTTTTTTCCATATCTCTTTTGCTGCCTGTCACGTAGTCTGCAGATATTGGAGGTAGTACCATGCACACATCATGCGTAAACTCAAACATGATTTGCAGGGTCCTTGGAAATAAGGAGAGCGCACCCACTTCCTAGTTAATAATTTGACTGTAATTCCTAAGGCTGCTGTATTCTTTTACGCGTGTGCATGGATCAAAATACAGTAATATTTAGAAACTCAAGGAGGACAGCAGCCTGTTTTGCCCTTAGTCAAATTGACACTATCCACCTTAAGAACACCACGTGTAGACCAAGGTATGAATTTGGCTAGCTGGAGCTCACATAACTTGGATGTAAGTTCATATTTACTTATGAATTTCTGACTTCTGCAGTTGCATACAAACCATGCATTTTATTAATTTCTCTCTAATACGTTAGCACCTTAGAGTCAGTATAACAAATACATCGAGCCTTGAATGTAGTTAGTCAAGACTATAGTTATTAACAGTATGGTACTGATTTCTTTAGGATTAGTGGTATCTCGACTGGATGAAAGAGAAATTCAAGACACTCTAATGTGTCTGTTAAATAGAATAAACTACTTTGCGTATGTCTGTGACTTTATTATAAGAGACGTGTGGGGGGGGCGGTGTGTGTGTGTGTGTCTTAACAGGACAGGTAATTTCATAATATTAACTCTAATCCTGAAAATTCCAGTGTTGGTTACACTGAAGTTTTATCCTAATTTCATGAGATTCATTTCCGTAAATACACTAGACTAAAGGTATTTCTAGAGATATCCTGCAACTTTCTTTAACTGGTTAAGTAGCTGGGGCAATGTCACACATTTCTTCCAGTGGATCTCACTTCCGAGTTGTTGGTGTTCTCACTGAACCATTATGTATGAGCTCCTACTGAGAACACAAACGAGTCCCAATGCAGGGCACGGATTCCACTGTGTAGTGCGTACCATATCAATCTACGTATTTATATCATACTTCACGGTTTACAAAATAATACCATAGACATTATCTCATTCAATTCTTGCAAAAACCCTGTGAGGTAGAGACACCGAGATCTTGTAGGTATTATTCCCATTTTACATGAAATGTAATTTGAGGAATTTATAGCCTATAAATGGGTGGCCATACATCCTGCTTTGCCTGGGATTACATTGTCCCACTGTAATTATCAACATCTCCTTTCTCTCTCAGTATGTTTGCTTTGGGTGACATAACTATGATGGTCCCCACCAATATATACACCACTTTTCACTTATATCAGACTTTTTGTAATGTTTATTTATTATTTTTGAGAAAGAGAGCACAAGCAGAGGAGGGGCAGAGGGAGAGAGGGACAGGGGTTCCGAAGTGGACCCCTCGTTGACAACAGCGAGTCTGATATGGGGCTCAAAGTCACAAACCGCGAGATCATGACCTGAGCTGAAGTTGGACGCTCAACCAACTGGTCACACTTGCGCCCTTATTCACATCAGACTTTTTAAGTTCATGCAACCTGTGCAAGGCCATGTGATACCTTGTGACAATTAGGAGTAATTGGAGCTACAGCATAGTTGGGACTGGGCTACAAATCCAGCTACACTTTCACTGGCATCCTTAGGGAAGTTGCTGGCACCCAGTAAGGGCCATATCGTAATTGCCGGTGTTTGCCACTAAATCATAGCCTCTTATCACTGGCATCTTCTTCAGACAGACATCTTTCTTTGGCACCACCCGAGATGGCCCAAGAAACATTCTTTGTCCTTCTCCATTTGAGGAGTCCTGCCCTTCCTCTCCTTCCAGAAGGATGTCTGTCTTCTCCTCACAAACCAGCAACAGTCTCAGCCTCTGATTTCCCCTTCTGTGGTTCGTTGACCCTCACTTCACTTTTTCCCCTGTCCTGACCATGGAGTCACCATTCATGAGCCCCACTCACCACATGCGGACTTTGACAAGGCAAGGTCCCTTGCCCAATGTCTAGATTCCTACTGGTACCAAACACAGGCACACCTCTGCACCCAAATAGGAAACCGCAACTGAAGAAAGACAACTCCAAGGTGTTTCAGATGAGAAGAGTGCCCTGGAGAGAGTTGTCAGTGTTCTCACTTATTGGCATGCCACATACCCAGGCTGCCAGGAAGCCATGAAGGTGCACTGTGGATCCTTCAGGAAGCAGGGTTGCTCAGTTATTTCAAACCTCAGGGGGATGTATGGCAAGAAGAACACATAATTCATTAGAGAACGATATTCAATGTAGAACTAAATGAGGCCCGAGTCTTGGCTTTGTTCTCTACCAGGTTATGACACTGAGGGAGTTTCTTGATTAAACTCCCATTTCCTCAATCTGTAGGATAAAGAAGTAATGTTTATGTTTACCTCTCAGGATAGTTGTGAGAAATGAGTGAGATACTAAATGCAAAGTGCTTAGCATAATACCTGGAACAAAAGTGCTCATTGGATTTTCGTATAATGTATTATTGAGATTGCAGGGATGTTTTTATCCCACTTTCTGACTATATTGTATTTCTGAAGGAATCATTAAGGAAGACTTGACCAAATGGTTTTAATTATTCCTCTGGACTGCCTTGGGCTTTGGAGCTAATCACTCCTACCAGGAGGTAGTGACTCAAGCTCTAAATGTCTCTTGCAAGGGAGAACTTGTAAATTCCTCTGCTTCCTTCCAAGCCATTCTCCAGCTTCAGGCTCACTGTTGCCTGGCTCTTTGCTGAGGTATGGCCTTGGTCTGCATGAAGACTTTGGAGACAGGGACAGGAGACAGGAAGGTGCACCTCAGGTTAAGGGGAGGACAGCCTGTATTTCACCCAATTTATTCAAATGCCCTTTAAGTTGACAAGCTTCTCATCCAGGGAACTCTCTGTGAGTCTGGCTGGGGCCACATAATAAGGGTAGTGTGGAGCTCAACAGGCAGGAGGGAGGTAAAAATAAACAAGAGGATGTGTGTCTTAGGGGGAGGAATATTTTCTTGACGGATTAAGTAGGAGGCAGGAGGTACACAGAAAGCCACAAATTACCAGTGATGGAACTGTGAGCAGTTAACCACTGCTCAAGTTAATGGCACTCTGATAAAGACATTTCAAATGTGGAAGCGTGCTTTGTTTCACAAAGGAAATTTCCTTCCTTTTTTTTCTCCCCTTAGAAACTGAGCAAGTTTCCTTGAGAAGACATCTCATGAGAAAGGGACTTTGATTTGCTTGGTGTGTATTAGGTTGGCTTCTCCTTCAATAGTAACTGAGACTGGAAAACATTTAAAGACATCATCTGCTTCACTCTAACAGAGAACGTGGTCACTGAATCAGAAAAGACAAATGTATCATTTCTCCCTCTTTTTGAAATATTACCAGTCAATCCTCAAGATTTGCTAAATGGTAATTCACATATGCATAGGTTAAGTTTCTATTTTATTATGGATCGTTTATAATAATATCTCCATGTCAAATGCTATTGCCATCCTTTCTTGGCCACAGTAGATGAGAATTACCCTCCACTCTGGATGACTGCAGGAGAGTTGGGGGTGTTTCTGTGAGGGAAAAGACACAGATAAAATGCAGTCAGCAAAAATGGGCAGTCCAAGGAGTCGTTCGGAAAGCCTTTCCCAGACATGGCTGTCTCCACAGTTTCAAAGTATATTTCATTTTAACTCCCTTTAACAATGTCCTTTAATTAAAAATGATATAACTTTTTTTGGGGGGGAAGGGTGGAGAGGGCAGGAGAGGGGCTAACCCTGTGCTTCCAGAGAGTGAAGGTGATGACACAGCTGTCGCACGGCACAGAGTCCTCATTTCACAAAACAAGTGAGGTGAGGGCAGAGTAACCGTCTTACACTATGCTCGCCCTCACAAAGTGGGAACCTGGTAAATGTTTTGGATGACTTTATGATGCAAGCAATTGCAGGCTTGGCTTCTTAACAAGTGCAATCTTGTACACAAAGATATTTGCAGGTTAAGAATGCAGGACTACCAGTTTTCAGTGGTAGTTTTTAAATCCTGTAGTTTAAAACATGTACTTGATTGTTTCCCAAACAGACTCCCTCCACACTGTGAGCAAGGCAATGTGTATCTCTCCCAGAGGGGCCCAGCTGGCTTTCTGCTGGTTGTCCTAGGGCACTGGGAGAAGGGTAGCCAAGGTTTTGAGAAGCCAGTGAGAGGAAGGCTATATTCAGCCCTCCAAATTAAAACTGCTCATCCATAGTCCTATCCCAGCCACCTAAAGGCAGGCAAAATGGGATGGAGCAAAGTTGGCTATAGCTGGGGGTTGGGGTCAGGGCAAGTCAGGCAGCAGGCAGGCAAGGCCCAGAGGAGGTCGCCGAGCTCAGAGCGAGAGGAAAGAGGGCTTTTCCTCAAAAGTGCTCTGTACTTGGATGACCCTGCTATTAAGTTGAGAGAATTTTCAGTGTCAAAATCATTTATGAGTTGTTACAGTAGTACAGTTAAGAGAATCTGGAAATCCAGATAGAGTCACAGAAGGAAATGATTTGGCAGATAGGAGGAGGAATAGTAGAGGGGGTGTGTTGCATAATATTCGGGGAAGCTCTCGAACTGAGCCCATGAGTCCTTACAGTCAAGTACTGACACCATCTTAAGTTTCACTAAAATCATTTAGACTTTTCTTAAAAGGCTTTTTTTAGTTTTAAATGATGTCAAGTAATAAAATAGGGTCATTCACGTGGAAGTCAATTTTTGTACAGTCTACAAAAAAAAGTTCAGGTGCAAATGTAGAGGGTTAGCTCTCTACATGATCAAGTAAAACCACAGTCAGGTACGGTCCACAGCGTCAGCAAAGAGGTTAAAAGCATGTGTCCCGCAGAGAGACAGACTCGGTAGCCCGCTCCCAGGCACAGCAGAAACCTCAAAGCAGGCCCCTAGCCCAACATTCACTTTTACAGACTTACCCCGAGTAAGCAAGCACTGAGGCATGTGAAGAGATTTATTTACAAAGACAGCTCACTTTGTAAATTAATTGTTAAAAAAAATGCAGGAACAATCAAAAAGTCAGTGACAGGAAGTGGCTTAATCGAGTCTGTTGTGATGGACCAGGTGGCCATTGCCAGTCAGGTTGTGGACAAATATAAGCCGGTCTGAGAAAATGCCATGAGGTGGTGGTCCATAAAAAGAGCAGTGTACAAAAGAGCATTTTCAGTGTGACCATATGAAAAAATAGGTATACTCTGGGCAAAAATATAGCTACATCTATAAATGCCTTAAGAAGGCCTGAAAGCATCTACACCAGAATGTTAATGAATATTTTAATTTTATTTTTTAATTTCTTAAACTTCTGAAATAGTCTTCAGAGAACCTCTATTACTTTGTAATCAGAAAAATGTAATTTTTAAAAATTCAAAGCATTATGTATTCCACTGTTTATACCCACTCAAGATAGAAAAATTGTGTCAAGATCCATTTATGTAAGAATCTAAATTTTAAGAAAATACTTAGGCAGTAAAATACCTTCTATTTCATGGAATCACTCATTCCATTTATTCGTAGCAGTCCATTTTTTTTTTACACAAGGTACTCTTTTGCTTAAACTTAATACATATGTTAACAAAAGGGATTTCATGTCCTAAGTAGCCTCTGGATGTTTATATATGGACAGAGCGGATAGCTGCATAATACTCTCTCAGCTGCTTGCGTGCATATAAGAAAGGGATGAACAGTAGCTACCTGAACCTACGTAGGCCCCGTCTTTCTCAGGCCCTGTCTTACTCTCCTACAGGCCCCTGCTGGAGAGTAATTAGGAGGCAGAGAGGAAGCCGCTTTGCCTTCGGGAGTTCATGGGTGGTAGGATGAGATGTGATGTGCTCCTTGTTAAGGGGTCATGAGGGGATGCCAAGCTGTGGGGGGTGACACTGAGATGCACCCGAGTGGGGGCCTGGGGACAAGGGATGGGGCTGAAGTGGAGAGGCCAAGGGAGCCAGGGACGAGAGGGAGCTTCACAACTAACTGCAGTGGGGTGAGGAGCTGTGGGGGGTCTCCAGAGACAGACTGAAAGCTCTGGCCACATCATGCATTATGTACAGAAACATCCCTTTCTTCCTCCTCCGCTCACCAAGAGTCTGGATTTATCTTGTACTTTTCCATTCACGGTGTTTACTGAGCACCCATTCTGTGCAGGGGACTGTCCTAACCACTGTAATGGACATAAAGATGGGTGCAGGGACCCCTGTGTTCAGATGCTTACTGTCTTCACAGGCTGTTCTGGTAAAGCCCCCAAAAATAATATGCATCATGTTGAAGAAGGTTCCATGTTGCTTTCAGCTCCCCAAATGTCCCTCCGTGCCTAGCAGAGAGGTGTTTAAAAGTTAAATGCCATTATCCTTTTCTTCTTTTGATGGGGTCTTTATTGCTTCAAAGGAAATCCAGTAGTTGCACTGATTTTTAAATGTATACCCAGCATCTTTCTGACATGAAAAATATTTGTCTCAAAAATGCATGATTATATAACCTCTCTATTTGTTTTATGATAGTCCAACAGATAGTCTATGTGATATTAACTCATCTTGCCAACCCAACATTTAGTATGGGGCTTCTTATCTTCCATTTATTCACTTCAATCTTCCACCAAAGTTGAATGATACATGTTGGTGAGCCCCATCCCTCACCCCCAAAACACAATTCAACATCATATTTCTGAGCTAAGTAGAAAAAATAAACAATATGTATGTGCCTCCTTTTTTACTCACTTGAGACAACACAGTCATTTAAGTATTCATATATCATTGAATTCATTTGGATCTTTGAAAACTTGGGCTTCAAATTCCATCTCGCTCTGTGAAAAACATACTCAAATTAGTACAGACTTCCAAAAAGGTAAGAAAAAACAAAATGTTTTGTATGTCTCCCTAATGTTCGAAGAGCTACAAGATAACTGAAGAAGAGTGGGGACCAAGAACTTGAGACACTCCTGCATTTTCCACTCACGGGCAGGACAGTGCCAACTGTGTTCCAACATGACAATAGGTTTGGGGCCACAAAGATGAGCAACGGCACATGACACAGCTCTCTAGGAGTCTCTACCTGGTGGCCAGTTGGCCAGGAACTGAGCTTAATTTGCAGCAGGGACGGTGCGATAGGGTGAGTACATGGGGGCTCTGGAGTCCAGGATGTCAGGCTCTGAAGTCCAGGCCTTGTGATGTCACAGCCAGGCTGTGGCCGGAGCCAAGAAGCTGCACTGAGAACTGGGGTGGGGAAGGGATGTGGGCCAGCAAGACAAGAAACTAAGAGCCCTATGTTTGGAATTTACTAACAAGTAGAGTGTTGTGAAGTCAGCATGAGCAGTTTCAGGAGTGGGCTGAAGAAGCCACGGTAGTGTAGATCACAAATATAGACCATTCTTTCATGACATTTGACTGTGAAAAAGTCATTGGACAGGACACAGAAGTATGTGGTGTGGGATTAAAGTAAGTTCTTTCCTTCCTTCTTTGCTTTTCCTTTTCCTTTCCTTTATTTTCCTTCTTCCCTCCCTGTTTCCTTTCCTTTCCTTTCCTTTCCTTTTCTTTCCTTTCCTTTCCCTTCCCTTCCCTTCCCTCCCCCTCCCCCTCCCCTTCCCCTTCTCCTTCCCCTTCCTTTCCCTTTCCTTCCCTTCCCTTCCCTTCCCTTCCCTTCATTTCTCTCTCTCTCTCTCACCATTTTTCGGATGAGACTAAGTTTAAATTCTGAAGGGAAAAATTTAGTGGCAAGGTAAGAGGTTGAAGATGTAGGGTAGAGACAAGGGTAAGTGATAAAGTAGTTCATGAGGAGATGGAAAGAGGCAGATCTAGAACTCACTATTGGGCATTTCTAAGATCCATCCATCCATCCATCCATCCATCCATCCATCCATCCATCCACTCAGCATTTACTAAGCACCTACTATATACCATGGTCTACACATGGTATATGGGGAAATATGGTGAAAAAAAGACTAAGTTCCTGCCCTCAGGGAGCTTATATTCATGTGTTGAAACGGACAGTAAGTAAATGAGTAAATAGATTCCATATAGTGATGAGAACTACAAAGCAAAAAGAGGCAGTGGTAGGGGGTGAAGGGGTGGAGGGGGAGGAGTAGTTAAGATGGAGGATGGCATCTTCACAGAGACTGAGTGGAGTAAGCCTCTGAGGCACACTGAAGTCTGGGGACAAGATGCTCAGATAGAAGCTACAGCAAGTGCAGAGGCACCTACTGTAGGGAGAACAGCTAGGTGGCTGGAATGTCTCCAGGGGCAGGAATCTTCCATTGGGAAGGTAGTAGGAGACTCTGGTTTGAGAGAGACCTAGGGGCTACTGAACAGACATCAGAACACACTGGGGGTTTCAAGCAAGAGAGTGACATGACAGCATTTGTGTTTTCAAATATACTGGGTGTTGTGGAGAATAGTTTGTAGGGGCCAACATCAGAAGCAAGAAAGCCAATGATATAGGCTAGGTGTCAGGGTGGAGGCTTAATTTAGGTAGGCAATCAGACATGTGGAGAGGTTATATTCAAGGACATATTTTTTCATTTTTGAGAGAGAGAGAGAGAGAGTGGCAGAGAGCAAGGAGGACAGAGGATCTGAAGTGAGCTCCGTGCTGACAGCAGTGAGCCTGATGCAGGACTCAAACTCAAAAACTGCAAGATCATGACCTGAGCTGACATCATGAGCTGACTGAGCCACCTACGTGCTCCAAGGACATATTTTGAAGTAGGAGCTGCTCTAAGAGGGAAGTTAAAAGTGACTTAGGTTTTCGACTGAAACTAAGTGTACAGCCATGCCATTTATTGAGGTAGGGAAATGGGAGAGAAGTGATTTTTAGAGGAAAACCAAGAGTTCATTGAGATTATCTACTGGACATGTTGAGTGGGCAGCTGGAGAAACCAACTAGAGATTGGGCAAGTGGGTATATGGTAATATTTAAATATCATATCACTCCACTTGCTTAAAATCTTCCAACGAATCCTCATGGTCTTTACAACAAAATTCAAGCTCTAAGCTCCATAGGACTTGACTCTTCTATGCAAGTCCAGCCATACTGAATGTTCTCCTAACACAGTCTTTCCTTCTCTCCCCTCTCTTTCCCTCTCATGTATATGCCATTTCCCTGCTTAGATTGCTCTTCTCCATTTTGACCTTGCTAACTACTGTGGCCTTAAAACCCAGCTAAGCCTTCCTTGTCCTACCAGCCATTCACCAGTGATTCCATCCAGCTGGATTAGATGTCCCCGACCACTGTGACACTCTACTGCACATATCTCTATGAACTTGAGTACCAGGGCACCCAGGGTACACCATAATTGGTGACAGAGCTGGGGCAACTTGCCTAAACTCTCTGATCCTCAGTTTCTTCATCTGTAAAATGAGGATAATAATACTACCTCTTTCATAGCATTTTTGGGGTGATTAAATGAGGTAATATGGGGCAGAGCTTAAGACATTGCCTGGCAAAGATGAAACACTGAATAAGCCATCATTATAGTAATACTTATCACACTGTCGTGTAATTAATTTCATACCGGCTTTTCCCAGGAAAATATTAGCCCTTGAGTGCTGACATGGAGCCTTTCATCTGTGTTTCTGGAATACATTATGCTTCAATAATTGTTTCTTACATGAATGAATGAGTTAATGAATGGGAGAAATAGCATTCGGCTACAACAGTAGTATGAGATGAAACAGCAAGTTCTTCTTCAGTGGGCTTTCTCTACTTAGAAGCTATTCTTTGTGGGTGAATATAATTCATCTGGTCCTTTACTTACCAAACCTTCAAGTCCTGGGTTGTTGATTCTACATTATATATTGGTCACTGTTCAGCGAAAATGATATTACCTTCGGATCAGGTAGACATGGTCCAAAAGCTTCCAGGAGAAGGGTCTCTTCTCTCACAGCCTTTTCATAGTCTGAGAAAGACAGCTTCCCATCATGATCATGGTCCTAGGGGGTGGCCAGCCACACACCAGTCAACATGTAAGATGCTTATTGCAAACACAAACTGTCTTTGTTGGTCAAGTGTTAGTAGAAGAAGGGTGTTGGGAAAATGAGAGACTAAATAATGGAATTGAAAAGAATAATAAAAAAAGCAACAATATAAGTGTTTTATTTTATCAAGAAGGAAACTGACAGTTACTATAATTTGAATTCCTATTTCTATCCTGTATCTGGCCTGTAAATTTTAATATAAAATCCTAAATTTCTCATATTTACCATTTTTTTAAGAGTTATTTCAACCAAGTCTTTAATTCCTTCATCAGGGTCTTCTTCAGATGGCTGTTTGAGAAGGCTGTTCTTCAACATATGGAACATCTCCTCCTTTGAAATGAATCCATCACCATTCAAATCAAACACTTCAAAGCAATCTTTTAAAAAAATAACCAATTATGAATTTGATACTTCACTAAGGGAACATTTGCTCTGATATAGTTTTCAAGGCCAACATCTGTACTGTGGATTTTCATGTCAACCTCGCAGGCAGGAGTGCAATCTAATTAATTTCCATAGTAAATGCTTAATGTACACTTGCTGAAAATAGTCAAAACCCTTAGAAAATAACTTCTTTCACTCATTCAGCTATGAACAAGCATGCCAAGGAACAATGACTTGAACATGTCATCTTGAAACTCTTGGAAAATTGATTGAAATATGATCCTTAAGCAGAGTTCATCAGAATGAATTAAGACATAAGTACGAATCAGAACACTTCAATCAACGTTCACTACTTCTATTGTTAACAATTCAGCATAGTTAAATATGTAAAATAATTAATACCTTGATACATAAATGCATACATATGTATAGTATATGCATATGTATAGCATGTATAGTGTATGCTTATTCAGGCTTGCTCAGCATGAATTGCTCCTCAGAATCTCTTTATTTTCCTTTTTATTAATTTTTTTTCAATCTTTATCATTGACTTAAACTTGCTAAGGGGGATTAAAGCCAACCAACCAAAAGACAAACCTTTTCACTGGCCAGGTTGGAAGACATGGAGGTAAGTTCTTTAGACATGTTAATCCTAATGTCCAAAGCAATAGAATAACCTGAAATCTTACATTTCATTTTTTCTTCCAAAGTTCCTCGAAGAAATACTGATAATCCATAAACCCACTCTGATACGTTTACACAGCCATCGTTGTCCTTATCAAAACCTCGGAATACTGAGAGAGGAGAGAAGTACAACATTATACCTGTGTTGAATTTTTTTTCCCTCGGGAGTATTTTACACTAGTGCTACTCGCTTTTAAAATTTAGACAAATTTCAGTATCAGACAGTCCAACATTCTCATTAGACAAAGGAGGGAAACACTTTTATTTAAACTTTGACAGTTTCCCTTCGTATGTTGTGGGAACAAAGTAAATTCTGAGTATCTAAAAACATTAGTCAATAATTATTAATATATGAATATATTAGTATATTAAATATGTTGATATATTTGCACAGGTACATTATTTTTCTAGCTCAAGAAAAGCAATGCTATTACATGATATATAAGATTATAATTTAATTTTTATTGATATACTTTCGATAATGTGAAGAAGTTTGTATGTCTTTTTAAAACTATTCTTTTCATTATTATGTTTACTAAGTAAAAATAGAAATATTTTAAGTTTTCAGATATAAAGTAAGGAAAACCTAGTTATTCAAATTAGAATTTGTCTTTTTCTTAAATACACAGAATAAAGAGGGTAGAATCTCCTTCTCTATGATCCTCCCCTATGAATATACAAGTTAATTTTATATTCAAGTGAAATTGCAAATTCAGAACAGTAAGCTTCCTACCAAGAATATGTCCAAACTCCAAACTTATTTTTCCCAGTTATGGCTAGATGTGAATATTGTGTCTTCTTACCTCTGTCCATAATCATGTCATCTGTCATTCCAAATGTCACGTGTAGGATGTTTCGAAATGCATTACGATCTAGTCCAATGACCACACCTTGCCGCTCTGTTACATCTCCCACCAAGTTATAAAAAAGATTTATAAGACATTGCACTTCAAATTTATTAACTGTGAAAAAACAAAATTGTTATAATAAAATGCATTTTAATCTTTAATTTCTAACTTAAACTTTGCATTAATGAGTTTATAAACAACATGAAGGCCATCAAATATTGAGTTTTCACAAAGATGACTATCCTGTTGTAAGATTCACGACACTTAAATTAATAGCGGATGACCACTACAGAGGATTCTCCATTGAAATAAGAGAAACAGACTTCCCATTGAATAGGACTTGAATATTAAACAGATGTAAACTCAGTCACATTTAGGAAGAAAAGAATTATTAGCCAAGTTACCTGAAGAATGATTGTGGGGTCAGATCCTAAACTTTAAAGGAGGTAGAGATGCAGCTCAGCATAAGCAAGGTCATGTTTAAGAATGGTAACATTTCCCCAGTATTTTGATTATAGGCATTTATGAGATTTATAACTTAACTTTTCCCTGGAAATAGACACGAGGCTCCTGAATACCAGGCAATAATTTTCACTTCACATCAACCTTAGGGAAAGCATTAAGCCAGATTTTAGATATCAGAATCACCTATTTTCCAATAAAGAAGCATTTAAGCATCTTCTAGCACCCATTATGGTCCTTGTTGTATATGATGTGAAATTACATGCAAGTGTTCAGTAGTATTTTGGAGGAAGGGAATTTTTATTTAAAATAGATACACAGACATGTATACTGGCCTACGCACACAATTGCATGAAGGGTGTTTATAAACCCTGAGCTAATTATTTGTGTTCTAATTCTCATTTGAAGTATGTAGGTGGAAGTGTTATTGCCTGGCATTAAGAACATAAAAGTGAGTTTAAGTATGAAGTATAGGTGGAAGATGAGAAATATTTTATGTCAAAACAAAACAAAATTATGGCTGAGTATTTTTAAAAACACAAGGATGAAACCCGTGTGAATATAAAGGAAGACAGCAGGTAGGAATGAAAAATCATGCCTCATCCTACAAGTCAAGACAGGATTGAATATGATATCTGGTGTTGGGTATCATAATTTAGGAGAAACATTAAAAATTAGGGGAAATTAAAGATTTGGTTAAAAAAATAATTGAATAGGGAGTGTCTGGGTGGCTCAGTCGGTTAAGCATCCAACTTTAGCTCAGGTCATGATCTCACAGTCCATGAGTTCAAGCTCCATGTCAGGCTCTGTGCTGATAGCTCAGAGCCTGGAACCTGCTTCAGATTCTGTGTCTCTTTCTCTCTCTGCCCCTCCCCCTCTCACGCTCTGTCTCTCTCTGTCTCTCAAAAATGAATAAATATTAAAAAAATTTTAATTGATTAAATAGTAGAAAACAATATAATGGTTATAATTTTAAAAAGAGCTGTTATGGGGCATCTGGGTGACTCAGTCGGTTAAGCATTAGACTTGTGATTTAGGCTCAGGTCATGATCTCACGGTTTGTGAGTTTGAGCCCTGTAAGCGGCTCTGTGCTGACATTTTAGAGTCTGGAACTTGCTTCAGATTCTGTTTCTCCCTCTGTCTCTTCCCCTTCCCCACTCATGCTCTCTCTCTGTCAAAAATAAATAAATACACACACACAAAAAAGGAAAGAAAAGCCTGCATGAAGAATGATGTTCATGTATATGAAATGTTAGCAGAGGGTATGTTGACTAGCCATTTTTCCATTTATGGCTGAAATAAAAATTAAAGAATATTAACTTAGTTTATTACATGAAACATCCAAGATTAGCCATAAGAAAGTTTTTCTTGCTGCAATGTTTCTTAAATTCTAGAATAAAATACTAAATGAAACTAAGGGAAATTCAAGAATCGATTTTCATCTTTTTGGACTTATTGTCTACATTGTGTTCTGCATATCAAATTTGTAGAATGGTAGGTTAGCTGGGCACTTAAGATACTTTTTTTCCTCTGATTCTGCAGAATTTTTCCATTTCATCCTGGTAGGATTATCATCTGGGAAGTAAAAGAAAATCTGACTTTAGGGGAAAAGTTCTCTGTTTAAAACAATGTTTCAATTATAATGTCCATGACTTGTAACTATTTCTATAGAATTTAACTAGTAATCATCAAGGTTTTAAGGCCCGCTTTAAAATTTTTATGTAAGGACACAAGTAAAAAGAGTTGACTGTTGTACTTGCCAGGTTTTCACTTACCTTTTTATACATCCACCTTTTGATTGTTCACAGAATGACTGTTCCCAGTTCACTGCAAACTTGCTGAACAGGGACTAAATCAAATTCAGCACTGTGTATAGCAGTCATTGCATTGCTTATTCTCAATGTTCACTAGATATTTTAAGATTTTTTTTTCCTTGAAATGGAATTATTGTGAGAAAAACAACAACAGAACAAAACTCTCACCAGAATTTAATTACCATAATAATCCCTTACATTATAGGATGGGTTTTTTTTTTTCTAAGAAGTTTCAGATGTTTATACACATCCTAACCTGTAGGTACGGTGCCGCTCCACTAAGGGAGCCCCTCATTACATTAGATGCTAAATACAACTAGAAGACACTAGGTCCTAAATCTCTAGGACTACATTAAACCTGTTTGCTCCTTTTTGCATAATGGGGGTGGTCCTGGGATTAAGGCGGCTTCTCCTATTTTCTCAAGTGGCCATCAGTTGTGCAATCAGCAAAACAATTTGTAAGCTTGTCCATCAGACATATCTTTCTCATTGTAAACCATCTCCGTAGCTTCCCTGCCTCCTCGCGAAAGTACAGTTCTGTTTTTTCAGTCTGGATACGATTATAAAGTTGCCTGTGGAATTCTAGGGCCTTGTTTTAGAATGAGTGATTGGAGCAGATCTCTTTAGTTAGTGCTCATTTTGTCGCCTGCAGTCTCCTTTACCTCGCAACCCCCGCAGCAACTGCAAAGTCTGAGTCTGGAGTCCGGAGCAAATTCTTTGCTGCGTGTTTAGCACTGTGGAGCTCTTTGGTTTCCAGACACATTTCCTCCCTCTGAGATACAGGTTTTTGTGCCACTCAAATCATCTTTCCTACGGATGTTCCGCTATTGATAACCGTTTTCCCCTTATGGATTTCCCGGTAAGCTTCCGCAACTCCGACCCCGCCGGTTTACTTGCTCTAAAAAGAGCTAGAAAGCAGGTGTATGTTGGTTGTGCTAGTTTTCTTGAACGTGGTGGGTTTCAGTACTTATTTTATACATGTGTCTGAGGCTAAAACCACACATGTCCTGTCAGTATACAAGTAACATTCCTATAACGGAAAGGCAAGTAAAGAAGAGTTTGAGAAGTGTTGGTGCATGTATGGGGGTGTAGTGCTAGCGGACTGGATACTGGTCCTTAAGATCACGGGCAAGCATGGGTAACCGCTCAAGGTAGCCCCAGGGATTCCCTTCCAGACTTCTCTTTAGGGGCTGTAAAGTGGGGCCCCCACGGGCATTCAGACTGGAGACGGAAAGCAGGCCGAGCAGCGGATATTAGCCCTAGGTAGGACATGAGCCCTTCCCAGGAACTTCTGCTCCTCCAGCACTTGATCCTTACTTACAATGCTTGCAATTTTTAGTTAAGGTGTCCGTCAGCTTCTGCAGCTTCTTGCGGTGCATGCTGTGCGCTCGGGAATTGGGCTGCGGCGGGGGTCTGGGGGCGCGAGGCTACCTGGACCCTTGCTTGCCCTGGGCCCAGGGCAGCTGGGCCTGCTCAGCCCCACTTGGTGCGCGCGCGGCCCTAACACACAGAGTGGCCATGGCAACGCCTGGGCCGGCTGCCGATTGGCTCCCGGGCGCGCGCCGGGTGCGTACGCGGCCCTAACACACAACGTAGCCATGGCAACGGCTGGGGCAGCCTATTGGCTTCTGGGGCTGGGCGCGCAGACCGACTTGGAGAGTCCAGGCCAGGGTACTTGAAGACGGTCTTCTGTTTGCTGACGTCGGAGTTTTAATGTTGCTGCTGTCTTTAGGTTCACAGTCCCTTCGATGGTCTGCACCGCGAATCACCGAGGTCTAAAAATATGTTGTGCACATTGCAAAAAGGGGTGTTTTGGACGGTGCGTGTTACAGCAAGCGAGGCTTAAGATCTTCAGGAAGATCTGGGGGAACTCGGAGGAGCCTCAAGAATTAGCGCGTGTGTTATCCTTACGAATGTTTTTCGGAGTGTAAAAGGGTGAGGAGCTTACCTTTAAAGCTAAGCCACTCTTGGTTGTCAGTCTTTCTGCTGTGGTGCCTGGAGGGAGCCTGGGACAAGATATCTTCACGTTAGTAATGTTACTGGGAGCAAAAGTAATTTGGAATAGTTCTCCCCACCCTCCTTCATTCTTGGAGGTGGGGGTGGAGGCTGTCGGTGGAATCTGGAAAAAGCCACCGGCAATGTTTAAGCTAGTTAAAGAGGCAGCCTCCCAAACAGACAGGTTGACAACTGCCACTTGGCTGTGGGGTAAAACCCAACCTTGCTTTCCTGAAAAATATCCCAGTAAAGTTGATCCTTTACTTATTTGAAAGACAGGTTCTGTGTCTTTTAACGTGGGAGGAATTTCTGCTCTTCTTTTTTTTTTTTAATTTTTTTTTAACGTTTATTTATTCTTGAGAGACATAGAGACAGAGCGTAAGCAGGAGAAGGGCAGAGAGAGAGGGAGATACAGAATCTGAAGCAGGCTCCAGGCTCTGAGCTGTCAGCACAGAGCCCGACACGGCGCTTGAACTCACAGACCATGAGATCATGACCTGAGCTGAAGTCCGCAGCTTAACCAACTGAGCCACCCAGGCGCCCCTTCTGCTCTTCTTAATCACAAATGGGACACCCTCTTTGAATTAAGACAGCAATAGATACCATATGTTTCCACGAATAGGTGGACTTTGTGAGACTAAGCAAAAACCAGGGGGAGGGGAAGAGGGGAAAGGAAAAAAAGACACAGAGAGGGAGGGAGATAAAACATAAGAGACTCTCAAAGACTAAGAAAAAAACTGAGGGTAAGGGGGATGAGGGAGGGGGGAGAGGGGGTGATGGGCATTAAAAAGGGCACATGTTGGGATGAACACTGGGTGTTATATGTAAACCAATTTGAAAATAAACTATTATAAAAAAAAAAAAGACAGCAATAAAATGGGTTAGCTCAGCCAGGAGCACAAAACCTACACTATTCTCCAGTGCGTCTGCTTGTTTTACATCAGAGGGGAAAATGCCTTTGAAAACAAATTATTTCATAGTATACATAATGTTATTGTCAGGCTAAAGCAGAAAAATTCTGTCAACCATGAGTAACAGTCCAGAATGAAATGGTTCTAGGGTTGAAGTCTCTGATTTTCTCTCCTTGTTTCATTTGCTTATCAAATGAAGGATTGGGATGCTGTTTGCAACCAGAGTCAGGGATGCTTGATGAAGGCAGGGACTGTGTTATCTTACAGCAAATTCTCTGAGAACAGTTAACCAATATGAAACGATAGTAAATATGAGTTTGCAGCAGTTCTCTGGTTGAATAGTATTTCTATATGTCAACTTTTCTAGCAGCTGTGATACTTCTTTTTTATGTTTATTTTAGGATGGGGGAGGGGCAGAGAGAGAGGGAGAGAGAGAATCCCAAGCAGGCTCGTCTCTGTCAGCACAAAGCCTGATACAGGGCTTGATCCCAGGAACTGTAAGATCATGACCTGGGCTGAAATCAAGAGGCGGTTGCTTAATTAACTGAGCCCTCCGTGTGCCCCCCTCCCCCGCTGTGACTCTTCTAATCAGATTGTAGAGAACAAATGGAAACGTCTAGACATATTCTAATATACAGCCACCTGTGAAACACTGGTGGCTTTTGTAGATGACAGCATTGTAGCAAATATTTCATGTATAGAGATCATTGCAGTACTCGTTTTAAAGGACAAGGAGCCAAAAGAGTGGCTGTCAGTAGAAATTAAGAGAGTCTATGGGCCCCACCTGTGTTGTGTTGGTAGGTCTTTTAAAAACCACCTATTAGGTGTTCTGTTCAGATGGGCTGATGGCACTTGGGAGCGGGCCTCCACCAGTGGGGAGAACATTGATGGGCATGTCCAGATGTTTCTGCAGACATCATACAATGAAAGCTTGTTGGTGAGCATCCACGGGTGAGCTAATCAGGTCTTTGTTCACAAGCTTCAGGCTTAGGACCATCTTCCCTTGAAGCCGAAAAAATGGTGTAAGGACAATACCACCGAAGGTTGAGATTAAAAGAGTCAAATCTGTTCTACCAGCAAAAATTCTTTAACCTACAAAGAAAACTTTGTGAGGTTCTCTTCTCCCAAATCTCCCCCTCCCCAAGTTCTTTCTTCCATGCTGTTCTTTTAGGGAAAGATTTCCCAAGGAATTATTATGTGAAATTTACTTCTCTAAGACAGTGGGCAGGGTATTTGTTAGGAGAGTGTTTTGTCAACGTATTGGAAAACTTCGGTGCGTTTTACGTTCTTGTGACATTTTTAAATTTAATAGTTTTAGACTTTAGAGACAAACTGTAGGCCTGATAGAGTCAGCTGATCACATTTCAAAGCAAATTGAAATTCCTATTTGTAGTTTTTAGTTGCTTGTGTTGAGTAGATGCAGGATCACTTTCCCCCTCGTGGGCTTTTTCAGAGTAAGGCAATTAAACCTGAACAGTTACCTCATATCAAATCAATCAATAATAGAATAATAAAAAAGCTGCATTTAATCTGTATTGTACACAAATTTTGCTGCACATGACAGAACTTTCCAAAATTCAACTTTGAGATGGATGCTTTTGTAAATAAAAATGTACATTATAGTGACCATCAGTGCTATAAATGTTTCCTTTAATTTCGTGTGCAAAACAGTCTTCCCTTTGACTCACAATTAATTGGAATTTTGCCATGATAAATAACCTGAACCTTGAGATGATGAAAGTCTTTTACTTCATGTGGACCTTTTATGATAAAGTCATTTGGAAGCTGTTTAGGAAATGACATCATAGAATTGATTTCCAAGTAAATTACAAATCTATTATGAAATTACTTTAATGCAAGAAAAATATAAAGTTTAGTTGCCTATATAATTTAAATTCAATTTTACCAATTTTATTATGTAGAGAGAATGATGAGAAATTCAGGGGTGATTTTAGCCAACTGTTTGGGTGGCTGAATCTCCACTCCTGTCTCTTGCCACTTTGACTTTACTGCTATGCTGTGTGACCAGCTGCCTTCAACACCTCCAACCACCCAGCTCTCTGCTCGAGGAATCCTGCACATTCCTCTCCCATCTCAAAGGCAACTCCCTTCAAAGAGTTTTTGACTTCACTGTGTATAGTGAATCCCTCTTTACCCCAGGACCATTCTCTGCCTTAGGACCATTTTCTTTCTGGCACTTGCTACAGTGAGTGATTAGTTTCCTTCTCTGATCTCTCCTCCCCACTAGACTGCAAATTACATAATCTCTCTCTCTTCATATATTCATGCCTATTTTTGTCTCTGGATTTCTGTATCTATCATCTTTCTGTCCATATCTCTGAAGTTTGGCAACACGGTCCATGTTCTGTTGTCTGTATTAAGGGAGGGAGTGTGAGAATTCGCCTGAGTAGGGAATGAGCCCTGAGTTCCCCTGCAAAACCCCATCAGGGAGAGCCCCTTTGAAGCGATAGCAGGGCCTTTAAAGAGGGCTATGTAGTAAAGAAAACTTTCCCCCAAATACACTTGTATTCACTGGTGTTAACACATTTCTAAATAACATTTTTTAAAAAACACAATCAAGTGACTGGTGGGTAATGCAAATGCTTAAGGTTTACTAAGGAGAGGATTCTTATCTTATTCTTACATGGAACTTATGAAGCTGTAAATTAAGATGTGGCACATGATATGTAATCATTGCAACAGCAATAATATCATCAGGTTGAATAAGGAAGCTGTTTCTCTACACCTTGTAGAGCCAACCAAGAAATCCCATGGGACCTGCCACGCTCCTTACTGAGGGCTGGGTCGTGGGCGCCCAGAGCTAGGTCGTGGCAGCTGTGCTACTTCCATAACCACGACAGGGACAGTAGATACTCCTTTCCAAGGAGCCTTCCGGAACAAACCATGGCCCTCTGCAGGGTCACACACCTCCCACACAGAAAAGGACCAAGCTTCTTCTCTCAGACCACAGCTGGCATTGCCCGGCCCGTGAGCAAGTGCTGACCAGAAGATGACCTGAACCAGTCCAGATATTTGAGACCAGGCCCTGGAACCACATTCTCTACCTCCGTTGTTCTTGAGCACTCAGAGAGGGGAGGGAGCTCCCAGAATGGCCTATCTGTAAAGAATCTTACCCCCATCGGACTCTCCTTCTTAGCCTAGATCTCTATAACCCGTTTGACTCATGCTCAACACATTTCTTTTCGATTGTGAACGTTCATCTTACACAATTCGTCTGTACACAGAGCTTCTCTTCTCCGTTTGTTCTCTGAGGCCTGCTTCTTCTGTAGACACCCACAGAAGAGGCTGCCCGTGTTCTCATGCCCGCTTGCTCACAGCCAGAAGGAAGTGACTCCTTTGGCCTGCATCATCTCTTCCTTCCTTACTGTATTGCTCTTTCCTTTCTTTTCATAGGCCTTTTCAGAAAGTGAAGGCTGTGCTTACTGCCTCGCTGTGCACTTCCTGTCTCACCCATCGGCTCTTTTCCCAACCAGCTCCTGCATTAGCCTGCTTTCTTCCATCCCAAGCTTCTCCAAGGCACCCACAGGGCTTCCAGGATGGTTTACACAAATCCAACCATGTCCTCCTTCTGCTCAGTGACTTCTCAGGGCCTGTAAGACAATGTCCACACCCCAATAGTACAGTTTCCACAGTTCTCCAAGACCTGACTTCTGCCTGCTTTGCAAGCCTCTTCTCTGACCCTTCCCTATGTATTTAATGTCTGGAGCTTTGGCAGCCATTGAATACCATGAGACTCACTGGGAGCTTGGGGCCACTCAGAGTGGAGGGGCAAACTAGAAGGGGCTGTGTGTCTTATATTGTAGGCACTCCTGAACAAGAATGTAAAATAAACATGTATCTCATTTATCCCATTGATATTTGGGGGTTTTCAATTACTTTCAGTCAAACTTAATCCTATAAACATAAGCTTTAAAATAAGAAGGTTGGACTTCGTTCTCTCTAAAGATCCTTCTGGCCTTGAGATTCTTGAAAACAAAAATAAAATTTGATTTCCATCTATTTTCACAGAACCTTATGAAAATGTCAGCAGTTTAACATCTTGGCCTACAAAAAACCAATCCCCTATCAGTTTAATGTGTCATGATATCTTTGTATGCTTATTCAATATTTCAAAGGAAGCAAAACCAGGATTTCATCTGCAAAATCAAAGTGGCTACATCATCTTTTAGTCATTCAAATCCGCTGTGATTCCCCTTCTAGATTTGTAGTATGCTGTATGAAGGTTTTTGGAATAGTTTTCTTATAACTTGTCTCCCCTCTTGGTGGGGAATATACCAAATGGCTGACCTGGGATAGGCTGTACCTGCAGCAGGCACTCCTCTGTTCTTGCTGCTTGGGGATGACAAAGAAAACTGTGGTGAGGTACTTTCTGGCTTTTCATTGAAATTAATCTTTTAATTGGCAATCAAGCCACTCATAACACATTTTGTTTAGCATTCGAGAATTGCAACTATGTTTAAAGTAAACCCTTCATGCTCTAATCTAATCTTTAACACGGGGTGACATTTGGGAACATCAAAAGGGCATTGTCTTTGCAGTAGTAGAAATAAAAGCAAATCAAGAAAGGCAGTTTCACACTCAAAATTGTAGAAACGATTTGGCCAACATTATTATCTTTATATTTGTGGATATTGTTTCATTCTGTTTTAGAGAGGAGGACTTTTTTTTTTTAATGATACAAATTCCAGAAAGTTCATTTGGATCAGTTTCCATGTGGCATACTTGTTGCATTTACTCATTCATTTAATCAATATTTTGGTGCCCACTACGTGCCAAGGGCATCACATTAGGTACTCATGAATTATGCCCAGTTCTTGCCTGCTAGGCTCTGACCATCCGTGGTGTAAAGTTACTTGGTAAAGTGATGTATGTGCTAGTCTGGGAGATTGTACTCTGAGCTGTGTGCTTCCATAAAGAAATTCATTCCCTGTGACATGCTAGTCCAGGCAGTGCTTCCTAAAATCTAGGATTAGTGAGGGCTCAATTTGTTCACTCACTCAAACGTGGTGATGAGATATGACCTGTGTTATTATGAAAGCAGGGGCTGTCTACGGAAGTGAGTAGCACAGAGAGATAGCAGGTCCTAACAGTCCTTTTCAGAGACCCACAGGTAGGAAGTCACAATTAATCTGGCAAGGACCAAGCCTGGGCACGATGCATGCCTTTAGCTTGCACACACTCATTGTTCTGTCTCATCATCTTAAAGGAAAAGAGTCATGGTCAACATTTGGAGAAGACGACTGAAGACGGGTGTATACTTACATGCTATGCACTTGCTCATTCATTCATTCAGCTGGTCAATCAACAGTCACATATTAAGCCCTTACCATGGACCAAGCATCAGCTGGTTCATGGAGATACAAGATGAAGGCACCCGTCACTTAGTGAAAAGACAGCTGCTGATTAAATAATTGACAACATAAATAACAACAAGCTGTGCAGCATCCCGTGAAGCAAAAACGCAAGCAGTTCTGGATGCTGGTGAGAGGCCATAGTTACTTTTGATTAAAATACAATCACTTAACAAGAAGAAGAGTGACCAAAACAGAGCCACCATCAGTCTAGTGCTTGGGGAACCAGGTAGATTTGAATCCGGTGTCTGCCCTGTCGTTAACTAGGATGTGATCCTGGCACTTTTCAGAGCTTTCCATGCTCATTTGCCACACTGGACAATGACCACACAAGTAGTGCCCACCTTGTAAGGGAGCCAGGAAGACAAGCTGCAATGATGACTTTGGAGCAATTAGCCTGCTGTCTGGCACACAGTAGGCCGCACTCAGTGCTCCTCGGCTGTTAATGTTATCAGTGGTAGTGGGCTTTTTGGGGGGCAGGGTTATGGTCTCCAAGATTCACATCTCAATCCTAGGACTGTGAATATGTTACCTTAGATGGCAAGAGGGGCATCGCGGATGTCATTAATGTTACCAGTCTGCTGACCTTAAAATCGGGAGTTTATCCTGGATTACCAGGTAGGTCCAGTGTAATCGCAGGAGCCCTTAAAAGCAGAAGAGGAAATGGAAGGGGAGGCAGAGAGGTTCAAAGCACAGGTAGCACAGCATGAGCCGTCGTTGGCTGGAAGACAGAGGGGGATACATGTTGGGGAAATGAGAACCCAAAGCCCTACACTATGAGGAGATTAATGCCAATTAATGCCAATAGCCTGATGGGGCCTGGAAGGAGATTTCCCCCCAGAGCCTCCAGATGGCTGACGACTTTCATTCTGACCTGTGAGACCCGGAACGGGGAACCCAGTAGACCTGCCAGAACTTTGTGTTCTTGTTTTAAGCTTACTAAGTTTGTGGTAATCTATAACATAGCAATAGAAAATAAATACACCACCATTTTCAAGTTTTTTCAAAAAACCTTAGCAGGTGCTGTAATAATACAATAATAAACATCCAAATCCCAAAGAATGATTGAAAAGTTTTATTAAGATATAATTTACATAAAATAAAAATCACCAATTTTAAGTATATAATCTGATGAGTCACATATTCACGTGACCCTCTACAATAACCATGCTATAGAATGCTCTGTTACCCCGTAGAGTCCTCCCAGCCCCTTGGCAGCGAACCACTTCCCTACAATCCTGTCAAACACTGATCTGCATAATGTCCCTTTGTTTTCCCCTCTATGCCATATAAATGGCATCATATAGTTTCATATCTGGCTTATTTCACTTAGCATAAATGCTTTAAATTTTTTTTTAACATTTATTTATTTTTGAGAGAGAGAGAGAAAGGGAGAGAGAGAGAGACAGGGGGTGAGCAGGGGAGGGGCAGAGAGAGAGGGAGACACAGAATCCGAAGCAGGCTCCAGGCCCTGAGCTGTCAGCACAGAGCCCGACGCTGGGCTTGAACTCACGGACTGTGAGATCATGATCTGAGCCAAAGCCAGAGGCTTAACCAACTGAGCCACCCATGTGCCCCTATTCTTTCATGCTGAGGCATATATCAGTGTTTTTTTTTTTTTTTATTGCTGATCATTGTTCCCTTATATAGAGATATCACATCCCTTCACAGTCAGTGGACATGTACACTGTTCCTAGTTTGGGCCATTATAATAAAGGTACTACGGACATTCAAGCAAAAGTTTGTGAGATCATATGTACTTATTTCTCTTGTGTAAATATCTGGGAAAGGGATTATTGCTAGGTCACATGGTAAATATAAGCTTCCCTATATAAAGAGCTTTAAACTGTTTTCCATGGCAGCCATATTAGCATGCATAATGCTCCCAATCCTTACTAGGACTTAATATTACCAGTCTTTTTAAGTTTGTCATTCTAGTGGGTGTGTGGTGTTTCCTCAATGTGGTTTTAATTTGCATTTCTGTTTTAACTAGGGGATTGTATATCTTTTTGATATTGGGTTGTGCGTGTTCTTTATTTTTTTAATTGAATATAGTTAAGTGTTCTTTATACATTACGGATGGAATACCTTTATCAGATACCAGTCAGTTGGTTTTCTTTTATATTCTTACTGGTGGTTTTTGAGAAAGAAAGTTTTAAATTTTGATGTTATCCAATTATCAGATTTTAATTTTATGGTGTCTGATTTTTGTGTCCTCTCTAAAAAGATTTGCCTAGTACAAATCCACAAAGATTTCTTTCCTGTAATTTTTATGTGGTTTATGGTTTGCTTCTTACACTTAGATCTCTGGTCCCATCAGTTAATTTTTGCATACTCATGAGGTAAAGGTTAAGTTCATTATTTTTCATATGAATATCCAATTTATATAAAATACTATCCATTTTCTATCGAATTACCTTGGCATTTTTTCAAATGGTTATATAAGTGTGGGCTTACTTTTGAACTCTCTATTCTGTTCCATTGATCACTATGTCTATCCTTATGCCAACATCACACTGTGTTGATTTCTGTAGTTTTATAGTGAGTTTTCAAATCAGGAAGTGTAAGTTCTTTGATGTTGTTCTTTTTCGAAAAGGTTTTGATTATCTGGCATCCTTTTCATTTCATATTGATTTTAGAATCAGCTTGGGGTGCCTGGGTGGCTAAGTTGGTTGAGCATCTGACTCTTGATTTTCGCTCAGGTCATGATCCCAGGGTCATGGGATTGAGCCCTGCATCATATTCCACGCTGAGCATGAAGAGATTCTCTCTCCCTCTGCTCCTCTCCCCATCTTACATGTCCTCTCTCTCTCTCTCTTTTTCTCTAAAATTAAAAAATAAAAAAAAATCAGCTTGTCAATTTCCAAAAAAAAAAAAGTCCAAACAGTCCTACTGAGATTTTGATTCGTATTGCATCATACCTATGTGGAAATTTGGATAGAATTGACATCTTAAAAATATTGATTTTTCTGATCTATTGACATGGTATACCTCTCCGTTTATTTAGGTTTTTATTAATTTCTCTTTTGAGAATTATTTTGAGGTTTTAAGTGTACACATCTGAGCATTTTTGTTACATGTTTTCATAAATATATTTGATGCTAATATAAGTGTAGTGTTTAATATATTTATGATATTTACTATATTTATAATGCTAAACTTATATACTACTTCTACGAGTTTTTTTGGTAGATTACTGACGATTTTCTACATTGATTGTCATATTGTCTACCAATAAAGGAAGTTTTACTGTTTTTCCAATTTCTATGACTTTTACTTTCTTGTTTTTCCTTTTTTTTATGGTAAAATATTGGGCACATTCCCTCCGACACAAGAAATACAGCAAGGATTTCTACTTTTACCACTTTCAGTGTAATGTCAGAGTGGTAGAAGTAGAAATCCTTGCTGTGTTCCTTGTGTTGGAGGGAACATGCTCACTATTTCACCATTAAATATGATGTTAGCTCTAGATTTTTCACAGATACCCTATCAGATTAGGAAATTGTCTTCCATTCCAAACTTCCTGAGAGTATTTATCATCAGTGGGTTGTTGAATTTTTTATCGCTCATCCACCATTCCTGGAAATGGTAGAAGTATTTATAAGGTGAGAGCTGAATATCACAGAAAAAAAATCAACAAATCTGGAATGCCTGTCTTTTAGTAAAATAAATGATTCACAACTCATTCTGAAATTTGGCAGCTTTTGTATACACTGCCATACTCAGATCAGTAAACATCAGTGTGGCACAAAAGGGTTTGTAACCACTCACTCTCTCATTGTGAATTGTTGTCAGGGTTTCATAATATTTTAAAGACTGTGTGTGTGTGTGTGTGTTTTCAAATAGAATTGGCTACATTACTGATTTTGTTCACTTTGAATTGACTTCCTGACTGAAGTACTTTGCCTATGAATTATGCAATAGGTTCATTTTATGTCTGGTGCCATCTCGATAGCCCTACTTGGTGATTTTTGTTTTTTGTTGTTTATTCATTCTGATCAAATCTTCACAGTTTTTCAATAAAATATTTTTTATTTACTGCTTTGTTTTGTGTTAGAGTATGGGTATTTTGGTTTATGTGGGTTTTTTAAGAGGCTTACTAAATTTCCTTCTGGAAGCAGAATTGACAAAATACATAGCTTAGATATTTTAGAAATGTATCACGACAGTTTAAGACACACCTTTAATATTCCCTACTAATCACATAGGTATACTATGCTTCTCAGCTCCTTTGCATCAAGGTGGTACAATTAGCTGGATCTTAGTGAATAGAATATAGACAGAATTGAAAGGAACTTCATTCAGGCCTGGCCACACAACATCTCTCTTGATTGCTTGGTTCCTGCTTTGTGCAACTGGGGCACAGAATGTTAGCAGTCTGGGCCTCTAAGGTTAACCCTCGGAGGACAGAGTGTCCTGTCAAGAATTTCAGTGGACATTGAATGAATAAGAAGTATATCCCCATTGTTCCACATTGGGATTGGGAGTTGTATGCTACAGATCACCTATCTGACTAATATAATCTATATAGCAACATGATGTAGCAAATCTCCCAACTCAGTGACAGGATTCACTCTCTCTTAATGTCTTAAATCAACACAATTATTTTATAAGCATCGTCTAGTAGTTTTGCTGAAGAATGAATGATTTCTATATTGTTGACCTATTTTTTCCATGTATTACTACAACATAATTTATAGCAGAAGGAAGAACAAGTGTTTCCCAAAGATATTAGGCTTTTTTTTTTCTTTCACTGTTAAGAGATCAAGAAAGACTTACAAACATTTCTTACTACCTGACTTAAAAAATTATAAACTATTTTGTTGAGTATTCACAGCCTTAAATATCTTTTAAAAATTATAAATATTTTCTCCATATACTATATATTTACTTCTAATTATCTTACTCATCATGCTACTATTAGTTTATATTTTAAATTACAATGCACACTAAATTCAAGTTTTCTCTCCAATGATTCATTTATAATCTCATAATTCAGATAATCTTTCCAATTAACATTTTTTTTGGCCAGATTCTTGCAGATCTGACTAGATCACTGCAGGCTGTATTTTATCATATGGTTAACTGAGAAAGGGCAGGGCAGGGGCAACTCTGCCTTTCTCGTGCTGCTGGTGTGCCTTCCTCATTAGTAGTACCCTCAACATGCGGGTTCTGTGAAAGAAAAATTTTAACCTACTGGTCCTTTTTTTCTGAGGCTAGTTTAGTAAAACCAGATAATGTAAACCATAAATTCACTTAACTAGGTACAGGTAAACTGCAATACCCATGACATTGTAAAAGCAAATAAACAAATGAAAGGGACACCCTCATCTCCCCTACTTTCTCAGAATGCATGTATTAGAATACTCACACGACTATTCTACAATCAGAACACATTATTTTGAGAACCTGCCTTAGGATGTACTTCACAACAACAACAACAACACAGTCCTAATTTAATAACTCATCCTGGGGAAAGTCTTCTTCATGGTAATTTCTCAGATCTACTTCTGAATTTTTTTTCATGATACTCTCTAGGTATCACACCTCTGTGCATACATTCTCTTTTCCTACTTCAAAGAGAAAATGGAGGGTATCCTATGAGAAGTTTCTAAATCATTACCTTTTTTCCTCCTACCCTGAGAAATTTCCTCCTACCCTTCTTTTCCTGTCTTAGGGAAGAAGTATTTTCTCCCTGACAAGAAGAATAATCATAATAATGTTCCCAAAAAGCACATAAAATTCCCTTCAGTTTTTTTAGCTTCTATTCAAGCATGCTTTTCAATGACATCCTTGAAACTTTGGAAATTAGTTTTCTATTTTTTTTTCATTTCTATTGTCTTTGAGCATCTGTCTACCTTGAACTGTATTGTATTCTGTTAGGTGATATCATGTCCTGTGCTAAAGAGATATCATGTTAAACAATAAAACGTTCCAAAGAGAGCTTTAGTTATAATGACTTCATTTGACATGTCAAAGTTTGGTTTGAATTTGGAGATAATTAGTTTCCTACAATTTTCTGCTGTTAGTCATCTATTCTTTAGGTCTCAATGGCAAGTCAGCCTGAAGATCAGCTAGACCTTCACTTTCTCTTTTACATTCCAGAATGAGTTCTACCATGAAGAGATATAGCATTGCTTCTGTTTTCTTTTAGCCATACACATACAGTTTAGCTTCACTTTAAGAGTTAGGGCCAAGAGATTCTTTAATAAAATATCAGTTTTACATATTTGACCTTATTTTGTTTAGGGAGAACTTAGGAAGAATCAAATACATTTTTCTTCTTCATTTATCCCTGGTGAAATCAGTTCCTGATTGATGTCAAGGTTTTCCTTGGGCAAATCTAAGAATCTCTTATTAAACCTTTGATTGCATACACATGACTGTTTGAGAGTCACAGTAGGCAAGAGGTCAAGGTCCAAAGGCTGATGTTGTTTTTGCTGGTTTTCCTCAAAGTATCCAGCATGTGAGAGACTGTGTCAACTGACTCTGTGTCAGTGAAACTTCATAATTGATGCACCATTTTGGAATTCCCTGGAGCAGGGGACCTGAGGATCGATGAAACAAAGTGTGACTAACGCTGCTTTTAGAAGACATGGTAAACAAGACAACTGCTGTGGATGATTTAAGAGAGAAAGTCCAAATCACTGACTAAGCATTGTTTTATAATCGCTAGGGCATTAACTGATGGGTTTTCTGCAGGTGGCAATGATGCCTTCCAGAAACTGGCTGTTGCAGTTGGGAATGAGGGAGTGGGCGGGCTTATGGGCCCAGCGGTTACTTGAAGAATGAGAGGAGACCAGTAGATCTTGGTGGGAAGATAGTGATTCAATTTCAGGTCTAAGAGGGTCTCTGGGATTGGCCTGTGCTTCAGTAAATTCATTAGAGACCTTGTAATTTCAAATTTAATCAAAGAACTTAAACACTGTCTGCTTTTAGTGGTCAAAAAACCTTGCATTTAAACAAAAACTGAGCCCGTTATAAGCCTCTTTGATAATTAAATTCTAAAGTGTTTCTTCTTGTTCTGGATTTCAAGTTTTTAAATCCCTTTCTTTCAAAGTCTTTTGTTTGAATTGTTAATACCTGTCATACTCATACTAAAACTTACCTTATCATTGCGTGTGCATATATCAATATAACCAGGAACTAGATAAACATGTTATTCTTATTTAGATTTAAAAATGGTTCATTTCAATTCTAACAAAGATCCAGATAATGGACACATGCATCACAAAGAATAACTGACTTATTTAGCGACAGCACACAGTTAAATGTACTCACATTCCGTTCTTTGGGCTTTGCATATGATCTTCTGTAAGGCTTTGCGTTAAAAATAATGCCAGCTCTAGTAGTAGAATTGTGCGCTTCATGTAAGCAAATGTATTTTGGGATTAGTCTCTTGTCAAATTGGTTTCTATACAACACCTAGTGCTCAATCCAACGAGTGCCCTCCTCTGTGCCCATCACCCACTTTCCCCCCTCCCACACCCATCTCTCCCCTCAGTTCTTTCTTATTCTTTGAGAGTTTCTCATGTCATGTCTTCCTTCCTCTCTGTGGCTTTTTTTCCCCCCTTCCCTTCTTCCTCTCCCCCCTGGTTCTCTGCTAGGTCTTCCAAAGCCTACCTATGCGTGGGAACATATGGCATCTGTCTTTCTCTGCCTGACTTATTTCACTCAGCATAATACCCTCCAGTTCCATCCATGTTGCCACACATGGCCAGATTTCATTGTTCCTCATTGCGGCACAGTATTCCATTGTATATATATACCACAGCTTCTTTGTCCATTCGTCGGTTGATGGACACTTAGTCTCTTTCCATGATTTGGCTATTGTCAAAAGTGCTGCTATGAACATTGGGGTACACGTGCCCCTATGCATCAGCAGTCCTGGATCTCTTGGGTAGATTCCTAACAGCGCTGTTGCTGGGTCATACGGTAAGTCTATCTCATTTTTTTGAGGAACCTCCACACAGTTCTCCAGAGTGGTTGCACCAGTTTGCATTCCCACCAACAGTGCAAAAGGCTGCCTATTTCTCCACATCCTCGCCAGCATCTATAGTGTCCTGATTTGTTCATTTTAGCCACTCTGACTGGTGTGAGGTGGTATCTCAGTGTGGTTTTGATTTGTATTTCCCTGATGATGAGTGATCTTGAGCATCGTTTCATGTGTCTGTTTGCCATTTGAATGTCTTCTTTGGAGAAGTGTCTATTCATATCTTCCGCCCATTTCTTCACTGGGTTATTCGTTTTTCGTGTGTGGAGTTTGGTAAGTTCTTTATAGATTTTGGATACCAGTCCTTTATCCTTGATATGTCATTTGCAATTATCCTTTCCCAATCCGTTGGTTGCCTATCAGTCTTGTTGGTTGTTTCTTTTGCCGTGCAGAAGCCTTTAATCTTGATGAGATCCCAGTAGTTCATTTTTGCTTTTAATTCTTTTGCCTTTGGAGATGTGTCGAGCAGGAATTTGGTGCGTCTTAGGTCAAAGAGGCTTTTTCCTGCTTTCTCCTCTAGGATTTTGATGGTTTCCTGTCTCACATTCAGATCCTTTATCCATTTAGAGTTTATTTTTGTGAGTGGTGTAAGGAAGAGGTCTAGTTTCATTCTTTTGCATGTTGCAGTCCAGTTCTCCCAGCACCATTTATTAAAGAGGCTGTCTTTTTTCCATTGGGTACTCTTTCCTGCTTTGTCAAAGATTAGTTGGCCATATACTTGCGGGTCCATTTCTGAGTTTTCTATTCTATTCCATTGGTCTATGTGTCTGTTTTTGTGCCAATACCATACTGTCTTGATGACTACCGCTTTGTAGTAGAGGTTGAAGTCTGGGATCATGATGCCTCCCGCGTTGCTTTTGTTCTTCAGTATTACTTTGGCTATTCGGGGTCTTTTATGGTTCCATACAAATTTTAGGATTGTTTGCTCTATCTTTGAGAAGAATGCTGGTGAAATTTTGATTGGGATTGCATTGAATGTGTAGATTGCTTTGGGTAGTATTGCCATTTTGACGATATTTATTCTTCCAATCCATGAGCATGGGATGTTTTTCCATTTCCTTGTGTCTTCCTCAATTTCCTTCATTAGTTTTTTATAGTTTTCAGCGAAGAGGTCTTTTACGTCTTTGGTTAGGTTTATTCCTAGGTATTTGATGGTTTTTGGTGCGATTGTGAAGGGGATTAGCTTCTTTATTTCTCTTTCTGCTGCTTCATTGATGGTGTATATGAATGCCACCGATTTCTGTACATTGATTTTGTACCCTGCAACTTTGCTGAATTCATGGATTAGTTCTAGTAGGTTTTTGGTGGATTCTGTCGGCTTTTCCAAGTAAAGTATCATGTCATCTGCAAAGAGTGCGAGTTTGACTTCCTCCTTGCCAATCTTGATACCTTTTATTCTGTTTTGTTGTCTGATTGCTGATGCTAGGACTTCCAACACTATGTTAAATAGCAGTGGTGAGAGTGGACACCCCTGTCGTGTTCCTGATCTCAGGGGGAAGGGTCTCAGTTTTTCCCCATTGAGGATGATATTAACTGTGGGCTTTTCAGAGATGACTTTTATGATGTTTAAGTATGTTCTTTCTATCCTGACTTTCTCGAGGGTTTTTATTAGGAAAGGATGCTGTATTTTGTCAAATGCTTTTTCTGCATCAACTGACAGGATCATATGGTTCTTATCTTTTCCTTTGTTAATGTGATGTATCACGTTGATCGATTTGCGAGTATTGAACCAGACTTGCATCCCAGGGTTGAACCCTACTTCATCGTGGTGGATAATTTTTTTTATATGCTGTTGGATTCGATTTGCTAGTATCTTGTTGAGAATTTTTGCATGGGATTAGTCTCTTAATGGCTGCTGAAAAATAATAATTTAATGAGAACCTCAAAGGAAAATATAAACTTCCATACAGGGAGGCTCCCCTCTAGCTGGTTCTGGTAAGGGCTTCGCCATGTCGTTCCTACAACAGGACTGTGGAGGTTAGCTCAATGCAGACACTGGGTTGAGTGTGGACGGTGTGCTCCACGTCCATTGCACACTCCCAGCATCACAGCTTTCTCTGTCCCTCTGATTCCCTGACTAATGCGAGATCGGATGCTTGTTTTCTCTCTGCTGTGGATCCCACTAGCTAATCCATGTCTCTCAGCTAAGTCCCAGGAGCCTCAGAAAAAGTGGCATATTTATGTGATTTATCTCTCCTTTTGAACGGTTAACTCCAACTTTATTTTGGTATAAATTTTTTAAAAACAATTTTTTAAAATTGTTTAAAAACTGTCCACTTCTGATGGAATGGTGGCCAAGCCTACTGCTGGTACACTAAGTCTCTTCCTTACCTCTGCATGTAATAGGCTTGTAGCTGGGCACAAGCCTTCTGAGACAGACCCTGACCTCACCCTTTCATATGACTAGGGATGACCTTATGAGCAGGAGATATTACAACTTCCTTGGGGTCTGTGACTTAATATATTCAAACAGGTTCACTTTTTGCTTCCCATGAGTTGGGATGGAGAGGATCCCTGCCACAAACTGAACTATGCAGGGGATGTGAGGGAGCAATCACATGGAAGGCCCCAATTGTCTGAAGGGTCTTGTGGAACATAGCCACCGCTGGCCTGGAAAGCTCACCTTGGATCTGAAGGAAATAATTACCTGTTTTGAGCCACTAGATTGTTATTGGATCTCTTTGTTACAGTAAGCAAGCTTGGCCAAGCTAGCATAGCTTACCGTGCTAGGATCAAACCAATGAGAGCTGCCTTCATGGGGCTTTCAGGCTACTGCAGGAGACAGACAGCAAACAACCCAAGTAGTTAACTATGTGCTGAGTTAGATATGGTTTAAGTGCCACAAGGACCTGAGGGCCAGGAAGGAAGATAAAGGTGTCAGGGGAAAGGATCGCAATTCTAGACAGGGGGTAGTGGAAGACTCACTGGGAAAGAGATTTGAGTACACAACCGAAGAACATGACAGAGCTAGCCACGCAGAAGACATGTTGGGGGAAAGCACCCAGCAGGGAGGGAGCAGCCCGTGCAAAGGTCCTGAGTTAGAATGAAGCCTGGCATGGCTGTAAATCTGCAATGAGGCCGTTGTGCCTGAAGCAAGTTGTATCAGCTGTTTGTTTCTATGGAACAAGTTACCTCAAATCCTAGTGGCTTAAAACCACAGTTGATTATTAGCTTCCAATTCTGTGGGTTGGCAACCTGGGTTCAGCTCAGCCTAACAGACTTCCCACCTGTCTCGTGAAGTGGTGGCTCAAGAGCAGTGGTGGGTCTGAGGTGGGGCTGGTGCTCGGGTCTGGTGCAGGCTGTTGCCTGGGTCTCTCTCGCCAGGTGGTCTCACACCTTCGAGGAAGCTATCTCAGGCTTCTTGATGCAGACATGGCCAGCAGCGGGAGGAGCTAGCATGGGTAGCTGCCAGCTCACCAAGCACGCCTCAAGTCCCCTAGACTCTGTTGGCCACTTTATAGTTGTCCACACAAGTCACAGGCCAATACAGACTCAGGGGTGGAGAAGTAAGTGGCACCTGGTATTGGGAGGAGTGGCCAAGTCACACTGCAAGGGTCATTTTGGTAGGGTGGGACAAATCCCTGTGGCCATCTTTAAGCCTGTCCGCTTCGAGAGTAAATGAGAATGACAAGGTTAGAAGTGCTGGGGCCCATTCATTGGGAACTCGCAGGCTCTAGTGACCTTGTTAAGGCACACCTCTGTGGGTTTTGGCCAGCTGTATTAGACAATCTTAAAACATTATTGGAAATAGATTGCCTGGGTGAGTATTATATAACTAGTAATCAGGCAGAACACTAAGTACTACTAAATGTAAAACCCATATGCTTATTGGCACTGGGCTGAGAACCTTTGTCCACATATCTCTTAATCAGAGAAGCATGGCAGGGGGAGGATACCCATGCCTACAGAGGGTAAGTGGCTTTCCCAAGATGGCACAAATGTCAGGGTTTCCACCTATGCCTGTCAGACTGAGCCTTTCACTGTGACCCTCTGTGGCCACTGAGATCCTGGCCATGGCCCAGAGCTACCAGTAGATGTGAAGTCAGAGGTATTGCCCTGGGAATACTCCCCGCTTCCTTACTTTTGGTCGAGGAGAAAGGAACTACTTAAAATAACCAGAGAGAGAGAGATTCTAGAGGAAGAGCCAGAGAGGCAGCTCCCCAGTGTTTTTACTAATATGGACTTTCTTGGTCTTGAGGAAGTACTTTGTTTCAAAAATAGCTGGTGCTTTTCCAAGAGGAGACTTGGAACTGTTAGCCATTCACCTCATGCCTAAGATGCACTGCTCCTGAAGGCTGGGAGGGAGGCGGGCCACCATTCCCGAGCCTGCAGGAGGGAGGAGGCCCGCTGGCCTCCGGAACTGCCGGGACAAGGTTTCCTCATTCCTGCTGGTGCCCAGATATTTATGCCTGGGGGTAGAGGGGACAAAGAGCCCGGCAGGAAGGGAGGGTTTCCCCCTCTTCCTTTGCTTAAGTTGGAAATGTTAGTGTTGAGTAAGCATCCGAAAACACAGCCGAGGTGACCGGACAAGTTGGTTAAGGATAAAGATTTGTCTTAAGAACAAATTGTGACCTTGTTTAATTGGAATTCACTAGCGTTTATAATCAGGGACTCTTGTTTAACAGGAGAAAGTTGGAGGTGGAGGATGGCCACCAGAAAATTTGCGATGAAAAATCTACACCATGTTTTAAAGAAGGAGTTAAAGTTATTAAGTCCTTACTGTATGCTAGACGTTGTTTTTAGCATCTTAAAGCTTCTAACCTCATGTGAACCCTATGAAGGAGGCAATATTATTTTCTCTGTTCTACATTTGATGAAATCGAGTCTTAGCTGGTTAAAAAGTCACTTAATTTTGCACGCGAAAGGGGCTTCAGTTTCCTTTCCGAATGGACTGATTGTTCATGCGCTGCACGTATGTGCGTGTGTGTGTACGCTTGCCTGGCTGCATGTGTGTGTGTGTGCGCATGCACATGTGTGTGTGATGTTTTTGGCAGGCACACATTTGCCTGCATAACTCCTGTCAAAATTTAACTGGTTTTCCCATCCTCGGGGGGCCATTTGTCCTTTGACGCTAGGGCTTCATTTATCACTTGCCATTTCTTATCAGCCTACAGTCCCGGGAAAGCTATTTCCCTTGGAAGATGGATGTGGATGCTGCATTTTGGGTAAAGAGAATGCTCTGTTTCCACACGCCTCTCTGCTGAGTGTTCTCAGCAGACGCGGATGTGCTGTGAGTTGAGCACCAGGTCCTGCTCTGAGTCTGCTTTGTAAAATGCTTCGACTTCTTGGCTCAGGGGCAGATTGTTTATATTATTATGTGCATTATAAAGCAGACTTCTTTCTGCACAGCGAAGTTAAAGACGAGGAGTAGGCTCTATAGACCCGAGAAGTAAACATCTCTCTGTGTACTTGAGGGTGTACGAGCATGCTTGGTTACTCTGTGCTTCATCACATCTTATGTCTTCGACGTGACCTCACTTGGTAGCAAGGAATCATCTTTTTAAAAACAGATCCAAAAAATAATTTGTGTTGATAGCAACACTTCATCGAGTCAGAGTGCTCGATGTCACATAGCTGCGCTACAATTAAATTGGTAGTTACATGTGGAATTCTTTGCTTAAAATTAGTACACAAGCAGGGCTTGGGGCGTACACAATATATCCAAGAAAACATTTCTGTGTCCTTCAGGATATATCTTCTATGCAAAATCAATGTGTTCATTGCAGTGTAAACTTGATTATTAATTAACGTTATCCAACCTTTTAACAGCTCAAATTACGAGATGCGCAATTACTCGAAAGAACCGACACTAAGGTTGTTTAAAAGTTATTATAATCCAGGGGCGCCTGGGTGGCTCAGTCGGTTCAGCGTCCAACTTCAGTTCAGGTCATGATCTCAACGGTTCATGGGTTTGAGCCCTGAGTTGGGCTCTGTGCTGATAGCTCAGAGCCTGGATCCTGCTTCTGATTCTGTGTCTCCCTCTCTTTCTACCTCTCCCCCTCTCATGCTCTGTCTCTTTCAGAAATAAATAAACATTAAAAATTTTTTAAAAATTATTATAATCCAAATCGTTTGCTCTTTCAGATCTTATCTCAATCTGCTGCATGTCCCCAGAGGTACCGGTCTCACCTTAGAACGCTTATCAGAGTCTCTGTTAATTATTTTGTCCTTTATCTGCCTTTCTCAAGAAACTCTGAGGTTACTTTCAGTTATTCAAAAGGCCTAGCATATTGCTTCCTGAAGCTGTGGGACTAAGGAGTCTGAGTCTTCTTGGCACCTGGTACTTGCTAAGACTTTGCTATTCCTTCTGCCTAGGGGTATCTTTGTGCTTCTATTTTCTAGACTAGGTTTTATACAATTAGTGTTAATTCTTCTTTCAAGTTTTGGTAGTATTCTCCATGGAAACAATCTGTGCCTACAGATTATGTTTTTGGATTGCTTTTAGATACAAATTAGATTTCCTGAATAGTTAAAAAGCTATTCAAATTACATACTTCATAATGGCTAAGTTTGGTAGTTTGTGCTTTTCGAGGAATTGGTCCATCTCATCTAAGTTGTCAGGTTTGTGTGTGCATTTTACTCCTTCGTCACCATCTCTATAGCTACAGGATCCACAGTAATATCCTGTTTCATTCCTGGTGCTGGTCACCTATGTCCTCTCCCGTGTGTGCGTGTGTGTGCGTGTGTGTGTGAGATGTCAGTTTTGTTGATCCTTTCAGAGAAAAAGCTTTGTATTTCATGGATTTCCTCTATTGTTCTAGTGCTTTTAATGTCACTGGTTTTTGTTCTTTTCTGTATCTGTCCTTCCTTCTGCTCGCTTGGGGTTGACTGTTCTAGGTTCTCCCGGCGGAAGCCTAGATCGCTGGCTTGGAAATGCCCCGTCTTCTGATGTCTGCACGTAGTGCGCTCCGTTCCCCGCGCGCTGCCGGGCCCTGACCCGCGCCTTCATCTGGAGCAACGTGTGGCTTAGTTCTCCTGAGACCCCTCTGTGACTGACGGGTATTTAAAAGGGCAGTGGTTGGTTTCTAAGTGTTTGGGACATCTTTCCATTTTTGATTTCTAGTTTGACTCCAGTGTGGACGGCAAACACATCCCTGTGACTTCAGTCCTTAAATCTGTTGCTGTCATTTGCTGACCCAGGATACCTCTGTCTTGAGGTGTCGACTCCATCCTGTTGGCCGATGGTGTTGCTGAGTTCTTCCACCTTCTGAGTGGTTTTCTGTCTAGTCATTGGTTCAAGTGCAGGCATAGGGACGTTGAGGTCTCCGACAACAGCCGTGGGCTTGTTCTTTTTGCTTTCAGTTCTCTTAGCTTTTGCCTCACGTGTGATGCAGCCTCGTTGCTTGGTGCATTCATGTTTGGGATCGCTAAGGCTTCTTGGGGGCCTGACCCTTTTAGCATTCTCTACTATTCCTCTCTGTCACCTGTCACTGGTAACTTCCTTCACTCTAAGTCTGGTTTGATAGCTCTTCTTTTTTAAACATTTTGGCTATATTTTATTTTCTTATTATCATTACAATTTAGTATACTTAGGTAACATGAATCACCCTGAAAGTGGTGAAGTTTACAGTTGTTATTTTTTTCTGACCACATTCAAACATAAGCACATATTATCTATTAAACATAATTTTTTAAACCCCCATATATATATATATGTATATATACACTTAATTTTCTTCATGAATTTTTATTTTTTATTCAAGTATAGTTAGCATACAGTGTTATATTCATTTCAGGTGTACAATATAGTGATTCAACCATCTGTACATTACTGAGTGCTAATCATGATAAGTGTAATCCCCTTCACCCATGCCCCCACCGATCTCTCCTCTGGTAACCATCAGTTTGTTCTCTGTTTTTTTTTTATTTGTTTCTCTCTCTCTCTCTTTGTCTCTTGGCTATCAAATGTGGATGGCTCCTTTCTTTTAATGTTTGCATATTGTATCTTTTTTTCTTTCTACTTACCTAACTCATTTGAAGTTGGTTTCTTAGAGCCAATATGCAATGAGGCCATTAAAAATCAATCTGTGAATCTAATTTATACATTTAGATCATTTAAATTTAATGTGACTATTGAATTACTAAGACTTAAGTCTTCCATTTTGTTTTGTTTTCTTCTATTCCGTTTTTCCTTTCCCCGTCTCCCGCCTTCCTGTAGCTTACTTAAACCTATTCCTAGAGTTCCAATTTGAGCGTTTCTCTTTGAATCTCTTACAGACATGTGTATATACTCCCTGCAGTCCACTCATGTGGATGTTTCTCTAACCTGAGTCAGGTGTGGAAAGTGGGCCTGTCTTTTACGTTATCTTTTCCTCCCTCACTAAAAACATAGTTGTCTTAAATATTCCCTCTTCTCACATTAAAGACATATTGAGAAGTTTTGTATTTTTTGCTTCGACTGTCAGGTATAATTTAGAGAACTCAGTAAGAGAAGGAGAGCATATTGTGTTTTCTCCGTCCTTACTTTCTCCTTTCGTCCCGCCCTCCTTCTCCTGTCCTCCTGAGGCTCTGATGGCAGTGACGCAGATGTCTGCTCTGTGGTATCGACTCAGCCTGTAGGGTCCCTGCAGCCTGGCAGGGGTGAATATCCAAGCTCCCTCCTCAGCGCTTGCTGGCGTGGGCAGGGCTGGGCTGTGGTTTCTCCGTGGTGTCTAGATAGAACTGAGTGGTCATCATCTAAAAGTTTTCTGTCTTGTAGGCTTCCCTGTCCTTGGTCCTCACTTGCACCTCCAGGTTTCCAGGTTGTTCCACTCCAGGTCTGAGCCATAGGAAGCAGGAAGAAAACCCAGAGAATTCACCAGCACGTTGAATGTCTGGGTGCCTGGCTCATCTGCCACCTTCTTTCCGCCTTCCAGAGTCTTCTTGTGTGTGTTTGATATGTAATGCTTATTGATTTTAACCGTATTTGGTGGGAGAAAAAGGAAAAAGTACCTCTGATTCATCCTCCTGAAATAAGGCCTGAAGAGAGGAGGCATCTTCTTTCTCATGCCTCACGTCAAAGAGGGACCCTGTAGCCATGCCAGCCCAGCTCGCCTCCGCTGGCCACGCGTGCCTGTCCGCCACTCTCTTCCTCTCACAGTGGGACTGGGTTTTGGGTTTTGGTTTTCAATTGTTTGGTTCAGCTTGTTGTTTTCTAAACAAGGGCCATGGTGTTTCTTAGAAGTGAGGACTTAATATTTTGCCAGTTTTGCAGTGAACTCCCAATTTTCTGAATGAAGCAGAGAGACATTAAGTTAGTATTTCAACCAAGGTATCCTAAATACATAAGGGTAAATAATGAATAATTCAGCCCAGCTCCCCTGAACAAATAAGTTGCATTAATTAATACATCAGTAAAGAAATAACAAATAAGTCCAATACTTAAACCGAGCTGCCCTGGGCCTCAGGTCACATGCTTAATGGATCAATGCATCTTGACTCAATATCAATACATATTAGTGAGCATTACGGTTAATACGTCCAGCACTGTGCCCTGTTGCTGCCTCTTTTATTTCTGTCTGGGCGCTCAAGAGCTTGTATAAGTGTCTTTTAAATTTTACTAAAATAGGACCAGTAAATAGTTTATACGATTATTGAACGGGGTCAGCTCATTATCTAACAAGAATCCCCCTCCCCTTGTCCCCTGGTGTACAGGTGAGAGAAGCTTCGAAACGTAACAAATGCATCCTCAGAACCAGTGACCCATCTGACAAAGTGCATGTGCGCAAGATCAGGGAAAGAATTCAATTTAACCAGGACGTGTTTTGTTTCCAATACTCAAGGTGTTAGGCTCTGCGGAGGGGATTTTCTAAAATTTAGGTAAGAATCAGAGCACTCCTCAGGTTACCAGGATAAAGTCTCCATGTAAGCTTGTGCTCAGGGCCGTGCAAGCGTCCCTCAGACAGAAGAGGCCCCTCCTGCCCTTCCTCCTGCCACCAGCAGACACAGGGTCCCCCTGAAATGGCAGCGCCTCGGCTACCTAGGCTTTACATCTATGATGCTACCAATAGTTTTTCACAGATAGAAAGGGGCACGTGTCTCTGGCGGGACTCAGAAGGACTCCTCTTCTGGGTCTTTCCTGTCTCCTGTCTCTCAGGGCCACACAGGACATCGGAATTTGTCAAAATAAAACGGTTCCCAAATCTCGCCTGGGTCAGAATCTCATCTGGAACTTTTAAGAAGTGCACTTTCCTGGGAGACTTCCCAAACGTGTTGTCAGTCAGACTCTCTGAGGTGGGCAGTTGGGGGACTTTATGTTTCAGAAGGTCCCCGGATAATACCTATGATCCGAGGGAAGGTTGGGTGCCACAGCGTCCTCGTGTCTTTAGCTCTCACAAGGCTACCAACAGAACCTACCAGGTTCCCTGACTTCAGACCCCCCAGTCCTGTGTTCCTGCCAGCGCACAGCCCAAGAGGGGTTAATGACCTCATCCAGAGATTTCTCATCCCAAGAGGGGGATGGGGGTGTTTTATGTCTGAAGCCCACAACTTCATAAAGCCACGTTCTCTTCTGTGACAGGAGTAGGTGGCTCTGGCCCCGGGGTTTCCTGAGTGGGTTGATTTAAATGTAAAGCCAAGAAATCCTTTTTAGACAGGGGTTCAGTTGGCTTCAGAGAGCAGGGTCGCTCAGAGAAGGCCCCGGGGAGAGGAAAAGGTGCGAAACGTAGTGTGAGAACGGCCTCCCAGGGCTGTCGACATGAATCTTGAGTTATGGTTTCTGTAGCTAGCTCGTTGTCAAGAAACGCGAAGACTATTGGGTCGGTTTCTATCTGTGTCTACTACCCCGTGGAATGAGCCAGGGGAACGTTTGCTTTAAAAAGACCAAGTTGGGCTTCCCAGTCAGGGATGGAGTGAAAGCTTCTTTCTCTTTTCCTTGCCGGGCTGTGTGGCAGAGTCTGCAGAGCACAGATCCTTATCCAAGCCAGAGAAAGAGGGTGTGTGCTCCGGCCGCCCTGGCTGCTCTCGAGCAGGGCCTGTGGGCTTGGGCCAGGAGCAGGAATTCCCCACACAGACACAGAGTCTGCCGCCCGAGACGGCAGCGGCGGCTCCACAGAAAGCCACACTGTTCCCTGCCACCAAGTAACGCTCACACAACACACACACAGGGCTGCGGAAAAAGGACTATTTGAAAGGAGTGTTTTTTTTCCCTAGAATACACAGTACTCTTATTTCCTTAGGGGTGCAGTAAAAATTAGCCATGAATAGGTTGCCAAATGCAGCTACAAGTCAGTAAGGATATTTATCTCCACGGGCTGGGGTTGCTGGGACGGGTCGCTGGGACAAACTTTGAATCCTCCTATAAATCATAATGAAAGATTAAAATAAGAAAGCATTTGCTAAACATGCCTGCAAGGAGGCTTTTATGGTGCTATTTTTTTCCTTACCAGCTGCTACTTGGAGACTTCGCTGGGCTGTGAATCCAACAGAAAATGTGTATTTGTTTGAGATGGGAAGCAAAAAAAAAAAAAAAAAAAAAGTTGTGCATGCATGGGCTTTTGAGGTCAAAGTCAATTCAGTTGGTAAATCTAAGTGCACATGTTATATTAAGTGTAAGAAAAACAATACAAAAAAAATCCAGGAATATATCCCCAGGACGTGTGAATACTTAACCAAGGGACATATTTGAAATGTATCATTTGTTTTCTATTTCATTAAAATAGAAGAATCAGTTTTCTTAGGGGCGCCTGGGTGGCTCAGTCGGTTGAGCGTCCGACTTCGGCTCAGGTCATGATCTCGCAGTCTGTGAGTTCAAGCCCCGCGTTGGGCTCTGTGCTGACAGCGCAGAGCCTGGAGCCTGCGTCAGATTCTGTGTCTCCCTCTCTCTCTGCGCCCCACCCCCACTCATGCTTTGTCTCTCACTGTCTCAAAAATAAATAAACATTAAAATAAAACTTAAAAAAGAATCACAACTTTCTTAAAAACCTGTGAAAAAAGCCATCAATCATTTCAAAAACCTTCGAAGTCTCCTTGTGAGGACTGTGGGACAAGTGTGGACTGTGAGAAGCCGCAGCTACCAGAGTGCACAGGAGGCACGCCCCTGGCCGCAGTTCCCCGCACTTGTTCAGAGCAGGAGGTCCCCTCTAGCTGGGGGGCCATCCCCTCCTGAAGTGGCTGAGCCTCCGCCAACACCCGGCACACGGCTGCCTCTGTCAGGGAGCCTCTGTGTGCAGCCCCAGGCCTGGCCGTCGCCTCGGAACCCAGGACCTCTTCTCTCTGTCACCATGTCTCAGCCACTCACCGAGGGCAGTGGTGATCAGGCCCTGGGCTTGTGTTGTGGGCTTGGGCTGAGTCGTGTCCCCTAATAATTCATATGTGGAAGTCCCCAGTACCTCAGATGGGACTGTGTGGGGAGACAGGGTCTGTAAAGAGGTACGGAAGGTAAAGTGAGGTCGTTGGGTGGGCTTTACACAATATGAATGGCGTTCTTAGTCCTTACGAGAAATATCGATGAGGACACAGATACACACGAAGGGAAGACCCAGTGAGCACACAGGGAGAAGGCGGCCGTCTATAAGCCAAGGAGAGAGGCCCCGGGAGAAAAGAACCACCAACACCTTGGACTTCTGGTCTCCAGGGCTGTAAGAAAATAAGTGTGTTTAAGCCATTCGATCTGTACTGCTTTGCGACGGCAGCCCTGGCAAACTAATACAGCTTCTTACCATCCCTGACGAAGAGCTCTGAGCCTTGACCAGGAAAGGCACTCTGAAGTTGTTTGTTGGTCTACCAGTTTGCTACGTGTAATATATAATAACATAAGTATATGTAACAACGTATATAATAACCTTATATAATGGTTATAGAAGTCTACAAATTAATACATTAATATATGGTATAAATTACATATATTAATATATTATAATTAATATATTAGTATATCATATATTATAATGTATATAACTAATTCTATATTACATGTACAGTGTAAAATATTATTATATATAATATAATTTTATATGATGTATTATACAATGTTAACTATCATATACACAGAATAAATGTGTGATAAGTGGGAGTTGTTATTTTACAAAAACTACAAAAATTAAATGAATTCCAAAAATTGGCCTTTGAGTAAGAGGCTTATAAAATATTTAAAATAAAAAGTATAAAAATCTAGCAGGCTCCCATTGGACTTCTACTTCTAGAAAAATGTAACAAATATATTTTCCCTTTTCCTCCTGCTATATACAAATAAAACAAGAAGACAGTGTATATAATGCAAACATAAAACTCTTAAAGACAGAGAAAGAAAGGCAGACAGAGAACTTGGGGCTCAAGGAAAAATGGTGATGAATTCCTTGGCTTTTGTTTCTGCCTTATGTATCAAGGCATGGAGCTGGAGGACCAGGCAACCCAGCAATGTTATTGGTACAAACTAAATAAGTCTCTCTCTCTAGTTGACTATCTCTAGCCAAAAGACCAGGAAAGGGGCAGCCATGCAATACAAAAAAGTTTTAGGAAAGAACTGCTGTACTCTAGCCAAACACAGAAAAACTATAATCCTAGACCAACCCCATCAGCAAAGGCCACACGAGGGGCCTGCTCTCCATTCTCTCCATACTGTAATGAGATACCCCAAATGCTCTGCCAGAAGGTGTCACAAAAGGCCAGGTAGCAAGCTGGGAATTGCGTCCTGAATGGGGGGTATTGAGACCCCTCCCCCCACAGTGTCAGAGACAGACATCCACGTGCACTGGTGGCAGTGAAGAACTTCTCCTCCCACCCACTGAGGTGGCGTCCGAGGAGTACTTGTGTAGAGTCAGGACCTTGACCTCCCCTGATGTAGTGTCGGTGTAGAACATGTGGGGACCAACAACAAGACACCCCTCAGCAAGCCGGCCACGTGGTATCAGTGGGGGCCGAGTGAGGAACCTGGACTTCAGCTCTCACCTGGCAAGGATCAGGCAGAGGCCCCTTTTCCCTGCCGCCACAGTGTCACAGGGAGTCAGCTAACATAGAGGGTTTAAATAACATCCACACTGTCATAACGTAATACCCAAAGTGTCCAAATTTTAGTTGAAAATCACTCATTACACAAGCATCAGGAAAGTCTCAACCTGAATGGACAAAAGAGACAATCAACAGACACCAACATCAAGCTGCAAGGGATGTTAGAATTATCTGAGAAAGATTTTAAAGCAATCATGATAAGCATACATCATGAGGAATGACAGACACACAAACCAAACAGACAGTCTAAGCAAATAGAAGATATAGCTTAAAACAAAAGGGAGATCTTAGAACACAAAAATTCCAGAAACTGAAATTAAATCGGACTCAACAACAACATGAAGAGAACAGAGGAAGAATCAGCGAACTGGATGATAAGACAATAAATATTACCCGTTTGGAATGGTTCAAGGAAAAAGGTATGAAAAGGAAGCATGTCTATTAAAAACATAATAACAGAGTTCTACTCCTGAAACCAATATTTCACTGTGCATTAACTAACTTGAATATACAACAACAACATTCATAGCATGAATCCCTGAAAGAAAAGAGAAAGAGATGGAGTCAAAAAAACCTATTCATTGAAATAATGGCTGAAAAATCTCCAAATTTGACATAACACACAATCCTACAGATTCAAGAATTGAGCAGATCCCAAACAGGATAAACCCGAAGAAATCTATATGGAGAAACATCATAGCCACATTAGTAATGTAAAGACAAAAAAAAAAAAAATCTTGGCAAATAGTGAATGGAAAAGAATACCTTTTTTCCAGCGGAAATACAATTTGAATGGGAGTACAATTCTCTCTAGAAATTATAGAGCCCATGATATTTTTTAAGTAGTGAAAGAAAAAAGCTGTCAACCCAGAATCCTATACTCATAATTATCTTTCAACAATAAAGGGAATTCAATACATTCTGAGGTGAAAAAAAGGGAAGAATTCTCACCATCAGAGATACCCTAAAAAATGGTTAAATGAAGTTCTCTAAACAGAAATAAATGCTAAAAGAAGCTAGCTTTGGGACATCAGGAAATAAGAACAAATGGAAAGAGTAAAAATATGTATATAGAAAATACATTTTCCTTCTCCTATTGAGGTTTCCAATTCATGCTTGAACACTTGATGGTAGAAACAAAAATGATAACACTTTCTGGTATGGCTGTAAACATACATAGAGAAAATATTTACAACAATTAGATTTTAAGCAAGGCTAGATGGGGGAAAAGGGAGGTAAAATTCCTAAACTTTTAGTAAAGTATCTACATGAGCACACAGGGTCTTTTTTTAAGCCCTATAAAGGGATATGTTAAAAAAAAGAGATAAATCAAAATGGAAGTAAAAAAGATAAAAAATAAAAAGTTTGACTAACCCACAGAATTCCAGGAAAAAAACAAAGAATACACAGAAAAAAAAATAAAATAAAATGGCAGGCTTAAGCGTTAACAAATTAATAATTACATTAAATTAAGTTGCCTAAATACATCATTTAAAAGACGAAGATGGCAAAGTGGACTGAAAAATCATGATTCAACTGTGTATCGCCTATGAGAAACTAATTTCAAATATTACATAGAAAGAAAAAGAATAAGACATATGCAAACGGTCAAAAGAAAGGAGGAAACACTGTTAATATCTGATAAACCAGACTTAGAGTGAAGGAAATTACCAGTGACAGGTGACAGAGAAGAATAATAGAGAATGCTAAAAGGGTCAGGTCCCCAAGAAGCCTTAGCGATCCCAAACATGAATGCACCAAGCAACGAGGCTGCATCACACGTGAGGCAAAAGCTGAGAGAACTGAAAGCAAAAAGAACAAGCCCACGGCTGTCGTCGGAGACCTCAACGCCCCTCTGCCTGCACTTGAACCAATGACTAGACAGAAAACCACTCAGAAGGTGGAAGAACTCAGCAACACCATCGGCCAACAGGATGGAGTCGACACCTCAAGACAGACGGTATCCTGGGTCAGCAAACGACAGCAACAGATTTAAGGACTGAAGTCACAGGGATGTGTTTGCCGTCCACACTGGAGTCAAACTAGAAATCAAAAATGGAAAGATGTCCCAAACACTTAGAAACCAACCACTGCCCTTTTAAATACCCGTCAGTCACAGAGGGGTCTCAGGAGAACTAAGCCACACGTTGCTCCAGATGAAGGCGCGGGTCAGGGCCCGGCAGCGCGCGGGGAACGGAGCGCACTACGTGCAGACATCAGAAGACGGGGCATTTCCAAGCCAGCGATCTAGGCTTCCGCCGGGAGAACCTAGAACAGTCAACCCCAAGCGAGCAGAAGGAAGGACAGGTACAGGAAAGAACAGAAACCAGTGACATTAAAAGCACGAGGAAATCAATGAGATACAAAGCTTTTTCTTTGAAAGGATCAACAAAACTGACATCTCTGTCTGTCTTTCTCACACACACACTCTCTCTCTCTCTCTCACACACACACAGATACACAGGCCGGTGCACAAACACACACAGAGGCGCGCGCGCACACACAGGCGCACACACACGCACACACAGGTGCGTACACACACACACAGACACGTGCACACAAACGCACACAGGCGCACACACACAGGTGCGCGCACACAAACACACACAGGCGCGCACACATACACAGGCACACTCACACGGGCACACACACGAGCGCACACACACAGGCGCACGTGCATACACCCACAGAGGCACACACGCGCGCGCACACATAGGAGTGCGCACACATACACAGGCGCACACACACACACACACAGGCGCGGGCACACACACTCGCGCGCGCACACACAGGCGCGTGCACATGGGTACACACACACAGGTGCACACACACAGGCCCGTGCTCATATACGCACAGAGGCACACGCACACACATGCGCGCACAAACACGCACGCGCTCACACACAGGCGCACCCGTGCACAAACACACTCAGGCACACACACACAGGCGCGCGCACACATACACACACAGGTGCACACACAAGCGCACCCACACAGGCACACACACACACACACGGGCACAGACCAGAGGACACAGATGACCAGAACCAGGAACCAAACAGAGGATATTACTATCCATCCTGCAGATATCGAATGGTAAGGAAGGGGTAAAATGGACAATTTCGCACACATAAACCTGACAACGTAGATATCTGAGATGGACCAATTCCTTGAAAAGCACAAACTATCAAACTTAGCATTATGAAGTATGTAGTTTGGATAGCCCTTTAACTATTCAGGAAATCTAATTTGTAACTACAAGCATCCCTGAAAAGGTAATCTCCATGCTCAGATTGTTTCCATGATGAATGTTACCAAATCTTTATAGTAGAATTGACTATATCTTGCAGGAAATAGAAGAGGCAAAAAAAAAAAAATCTTCCCAATTTATTATACTAAAATCAAAAGTAGACAAAGCAGTATAACAAAGACAACTTTAGATCCATATCCTTTATGGATACAGACTAAAAATTCCTTAACAAAATTGTAGTGAATACAATAAGAATTATATAAAATGAAATATGAATTATATACTATACCAGGCAAGGCCGGTTTAACATTAAAAAACTGACGAAGGTTATACACCATATTAACAAGCTAAAGGAAAAAAAATTACATGATCATATTAATTGATGCATAAAAAGCATCTAGTAGAATTTAACACTCATTCATGATAAAAACTTTTCTGAAAAATAGGAATAGTAGAGAAACTTCCTTAATTTCATTAAAAAATCTATTATTTGTGAGACTTAACAGAAAACTAGGGGGGAGGGAAAGAGGGGAGAGAAGAAAGACACAGAGAGGGAGGGAGAAAAAACATAAGAGACTCTTGAATACTAAGAACCTCCAGGGTTGAGGGGGGTATGAGGCGGGGAGAGTGGGCGACGGGCGATGAGCAGGGCACGGGCGGGGATGAGCACTGGGTGTTGTATGGAAACCAATTTGACAATAAAAAAGTTAAAAAATAAAAATAAAAATCCTACAAGTGACATTATACTCATGGGAAAAGATGGTATTGCTCTCCCTTAAGATGGAACAATCAAGAATGCCTGCTCTTACCATCTAGTCCGATGTAGCACTGAAAGTCTTTTTGCTGAAACCAGGCAAGAAAGAAAAACAAACGGCATACAGATTGGATAGTAAAAACACCAAACTGTTGCTATTTACAGATTACATGATTATCTGCTTATATGTACAAAATCTCTTAGAAATCAGTGATTTCAACAAGTTCACAGGATACAAGACAAACATACAAAAATCAATTGTATTTCTTTACAGTAACAATGAGCACATGGGCCGCAAAATTATAAATATAAACCTACTTACAAACAAAGCATGTACTATATACTAAAACCTATAAAACTTTTATGAGAGAAGTCAAATATCTAAATAAGTGGGGAGACTTACCTGGTTCGTGAATTGGAAAACCCAACATAGTTGGAGCTATGGAGCTAATTCTTCCCCAATTGCTGTACAAGTTTAACACACTTTCTATCAAAATACCAGGAAGATTTTTTTTTTTTGTGGATATAGACAAGATTGTTCTACAATGTATATCGAAAGTCAAAATAAGTATAAAGCTAAAACAATTTTATAACTCTCAAAACTTGACAGTAAAAGGAACAAAAAGTTTCTATTAGAATGGACAAAAGACATGAACAGAAATTTCACTGAATAGGGTATGTAGATGGTAAATGACTTCGAAAAAACACGTGAAAAGATGTTATCAACATCATTTGCCATCAGGAGAATGCAAATTAAAATCATAAGGAGATATATCACTATTACCTAGCGAAATAGATAAGATAAAAAATAATGGTAATACCGGATGCTGGTAAGGTTGCAGAGAAACTAGGTCACTTATATATTGCATGTAGGAATATACAATGGCACATCTACTCTTGCAAACAATTAGGCAGTTTCTTAAAAACTAACCATGCTACTACCATACGATTGAACAATTGCTCTCTTGGCCATTTATCCCAGATAAATGAAACCTTATGTTTACACAAAAATCTGCACATGAATATTCACAACAGGTTTCATAGCCAAAAACTAGAAACAGCCCCGATGTCTTTCCACACGTGAACGGTTCACAAACCGCGGTATATCCATACCATGGAATTGTACTCTGTAATAAAAAGGAATGAATTACTGATACAAGCAACAAAGTGCCTGAATACCCGGAGAAATAGACTGAGTGAAGGAAAGGACAAACCCAAAGCTTACACTCTGCATGATTCTATTTATATAACATTCTTGAAATGACAGCATTGCAGTGATGGAGAACAGACTAGTACTTGCCGGGAGTTAAGGATGGGGATGGAAATAATGTTCTGTATCTTGATCCTACGTCTCAATATCTGCTTGTTATATTGTACTATGGCTTTGCAAGATGTAAGTGGAAGAACTAGATAAAGGTGTGTGAGATCTCATCAAATTATTTCTTACCATGCAAATCTACGCTTATTTCAAAATAAATATTGTCACTTAATTAAAAAAAGGTGTTCTGACCAGGTGCAAGTTCTTCAAATTTTGCTTTTCGGAGAATGCCTGGAACTCAGCTGCCTGGTGCCACGGGGACCTTTGCTAAGGATGACTCCCTGTTGGACTGGGGGTCAAAGCTTCAGGTGCCCCACCGCCGTGACGGCTTAACAGATTTAAGTATCTCTAGATACACAAGTTCTCAGAGTCAGGAGTTCTGTGTTTTGGGAGATTCGGAGCCTGGGGATGGGATAGAGTGGGAAGCAGATCTGTGCAAACCTGACTAACTGCGCGTTAGATACTCTGAATTGGTTCCATTCTACTGAATGAGGTTTTTATAATCTGTAGAACAGTGTGACTCTCTTCCTTCTATATGCCCTCCTCACACTAGCTTTTGTGTGTTTTCTGAGTCATTTACGGTGCTCTTCGATGCAAATTAATAGAGCTCTTGATGCAAATGTCATACAATAAGAATCTCAGAGGTTAAGTACACAGACACTAACAGATACATCTCACAATCCAGGTTCTTTCCTTCTCTCTGTTCTTTCTTAGTATTCATGTGACGGCATTCATCCTCAGTTGTCAAATCCAGGCACAACATCCAGAGAGAGACAAGGGAAGATGAGTCTTTTCCTGTTTCTTTCTCTTAAGAGACAAACTCCTGTTTCCAGAAGCCATCCATGTCCATACCTTGTAATTTTCTCTCATCATCCTACTGGCCAGAATCGGGTTACAAGCCCATTCCCGAAGAGGCCAACTTCCTCAAGGGAGGTGGGAAGCCGTGAGAGGAGGATGGGAAACTTCGTGTGTGATGGGGAACAGAGGATGTGCTGGATGCTGAGGGATGGAATGTTTCTACTCTGCACCGTGCACGGGTTAACATTAGGTCCTACAAGCAACCTCATGGAGTAAGTGATGCAAACGCCCAGTTTAGAGAAGAACATGAGTTTCGCAGTGGTTAACTCACGCAGCCTCATGGAGCTAGTAAGCGACAGGACTGAGGTCTGAAGAGAGTTTAACAACAGAATTGTCTTGGTTCTAAATGAAAGCCTCATTTTGACACTTATTTTGTGGATTTGCACTGTTGAAATAACTTCTTTCCGATACTTATTTGTTAATTATTTTTTAATAGAAGGTAAGGTTTTTCAGCTAGTATTATTACTTGGTCAGGATGTTGGCAGATGGTGTTCGAACGCCTGGACTGCTCTACCCCTTTAAATCTGGGGTCATCCTTCTGGTTGTGAATAGCCTAAGCAGAATTGACACAGACGTAGAGGAGTCTGGACACGAACGTTAAACGCTGACCAAAGTTACCCATTTTAACAAATGCTGTGCTGATTTCCCACTTCTCTTGTGGGTACCAGACGAGTACCGTTTCCTGTTTCATCTATAGATCATTCATCGTCTTTGAGGTTTATGGATGGGGTGCCGACCATCCGTGGGTTCCTACATGAATGTTCCTTTGGCAAATAGCTAATTGTTTGTAACTGTGGCTACAGATTTCTTGAAGAAGTGTGTCAAGCTATAGGACCTCTTTCTGTAAGAGAGAAGGAAAATTGGAAAGCATAAGTATGGAAAAATCCATTCCCTTATACTGGTGTTTTTGACTTACGCAGAACATTGCATTTTATTCCAACCAGTATCCCAAGCATTACCTGTTCGGAGACTCCCAAGGAGTTACTTGGTGGTTTGTTTGTACATGGTATATAGCAGGCACTCAATAAGTGTTTGCTGGCCAGCTTTTGTTGGGTCTGGAATTTTTCTTATAGCGCTTAGCTATTATAAGTTTTCAGAATTGCAGATATTGTAGATTAATGATCATTTAAAAGCAGCAAAACCCAAAGTGAACCCAGTTTTTTTTTCTTATTATGCTCTTCAGAGCCGTTTTGGTTTGGCTTCAGCCTCTGTTATGGGAAGGGTTTGAAACAAGTCATATTTTATCTGTAATTCTTCCTCATCTTAGGTTTGCAGGCAGTGCCTCCAATCCCTATGGGTATCCCTACCAGCCTAGACTAAATAGTGATGATTGTATATTTAAAACATGCATCGGAGTTTAAACAACTAGAAAAGCAGGAGAGATACTTTCAAATTCTCATCAACATTTAAATACATTTAAGTTTTTTTTTTTAAATAAATACAATGTGTGTTGAGAATCCACCTTTGCTAAGTTCCACAAGCCCTGTGTGCATGCCTGCATGTGTGTGTGTGTGTGCGCTTGTGTGCCTGTATGTGAGGACGTGGTGGAGGGGAAAACCCTGGAGATTGTGTATAATTGGATTCAGTCACCATTCTGAGTAACTGTTCGTGAAAATATTATAGCTCTACCCATAGGGTGAGAACTGACATAAATTTCACAGGGAGCTCCTTTCTGGAAGGTTTTGTACAAGCAAAAGTTGTTTAAGGCTGAGCCAGTTTGCTCAGCAATATTACGTATTTATTTAGCTTCTTTATTTTTTATTTCATAGCTCCTGGAACTAGGCATTAGGAGTCATTCATAAGGAGGAGGCTTGTATGTTTCTCTGAAGTTTGTTTTACAGTGGGAGAATGTCTTCAATAAATTACAGAATCTGTGGAATGCACGTGTTATTTATGGACATCGACTAGTATTTTCACTATCCTTACAAGATTTTTACATCAAACCTTGTTTTTCATTTCAAAACTATAGGTCAGACAATAGTATTGATATTACCAACTTTTCAAACCTTCTTCTTCTCTGGAGTAAGTAACAAATGGTTGCCTTTCATCCTTCGCTCCATTAGTTCTTATCAACACCCTCATTTTAAGTGAGAATTAGCACTGTGGTCAGGGAGGGCTTATTAGTGGATAATTCTTAAGACATACCAAAGAAAAGACAAAATAAACACATCAGAATGGTGGCCTAAGACTAGTTTTATAAAGGACACTTTTCTGTTTAAATAACAGAGAAACCGTATATCCAAAGACACTTGATGTTTTTAAGATTTGAAAAGTAAGCTTTAACGGATGTAGAAAGTGACAGCAGGTCCATTTTACGAACAGAGAGTGTGGTCAGTGCGATTCGTGTAACTCGTGTGAGTTGGAACGTGGAGCTGGTGTTGCAGCATGAGGAGAGCCACCTGTGAGTGGACCTACCTTCACCGAACCTTGTAGGCTTCGGCTCTTGGGACCCTGGCTTCCTTATATTGCCGGCTGCTGCGTAAACCAGTAGTTCCTTTACTTTTCCCGAGACTTGCCATTTCTCCTGTGGGAGCATCTAATGAAAAGGTCCATATCGAACCATAGTGCAGCCTAAACACCTGAGTAACCTGTGCTTCAGGTTGTGCCAAAGCCCAGGTGACAGTCTAGGCCATTCTCTCTAACAATGAAATGTCCATCCCGGGCCCAGCCTGGCTGGTGGCTTTCACCCTTGTATTTGTTTCGCCTGTTTTTTTGTTGTGACACAAACAAGTGTGTGATTTATGTCTGAATCACCCGTGAAGACTAACCTGTGCTATCCAGCCAGCTGTAATTCTACCCCTTTTCTTTTCCGCTCAAGAAAACACTGGAGCACTCAGGAGAGATTTTACTATGGGGAGAATTGGATACTTTCCAATTTACAAACCTCGGTAATTTACTACTAGTTAAAAAATACCATTTGGCACTCCTCACAGCCGAGATGACAGGCAGCGATTCCCTCAGCCATTCTGCCCTGACTGTGGCCATACAGAGTCAGAGAGCCTGAGAAAGCGGAGTGCACAGGATGGGGTATAGAGGTCAGAGGAGCCCTTGGCCACACAGCAGTCTCTGTAAGTCCTCCTTGCTCACTGCCAGCTAAGCCACACTGGGATGCCTTCTAAGCCTCAGTGTTCCCATCTGTAAAATGGGAGAGTCAACCATCAGACTCCTGTGATTATTAAACAAAGTTACCATCACAAAGCGTTTAACGGAGTGCCTGAACAGAATAAATAATCGATACACATTAGTTCCATTATTGCCTAGATGTCATTTGCTTACCTTCCCAAAGAAACGCCTTCGGCAAGTGATTATTTTATTCCAGAGACATCACGTAACTTCAAGTTCTAAATGTTTCCAAAACTTTTAGCAGCAGGATCCGCTTTATTGCCAAACAAAATCATTACAAAATGAAAAGCATGAAATTTAAAGACCATAGCTAATAAAAACAACAATGTATGTCATTATTCAATAGTGTTTTGAAAGATTCTACCATGTTAAGAGTCAGTGTTTTAAAATATCTTTCTGTAGACAGAGAGATCAATTTTCTGTAGAGGTTTTTACAGTACCCACGATACTGTGTTTCTTCCTGCTATAGCTTTCATACCATTAATATACAACATTTTGGTCAACTTATTGCCATTAGTACATAACATTTTGGTCAAGTTATTGATGATGTTTCTAAAATTAGCATAAATTCTTAAAATTATTTCTTCTGTTGCACACATGTTAAAAGTTTAGCAAAATAATATGTATTCATGTTTGTCTATATGTGAATTTGTATAAAAATGCAGAAAACAAGACATCTGTATATCCATGTCCTTTTAAACTCTAAAGATGTCACACAAGCTTACACTTCAAAACTAACTCAACAGGTATTAGAAGTTTTTGGATTTTTGGATTATTTGATACTGTAACTGCATTTATATTGCTGTATGATCTATTATCATACTCATTACAATATCCGTTGGTAGAAGTTTTAATAGGCTCTTTATAAACTGACTCATTTCTGTCTTCAGGACTATATAGCAAATTACTTCCAACAATCCTACAAACTCATTTTAATGAGATTTCAATTCTGCACACATTTTCAATAAATTAAGCCACCAATTCTTTGTACATGCAAAAAAGTTTTAAAAAAGTTTTCCCAACATGTTTTACTTGAAAACACCCCAAGCAGGGACCTAGAACCAATTTGCAAAATTTCATTCTATAAATTAGCTTGAGGACTTAGGTATTTTTTCTCCCATCTTCGTGTATTCAAAATGGGAAGCAGGCCAAACTGCCCTGGCTTGAAGGTCACACTATCCACTGTGTCATTTCACATATTGTCACTGTGGTTTGCAGTAGTTAAGGAGTCTGTTGATGCCGTACAGGTAATCTTGTAATTAAGCCAATCAATGGCCTCATATCCATTTTACAAGGTATCTTTAAATATCTGTATTTTAATAAAAAATATTTTACCAGTTTTTAAAGAAAGTTTTTGAACCCCATGTTTATGATAAATTTTATAAAAATGGTACAGACAAATTGTAAAGTGTCTTTACTTCCTCTTAATTTACTCTAGAATATGTGTGCTGAATGGCTATTACAGAGACCAAGGTACGTGAGAACCTGCTTTGGAAGGGATTTTGCTCGCATGAGTGGTCATGTGGGGACCCAGGCTCTTAATACCTGGATGCTCCTCACAGTGGTCAAGTGGTGTGGGGGAGATGAGGTGCACAGAATTGTGAGAGCAGGCCAGGTCTGTAGGGCAATCTACCAGAGAAAAAAGGTAGGTTGGAAAGTGTAACTTGACTTGAGTAGATTGATTTGTTACATATCAATCGGGAAAGGCAACTGCTCGCATTGGAATAAACAAGAACAGGGGACTCAGAGTCAGGTTCCAACCCTGGCTCTATCATTCCTAACTACCATATGATGTTTGTATTATAATAATGCAATTTTAGCTGTTGGATTGCTTTCACCAGCCCATCCTGAATTTACAGGGTTTGGAATATCAAATAAAAGCTGACTATTCAAAAACACAACAAAAAAAGTAGAGTTGGAGTGATTTATTATTAGTAAACAAATTTTTTTATCTTATTAATAACATAAAAACTCTACACATAACCGTTCTTGTAGATACTTGGTCTTAAAACTAGCCATGTAAGTTGTTTACAGTTTGTGGGGTACTTTCTTTCCATTTTAAGGTGAGTTTACCAAAGAAACAGAGTAGAAAAGTGGTCTTAGGCAGTGGGGGAAAGGGAGAGGTTGGCAAAAAGGTATATATAAACTTTCAGTTCTAAGACGAGAAAGACTGGAGGATGTAACGTAAAACATAGTGACTGTGGCTTGTAACACTGTGTTGTATCATTGAAATCTGCTAAGAGAATAGAACTTAAATAGTCTCACCAATAAAAAAGATGACCATGTGAGTGGATGGACATGTCAACTAGGTGGGGGGGAAACTTTCACAATGTATATCAAATCACTATGATGTTCACTTGAACCAATTTGAAAATAAACTATTATAAAATTTAAAAAAAAGAAAGAGAGAAAAAAAAAGAAAAATCTACCAATTCTCATTGTCAATTATACCTCAATAAAGTTGAAATAAATTTGAGAAAGACTCAAGTTTAAACATGAAAAGAGAGATGAGTAATATTGAGAATCCTTCAAAGAATCTATATTTGAGACAAAAATCAGTACTTTACAGAATGGTGTATAAACATCAGCTAAAATATGAGGCATTCCTTTTAATTATTCTAAAATAATCTTTTATTCTAAAATATCTTTTTTGTTGCAATTTCTCTTTCTGTTGGGACTTTGTGACAGAGCCAAGGTCACAAGCAGCAGGGTGCTGGGTAGCCTGGCCACAGATGGCCTCTTCCAAGCCATCAGCTGCACCCTGACGTCGACGGAAAGCTTCTGATCCTCTGCCATTTCTTCCTGTCTCTCTTCTTCCAAAGTCTGTCCTGCATATGTCTTATACCCTGTCCTTCCTTCTTCAACAAATTCCCACCATTGATTGCCTTCTGTTTTCCTTCCCTATTGACTTTTGTCTCTCCTAAACTCAGTAACAAGAGTATAAAAAGTAGCAGAAAGAGCACAGATAAGTTATTTCGCCATCTTTTGTTAAATAAAAAACAAAAAACTCAAAACATAAGCTACTCTATTGTTACCTTAAAAGTTTGTTTACAATAAAGACACTTAATATAATTGAATTTATATAATTTTAACTAATTATTAGATTAGGTTTTCAAAACTCAGTTCCTTTCTATGGCATATGTGGTTATGGGAGATTGCTTGAGGCAATGGTCATAATTTATCTTTAAAATACTCTGTAATGTTCTTTTGGTAACAGCCAAGTAATTGCCACTGGGCATGGTGACATTTAACGCCTGTGCACTCAGGTATACATTTTCTACTCTGCAGCAGAAGGAATACTGAAAAATTCACATTTAGTTTTGGGGAGACTACGAAATGGAAATTATGTATAACCATTCCTCTTATTCAACCACAATGGGCGTGGATCACTGTTTCATAATGGTCTATTTGTAGGGTCCAGAACACAGTCTCTGGTAGGGGAAACGTAAAATAGAAGCCATCACGCATAACCCTAAAGTTGACGCGTTTATTTTTGTGTAATACAGTCAACTTGACCCATTTTGCGAAATGTGGTCATGCTTCTACTCCAAGTCTTAACCTGAGAAGCTTCCTGTTTCCTACCCAGCTCGAGACTTATACATGGCAAGACCTTGGCAAATTGCCACACGTTCTTTGAAATGCTGTCCTATGTCACTCAGACCTTTACTGATTTGTTCATGTCTATGGGCTCCGTTCCTGCACCTAATTAGAAGGAATCTGTGGCCAGAAGGCAGGGACAGCCTCAGGGATCTGTTCACAGTGGTGCGAATGCCATGTTTTCTGCAACCCCCATCGCTACCCCCAGAAAAGTTCCTCCTGCACCAGGAAGGGATTTTCCTTGCATTTCCTCAATCCTGTGATGAATCCAGGGGGCTTTGTAAATGTGCTGTCCCCACAGTTGCTTGATAACTCCAAATCATTAAGGCTGTTATGGCCACACCTTATAAACCTGGGTCTCGCCACCTGTGTTTGGCACAAACCTCTGTCGTTCCCCTTGGGAAGTTCAAGGCCCTGTGGCCCAGGCTTTTTCCTAGCCCTGTACCGAGGGAGGTTCCCAGCCCACGCTCTGTCGGGCAGGTCTCAATGCCTTGAGGACGTGCCTTCCAAAGTCAAAGTCTATGTTAATGAGTGTGGTCGCCCATGAAGGTCGTGGTCACCCATGAAGGTCGCTGCTCAACTGAAGGATGCAAGGAGGAGAGTTCTGACCATCTGAACAACCATTTTTGGATATTTGGTCTATTCTTCTCTTTTCTTAAAAATGAAAATACTCATAGGGGATAATCAGACAGCTTGCTCTCCTGCTGGGATCAGATCCAGTGAGGTGACAAGTGGCTGTCATTAGTGATGGGTAGCTCTCAGTACAGAGTTTTGATTTTCAAGGGTGGGTTGATGAGGGGTGACAGGAGCTATAGAATTTGGGCAGTGTGAGAGGGGAAAGTCCCAAGCTGTTGGTGGTCCCACAGGCTGGGTTCTAATTGCCTGGGGTTGGAAGGAAGCTGCCTCCTCCCTGAAGCCTGTGGAGAAGGGCAGTGCATCCAGTGAGATGACTCTAAAGATAAGTGGGGTAATTGTGATGTTTCTCTAGTCTTTTGGGGACAGTTCTCAGGCTCTTGTGCTTTATCTCTAGGCCACATCACCTCCCAGAGCCTTTCCCAGGTACCATGTCAACTTCACAAGAGATACTTAGGAATCCAACACGTGTTTGCATTGCAGACCAGACGGAACTTACGGCTTCCCCGAGTCATGATGTCTGTCCTTCAAAGGCTAAACAGCAAAGAGAACCTGCAGCACAAATAGACTGTAGCACTGATGCATGGGAGGACATGCCAGCGCAAGGGAGAGAAACGGTTTGGCTCCGCAGGAAAGATTTGCCTGTTGAGTTCTGTTACAGTGGGGAAGCAAATTTATTTCATGCTCATGATTTCTCATTTTACTGTTCATAGTTATTTTTTTATTCACAATGATATGATGTAAGCATAGTAATATTTTCCTAGCATATTGGTGCCTGGAGTGAAATTGCACGTAGTATTCCGTGTTGACTTACTTATGCACTGAGGTCTGGATTTCTCACTTGACAAACTTCGACTTCTAAAAACATTTTTTTTTCTAAAAGGGCCAAATAAATTCTGAAACACCAGGTTACACCAATATTTTTGTCTTAATCAGAGGCAACTAGTCAGGAGGAAGATGCTAAAGGAATTAATGAAGTCTTTACTTATTTACCAGATAGACGACAGATTAGGGCTTATGTCTTGGAAGCTGTCTGAATCTTTAATCTGCATGAACCCTGCATTGCTTTTCATGCCAAGGCTCTTTTCCAAATCACTGTTGCTGTTGATCTTCCATCCTGGTTCATCACGGCTCTGCAAGTTTCCAAGCTGCATCTGCTTTGGAAATATGCACTTGAAAGTTCTAAAGTCAAAGAAAATGTACAAAAGGGAAAGCAGTTGATTTGGATTGTCCCGAATAAGCTGGCATAGTCCTTTGATGAGAGTATCTGGTAGGGTAATCACAACACACAGGAAGATTGTGAGTCCTGGATTCACAACATGAACTGCACATTCTGAGTCTAAGAGTGAAAATTCTACCTGAATTTAAGTTCCTGGCTGTTGGGCCAACAACCCCACATCCAAAGTTAGTATTTTCAGTACGTAATCCTCAATTGTAAGAGACAGGTGTGCATACTCTCTTCTCATTTGCAGATACTACGAAATAAGTCTTCTTGACAGAGATTTAAACGTAAAGAAGGAAAAGTTTATCTCCTTGTCACAGAGAGATCCAGCCGCCTGTGACTTGTGTGGCTAGGGCTCAGTGGGATTAATAGAGATAAAAATGAATGAAACTGAAAGATTATACTGGCACTTTTACTACCTGTACATCTAAAATAAATATTTTTCCTTAAAATTATTACAATAGTTGACTAACATCATGGAAGTAGGTTTCAACCACTCATAGGGTTTCTGGTGCTGTAAGAAACCAATGCCTCATGTGTCTTCTTCAGCGTTATGTCATTTCTGGGGTCTTTTCTTTTTCCTTTCAAAGGTGGTTTCAGACTGACCCATGCCAAGATGTTTGCACTTTCCTGCACTGTGTGTGGTCTCTCCCCCAGCTCTGGAGACCCTTGGTGCATTATAACTCACTTTCACATGCAATACATTGTAAGTTTTCCTTAATTCAAATTTTATGGACTTTGGGTCGTCTTACCCTGTTGTTTCTCTGATACTTCTAGCGTTTCTCATGTGACTACTCAGAAAAAAAAAAGGCATGCATGTAAACTTATCTTATTTAATATAACTATGTTTTATTCCTTCTCCAAATGAAACTCTTACCCACTGGAATATACTCTCTTTCTTATCTGGAGAGAAAACCTGAAAATATATAAGTCTGAGTAATATTGCCTGGGAAACCTAAGGCTGAACCTTTGCATAAGAGTCTCTAGGAAAAACACTTTGATGAAGAGCCTCTGAAAGCTCTTTATACCTTATTGAGATACTTGTTTCTTTAAGTCACTAAGGCGAACTTTGTTCAAAGCTCCTCATAACTTTTCCAGACAAGAAAATTGCTTTAATAGCTATGGAGGGAAGCTCACATAAAGGGCTCTGATTTGGAGAGCGTCAGTAAGGGATTTACTCAGCAAGGATCTGGGGCTCTGGTTATACGGCAGAATCCAGCAGGGAATCCTGATTTACCCCATGTGGTCACTTCATCCATGCACCTATCGTCCCTCTGTGTGCGCACTATTTTGTTTGCTTGATAATATTATCTTTCATTACTTCGCATGACCCTAGCAAGCTGGCTGCTTGTAACTGGCCCAGTTACATTAAATATTGCTTCTTGGATCTTGTAAGACTGGACTCTCAGCTGAAGCCACAACATAGTGAAGCTGGTCAGATGACTGGAAACGAACCCACTTCAGCACCCGCAGAAAAAATGGGACTTCAAGTGGACTTCCAGGCCTGCCCCTGTTTGCACCCACAGAGCCACTGAACACAGGCTGTGAGGAAGGGCGATCAGATATTTATTTTGTTTTTACCCCCAATGGTTTTCCTTCTCATTGTGAATTTAGTTCAGGGGAAGTATATGTAAAAGTTTCATGAGGTAGTTTATTATATAATATGCCATATAAATAATATCTTCTTTTTTTAACGTTTATTTATTTTTGAGAGACATAGAGAGAGAGCATGAGCAGGGGAAGGGCAGAGAGAGAGGGAGACACAGAATGTGAAGCAGGATCCAGGCTCTGATGAGCCATCAGCACAGAGCCCGATGTGGGGCTCGAACTCAGAGACCATTAGATCATGACCTGAGCTGAGGTCGGCCGCTTAACCGACTGAGCCACCCAGGCACCCCATCTTCTTTTTTGTTAAAGTTTTTGCATCTAGACTTCCATTGAGAATCCTGAGCTATATAATAGTTACTTTTTAAGAATCTACAACTAATGTATCCATGAGTATGTAGTTATATATGTATATGTATGCATATATAGTTAACATGTATACATATGACTTCAAAGGAGAAGAACTTTCTAATTATGTTTGTAAATTGAATGCATTAAAAGAAAGTCATTTAGCTAAATTATTAAAGTGTCCGGGTTACAATATAGAGACCACTTAAGAAGTATTTACTAAGCGAATAAATAGCATCTTTGGTGGGGATGAAACTAAATATAAGCATTTCTGTTCTCAATTGAAATTATTCTATGATGTTTATTTGATAATGTAGGAAAGCTTTTATGCTTAAGTAAACATTTGAGGAGTATATTTGCAGAAAGAAAAAAAAACACCCCACTTATTAAAGTGATTCTCAAGGGTCTGGAATTTCACAGTATCGCACAGGATAAAACATACAGAGACTATCTATTACTCGAGAAATATGACCAACACTCTCTAAGTTTTACATTTACCAAAGAGTTTCTTTTTGACGTTAAAACAAAGAAAAACACACATCTAACAAAAGAAGGCTGAAAAGCAAGCAAACAGAGAAGAAAAAAAAACTGACCTATTAAACTATTTCTTTGCCCTCGTTTTAGAGCACTTCCACTAAGATTTGACGGCAGATGACAGAAAAACTAGAAATAGGAGATTTAACTGCCTCCCTGGTGTAATTTTTACAAATGTGCTATTTTTATTGGAATCTAAAGATTTTGCATAAAAAAGAACCTAAAATGTGAACTGAAAGGTTTGACATTGGAGGTATGTCTGGCAAAGTGCTTAGTGCCTTCAGGCATGGGTTATTTCCCAAGTGAATGAATGAAGGAATGGCCTTGCTTCTCTGCTTCCACTGCGTATAAAATCAAGTATAGGCTGCTGCCAGACAGCGTCTGAGTGTGGGGCCTGTCATTCACCCACAACACACATCCAAGTCCAGCAGTCTCCTCCAATCACCTGGCTTAGGTCAAGGTCACCCGCTATGCTCGCATGGGACACTTCGCTTCTCCTTCATAGCACAGATCCTGTTTTGTAATGATACACTGATTTTGATGTCATTTGAATCAATGCCATGTTCCTAGACTGTAAGTTCCATGAAGGCAGGTGTGACTTGCTCACTATTGTATCTCGAGCACTTAGGTAGACTGTGTGAAATACGTATATTAAAATGGATAAATGAATGAGATCATTGTGACGTAATGGTCAATTTGCAGTGGCCCGTGGCGCTTAGCTGGTCAGGCCCCTTACAGAGCAGCCTCAGCTGTAAGGACTGCCTGGAGCGGTTCCTGAACCCTCCAGCTGGCACAGACAGCTCTGGACACATTCCTTCTGCTGTACATTTGGTGTGTGACATGTGCCCTCATCATGGGGATGGGAGGCACTTAAGCCTTTCACTGCTTGCAGTTCGCATGATGAAGAGGCAAGCCTCATGCCAGGTACATTGCTTCCTGATGCTCCTGAAGCCGCAGGTAGTCACGAGGGGCTCCCTCTGCCCTCTCTGTACACGGCCTGCACCTGTTTGTTCCCGGAAACCAGCCTTCTTGCAAACAATTAATTTCTTCACTGGTCAGATGTCAACCCAACACCACCATCATTCTCAGTCCCTTTAATTCTCCATTATCAGAACAAAATAATAATAGTAAAATGCCTTCCTTCTACTGTAACAAAAAAATCCCACATTCATGTCACCACATGCAAGCACACCTCCAGAGAGCCAGCCTCTCTCACCCTGCACCACAAATGACAGTCTCATGCTGAATCTCTGTGCGGGTTCCAGGCAGCACAACTGTAACACAATCAAGACAGCAGAAACCCCGCCAAGGTCTTCAGTGTTAACTCTTCTCCTTCCACACCTCCAACAAGCACACTCCCTCAACTGAGTGATGGAGCTGAAACCAAGCTTCGGTGGAAGCAGGTCTGGAAGGTTTCCCACTTACTATATGGTGAGCGTCATTCATGTAGTTCCACTGTCTGAACTGTGACATCTTTCTGGTCTGGTCCTGGGCGCTCCTTGTACAAGCAATGCAGTAAAAGAAAAGGATGCTGAAGTTAGAATTGTTCCTGCTGGCATCCTGACTCCATCACTGTTTACTATTCACACCTTGGAAATGCTACTCAGAACATGTTACCCTCCATTTCTTTCTAAGTAGCGAAGTTAATAACCGTCGTGCTCAGTCTCTGTGAGAATTCAGTCCTGTTCCACAGGTGAAGCCCATGGCACACAGTAGGCCCTCAAGGCTCCATGATGATCGGTGGTCAGCCTTCTTTTCCTAAATTAATATTTTGGGAAATTTTAGGCATCTTTCCCCCCAGTCCTGCTTGAACTTTGTGTCTTCCTTTTCTGTTTATTCATATGACCACCTTAAATATCATTCTTCATTTCCCAAGTCAAATTAGGAAATTAAATTTGTTGTATGGGAGAAAAGCTATGTTCTGGGAACCTTAAAGTATATGCCTCCATTATGTCATTCCATTGAATATACATGGAATAGGTATAGGCAATATCAGATAAATACTGTATAAAAGGTTCAAAACACAGTCTGCTTTTAAAGTTCAGGACCTCCTCTCAAGGCTAGTGTTAAGTATGCTACCTAAGGGTGGCAGTCAGTCCTACTGTCGTTCCCTGAACCAGCTCACATTGGGGCTGACTTCAGGAGAAATCCCAGAGACTATGGCAAAAGTGGTATTTCTGAAGAGTTGTCTCCATCTTGCCAATTTTCATCATTTCATAGTGTAAGGATTGTTGAGATGAGAAGGCAGAATGGTATCATATTGGGCAGGAGAGGACACATAGACTTATTTACAAGGTTGGTTCATTCTAGAGGAATTTCTTAGTGGCTTATGGACTGACCTGTACTTACCTCACTTTTAAAGATTGTGTGAAAATGAACACTCATAGCCTATTTCTTGGAAACTTGTTCTTGTAACCCAGAACCATGGAGAAATTTCTTGATTTACCTCATAATAGGTAATCTGATGTCTAATTTTTTGAGAACCTAAGCATTTGGTAGTATACTACTTATTACGCATGAGAGAAGATGTTAACAATGCTAACACAATGAATTTCTAAATTATTCAGTTGGAGTGTTTTTGCTAAAATTTCACTCCTGTTGATTTTCAGAAACCACAAAAATAGTCTACAATTGGGCATTCTATTTCTTCTAATAGAGAAAAATTGCAGAACTATGTCCTTCTGGGACATAGGTACAAACATTCTAAACAGAATATTAGAAAGTTGAATTTGGCAATAAACAAACAGGGTGGTACATTATGACCAAGCAGAGTTTATCTTAAAAACGCAAAATTGGTTTAATATTTAAATATGAATCAGTTTAATTTATCATATTAACCAAATAAATGAGGACAATTGCATAATGATGCTTGTAGATATAGAGCAGGCGTTTACTAAAGTGTACACCCATTCATGATAAAGAATTTACCAAACTCCACATGCGAGAAATGAATAATCCAGTGAAGAAATGGGTGGAAGATATGAATAGACATTTCTCCAAAGAAGACATCCAGATGGCCAACAGACACATGAAACGATGCTCAGTGTCAGTCATCATCAGGGAAATACAAATCAAAACCACACTGAGATACCACCTCACATCAGTCAGAGTGGCTAAAATGAACAAATCGGGAAACTATAGATGCTAGTGAGGATATGGAGAAGCAAGCACCCTCTTGCACTGTTGGTGGGAATGCAAACTGGTGCAGCCACTCTGGAGAACTGTGTGGAGGTTCCTCAAAAAAATGAAAATAGAACTACCCTATGACCCAGCAATATCACTTCTAGGAATCTACCCAAGAGATACAAGAATGATGATGCATAGGGGCACGTGTACCCCGATGTTCATAGCAGCACTTTCTACAATAGCCAAATCATGGAAAGAAACTAAATGTCCATCAACTGACGAATGGATAAAAGAGATGTGGTCTATATATACAATGGAATACTACACAGCAATGAGGAAGAATGAAATCTGGCCATGTATGGCAACATGGATGGAACTCAAGAGTATTATGCTGAGTGAAATAAGTCAGTCAGAGAAAGACAGATACCATATGTTTCCACACATAGGTGGACTTTGGGAGACTTAACAGAAAACCAGGGGAGAGGGGAAGAGGGGAAAAGAAAAAAGACACAGAGAGGGAAGACAAAACATAAGAGACTCTCAAAGACTAAGAACAAACTGAGGGGTGAGGGGGTGTGGGAGTGGGGAGAGTGGGTGATGGGCACAGAGGAGGGCACTTGTTGAGATGAGCACTGGGCATTGTATGGAAACCAATTTGACAATAAATTATTTAAAAAAGAAAGAAAGAAAGGAAAATACTGAATGATCTCACATAAGAGACTCTTAAATACTAAGAACAAACTGAGGGTTGAGGGGAGTATGGGAGCGGGGGAGAGTGGGTGATGGGCACTGAGCAGGGCATGGGTTGGGATAAGCACTGGGTGTTGTATGGAAACCAATTTGACAATAAAAAATTAAAAAAAATCCTTGCAGTATACTATAATAAAGAGGTAAAGAATACGGATTCAAAAAACATACTACAGCCAACACCAGACTCCACAGTGAAATGGTAGACATCTTCCCCCGAAACAAACATGAAGATATTCACTCTCGTTACTTCTATTCAACATATGACTGGAGGTTCTAGCCAGTGCATTAGGGGAATAGATATACAAAAAAGGCATAATGATTGGAAACGATGGGAAGTTATTTTATTTGCACATGATGTGATGGTTTACATAGATATGCTAAGATATCTCCAAAGCAGGTGCTAGAACCTATGTCGAATTCAGCAAGGTCATGGTTGACATTTAGGCATCAATTATATTTCCATATACTAATAGCAAGGAATTGAAGAACAAAACAAAAAGGTTCCTTACACACACAAAATAAAATACTTAAGAATAAGTTTTGGAAAAGACACAGAAGACTACTGTGCTGGATGCTACAAAACATGGCTGAGAGAGATTTCAGAAGCTCTAAATAAATGGAGAATAACAACCATGTTCATGAATTGAAGGTTATGTTATTAACATACTGATTTTCCTAATTGATCTACTGGTTCAACACAATCTCAATAAAAATTCCAGTGAGTTGTTCACAGAGATACAGTTCAATGGAATCACCAGCTGTTAAGAGTATTTAGGGTCCTGAGATCATAAAGAATCCCGCCAAACTATCAACAGTCTTCCGGTGTCCTTCTTTCCCCATCAGAGTTTTGTGGATGTGCAGAATGACAACATCACTTGCAATTGTAGCCTTGATAAGAGAGTCAATTCTTCATCTCTCCAAATAGCAAATTGCAAGTGGCAAGGAGTAATATGCTTTACCTTCAAGTCTTTTGATGCATTTTTCTGCCAAGTCAAATACACCATTTGCCTTTTTGTACTTCTATTTGAGCAAGTTGGAAGTTTAATTAGCTTTCCAACCAACAAAATTTGGTTGCATGAGAGTCTCAACTGTATTTAAGTGTTACTGTGGTTTCAAAGAAGCTATTGATTCTCAAGCGTTTTGATTGAGTTGACTGTTTAAAAAAACAACTAAAAAAAGTGTTTGGATTTTGACTGTGATACAGAAGCTATAGTAACAAACATTTGGTTTCATAATTTTTTGTTTTGTTTTTTATAATTTTTTTAATGTTTATTTATTTTTGAGAGACATAGAGACAGAGCACGAGCAGGGGAAGGGCAGAGAGAGGGAGACACAGAATCTGAAGCAGACTCCAGGCTCTGAGCCGTCAGCACAGAGCCTGATGCAGGGCTTGAACTCACAGACTGTGAGATCATGACCTGAGCTGAAGTCGGTCGCTTAATTGACTGAGCCACCCAGGCGCCCTGGTTTCATACTTTTTTAAAGAAATAAAGCACCTAATTCTAAAATATATTTGGGAGTGAAAAGAACCAAAGAAAACCAATGCAATTCTGAAAAAAAAATGTTGGAAGACTTAAACTATATTATATGAATTTATTTTTTGCATCTTTAGAGAGTACTGGTCAGATATCTTATAGGAAGTCCCTCCATTGGGTTGTGCCTGCTGGTTTAGTGAGGAAGCCCACAGAGGTTCCGTTTTAATTACAACATATGCAGCTTACTTGCTGTCAACATGATTTATCACTCTTCATGTTAACCTTGATTACCTAGCTAAGGTAGTGCTTGTCCATTTTTTTTAATGTTTATTTTTGAGAGAGACAGAGCATGAGTGGGGAGAGGCAGAGAGAGGGAGATGCAGAATCAATCAGGCTCCAGGCTCTGAGCTGTCAGCATACAGCCTCATGTGGGACTTAAACTCACAGACTGCGAGATCATGACCTGAGCCCAAGTTGGGCTCCCCCCATTTGTACCATTATAAAGTTACTCTTTCTCTCTTCCAACCCATACTCTTTGGGAAGAAATCATTATGCATAACCACAGTTCAGGAGTGGGGAGGTATGAGCCACTTCCTTGAGGGTGGACTATCTACAGAAATTATTTGGAAATCTGTGCAGATTTTTCTCTACCCTCCTCTCCCTGACCATCTATTTTATTTGTTTACTCAGTTCCTTATATCAACATAGACTCATGGATATTTATATTTTGAGTTTCATAAGAATTTTTTCTGTGAATCTACATTAGTCATAATAGTGTGCTATTAGGTTAAGAATAGACGGACCAATAGAAGAAAACACAGACTTCAGGAATAGACCCGTTCATGTGCTGTTATTTTTTTTTTTTGTTTCACAAATATTTAAAAATCATTTAAAAAATTCGTTCAGACATGTGGTTTAAACAACTGGATAAATGGAGAGCAAAGTAGTAACGCTACTCTCTTTCTTCCACCTCTCCTTCTTTCCTTCCTTTTTGTTTATAAGTCTGGTCTTTTTTCCTTTTTGTTTAAATTTTCCAGTTTTACTGAGCTATAATTGATATACAGCACTGTGTAAGTTTAAGGTCTACAGCATAATGATTTGACTTATATATATTGTGAAATGATCACCGCACTGAGTTTAGTTAATATTATCACCTCATATAGATACAATAAAAAAAAAACACAGATTTTCTCCTTGTGATGAGAAGTCTTAGGATTTATTCTCTCAACAGCTTTCCTGTATACCACGGAGTAGTACTAGCTGTTATTTATCTTGTAACTGGAAATTTGCAACTTTTGACCACCTTCCTCCAATTCCTTATCCCCTCACCCTCTGCCTCTGGTAACTACAAATCTGATTTCTTTCTCTGTAAGTTTTTTTTTTTTAAATATACCACATATAAGTGAGATCATACAGTATTTTTCTCTCTTTCCTTTTTTAAAATAATTTATTGTCAAATTGGTTTCCATACAACACCCAGTGCTCATCCCAACAAGTGCCCTCCTCTGTGCCCGTCACCCACTCTCCCCCCTCCCACACCCCCTCACCCCTCAGTTTGTTCTTAGTCTTTGAGAGTCTCTTATGTTTTGTCTTCTTCCCTTTCTGTGTCTTTTTTCTTTTCCCCTCTTCCCCTCCCCAATGGATTTCTGCTAAGTCTCTCAAAATCCACCTATGCGTGGAAACATATGGTATCTTTCTCTGACTGACTTATTTTACTTCGTGTGTAATCCCTTCAAGTTTCATCTATGTTATTGCAAATGGCAGAATTTTATTTTCTATGGCTGAATAATATTCCATTGCATTAGATATCACATCTTCCTTATCCACGCATCTGTGGATGGACCCTTAGGTTGTTGCCATGTCTTGGCTCTTATATATATGCCGCAGTGGCCATGGGGGTGCAGGTCTCTTTTTGACACAGTGTTTCTATTTCCTTTGGATATATTCCCAGAAGTGGAATTGCTGGATCTTACGGCAGTTCTATTTTTAATTTTTTCATTTTTGACAGAGGTGTCAAGGCTATTCAATGGGAGAAAAGAAAGTCTTGTCATCGGAATATACTAAACATCTGTTCTGCTCTGTCTGTAAATACGTGGAAAAACTGACTCTTGGCATTTGTCATTCATAAATACTCTCAAATTATTTTGTGACGTATCATAGACTTAAGCAAAAAACTAAGAGTCTACAACTTACATAAGATGACAATGGAGAATAACTTAGCGACTTTGAAGTAGGCAAATATTGCTTAGGGAGGACATAAAAAGTTTTAAGCTTCAAGAAAAAAGTGGTAAATCACACTCCATAAAAACTGAGAACACACCAACACAAGCCACGGACTGGAAGAAGACTGAGATCTAGGTTTCTAAAAGAAGACATCTACATGTCTATCTATCTATCATCTGCCAAAATGACAATCCATTAGCATGGGTAAAAGTTTGGAACAGAAACTTCCCTAAAAAATATAGGGATGGCCAAGAAGCTCGTGAAAAACTGCTCAGGATCACAGAGAAATGGAAATTAAAACCACAATGGGCCACACTTTCATATTCATTAGCATAATTAAAATTGGAACGGCTGGCCACATGGAAGGTCCACAAGGGTGTACAGTAAGTAGGGCTCTCATGCATCCCTGGTGGGAATGTAAAATGATGCAACTACTTTGGAAAACAGGTTGGCGGCTTCTTTTGAAGTTAAACACACACTTGCTTCACAACCTAGCCACTCTATTCCCAGTATTACCCAAGAGAACTGAAAATGTAGGACTGTAGAAAGACTACAATAAGAATATTCATAACAGATTTGTCCGTTAAAGCCAGAACATGGGAACAAACCAAATTCCTACCAAAAGAGAATGGATAAAGGACTTGTATAGTCATCCAATGGACTTTTATTTATAAATAGGAAGAAACAAACTACTGACAAATGAAGCATTGTGGGTAAGTCTCAAAAACATCTTGCTGAGGGAAAGAAGTCAATCCCTAAAGAATGTATATTTTCTGATTCCATTCTATGACTTTGTAGCACAGGCAAAATTAGTAAGTGGTGACATCAATGAGAACCGTTGTCACCTCAGCATGGGTGGTGGTGTCTGGAAAGAGCTTGAGAGAGCTTTGTAGGTTGGTAACAGTCTGTCTTGATCAGACTGGTGGTTTCTCAGGCGTATCATTTATCCAGATGTCAAACTGTATTCTTATAATCCCTACAGTTTTTTGTGTGTACATTTTACCTCAGTAGAATAAAAATGTGTTAGAAGTCGAAAAATTTACCTTTGATCTTAAGTGTTCATTTTATTAGGAGTCAGAGAGAGCTAAGATTCTCTGATAAATCTGAGAAAACCAGCGCCAAGAGACAAGTGGTGTGGCACTAGGCACGGTGCTCTCTTGGAGGACAAGGCACCATTTCTTCTCTTTTCCTCCAGTCAACTCCTGCCTGCCTCTAACAGCCCATTCCTCTTGTCTGGACTGATCATGAGGTTTAGATTGGAGATAAATCACCATTAAGGAGGCAAAATGAGGGATGCCTGCATGGCTCAGTCGGTTAAGGATCCGCCTCTTGATTTTGGCTCAGGGCATGACCTCACGGCTCATGGGATGGAGCCCTGCCTCAGGCTCTGTGCTGATGGTGCGTACTCTGCTTGGTATTCTCTCTCTCCCTCTCTCTCTCTCTACCCCTCCCCAGCTCATGCTCTCTCTCTCTCTCTCTCTCAAAATAAATAAATAAACATTAAAATTTTTTTTAAAAGGAGACAAATTGAAAATCAGACTGATTTCCTTTATTTTTTCCTTTCTATTTTGGTGACTAGGGAAAGGTCTGAAAGGGTGATAACCTTTTAACAGGGTCAAAAGCCAAGGCCAGGACAGACCAAGATGTTGCTATTCTTTTAACTTTTTTCCTCTAAAATTAATTAGATTCTGAAACATGTTGATTTTATAGTTTGCCTGTCTGGATTGTGTACCTATACCCCATCTGTTTTCACGACCCCCCCATGCTGTTCCTTTTGCTCAGAATTCCTCATCCTCATTTCCCTTAAAACTATTTTTAAAAATCTATCTTTTTTTGGTCCAAATGCAACTCAAAATATCATGTTTGTCAAACACACTCAATCTGAAGGCAAGGATTTCTATGTTTTATTCACTCTTTCACCCCTAGTACCTAGGACAGAACCCAACCATGGAAGGAGATTTATTCCTCCCTCATTCACTCATTCACTTTCACACCTATTCATTCATTCGCTAATAAATCTTCACGACATACTCTGCCTGGGTAGATCAGCATCCATACTCATCTGGAACTAATTTCTCAGGCAGTTCACTGTTCCTCCTGTCGTGTTCACACAGCACGGGTACTCCTGGGGTACCTATATGTACACTCTTTCTTTGTGCAATCTAAGATTCCTGAGAGTGGTCTGAGACTTGGCAGATTTTTTGTTGGGAAAGCATCATGTCTGCCCCAGTGTAAACACTCAAGTGTTCTTTGAAGGAAAGAAGAAAAGGAAGGAAAACTGTTCATCAGAAACCAATAACTCACTTTTAGAAAAGTTCTGATGTCTTCTCCTGTGTCTAAGAAGGTGTGTGTGAGTGTTTTGGGGGGAGTGGTGGGCCCTCTTTGCACCCTTCAGAGACAGCACCTTCCTTTTGAGAAGATGGGGATTCCCCAGCACACATTGCTTCCCCAGAGAGAATGGCACAGGTCTGTCTCCCATGGGAGCAGGTCCACTCTGCCGAGTGCAGAGAACAAGGGGTTAACAAAACTAGTGATCAGCAGAAGGGTGGCCTCTTTCACTGAATTGGAATTCAGGAGGTCTGCTGTGGCTTCACCCATTCTCACAAGGTGCAGGGCTTCCCTGGGGACAGTGGCAGACTCTGTGGTAACCCTTGAGCCTGGTATGGTGTGAACTTTGTCCAGAAGTCAATGCCAACTGCTTTTGCAGCCTTGAAACCACCTTGGCATCTCGTGGGTGGAGAGCAAGGCAATGCTGACCACAGGCCACCTTCTCGGCGGCACAGGGAGCAGCGACGGACGAGGAGTGCTGGGTAAGTGGGTAAGGAAGAGGAAACAGGCATTCGGTAGCGAGCTAACATGAGATGCTGATGAAACCTTTAGAAAAAAACGTTAGCAATATTTGCTAATATTAGCTACTCTTTCACGTAGCCTGTTACACTGAACTATATAAAATGAGGATATTTGCCCATCTTCGACTTTCCAAAATAGCAATTCCATACGCTTCACCTTAATCTGTACTGTTCACTATTAAAACAGCTCAGAGAGTACCCACTCCGTTTTAAGGTTTTAAATGTGTCCGTGCCTTGATCTTACAAAGAAAGAAAGAAGTCAATCGTGAAAACAAAAGTGAGGTTTCTTTTTCTCCTTTTTGTGTGTGATTTGGACGAAGTTATAATCATGAAGCGGGAAATACTGACGGCAGGTAAGCAAAAGCCTTGGTGTAAGAACTGTGAGTGCGTGTGGTTCTCCTCCGGTCATTCCCGCTCTCCTTTCTGGCACTCCAGCAGTCCCGTCTCTATATCTGAAGTGTTTCTATTCGGTTTCTAAATTGTTTCCTTGAGTCTCAGGGATCACCATGGCACGGAGGCTGGGAGTGGTCAGAAGTGAGAGGCGCCGCCAGGAAAAGTGTTAGTCACCTTGTGTGGATGCAGCCTGGAGTGTGCCCGGCGTGTTCACTTGACTGATTTCCAAGGCAAGGTAGACAGCTGCCTGACAGACAGGCCTGGTCACAGCAGGTTACAATGAACTGTGTCATCCCCGCACACAGGGTAATTTCCTTTTTGAGTCACTTCTCAGCTCAGAATGAATCATACTCCACCCTCCTCTTTTTCAACCTTTTATGCTTCCAGGCTCTGAGCCCAAGTGGAAGGTAGACCTTTTTCTCCCTGGCGGGAGCACTTCAACAAAGAGCCTCCTGAAATATCATCTCTGCCTCAGTGGGCAGAGCCTGTGTGAGGAGACTCCGTCCAGGCAGGAGTGGTCACCTGAGATCCTGCCAGGTCCTGGGGCCTGGAGACGTGGTGTGTGGAAAATGAGAGCCCCAGAAAACCCATTTGCTAGCAGGGAAGCACTTTCCTTTCCCATTTGAGTTTTTCTCTTGACCTAGAAAATCAGAAGCTGGTCCCCTGAGATTTTGTGAGAGGAGAGATTTCAGGGTTACTGCTCCCTGGGTCCTTGGCTTTGCACTCTATCATCAGAAAAATAAAATGTATCTAAAATCACCAATAACTAGATTTGACCACAGGAATTTCTGAAAGCCTTTTCCATTTTCTCATAGTTTTAAAAAAACTTCCTTGTTAATAATTTGACTTTTGTTGTTTTCTGCTTTCTTTGTCTCTCTCTCTCTCTCTCTCTCTCTCGTTTTTAACCTATATACATTGGTCAAAAATAAAATTACTATTTATACAAGGCAGTTAAAGGCAAGAATGTGAGCAACAGGTCTTGGAGCACAGACTGTTCGCTGTGGGATCCCTGTTCTCCGGAAGGAAGAAGACGTGAGGTGGCTGTGCTGGGGAGAGGGCAGGCAGTCCCCACTCAGCCTGCAGAGCTCCAGCGTCCAGTGGGGCCTCCTTGGCTCGGCTCCTTCTGCTGGCCTTCCAGAACTGCACCTTTCTGGGGGCAGAAGAGCTGAACCCTGAAGTATGAGAAAAGGCTATGACTAATCACTAGATTTAAAAACTGGTACCTTGATTTGGGGCCAGTTTAAGAGCTTTGGGGTTTCCCTGGGGAGGAGTCAATACTAAAAAGGAAGTATTTTCAAACTCTCATTCTCCTTTGCTTGCCCCTTGAAGTCACTTTGAATCCCAACCCGAAGAGAGGCAGCCGTCTCTTGCAGTTTCCTGCTGCCTTCTTCTTTTTTAGGCTCTTTTTTTTTTTAATTTTATAATAGTTTATTTTCAAATTGGTTTACATATAACACCCAGTGTTCATCCCAACATGTGCCCTCTTTAATGCCCGTCACCCCCTCTCCCCCTTCCCTCACCCCCCTCACCCTCAGTTTGTTCTTAGTCTTTGAGAGTCTCTTATGTTTTATCTCCCTCCCTCTCTGTGTCTTTTTTTTCTTTCCCCTCTTCCTCTCCCCTTGGTTTTGGCTTAGTTTCACAAAGTCCACCTATTCGTGGAAACATATGGTATCTGTCTTTTTCTGACTGACTTATTTCACTTAACATAATACCCTTCAGTTCCATCCATGTTGCTACACATGGCCAGATTTCATTTTTTCTCATTGCCACGTAGTAGTCCATTGTATATATGTGCCACATCTTCTTTATCCACTCGTCAGTTGATGGGCACTTGGTCTCTTTCCATGATTTTCCTGCTGCCTTCTGCAGGAGTGGCGGAGGACATGCTCTCAGGTGCTAACACCCGTCCTTCCTCCGACTGAAGGGACATAATTTAGGGTCTTGAGGATTTTTCACTTCTTAAGTCTTCCCTGATCCCCCAATCCGAGAGGGTTATATAGGTTAGGTTAGGGAGGCTAAAGCAGGAAGTGGGCCCGCGTGGAGGTGGAAGGCCCATTGGCAAAATATCCCGGATTTTATGACTACCGTCTACCCACCTCTCAGCCAGCTCTAGCTTCTGAATTACCTCAAGCATGTCACTCCCTTGCTCAGACTTCTTCAGTGATGTGTCATTGCTGGAACAAAGTCCAAACTCATCAGACTGGTGGCCGAGGTGTCACTCTGCTTTTACAAACTATGGCCAGCTACGTGCCTCACCCCCAGTGTACCTGGGCTCCAACTTACTCTTTGCTGGGTCCTGGACGCAGCCCCCTCTTCTGCATGGCTTTTCCTTTGCTGACTTTGTTCTTTTAGCCTATACCTTTCTTTCCACTTATTTCCACTCCTCCTTTCCTTTTCCCAATTTTTGAAAACCTAATCATTTTTCAAAGACTTCACAAAACTGTCCCTGATTGCTTAAGTCAATATAAATCTCATATTTATTTTCCTGTGGTACTTAGTTTTGCCATAATTACAACACTTTATGCTTGCCCCACGATCACAGTGATTTGAGGGCAAGCCCTGATGTATTAGCCTTTCCATACTCCACTGCACTGAGTAGAGTGCCTGGAACATGAATAGAACTCAGTAAATGACTGTTGAGATGTTGGTCCAGTTCCAACATTCCCAAGGACTTACCTTAAGAAAAACTAGATTTTATTGCTGAAAAACAGCTCAGAGGCAAAAAAGACCTTGAGGCACTAACAGGAGGGTCCAAAGTGGTGTTGTGGCTGCATAACAATACCTTCCTACTGGCTGGAGGTAGAGAGCTTGACATCAGGGAAATGAAGGAACACAGATGTTGAGTCCATATATGACTGCCTCTTAAAGAAAACAAAGAAGCTGCAGCCTTCATCCAGATGGTATTTAGTGTGTCAACATTGGACCAAACATGCTTAGAGACCTCATGCATGGGCCCAAGGTTGCCACTTTGCTAATTCAGCATTTACTCAGTTTTGGGGTTTTAGAATAACAGAAACTTAGAGTTAGAGTGGTACTGTGGAAATCACCTTGTTCACATTCCTAACGAATGCAAGGATATCTTCTACCCTTTGTTCCTTAGGGGTCCACACTGTGGTCTCTGCAGTAATGTGTCTTCTAGGAAGGAGCCATGTGCCTTGGAGTCAACGAGACTGCACCTCTGGTTCATCCCCAGTAGCCCTTGCACCCCAGGGACTTGCAGGGACTTTTCCTAAGTGGAATCTTGTGAAAGACATGTATAGAGTTAAACAACTTGGTAGGAACACCTTGACACCATGCTGTGCCGGTGAGCATGCCTGTCCTAGAGCAAGGACTACAATGCTGGAGGCCCACCCTTAAAACTCAGAAAGGACTGAAAAAGAAAAGGACCTCAATGGTACATTTCTGTAGTCATTATTAAGAAAACTTGGATTTTGTCTTTGGCTGCAGTAACTTCTTACTCAACACATCTCAACACAGAGGCAAGGGAAATAAAAGCAAAAATGAACTACGGGGACCTCATCAAAATAAAAACTTCTGCACAGTGAAGGAAATAATCCGCAAAACTACAAAGCAACCAATGGAATGGGGGAAGATATTTGCAAGTGACATATCAGATAAAGGGTTAGTATCCAAAATGTATAAAGAACTTATCAAACTCAACACCCGAAACACAAATAATCAAGTGAAGAAGTGGGCAAGACATGAGTAGACACTATTCCAAAGAAGACATCTAGATAGCCAACCGACACATGAAAAAATGCTAACATCACTCATCATAAGGGAAATAAAAACAAAACCACAATGAGATACCGCCTCACACCTGTCCGAATGGCTAATATTAACAACTCAGGCAACAACGGTTGTTGGCGAGGATGTGGAGAAAGAGGATCTCTTTTGCATTGGTGGTGGGAATACAAACTGGTGCAGCCACTCTGGAAAACAGAATGGTGGTTTCTCAAAAAAATTAAAAATAGAACTGTCCTGTGACCAAGCAATTGCACTAGTAGGTATTTTTTTAATGTTTTATTTATTTGAGAGAGAGAGAGAGAGAGAGAGAGAGAATGCAAGCGGGGGAGGGGCAGAGAGAGAGAGAGATAGAATCCAAAGTAGGCTCCAGGCTCTGAGCTGTCAGCACAGAGCCTGCCCGATGTGCAGCTCAGACCTACGAACCATGATATCATAACCTAAACCGAAGTCGGGCACTTAACCAAGTGAACCACTCAGGTGCCCCTACTAGGTATTTATCCAAGGGATACAGGTATGCTATTCTGAAGGGGCATATGCACTCCAATGTTTACAGCAGCACTATCAACAATAGCCAAAGTATGGAAAGAGCCCAAATGTCCATAGATGGATGAATGGATAGAGAAGATGTAATATATACAATGAAGTATTACTCGGCAATCAAAAAGAATGAAATCTTGCCATTTGCAACTACATGGTTGGAACTAGACGGTATTATGTCCAGAAATAATTAATCATTCAGAGAAAGACAACTATCATATGAGTTCACTCATATGAGGACTTTAGGGTACAAAACAGATGAACATAAGGGAAAGGAAGCAAAAATAATATTAAAAACATGGGGGGTGGGGGGGACAAAAACATGAGACTCTTAAATAAGGAAAACAAACAGAGGGTTACTGGAGGGAATATACTCCTGAAATCATTGTTGCACTATATGCTAACTAATTTGGATGTAAATTTAAAAAATAAATAAAATAAATGAAAAGAAAAGAAAAAGAAAATTTCGATCTTGAAATGTGCCTTGGATTTATCATTTTCAATCAGACTAAAGTTAGCATGTAGTGTTAAGCGTTGGTAGTTGTTCATGCAAACTCAACGGCATTTAGAATATAAAGAACTAAGTCATGATGATTTTATGGTGACTGAGGTGTTTTTCACACAGAGAAGGGTCGATGGAGAAAGATTTCACACTGTGGGGCGAAGTCAGCTCTTCTTAACACTATTTGTCTATTGAACTTAAAACACTGATCTATCATAACTCAGATACGTCCAACTTATCAGGAAATAATAGTAATAATAAGGCCTTTTAAAAATTGTAATAATATCCTTTGGAGGCAAATATATACATGGAGTATGTGCTATGAATGAAGATTTTGAGGAATTGATTGATTGATTGATTGATTGATTGATTTAAAATACTCTTTGATCCTTTGGCATTGGATGAGAATTTATTGTTAGTAAATACTTGTTATTTTTAGGAGGTGGTCTTTGATCTAAACTTGAGGAGATTAATGACTGTTTTAATGTCTGGTAACAAGTGAAAAATTTTGAATTATTGCCATCATATCATTGAAGTGTTGATTCAGAGAATTTAAATGAGACATTTTTCCTATCCTCTCATCATAGGAGGCCTGAGCACTGTTTATAATTCAAAAGGGATATTGCTGTGTTAACTTTTGGATGGCGGAATCCTTTTTCTATCTTTCCTGAATCCTAGACCAGACATCAGAGCAGGCGCTTTGCATCTGTGACTCCTTCCAGAGTTCTTCATTAGGGCCCTTGAGCCTGGCTGTTAACTGCCACCTCAACCAGGTTACAAAGAACTCTCAGGATAAAGCTCAAGATAAGAAAGGAAACATCAAAGCTGAGCACCAACTCACTCCAAACCACAGGACGTAAACACACACAGGCACAAGCACACTCTTGGGTGTGCCCAGGACTCTGAAGTTTCCTCGATTGATTCTGAAATGCGGCAAACAGAAGTGCATTTGCACGGGAAGGTACAAATGTTGAGCTGAGCAGCACCTGCTGTGATCTATGACCTGCCATTTGTCTTGAAAGGGCCAACGAGATAGAAGCCTGAATCCCTGAACTTTTGGAGGACTCCAAACAGCAGGAGCACCCTGGAGGAACAAAGGGCCACTGACATATGTGAGGCTGCATTTTGTCAACTAGGTATCATGTTCCGGCCACAGCATGACTGACAAATGCCAGGCCAGATGAAGAGATATAATCTGCTGAACCCAATGCGTCCTTTACCTGGATCGTGTGATGGGGGCAGATGCTGATTCAATATGGATGCAGGTGCAGAGGAAAGGAAGAAAGAACCCAGACGCTGAAGCCAAGTGCTACAAAAGTCCAGAGTCTCCTGGGGAGGCTCAGTTTTCTAAGTTATTGATCCGAAATTTTATGTGGTATAAGCAGTTGTCTATGCAGTGCCATGTTGAGGCTTTCTCACAGAGGAAGCCCGAGAGGATCTTTGACGTCTGGAAACTAAAATCTTCTGTAGGGATACTAGTTTTTCTATTCTCCTCATGTCATGGATCTGTAGTTTCTCCCTGCCTTGATGGCTGCCAAGTCCACCCTTAATGATAGAAGCTCTCGGTGCTGCTGCTGTAGGTGGAAGGATCATAAAAGGAGACTGCTTCAGTTATGCAGAGTTGGTGAGCTCGTAACTCCTTGTGCAACTCACTAGCACAGGAAACTTTGATTTTGCTTATTAAGGTAGCCCATGCTTATGTCACACAAGAGGTTTGGTGCTCTGCCCTTATCCTTGAGAATGCCCAGTATCAACTATACTGAATACCTCTACAGATCAGAATTAAAAAATATCCGAATTGTCTGGTTGCTCTTATTCAAAAAATATTTAACATCTTCTACCTGTTAGTTCAGTGTGCTATATGCTTAGATGAAATGGCCTGTGTTTGCATAAAAAGGAAATATTAATGCTATTATTGAAAAGAAAAAACTCTTCACTCCTAAGTAAATACTGGCCTCCATCTTGGAAAACAGAAGATGCTTCTAGCCCTCCTAAGTGGGTATGTCTAGCTTCTGAAACATGTTGACATCTGGTTACCAATGGGAGCCCTACTATTTCCTCTTCCACATCTCCTTGTCTATCTTCCCTATAGCCTTCTACTTTGTTGTTACTATTATTGTTGTTACCTCCCACCTCCCCGTCTATATAGGATATTCCTTGTTTCACATAAAGATAGCTCAGAGGCATGAAATTGCTCACAGTTTTTTCTTCTTTGTTGTTCCCGAAGATATGCTTTTAAGAGCTTTTTAATTTTTTAAATTGAAACTTTTATTGAGTTGCTTATAGATTCACATGCAGCTGTATCCTTTACCCAGTTTCTCTCAATTGTAACATATTGAAAACTGTAGTTATAAAGAATAATTACATTCATACAATCCATCATTCCTATGAAAATTTCTCCAGTTTTACTTGTACTCATGTATATGTGTGTGTGTAGTCCAATACTGTTTTATCGCATATATAGGTTTGGGTATCCACCACCAATGTCAAGATATTGAGCACTTCATTACCACAAGGATCCTCCTTGTTGCCCCTCTTTTTTATTAGTAGACTTCAGTTTTCAGAATAGGTTTAGATTTACAAAGAAATTAGACAGATGGTACAGAAAATTCCCATGTACTTCCCACACTCCCCACATACAGTTTCCTCTATTACTGTCATTTATGTTAGTATGGCTTATTTCTTATAGATTATTAAGTCAATATTAATAAATTACTATTAACTAAAGTCCACAGTATACTCAGATTTTCTTAGTTTTTACCTCTCGTCCTTTTTCTGGTTCAAGATCTCATCTAGAACACCACGTTGTATTTAGTGGTCATACCTTCTCTGGCTGCTCTTGGCTGTGGGGGTTTCTGACTTCCCTTGATTCTGATATCTTTGAAAAGTTTTGAGATTTGATCAAGTATTTTGTAGGATGCTGCTCTATTGGCATATGCCTGAGTTTTTTCCTCAAGAGTAGACTGAAGTTATGGTTTTGGGAGAAAGAGCACAGAGATAAGGTGTCATTTTCATCATACCATACCAAGGGTACTTACTGTCAGCATGAGCTATAGCTGCTGATGCTGACCTTGCTCATCTGGCTCAGGTCATGTTTATTAGGCACCACTCATTCTCAACATGGTACTGGAGGTACTAGCTAATGCGATGAGACAACGAAAGGAAATAATAGGTATACAGATTGGAAAATGAGAAATAAAATTGCATTTGTTCACAGATAATCTGATCATTGTGTAATTTTTTTTTTTTTTTTTTTAGAAAAAGCATCTACAAAAAAGAAAAATCCTCTTGGAACTAATAAGATGTTATAGCAAGGTTGTAGGATATGAGGTTAATACATAATTCACTTTCTTATATACCAGCAATGAACAATTGGTTTTGAAGTTAAAAACACACTATTATTTATATTAAGTCTTAAAAAATAAAATACTTAGGTATAAATCAAAAAAATATGTACAAGGTCTATATGAAGAAAACTACAAAACTCTGATGAAAGAAATAAAAAAGCTAGATAAATTGAGAGATATTCTATGTTCGCTGGTAAGACTTCATATGATCAACATGTCAGTTCTTGTCAAGCTGGTACATAGATTCAATTTGATACCACTCAAAATAACAGCAAGTTACCTTGTGGATATTGGCAAGTGAATTCTGAAGCTGGTATGAAAAGGCAAAAGATCCAGAATAGCCAACTCGATATTGAAGAAGAAAAATGAAGTCGGAGTTCTGACACTGCCCACTTCAATACTTAGCAGAGAGCTACAGTGATAAGTGTAAGAACACTTACAGTGATAAGAACAGTTTGATGTGGTGGAAGAATAGACAAATAGATCCGTGGAACAGAACAGAGAACCAGCAATAGGTCTACACAAATATAGCCAACTGGTCTTTGACAAAAGAGCAAAGCCAATACAATGAATAAAAGGCAGTCTTTTCAGCAACTAGTGCTGGTACACCTGGACACCCACAGGCATAGACTGGAATCTAGACACAGAGCTCATATTCTCCACATAAATAAACTCAACATGGGTCATAGATCTACATATGAAATGCAAAATTATAAAACTCATTAAGATAACATAGAAACAAACCTAGGTAACCTTGGATTTGACTTTTTAGATATAATACGAAAGTTACGATGAAATAATTTTAATAAAATCAAAAACTCTGTTCTGTGAAAGACACAGTCAGAATAGGAAGACAAGCCACAGACTGGGAGAAGATATTTTCCAAACCCATAGAATGTGTGAAACCCTCACAACCATAGAATGAACCCAAAAGTAAACTGTACACTTCTGGTGATAATGATGTGTCAATATGGGTTCATCATTTGTAACAATTGTACCTCTCTGGGAGGAAATATTGATAAAATGGGAGGCTGTGTATATGCAAAGGCAGAGAGTGTATAGGAAATCTTCCTCTCAATTCTGTTGTGAATCTAAAACTGATCTAAAAATTAAAGTCTGTTACTAAAAAATTTGTTCAGCAAATTTGTGCATCTGTGGAGCGTCTCTTGGTGAGGGAGAGTGTGGCAAATGGGTTGACTTGCTGTGGCCACTGGCTTCCTGATTACATTGTCCCACTCCATTTCTCCTGTGGGGAGGGGAGGGTCAGGCTCCTGGGATGAAGAGGACTTGTTGGGTCTGGTAGGAAGGAGCTGTCTCCCTAGACTGCAGTGGTGCCCCCAAGTGCTAGAGGAAGGACCTCGTCCACCCCCAGTGAGGAACGAGCTGGCCTGTGCTATTCTCTGTTGTAGATTGAAGGATAAGAAGTCATGGGACAGGGTCACTTTCTTCTGCTGGTGGGGAGGGGTCGTGGCCCCTGCTGGGGAGCTTCTCTTCAAGTTCCAGGTTCCCAAGTGCTTGCACCTTCCTCTACTACCTTTCTCTGTTTTCCTTTGGCAATTCCCAGTATTTATAGTTGTATTTATTCAGGGAGAACAGACAGAAATGGGTCTCTGCCATCCTGTTGGGAACAGAGTTTTGTTTTTCTAAGTTTTGAGCACGTAGGTATATAGCAGATCCTAAAAGCATTTGCTTTGTTTGGTTGCTGGTGCATCCTTTACGATGCTCTATTTGAACAAAGTACAGACTCATTTCCTTTCAGTGTTCCAACTTATATTGGGCTGTACTGGACTTTATTCATCTATGAGATAAAGTTCAAAAGAGGAGGGGAGTGGAGAAGAAGTGTCATGGGTTTAACGAAGTGCAGCTGACTTATCTCTCTGGTACAAAACTGCGTCAGATACAACACTGATTTATTTGACCAGAAGGCGTCTTTGTGTGCGGTGGGGAAGGACGTGAGGTATTTGGGAGTGGAATGCAGAAGGGACACAGGACGGCGATGGGGAAGTTCAGGACTTCTCTGACACAGCCTCCCAGGAATACGTCGTCCACCTGACACGGAGTCACACCTGTGTGTGAAATCAGACAGGCACTGTGAGCTGTAAGACTGAGATATCAGTGAAGCTCCTAACTCTGGTAACAAAGCCTCCCGCAAAGCAGGGCAAGGATATTCATTATTTGTTTGGCCTTTATACTTTTGTTTTTTCTTTATTTTCTTTATTTTTTTACATTTTTATTTATTATTGAGAGACAGAGCAGGAACATGGGAGGGGCGGAGAGGGGGGAAGACACAGAATCTGAAGGAGGCTCCAGGCTCTGAGCTGTCGGCACAGAGTCCGACGCGGGGCTCGAACTCACAAACCGGGAGATCATGACCTGAGCCGAAGTTGGGAGCTTAACTGACTGAGCCACCCAGGTGCCCCATAAATCTGCTTTTTTAAAAAAAATTTTTTTAATGTTTATTTATTTTTGAGACAGAGAGAGAGAGAGAAAGAGAATGAGCGGGGGAGGGGCAGAGAAAGGGAGACACAGAATCCAAGCAGCTCCAGGCTGTAAGAGCCCGACATGGGGCTCGAACCCATAAACTGCGAGATCATGACCTGAGCCAAAGTGGACGCCCAACCAACTGAGCCACCCAGGCATCCCTAAATCTGCTTTTATTTTTTTTTATTTTTTTTATTTTTTTTTAATTTTATAATAGTTTATTTTCAAATTGGTTTACATATAACACCCAGTGTTCATCCCAACATGTGCCCTTTTTAATGCCCATCACCTCCTCTCCCCCCTCCCTCATCCCCCTTACCCTCAGTGACCTAAATCTGCTTTTAAATACTCTGTTTAACTTGTTTTTGAACTTGATGTAATGAAGTTCTACAAACGAAGTATACTTTGTGTCTGACTTTTTTCCTTAAACACTGTGCAATTTATCCATGTGGTTGATCTAAATTTATCTCTGATACAAAAAGGACACACCCACAAATAGAAAGATGAGACATGAGCAAGAATAAACATAAAGGAATGACTGGACATATAATGTTGGTTTCAAATATGATATAAACACAGAGGAACAAATATAGAATAAGTGTTAGGGATCTTAAAAAATACATGAATAAAAAAATAACTCATGAATTGCTATTTATGGGTTGTCTACCAGAGTCAGGCTGTATTTTTTTTAACTTTGTAATGGCTTTGTAGGTTTTTGTCATGATCTCTGTTTTCAGAGCAGAAGATGGAGATTTAGAGAAGCCATTCCTCCTGCTCAAGGTGAGGAGCTCTGTAGCCCATGCGGACACCTTAGAGCCCATGCTGACACACCTCTATGGTTACAAAGCTGTCCCCAAACCATCAAAGGGAACTGAAAAGATCTACCAGAGGTCGGTGAGGAAATCCACCAAACCAAGTCATTTTGGACAACAAGGGTAAAACAAATATTGCTAACAGGAAATGTAAGTAAGCAAAGGAGATCATAAGAAAGTTCTGCTCGATAAGAGTTTAAACCTCTTGGGCAAAATGAATCATGGACCTGAGTGAATAAAACTTCCATGTGTTTGATGAATGAATGAGTGGCTAGTATCACTCAACCACTGCGGGTAATGGTTGAAGCCTGTAGAAAACTTTTGCAAGAATAAGAATGTGGGGACTAAAGTTCCAGGGTCCTTGCCGGGCAAGAATTCTACCAATTATAGACTTGAAAGCCTGCTGTAGATTTAAACAAGAGTTGAGAAATAATTTCTAAATGTTTAGAAAGGAAACATGATCATCAAAGCTACCACGGATTTACTAAGAACGAGTTGTTATGTGGACTAGTCTGATTTCCTTTTTCGTCAGTGTTGCCAGCTGGTAAACAGATCCGGATTTCAACAAGGCATCTGGCAGGGGTCTCCTGTTATCCTTTTGGGAAGATGGTGAGATGTGAGTCAAAGAATGTGGGAGCCACAGAGTGATGAGTGAGATGAAGGTCACCTCGGAGGGCAGCCTCAGTGTGAGCTCAGCCCTGCTCTCAGCTTGGTCCTGGCCCTTCATCCTCAAGGACTTGGAGGAAGGAGTGGAGTGAAAATGTACCAAATTACTAGATGACAGGGAGGCTGGGTGGATACTGAACACGATGAATAGCTAGACAAAGATTCTGAAACATCTCGAGTATCTGGAAATATTTAATACTAAAGCTTAACAGAGATTGATATAATTCTTTACCTTTGGTTAAAAGTACAAGAAAGAAAAGAAACAATTTTGCAAATATAAGGACACAAAGCTTAGCTTCAGCTCCTGGGAGAAACATTTTGATGGTTGAATGGACATTAAATATCAGTCCACTGAGCCCTGTGCCCTCTATATTACCTCTGTGAGTTCAAGTCATGTCCACCTGTCAAGAACTAATTCTAAAGGTGTCTGTCCTCTTGGTCAGATGATCTTTCTGTCATCTCTTTTCTTAGAGGACATAAGTTCTAGTTCTCTTCTAGAGAACTTATCATTTTTTTCCCTAAAATGTTGTGGATTTATAAAGTTGAAGGGATCCCAACAACACTGTTCTTGGCTTGAGGCCTTGACTCACATTTTAGATGTCTCTGTGTTCTCAGCAAAGTAGCTGTTCATTAAATAGTTCCTCAGTGAATGTATTCCGCAGTGAATGTATTGTGTTAATGTAACATGTGATCTTGGGTCATGTCAAGAATACAGTGTCCAGACAACGGTGAGTTGGGGAGGGCATTGGCACATGGAAGTGGCCCTACGTTACATAACATTGACTAGAGAACTTCAAATCACTTCATAAGAGGAATGGCAGAAAAAAACCAGAGGATTTGTTTGCTGTTTTTTTTTTTTTAATGTTTTTTTTTTGGTTGGTTTGTTTGTTTGTGCTGGAAAATACAAGACTTAGGAACAGAAAGGAGTGATATAGAATCTGATCTCTAAAGACTTTCATATAAAGCAAGTTTACCTTATTCTGTTTTGCTCTAGTGGGAAAAGCAAGTGGAAACCACAGACACGTAGAATTTAGTTTGATGAAGAAAACTTTTATAAAAATTAGAAATGAAGCAAGGATAAAATAGGATGTCTCAGTAAGCCTTGAGTTACTTATATTGGAGATGTTCAAAGCATTGAAATGACATTAACAGATGGTATTATTGAGGCTATAGGACTAGCTTCCTATAAAACAAGGACGTATGACATTGGAATAATCATGGCTACATGTGACCCAGTTAAGAGGGACAAAAAAGTTAAAAATGAAGTGAGAGTGTTCAACCAGTGGTTCTATGCAGATTTACCCTCAGACTAATAATACTTAGAAAAGCCATGTGATTAAATTAAATTATTTTAAATCATTTACTAGAAAGTGGGATTGAACTTAACAAGTTCATAAATGTATTTATTAATATTTTTAAGGTGTGTTCTTCTTTGATTGCATTATGTATCCTCTCAGAGTGCCCAGGATTGAAATCTTGGATCAGAGAATGCACACTAGAACTTCTGAGCCCATGGCACTGAGCTCAGGTACGACCTGGCACTATCTCACGGGTAACAAACTAACCATAACTTGAGGGTAGCAAGTGCCCTCTGATATACTTAAGCTTAAACACACAGGGGAAAAACCCTGGCATGCTCCACTGACAAGCTCTCAAAATTGAAATCATTAAAATAGTTTCATGCCAGCAATTATTACAAATTATCTGTGGCTTTTCTAGAAAACTTACATTCGCTTGTCTCTGCTTTTTGGAGGCCCCAAGGCTAGCTGGGGTATGGGACTACTTCCAATAGATATACTGCTTGCAGCATGGATTTTTGGGAGGGGCTCACTCACCTCTGAGAACACAGCTTTTCCACAGCCTATTTCTGCTGCTACATTGGAGAGATGCTTGGACCTGCACCTTCCCTGTGGGCGTGTGGGGATTCCAGCCTGCTGCAATTGTCCCCTAGGACCTCTTCCTTCTTGTTTTATCTCTTTCCCATGAAGGGCATTATAATATTTATTCCCAGCTTTTTTTCAAATGTGACTATAAGAGGTGCTTATATATATATATATATATTTGGTCTAAAATGACAGAACTCAGGGGCACCTGGAAGGCTCAGCTGGTTGAGTGTCTGACTTCAGCTTAGGTCATGATCTCATGGTTCGTGGGTTCGAGCCCTGCATCGGGCTTTGTGCTGAATTCTTGCACAGAGCCTAGAGTCTGTTTCGGATTTTGTGTCTCCTTCTCTCTCTGCCCTTCCCCTGCTCACGCTCTTTCTCACTCTGTCTCTCAAAAAAAAAAAATAAAATAAACAAAGGTAAAAAAAAATGACAGAAGTCAAACTGATTCTAAATAAAAATTAATCTAGAAACTTCTACTTCTGGGGAGATGGATAAGATATATTTTATCATATTCCTTCTACTAAGTATCACCCAACGCTCTGGGTATTATATATTAAACATCCATAGGAAGACTCCAAAAGGTGAAGAGAAGAAGGCAGACCAGCTAGAGATCTTGAAATCCAGGGAATAATAAAATAGAGATGAGTTCCCTGGATTTTCTTTTTGCCTTTTATATCATATACTTGGGGCTTAAGAACCCAATGACCCAAAAATACAAAATAACAAAGCAAAAAAATGCTCCCTAAAAAGCCAAAGGACCAGGAAAGGGGCAATCTGGAAGTACATAAAAACCTTTAGACAACAATCACTAAATTGAAGCTAAAACACTGCAGGTATACAGTGGCCCCCACTCTCTCCAGCAAATGCTGAGTGGAGAGCCTAGACTTCTACCTCGCTAGGCTGTTGTGAGGTTTCTTAATTCCCCATCACCCGCTGACTCTTGGCCAAAGTGTCTAAGAAGGCCAGGTGGGAGCTGGCACTTTTATGCCTCATAAAATGGAATGGATAGTGACCCCCATCTCCTTGTGGGGACCCTGAACTTCCAGCCCCACCCACAGCAATGAAGAGCCCTCTTCATCCACTCAAGGTGGTGTCAGAGAAGGTCTAGTGGAGACTCAGGATTTTAGCCACTAAGCAGTGCAGAGGCCACCAGCCACCTGCTCCCACAGGGTGATGAGGAGGCCACATGGTAAATAGTAATGAAGCACTCCTAAAGACAGGGAGGTATCAGTGGTGGCCTGGCAAGAAGCCAGAAATACCATCCACCCAGTAGTAACGAGATGTCCCCTCTCAGGTGCCAGAGGTGGTTGAGTGGGGAATCTGGACTTCACCCCACTTGGCAGAAAAGCTGATGTCTATGCCTTCACCCATCAGAGCCGTAGCAGAGAAAACACCTAAAAGACAAAATATAAATAAATACAGAACCCTCTAATATAATATACAAACTATCTAGATTTCAATAAAACAAATTGCCAATGAAACCACAAATGAGAAAGATCTCAACTTCAAAATAATATAAATGCCAACAAAGAGATGATAGATGTTAGAGTTATCTGAAAAAGATTTTAAGTAGCCCTGATAAATTTTCAACAAACAATTCCAAACATACTTGAAACCAATGGAAAAGTAGAAAATACCAGAAAATGTCAGAAAGAAAAGGAAAGGAAAGGAAAGGAAAGGAAAGGAAAGAGGAAAACAAAAAATAAATAGGTTCAGAAAATAAAATGGTGGCTGCCAAGGAGCTGGAAAGAAGGAATGGGGAATTACTGTTTAATGGGTACAGAATTCCAGTTTTGCAAGACGAAAAGAGTTCTGGGGATGGATGGTGGTGATGGTTACATGACTATACCATGCAGCTGATACCATTAAACTGTACATTTGAAAATAGTTGAGGGGTGCCTGGGTGGTTCAGTCAGTTAAGCATCTGACTTCAGCTCAGGTCATGATCTCTTCTTGAGTTCAAGCCCCGTGTCTGGCTCTGTGCTGACAACTCAGATCCTGAAGCCTGCTTCAGATTCTGTGTCTCCCTCTCTCTCTTCCTCTCCCCTACTCATGCTCTGTCTCTCTCTCAAAGATAAAATAAATATTAAAAAAAAGAAAAAAAATAAAAAATTAAAAAAATGTTCGAGATGGTAAATTTAATGTTATTTGTATTTTACCACAATAAAAACATTTAAAAGGTAAAAAATTATAATTACTTGTAAGTAGAGACTCCTGTCTTGTGCTCTTTATTCTTTGTATGCCTTATAGATTTTTTCCTGCATTAATAACTTCTTTGTGTTTAGCTGACTTGTTCTAACAAAATTATGAAATTCCACTCTTATTTCCTTTTGTGTATAGTATATAGCTATTTTATTTGTGATTATAATTGTGATTACATTTAATATCTTAAAGTTTAATGCTGTAATTTGAATTTATACAACTTAAATTCAGTAACAATCATTTTGTTTTTAAATACAAAAACTCTACTCCTTTACAACTCTGTCTCCACCACTTGCTCAATTTAATTGGCTTGTTAATTTTCTTATTGTTGAGTTTTAAGTGTTCTTTGTATATTTTGGATAACTGTCCTTCAACTGTCATTTGCGACAATTTTTTCTCCAAGTATATGGCTCGTCTTCTTATTCTCTTGTCAATGTCATTCCCAGAGCACTGTCTTATGATGTTGTAAACTTATGTAGAGTAAATGTGTAAGACAATTATGTTGTAAATGTGGTAAATGGAAGTACTATAAGGTATGGTTTTTCCACATCAGTGAACTGAAAAAATAATGACATTAGAAAATTGTGACATTATACAGTATAATACCTAGAACAATCAAGTTATACAGAGATATGCTCAAAATCATCAAAGCTAAATAAAAATGGGTTTCTAAAAAATGTTCAGGTAAGCAGGAAAAAGAAATATAAGACGGTTATGAACTAAATATTTGTGTCTCCCCGCTCACACACACCAAATTCATATGTTGTGATGTAATTCCCAATTTGGTGGTATTTGGACATGGAGCCTTTAGGAGGAAATTGGGCCATGACGGTAGACCCCTCATGATAGGATTAGTACTAATAAGGATAAGAAGAGGCCAGAGAGCTATCTAATCCTCTCTCTCTCTTACAAAGATAAAAAGAGAAATTGGCAGTCTGCAACCTGGAAAAGGCCCTCATTGGAATATGACCTTGCTGGCAGCCTGACTTGGACTTCCAGCCTCCAAAACTATGAGAAATAAATAATCAATCCATCAACCCATAGACTGCCCAGTAGTAGTACTTTGTAATAGCAGCCTGACAGAGGCACAGATAATAAACAACAATAATAAAAACCCAAGAAAAGCAAACAGAAAACAAAGCAAAATGTCAGACTTAAGCCCTAACAACTATAATTACATCATAGGTAGTTCATCTAAATACTCAAGAGAGAAATTAAAAATATAATCAAATTATATATTGTAAACAAGAAACTCATTTCAGATTGAAAGCAAAATGATAGTAAAGATATACCATGCAAATATTAATCAAAAGAAATGAAGAACAGGGGCACCTGGGTGGCTCAATTGGTTAAGCATCCTACTTTGGCTCAGGTCATGACCTCATAGTTTATGGGTTCAAGCCCCACATCGGGCTCTATGTGACAGCTCAGAGCCTGGATCCTGCTTCAAATTATGTGTCTCCCTCTGTCTCTGCCCCTACCCTACTCATACTCTGTCTCTCTCTCTCTGAAAAATAAACATTAAAAAATTATAGAAAGGAAGAACAGTTATATTAGTATCAGATAAACTACACTTCAGAGCAAGGAAAAAACCAGAGGCAGAGAGTCATTATACAATAACAAAAGAGTCAACCCACCAGGAAGACATACCAATTATAAGACTGTATATGCAGCAAAAAACATAGATGTAAAAAATGTGAACAAAAAAGTGTTAGAACTGAAAGGAGAGATAGACAAATCCACAGTTATAATTGGAGATTTCTACAGCCCGCTCTCAATAGTTGACTGATCAACTAGATAGAGGCAAGGATACCGAAGAGTTCAAAAACAGTTTCAACCAACATGCTGTAATAAACTTTCATGGGGCACTCAATCAAACAACAGTGAAATATCCATGTTGTTTTCAAGTTCTGATGGAACTTTACCAAGACAGACAATATCTCGTTGTGACGTGGGGAGGGCTCAAGAAATATTTAAAAACTGAAATGATACCAAGCATGTTCTAGGACTATAATGGAATAAAAAAGAAACCAATGACAGAACGATAACAAGAAAATATGTGAACAATTGAAGACTAAAAAACACACTTTTAAATAATCTAGAGGTCTCAAAGGAAATAAAAAATAAAAAGGTACAGCAAAAGTGAAAGTACACATCAGAATTTGTGGGATATCGCTTAAGTCCTGAAAGGGAAATTTATAACACAAATACCTCTATTAGAAAATCTAATATCTGGTAACCTAAGATTCCATCTCAGTAAAATAGGAAAAAGAAGAGCAAATTAAGTCAAAGCAAAGAGAAAGGAGGGCGTAGAGGTAACAGCAGAGATCAATGAATTTGAAACAAAAAAACAATATGAAATGAATTAAACAGAAAGCTGAATCTTTAAAAATATCAGTAAATTTGACAACTCTCTAGCAAGACTGGCAAAGAAGACAGGCAACAGATGGATTACCAATACTGATATTCATTCAGGGGTTGAGAAAATGAAACAGGGAATGTTAATATAGACTATGAAGTGATCAGAATAATAAGAGGACACTATCATCCACTGTACACACACACACACATTTGACAACTTACAGGCAATGGACTGTTTCCTTCAAGAGCACACACTTGGGGCACCTGGGTATCTCAGTTGGTTAAGCATCTGACTCTTGGTTTTGGCTTAGGTCATGATTTCATGTTTCCCTGGGGTTCAAAGCTCTGCATTGGGCTCTGTGCTGGCAGCATGGACCCTGATTGGGATTCTCTCTCTCCCTCTCTCTCTGCCCCCACCCTGCTCATGCTGTCTCTGTCTCTTCAAAATAAATAAATAAAGAAAAGCACAAACTCTTTACTGATGTAAAATAAATACACTGAATAGTTTTCTGACTATTAGCAAAATTCAATTTGTAATTAAATATCTCTCCAAAAAAATCTCCAGACCCAGATGGTTTTACCTGAGAATCTGCCAAAAATTCTACCAAAGTTCCACATACTCTCTTCCTGAAAATATAAAAATGAATACTTTCCAATTCATTTTATGAAGCTAATGTTACTTTGATACCAAAACAAATGAAGACAGTACAAAAAAAAAAAAAAAAGAAAACTACAGGACAATACCCTCGAGATAACATTATTCTGTTTAATGATAAGAAATTTGATTCTCAGGGGATTCGCTAGTATTTTGCAGAACAAGGGCTTGAATTCATGACCTCTGAATTGTGATAACTGGCAACCACTCTCCCTCTACTATGGATTGTGAGGATTTTCTTTCTCAGCTCTTCCTTGTTCCCTGTTTTCTAAATATTCTTCCGTCTATTTAATATGGATCCTAGCAACTCCATTTACTAGAGAAGCTCAAGCAAGTCTTGTTTTTTGTTTGTTTGTTTGTTTTTGTTTTTGTTTTTTAGAGCTTGTTTCTTAAGCTGTCTAGTGTGGCAGTGGTGATACCAACCTCATGGAGCTGTTGTAAAAGTTAAGTGCACAAATGCACGCAAGGTGCTTCACATGGTGCCCAGGGAGCGTGCTACCAACCTATCACCATCATTACCATCATCATCATCATCATCATCATCATCATCATCATCATCACCATCGCCATCATCACTACTTTTTATTAAATTCTCTGAGTCTGCATTTCGCTGGGTTGCTCTTTCATTTAACAATGAATCTATCTACTAAAATCCATTTCTCAATTGGATTGAATAGTTTGTGACTTGCTTAGATTTTATTTGGTGGTAAAGAGAAAAAGTTTCTGATCATAAACGTAGCTATGGCCTGAAGAATCTATCTAGCACTTTTCAGGGTTTCATGAATTAACAAGGCATGTGGGTGGATTTTTGCATTGGTGGGCTGGAGTAGATTCTTCTATAAGGCATTCCCTTGGAAACTGGTCTTTAAGTATTTTATTGGCTGGAGTTAATGTGGTATGTGGAAAAGAGAAAAAGAATGAGGAAGGAGGAGGAGGAAAGGAAGAAGCAGAGGGGAAGGAAATGGGAGACAAATGTGCATGTAAAACCTCACAGAGAGTTCATGCATTGGGGATAAAATCCAGACATCAGATGAAGTTGGAGAGACCTAAAATATAAATTAGACTTTGAATTCAGGCCATTCAAGCACAATTCAAGCAAAAGGCATTTGTTGATTGCAATAAAATGAGCCCGAACTGCAGGATAGAATCAATTTAGCTGTCTCATGCTTTTTGGTCAGTGAATGGGTCTATCTTTGCCTTAAACTTTCTAGCATTCCTTATTCTCATTTGTTATATGATCTTTTAAATCACGATTCCTTGCAGCAAATGTCTGAGGTTTAATTGAGCCACATTATTTCAACTCTTTCATTGTCTTTGATAGTATCGGATGGAATTCTTTCTCCTTTCTACTTTGGAGTAGCAGGAAATGAAACCATTGGGGTTTTGAATTTCACAGAATGATATATTTCTGTACTTAGGTGATGTGGTACAGCAAAAAGGAACTAAATCATGCAGCTTGTGGATCTTGAGGCAAGTTAACTCACTTTATTGAGCCTCAGAGTCTCAACTCTGAAAGGAGATGGTAACAACTGTCCTGTCTACAACACAAGTTTTAATTTGTTCAGATGTTGTCAAATGGGACCATACGTGAAAAATGCTTTGCAAACTGTTCAGCGATTTACATTGTTGTTCAGATTATTAAATGCAGATAATAATGAACAGTAGTAAAATATACACTGATACTTTAAAATTTTCACCCCAGTATTGCCATTAATTGAAGCAAGTGTTTCTTCTATATGTGTCTAGGAATAAGTCCACTTTTTTACAAGAGAATTAAGCATGACCATTAGACTTACTCATCTTTGTATATTTACTATGTTTAGACATAATTTTGAGCTCTGGTTTTATATATTTAAAAATATTGTTTTTAAGACTAGCAATTTTTTGGCTCCAAATATTGGTATAAGATACTTCTACTAGTTCAGTTCTGTTGAAATTACACACATGTGTGTATGTGGGTATATTATGCACACACACACACACTCACACTCACACACACATATTAGAGAATTCTTTGAATTCCTTGGGTTGCTATCAGGATTCAGGGTCTAAACCATGTGAGGTCTATATTATGTCAGCCAAATGGACTACTGGATCTAACAATAGAAAGACTGACTTTTAGGGAGACAAAGATTTCAAAAGCTATGTGATTCCCTTTACTCAAAATCTGCTGAATATTGGTATTGGATAAGGATAAGTGGAAGTGAATTTTAGGACTAATTCACTTTCAGAATCTGCCTACAAAAGGAGCAATTTAGGCCATATTTTAATTGAAGTTAAATCACCCCCATTCCCAGAAGTCATACACCAACACACACACACACACACACACACACACACACATACACTTTTAATCTAACAAAGTTTCATATTCTATAAGACTTCTTATCAAATAACTCATCTTTCCAGACTTCATAATTATTCATTTTTCCAGCTGAAATGGATTAGCTTAGTGCAACAGACTGCCTGCTCATGGTAAGGCTGCATCAGGACGGCCCGATGAAAAACTGAAAACATTAATACTTTTTAAATGAAAAAATTAGTATATAACATTATATAAGTTTCAGGCCAACAACATAATAATCTAATTTTTATGTAAACTGCCAGATGAGCACCTCCATAATTCTAGTTACCAATAGTCATCATACAACTGAGCCCCTCCACCCATTTCAGTATTCGTCAAGTACCTTCCGCTTTGGTAATAACCAATCTGTTCTCTATATGTTTGAGTTCGTTTTTGTTTTGTTTTGTTCATTTATTTTGTTTTATAGATTCTACATACAAGTGAGATAATAGTATTTGTATTTCCCCATATGGCTTATTTCACTTAACAAAATACCCTCAAGGTCCATCCATGTTGTCACAAATGTCCTTCTTTTTCATATGTGAGTAGTATTCCATTACATGTACATATCACATCTTTATCCATTCATCCATCCATGGACACTTAAGTTGTTTCCATATCTTGGCAATTATAAATATTATGCAATAAGTGAAATTTCTGATTGGTTTGATGTTCTATTTTTAATTTTTTGAGGAATCTCTATACTGTTTTCAACAATGATTGTACTGATTTTCACTTACATCAACATCCTTTTCTCCATATCCTCCCAACACTTGTTATTTCTTACCTTTTTGAGTTGTATGATTTCTTTATATATGTCGAATATTAACTCTTTATCAGATATATAATTCAAAAATATCCTCTTATTTAGTAGATTGCCTTTTAATTTTGTTTCTTGTTTCCTTTCCTGTGAAGAACTTTTTTGTTTGATGAAGTTCCATTTGTTTATTTTTTCTTTGTTTCCCTTACCTTTGGAGTCAGATCCAAAAATACATATGTATATATATATATCATTAAGACCAATGTCAGGGAGTTTATATTTTCTTCTGGAAATTTTTTGTTTACAGTTCTTACATTCAAGTCTGTATTCCAATTTGAGTTATTTTTTATGTATGGTATAAGAGAGTGGTCTAGTTTCATTTTTGGCCGTGTGGCTGTCCAGTTGTCCCAACACTATTTATTGAAGAGAATGTCACTTCGTCATTGTATATTCTTGGCTCTTTTGTCATAAGGTGACCATATATGCCTGGGTTTACTTCTGGACCCTTTATTCTGTTCCACTAGTCTATGTGTTTGCTTTTATGCCGTACCCTACTGTTTTAATTATTATAGCTTTGTAATATACTTTGAAATCAGGGAGTGTTGTACCTTCATCTTGTTATTCTTTCTCAAGTTCACTTTGGCTATTTGAGGTGTTTTGTAGGTCCATAAAAATTGTAGAATTATTTGTTCTACTTTTGTGAAAAATGCCATGGAAATTTTGATCAGGATTGCATTGAATCTGTAGATTGCTTTGGGTAGTATGGGTCATTTTAACAATGTTAATTCCTGCAAATCTTGAGTATGAAATATCTTTCCATTTATTTTTGTTTTTATAATTTCTTTCATCAGTGTTTTGTTTTCAGTGCACAAGACTTTTTTGCACTTGGTTAAATTAATTCCTAGGTATTTTATTCATTTTGATGTAATTATAAGTAGAATTTTGTAAATTTATTTCTGAAAGTTCATTGGTACTGTATAGAAATGCAACAGATTCTGTATATTTCTTTCATATCCTGTAACTTTACTGGATTCATTGATTAGTTTATACACATTTATTCATTTATGAGTTCCAATAGTTTTGACAGAGTCTCTACAGATTTCTATATATAGTTTCATGCCATCTGAAAATAGTGACAGTTTTACTTCTTCCTTTCCAATTTAGATGCCTTTAAATTTTTTTTTTCTTGCCTAGCTATTGTGGCTAGGACTTCCAATACTATATTGAATAAAAGTGGCAAGACTGAGTTTTCTTGTCTCATTCCTGGTACATATACTCTGTATGAACTTTGTTGAGAGTTTTTGTCATAAATGAATTTTGAATTTTATCACGGGTTGTTTCTCCAGCTATTAAGATGATTATATGATTCTTTTTTTTTAATTTTATAATAGTTTATTTTCAAATTGGTTTACATATAACACCCAGTGTTCATCCCAACATGTGCCCCTTTTAATGCCCATCACCCCCTCTCCCTCCTCCCCCATCCCCCTCACCCTCAGGTTTTTCTTAGTCTTTGAGAGTCTCTTATGTTTTATCTCCCTCCCTCTCTGTGTCTTTTTTTCCTTTCCCCACTTCCCCTCCCCCTGGTTTTTGCTTAGTCTCACAAAGTCCACCTATTCATGGAAACATATGGTATCTGTCTTTTTCTGACTGACTTATTTCACTTAACATAATACCCTCCAGTTCCATCCATGTGGCTACACATGGCCAGATTTCATTTTTTCTCATTGCCACGTAGTAGTCCATTGTATATAAGTACCATAACTTCTTTATCCATTCTTCAGTTGATGGGCACTTGGTCTCTTTCCATGATTTGGCTATTGTAAGACGATTATATAATTCTTATCCTTCATTTTGTAAATGTGGTGTAACACATCGGTTGACTTGCAGGTGATGCACCATCCTGGCATTTCTAGGATAAATCCCACTTGATCATGGTGTATAATCCTTTTAATGTACTGTTGAATTCAGTTTGCTAATATTTCGTTGAAGATATTTGCACCTTTATTCATTAGAGATATTGGTCTATAATTTTCTCTTTTTGTAATGTTCCTGTCTTTTTTTTTTTAACTTTTTATTGTCGAATTGGTTTCCATACAACACCCAATGCTCATCCCAATCCGTGCCCTGATCAGTTCCCATAACCCACTCTCCCCTCTCCCACACCCCCCTTCAACCTTCAGTTTGTTCTTAGTATTTAAGAGTCTCTTATGCTTTGTCTCTCTCCCTCTCTGTGTCTTTTTTTCTTTCCCCTCTTCCCCTACCCCATGGCTTTCTGCTAAGTTTCTCAAAGTCCACCTATGCATGGAAACATATGGTATCTGTCTTTCTTTGACTGGCTTATTTCACTTAGCATAATACCCTCCAGTTCCATCCATGTTGCTACACATGGCCAGATTTCATTCTTTCTCATTATCGTGTAGTATTCCATTGTATATATATACCACATCTTCTTTATCCATTCATAAATTGATGGACACTTAGTCTCTTTCCATGATTTGGCTATTGTTTTTGTATCAGGGTAGTGCCTGCCTCATAAAGTTATTTGGATATGTTATCTCATTTTCAATTTTGCTGAAATAGTTTGAGAAGAATAGGTAGTATATCTTTGAATGTTTGGTAGAATTTACCAGTGAATCCATTTGGTCCTAGACTTTTGCTTGTTGTAAGTGTTTTGATTACTTATTTGATACTTTTTGATAGTAATTGGCCTATTCAGATTTTCCACTACTTCATGATTCAGCCTTGGAAGAGTGTAGATTTCTAAAATATATCCATTTTTTCTAGGTTTCCCATTTTTTGGCATATTTGGCCAAAAAATACTATTTGGGGTAGTCACTTATGATCCTTTGTAAAAATGTCATCAGTTATAACTTCTTTTTCATTTCTGATCTTATTTATTTAATCCCTCTCTCTCCTTTACTGGTGAATCTCGCTAAAGTTTTACCAATTTAGTTTATCTCATCAAAGAAATGTCTCTTAGTTTCATTAATTTTTCTATAGTATTTTTAGTGTCTATTTTATTTATTTCTATTGATTTTTATTATTTCCTTCCTTCTACTAACTTGGGTTTATTTTGTTCTTCTTTTCCTAGTTCCTTTGGGAGTTAGGGTTAGGTTGATTATTTGATATAAATTTTTTTGTGTGTTTCTTGAGGTAGTCCTGTACTACTATAAATTTCCCTCTTAGAATTGCTTTTGCTGTATCTCACAGATTTTGGACTGTTATATTGCTATTTTCACTTTTCTCCAGGTATTTTTTTTAATTTATCCTTTGATTTCTTCTTTGACCTTTTGGTTGCTCAGTACCATGTTATTCAATTTCCACATAGTTTTGATTTACTTACTTTTATTTCTGTAATTGATTACTAGCTTCATACCACTATGGTTAGAAAAGATATTTGACATAATTTAAATTTTCTTAAATGCATTGTTCTCAAATTTATATGTTCTAACACATGATCTTCTTAAATTTATATTTTGTAACATATAATCTATTCTAGAAAATGTTCCACAAGAACTTGTGAAGAATATGTATTCTGCTACTTTTTGATAGAATGTTTTGTGTATATGTATTAAGTCCATTTGGTCTAATATGTTGCTTAAGGCCAATGTTTTCCTATTGATTTTCTGTCAGGATGATCTAACAGATCTATCTATTATATATATCTATCTATTCTAATTGATAAAAGTGGGGTAGTAAGGTGTCCTGTTTCTCTCTTTATCTCTATTAATATTAGCTCTTTATGTTTAGGTGCTTATATGTTGGGTTTATAGGTATTTACAAATGTTATATTCTCTTATTGAACTGACCACTTCACCATTATGTAATTCTCTTCTTTATCTTTTACTACAGTCTTTGTTTTAAAGTCTATTTTGTCTGATATAAGTTTGGCTACACCAGATTTCTGTTTGCTTCCATTTGCATGGAATATCTTTTTCCACCCTGTTGCTTTCAGTGAGTGTATATATATTCTTATATCTAAAGTTAGTTTCTTTTAAGCAACTAGAGATGGTCTTGTTTTTGTTTTTTTATCCATTCAGCCAGTCTATGTCTCTTGATGGGAGAATTTAGTCTTTTACATGTAAAGTAATTATTGATAACTATGTACTTATTGCTATTTGTTGATTGTTTTCTGGATGTTTTTGTAGTCCTTCTCTCTTCCTTTCTTCTTTCTTTGTTCCCTTGTAGTTTGGTGCTTTTATTAGGTATTATGTTTAAATTCCCTTCTAATTGTCTTTTGTGCATCTACTATAGATTTTTGTTTTGTGGTTACTATGAGGTTCACATATAACTTCCTATGTATATATAACAGTCTAGTTTAAGTTGATAGCATCTTAAGTTTTAGTACATTCTAGAAACTACTCCCCTCATGTATTCTCTTTTTGACAAACATTGTATCTTTTTATTTTGTGTATACCTTAGCTAATTATTATAGTTATAGCTCATTTTAGTATTTTTGTCTTTTAATCTTCATATTAGCTTTCTAAAATCTAACCCATTATCTTTACTATATATTCTAATTTGCCATTGAGATTTTTACTTTATTATTTATTCTCGATACTTCTTAATTCTGTTTTCATTATGATAAATTCTTTAGTTTTTGGTTGTCCCTGGAAAACTCTTTATATCCCCTTCAATCCTGAATGAGAAACTTTCTGGGTGAAGTATCCTTCACTAGATGTTTTTCCTTTTAGTACTTTGAATATTTGTGCCACTCCCTCTGGCTTCTAAGTTTCTGCTGAAAAATTAGCTGGTAGTCTTATGAGGGATCCTTGGTCTGTACCATTTGCTTTTCTCTTGCTGCTTTTAAGATTCTGTCTTTAACTTTTGACACTTTACTTATAATGTTTTTTGGAGTGATGTGAAACTATCTGTGCTTCCTGGCCCTGGATGTCTGTTTCCTTCCTTAGGTCATAGAAGTTCTCCGTCATTATTTCTTCAAATAAGTTTTCTACCCCTTTCCTTTTTCCTTCTTCTGGGACCTCTATAATGTGGATGTTATTCCACTCGATGTTGTCCTACAGGTCTCTTAAGGATCTTTGCTTTTTAAATTATTTTTCATTTTTGGTTGTTCTGTCTGTGCGAGTTCCATTGCTTAATCTTCCAGACCACTGGTTCATTCTTCTACTTTGTCTAGCTTGCTATCGAGTTCCTCTGGTGCATTTTTCACTTCAGGGATTGCAGTCTTCAGCTCTGTGACTTCTGTTTGGTACTTTCTTGTGTTTTCTGTCTCTTTGTTGAAGTTCTCATTATGTGCATTCATTTTCTGCTAATTTTGGGGAGCATTTTTATGTTATGCTCATTATCGGGTAGATTACTTGATCTATGGCCATATCATTAGGATCTTTTTCTGAAATTTTATCTTATTCTGTCATTTGGAACATATTCCTCTGTCTCCTCATTTTGCTCTGACTCTGTTTCCAGGTGTTAGGTAAAAGAGCTACATTTCTCAGTCTGAAAGAGTGGTCTTCTGTAGGAGATGACACCTACCATTTAACATTTCCCTAGCTTTTAGTTGTTTCTTGGACTTTTGTGATCACATACGTAGCCTGATTTGTTCTTGATAGGTCCCAGTTGTTGAAGGTGTGCTCAGATCTTCAATGTTCCAGTGGGAAGGATCTCACACAGTGCCTAGTTCAGGCTAATTGTAAGACATATCCTCGGGCAGTAATTTTTAAGATATTACAGTCTTATGGGTCCTGAATCATGAATCCAGATCTCCTGATCTGGAAGTGCCTCTTGGCTGAGAGTTGCAAAAATCATGGTTTTAGATGTGTGTATAAGCTCTTTTCTGGGAGGTATCAGCAGGCTGTCCTGAGGCCAAGGGAGATGCTAATATGGTATCTACTTGCCAGAATTCCCTGGAGACACTTCTGTAGCCTCTGGATCTGTAGCAGACCTGAACTCTGCCTCTTAGGTTGAAGCTGCTAGGTAAGAACATAGGCTTTTCCCGCATGAAAACAGGCTGTATGTTTCAGTCTGCTGTTTGTGCAGTGCTCTAGGTGGGGGGGCGGGGCAGCAGGTAGCCTGCCAAGGATTTCTCTCCAATTGTCTCAAACCTGTGGGGCCTCCATGCTCAAGGGGTGTCCCCGTGTGGGCTGCACATGCGTGCCAGCTACGGTGGGGTGGCCACAGATGTGGGAACGGGGTGGTGAACTCCCACCTCAGCAAGCAGGCTGCAGGAATGGCAAAAATGGCACTCACCAGTGCTGGCACCAACAAGTCAGAAGGAGAATGCAAAAATGGTGCCTCTCAGCACCTCTGTCCCTGGAGAGACTCCTATGCTTCCTGCCTCTCTGGCAGATGCTTTAAGATTAACAAATGAATCTCCTTCTCATATGGTCCAGGTGCCTTTCAAACTGTTGTTTTTGTGCTGGGTCCTGGGATGAGAGCATCTGTGCACAAGTCCTTTAGGAGTGGATTTTCCATTCCTTGTAGCCCCATGGTTCTCCTGGAACTAAGCGTCACTGGTTTTCAAGGGCAGAAATATATACATGTACACACACACACACACACACACACACACACACACACATTTGGTATAATGATACTGGCCTTGATGTTTCAGCATTTTTACCTAATTCCTAGGTGGTTTTACCTGGTTTTATTCCAGCTTTCAGTAGATTTGTAATTTTCATTTTAAGCATTACTTGCGTATTCTTGACCTTTTCAGCTTAACCATGCATTTAGATGCTTTCTTTTTGGAAACAGAAAAATCAGCTAGGGAGTGGTAAAGTGTATTGGTCAAACAGTTTAGAGACTGACTTTCTACTGCATTACTACAGTATAATTTCATATTTTCTCAAGACACATAATACTTCCATTTTATAGACTATTAAAAAGAAAAAAATGTGCTTCCCACTTAGCTAGTTTCATTTATTCTCTTGTGCAGGCTTATGGTTTATGGCCATATAGAGCTGTCCATCATTTTTCTGTGAATGTTCACAGGTGGAAATTGAGATTTGTCGGCACTTGGGGGAAATTCATCAGGCCCATCAGAAAGTAAGGAGCAGGTGGGGAAGATGAGGATCTGATATCCTTTATTTTTATAATAGAATATAATTTATCATGGCGCATAATAATATACATCCATCCTGGAATGTATTTAAATTTTGCTATTCGAGGAAAGAGGAAAAATAATTGTGGCAAATCCATAATGTTTCCCTGTTCAGCAGACAAACCTGAGATTGCTGGCTTTGGCAGGGATATGCTTTATTTTTCCCGTTCGCTATATTTTCAGGGAATAAAAAGAATGTAATGTGTTCCTCATTCCCACTCTATCATTCAAGACTGTAAGAGGAATTTTTATTCCTCCTTGACTATAATTTCCATAAAGATGGTGCAAGGAGAAACTCTAACCAGTCAGCTGCCAGTTTGAAAGCTTTGAGTAAGTTGACCTGTTTATGGAAAGTCATATGCTGCCCTGAAACAGTTCCGCAATGTATGTATCAACAATAAGCCTTCTACACCTAGAACCATATGTGGTGCACATTGGTAGCTGGTATATTTGTTTCATAGATGAATATACACTTACTGAGGGTTAATCCCTGAGCATGGTGCTGGATAGTGGGGGTTCAGAGGTGAAGGTGAGTGGAATTAGAATCTAGAGGCCAATGCTGTGCTAAATCTGTACAAGAAGTTATGCATGTTTAATAGAAATGTGGTATGAACACGAAAGGTTTGAAAGTGCAGCTATGGAATGATGGCTTGAGATCTTCAAACTTTACAACCTCAAATCCTTAGCATGGCCAAATGCCTGTGGCAGTCATTGGTGATATGCTTATTCAATCTCCACATACATGCTCTTCTGCTTAGATTCTTCCTTGAGTAAAGTTGCCAAGAAAACATGGTTTACAGAGTGAAAAAGGGCAGGCTTGGCTGTACCACTCACAATCCCTTTCCTGTTAGTCCGTTAGTCCCTTTATTTGCCTGGAATGAAGAAGTAGTGCCTGGTCCCTGAATGTCATGATACCACAGAGAGGAGAGAGGAGAAAAATAAGGATGTTTTTAAACCACCATTGACAGCCCACCTCCGGCTATTTTTGTGTGACAAATAGGTTCATATTTGTGTATATTACCTGTCCTTTATATCCTCTTCCTTGTAGCTAAACACATTCCTCAGGGAAATAAAGGTCCTACGTGATCTAGCTTATGCCTTAGTGCTCATTCCACTCTTACTGCACTCCATTCTGCAGCATGAAGCTGTGCAGGCACCATTCGAGTGCAGACAAAGTGGGCTGGGTAGAGCCCCGGCACAGCGGTGCCCAAGCGGTGCTTGTTTCCACATCCATCTTTGGGTCTTTACAATACTCTTCCGTGCACCTGGAATGTTTTCTCCCTCCCACCTCACCCTCAGTCCCAGCCACTGCTTCCTGGCCTGGCCGGCCCCTTATCCTCTGAGTCCAGTCTCAGTTTAAGTGTCGCTGTCCAGAGAACCCTTCCAGAGACCTCCACATGGTAAGTGAGGACCCTCTGTTTTATACCCTCCCAATACTCTTTTTCTAAAAAAAAAAAAAAAAAAAAAGTCGTAAACAAATAATTGTTTAGGATCATTAAAAAGTGATTTATTCTTCTCACTTGATTGCTGGGAGACCAGACCCATGTGTTTTTGTACATTATGATTGTGAGACACCCAGCAAAGTGCATGGCATAGGATCGATGATTGATGGAACTAAATAAATGGTTTTTGAATGACTACACAAGAGAAAGAATAGATTGACTCATTTTAAATGAACTCAGTGATATATTTCTTAAATGCAATTAGGTAGACCTAAGAGCAGGATGCCACGGTGATTCATTAAGACTGTGAAATTCTCAGTCTATCTGTCAACAATTGGCAGTTGACCTCACCAAGAGGCCAGAAGCCTGGGTGTGTCTGGACAGCGGAGCTCTGGCTACTAGACCAGGACAGGATGAGCGCTGGGCAGAGGAGACTCATTAATGCCGTTGAGGAAGTGGATGGCTCCCTACAGCCACACAACAGACTTGGCCTATCTGAGAGAGCCATGGGTTCGTTCTCATGTGCTGTCACCGCTTCCCAGTCCTGACCCCCTCCTTCCTTTCTGAAGGTGAGTGCTTCCTTTCTGAAAATGAGTGACAGCCCCTTCGTGAGCTGGGGACTGCTAGTCTACTCCAGCAGCCAGCGCCGGAGAGCTCCAGGGCTGCTGAAGGCTGACAAACATGATTTACCACAACAGTGCCATTTATTTTAATCTTTGGGGGAAAATGGGATATGATGAGACATAAAGAAACATTATTTCCCGAAGGTAGATTCCATTTCTTTAACCATTTATAAGTCTCAAGGAATAAATTATGACTATTTTGGGATTGATATTATATTTCAATGACTTTTCCAGCTGTTGCTCTGTTGCATACATTCTGGAGCATTCTTTCATCCACTTGAAAGCCTGCTGCTCACACACAGCAGTGGCGATAGAGCCAGTAGTTGTTTCAGTGTGCGGCCTGGGTGCGGTGACACGTTCCCACACCAGGCGAGTGGCGGGCCTCATTGGAAAGGGGTGAGGAAAACTAGCCAAGAGATTGATTAAACTTGGCTTTTGTGAGCCCATAAAAGGCTAGGTACTGGGGTGACTCTGACCTCAATGCTAACATGAACAACAGTTGATGGGTGCTCTCTCTTCTGAGAAACAGTGTGCTCATTTAAGAGGGGACATCTTTCTGATTTCCTCAAAACCGTATCTGGGATCCGATGCTCCTGACCTGGGCCGGAGTGCCTGGGGGAGTCCAAGCATGCCCCGGGGAACCACGGCGTGTCCTCTACTTCTTCACGTGTGAGAGCCGTGGGGAAAGCATGGAATGAAGACTAAATTATATGTTTACTCTTCATTAAAACATGCCAAAGACTATAGTTATTGATTGAATGAGGGTTTTTTTCTACAGTATAGAAGTCTTATTTAGCATTTTTATGTCAGTGATTCAAAGTTTGCTTACATTTTCTGCTCCAATTGCATTGGAAATGGGAAAGCTCTTGCATTTATGAATTTTGCATTAAAATAGTCATGTCTCATGTTTAATCCCTTTTACTTAACGGTGTCTCTTCCCTTGTTCCTCACACCTCCACATGTCGTAGCTTCTTTCTCCTCCTTCCTGTCCGTTTATTTTCCCTGCAGAGCCTCAAATGAGATCCTCTCCCTCCATCGATCACACAGACCGGGGCTTCTCTTGGGCACCTTCTGAGTGAACACTTGAAGGCCCAGACCCTGCTTTAAAAACGGAGGACTGTGACATACATAGGCAGGGACTCTAACTACACTGTTTTTTATTTTCACAGAACACGAAATGTCACTTGGTTTTGAATCTGGGCCTGACCCACAACCTTGACATTAGGGATTATGTGCTGTGACAAAGGGAAGAAAATTCCTTTGTGAACAGACTCGGAGTTTCTAAGCAGATGGAGCGAACAGCTGACTGGGACGTTCCAGCCTGAAGCAGGTGGCAGCGTCCTCCAAACAGCAGCAAATCCCCGTGTCAGCAGGCACTGCAAGAGCAGCGACAAGAGCAGGGTGGCGGGGCATGTGCCTGGCCGGCCAGAGTCCGCGAGGGAAGTCACTCCCCAGCGGAGCTCTGCCAGACAGAGAGGCAGATGAGTCAGCCCTGAAAACGATCCCGGTCGTGACCCGGTGGGATTGGAGAGAACAGAAGGGACAGTCAGGAACCAACAGGTGGGCCGGCCCACAGGAAGGGGTCGCAGACTCACAGCAGGTGGCTGAGCAGATGGAGGAGAAATATGGACACGGGCAGGTGGGCAGGGCGCCGGCGGGGGCGGGGGGCCATGGGACGGCAGGCTGCAGCCCTTTGATCCCCTCTGACTGCAGGTGCTGCTCCCAGTTCGTGCAGGCCACAAGAGCCAAAGAGCAACTTGTTCTTTTACGCTATTGACCTGTTTTTAAAGGAAATGGCTTGGGAAGTCTGCAACGACAGTCACTTTTACACTAACAGGTTAGGACTTCTTTCTCTTTGTGTGGCTTTCAACATGCCAAAGGGAACTGGAGAGGGCCAGATTCTTCCAAAGAATCAGGACAGTACTGTGAAGGATTAAGTGAATGGACAGAGCTCTTGAATGAGACGGAGGTGACGTAGACACAGGCTGCTGATGTGCGGCGTGAACACAGGTGGCAGCCCGAAGACCCGAAGGTGACCTAGCTCTGCAGTACACACTGTCGGTCACTAACCTGCCCCCAGTGTAGCTCCCAAGTCCTGGGGACAGGCTGGCTACACATGGAAGGAATCACTCTGGGAAAGTGGGGCACCTCCTGAAGTAAGCAGAGTGCTGTTTCCAATAAGCTGTGGTTAGGGCTGGACTTTGGAGTCACGCGGACTTGAGCTGTGCTCCGTTTCCACAACCATGCTGAAGCCCTAATAGTAGAGGGAAGAGTCCATCTAAAAACTAATCCCAGGATTTGTACAGTGCTTATAACCTGCTTGTGCTTCCTCCTTAGTGTTCTTATTCCCTCTTTCTACCTTTGAGGCAGAAGAAGGGCTGGTATTGTTAGAGGCACTTTCCAGATGCAGAACCTCAGCTCAGACATGATAAGTGTCCCCTGTCAGGAGTGCTGGGACATGCCTCATCAGTCTCTGAGGCCAGGGCTGCCACTCTTTCCTCTGCCTTGCAGTCACCTGTCCAGTTCAATGCAGTGGCCTTCAGGGCTTTCCCAGCCCCTCTCTGTGCCCCGCCAGAGCATCATGCAATGGTACTCTGGGAGGAAGCAACCATGCGTGAGGATGTTAAGAGAGCCAGTCACAGGGGTGAGGGAGGAGAAAAGGGGTAAGCAGGAAGGGATGATATTGGGGTGCGGTGTGGGGAAGAGGGGAATAAATGTTCACCCAATGTCTGCACTCTCTTCTTTTACATACAACTTATTTAATCCCACAAAGGCTGGTGAAGTCAGTATTATTCCAGTCTTACTGATGCGGAAACCGAGAACTGTCATATAGTATGGGGCAGAGCTGGGATTCCAACTCCAGTCCTCACTGTTGAAAGGATCCTGCAGATACTCTAGACCAGTGTGGAAAGAGGTCAGTTTTTAAAGGAAGAAGTGGACCAATGTGAATAGCAGGGTCATCAGGGAAAGTGGCAACCAGCCAGAGACTTCAAGAGGAGCTCCTGACACAGCCTTGATGAGCAGGTGCTGCTGAGTGAAGTGTGGTGATCATAGTTCAAGGTCAGCTAGAGTAGCTTCATGACACTCAGCCCTGATCAGGAGGAACGCTGGTCTCTTAGTAAAGGCCCCAGGAATAGCTGCTCTGGGGACTCTTGAATTCTTTCAAATTCAAGTTGGCATTTCAAATGACTTCAGAGGCAGTCTCCTTCAAAGAATAATCTTAAAGGGGATTGTCCTCTTCAAGGAATATCTTTGTCATATTTCCCACACACTGAATCTATTTTGTATCTACTAGAACTCACCGTGGGGATGGATTGGTTCGATAAGGCCGAAAACTATCCACTCTTTTCTTGTACAATGCAAGAGTTTATATTCAGAAAGTATTTGAATCCATGCAGTTTTGCATGACTTTCTCCAAATAATCATAATTAGTTTTGAGGAACGCTGAAGAATGGAGTAAGACAGAGAGAGACAGAGACTTCAACTTTTGAAAATCCATGCTTCCCCTCTTTCCCCCCTTTCCCTCCCCAGACACATGCAAAATCTTCAGGTGCATTTTGCTGTGTCATTTGGACCTCCAGGCGTGCCTCTTCTTCCTGAGCTCTACCGAAGGTGTTATGAAAATAGTTCCTTCCCCTGTTGCTCCTGACCAATGTCCTCACTGTGTGCTTTGTGTTCTACCACGATCGTTTGATTTTGAAAAATCGACTTCTAACTTCCGACTCCTTGTCAGTAATCCTGTGGATGGCATTGGATGGAAGTAATCTTAGTTTATATTTTGAAGGTTTCCACCATTTGCTGTCACTGTTCCTGTCCCAACTCCCCTTTTCCTAAAGGCTTTGTCTCCTCTTCCTGTCTTCTGCATCATCCAAGTCTTGGATCTTTCAACGATTCATTTTTGTTTATTAGGTTGTGCAAAGTGGGATGATGGAATGTTCGAAAGAGAACTCAAAGAGAAAGATTCTGCTAAAAAGGTGGCAGATATCCGAAGGGACATCTGAACACCTGCTCTAGGAGACACAATCTAGATGATTGTTGCAGTATAGATGAGGATGAAAACCCTTAGAGTTCGGCTACAATGCGATGGGAACATCCTGTGGGAGTCTTGTCTGATTCCTGTGAGGCCATCTGTTCAGCTAGCACCAACCACGCGTACTTGGTTAATGTTCTCCTTTGTTTCTACCATCACCTCCATATTCATCCTTAATTATAAGAAAAAAATTGTTTTAACTAGAAAAGTGTACTAAGTAATGATTCTTTGTGGGGAAAATTCTACTTTTGATTTGTTATACATTTTCCAGCTCAATTAAGAGTAGTGTCAGCTCTTTAAGAAACAAACAAACAAAAAACTTAAAACAAAATATTTTAAAATAAAGTGAACTTGGTCCCCAAGGCACAGATGGTGGAGGCACCCAGTGCCTGATGTCAGCTCATCCCCAATGACCTCACCCGCCTGAGGTGCTTGTATGAAATGCCACAGTCTTGGTGCTCAGCTGAGAGGGGCCCACAGCATGGAGAAGCACTGACAGACCAAGTTCAAAAGTCTGGATCCCCTTTATTGATCAAGGAATTTAAACCCAGTAGATCCGGATTTGCTGCTCACGTGCATTAAGGATTTGACAGCATGTTTTGCATAACAGATGGCAGGTGTGGTCTCTGGTGACTTCTATGAGTGCCCTGGCAGGGGGACTTCCCCATGGCAGCCCCCTGTGTCTTTATTCTGCAGAGGTTCCATCTGGGTCAATACGAAGAGAAGCTCAGAGAAGTTGGTATAGCCCCATTTTCAGAAACAAGAAAACAACAAAGTAGAGTAAGGCCGACATCCCACAAGCATGGTGTGGCAATGCTTAGGAGTAAGGACCAAACTTGAGACCTGCACATTGGCCTTATATCTGAACTTCAGATTGGAGCTAGAGGTTAGGCCTTCTCAGCCTAGTCTTAAAGCTGGACAAGCTTCACTTACAACATACCTGGCAACTAAACTCAATGATACACAGCAAAGACTGTACCTCTTCCCACAGGTTGGACATGGTGGTGACATCCAGAGAAAGGACAGGCGTCCTGAGAGAAGGCATTTTGTCATCACTGATCACAGACAGACTGGATTGGAAACTGGTTTCCTGTTGGCTCTTCAGCAATTATGACAAAGTGATTTCCTAGGTCAGTCTTGATTTCAGCAATATTAGGAATAAACGGGTCTGGAAGAACCAGAATTTGATAATAATTGAAAACAAGTGATGAACAGTGAAAACAATTTTTGATACTTCCTAGATTTCTTTTCATTGGCTGTCCACATTTACTCTTTATTTTTTTAAATGTTTATTTATTTTTGAGAGAGAGAGAGAGAGAGAGAGACAGAGCATGAGTGGGGGAGGGGCGGAGACAGAGAGGGAGACACAGAATCTGAAGCAGGCTCCAACGCGGGGCTCGAACTTGGGAACGGTGAGATCATGACCTGAGCCGAAGTCAGACGTTTAACCTACTGAGCCACTCAGGCACCCCTACATTTACTCTTTAAACAAGTTTATATAGCTCATGCTGTTCAATAATTTTATATTGAAGTGTTAAGTATATGTATTTCCTATAGGAATGCATTTGAAAGACATGGGAAAGTAAGGGAAAGTAATAAGTGATAAGGTGATAAGGGAAAGTAGTCTCAGTGGAGGATTCTTGAGGTAAGAAAAGGAGATGCTATTCAGACACCTCTGAATGACAAGTGACAAATACCATGTTGCCTGAGAGATTATGGCTGCCTCTGTTACTCCGGGGGTGGAGCATCCCTGGACAGTCAGGTTGGATCTGTGTCCCATCACCTACCCATGAGGGATCCAGGCTGAGAAGCTATTCTCCACTAGCCGGATGTGCACAGACCCCTCACATCAGATGGGAAAGCCTGCTCTGCCCGAGTGTGGCTCACTGATCCAGGGTATCTTCCTGGGGAGTGGCGAACCATCCTGAGAGGTGCTTACCTGGGCAGACTCCCAGCCGATTAACACATTACCTGTCTGAGCCTGCTGGCCGAGGAAGGAGCTGTTGGTTTATGGGTGGATACAAGCAAAAATGTCAATAGCACCTTGCTTTGAAGGATGCTTCAGAGTTTAAAGTGATCTCAAGTCTCTCTGACCCTCATGGCCACTCAAGGTCATGAGGATAACAGTGCTGTGGGCTCTAGCACAGGCGGGCAGGAACATGCATTTATTGCAAGTCAGTGAGGAAATACGTAAGGGAAAGTGAGAAGATGGAAACTATAGGTCAAATGGGGGACACAGAAACATGAAGAGGAATCCTGCTTTTGTGTCCTTCGAGATTCAGGAGGAGTGGCAGGGGCGGGCGGGAAGAGCAGCCCTTCCTCGGTAAAGCCTATTCTGGGAAAATATTATCAGTCCTGCTGACTTTTTCCATCCAAGATCGGGTTTTAAAATGTATGTTTATCCATTTGTCAGTTGATGGGCACTTGGTCTCTTTCCATGATTTGGCTATTGTCGAAAGTGCTGCTATGAACATTGGGGTACACGTGCTCCTATGCATCAGCATTCCTGTGTCTCTTGGGTAGATTCCTAGCAGTGCTATTGCTGGATCAAACTGACGAATGGATAAAGAAGTTATGGTACTTATATACAATGGACTACTACGTGGCAATGAGAAAAAATGAAATCTGGCCATGTGTAGCCACATGGATGAAACTGGAGGGTATTATGTTAAGTGAAATAAGTCAGTCAGAAAAAGACAGATACCATATGTTTCCACGAATAGGTGGACTTTGTGAGACTAAGCAAAAATCAGGGGGAGGGGAAGAGGGGAAAGGAAAAAAAGACACAGAGAGGGAGGGAGATAAAACATAAGAGACTCTCAAAGACTAAGAAAAGACTGAGGGTGAGGGGGATGAGGGAGGGGGGAGAGGGGGTGATGGGCATTAAAAAGGGCACATGTTGGGATGAACACTGGGTGTTATATGTGAACCAATTTGAAAATAAACTATTATAAATTAAAAAAAATAAAAAATAAAATGTATGTTTGCATAATATAATTCTATGCCTATCTTTTTAAAGTTAGGCAGCATTGAAGAATGCCCTGGGCTTACACAATCTATTGCATGGAATTAAAAAAAATGCAAATATATTTGTAATGCTATTAATAGTTTGTGTTTTCATTTACTTGTAACAAGACTGTGAATTTCACTGGATTTCAAAAGTAAAAATCAGCATAGTCTGAACAAGAAACTTACCTCAAAGGAAGCTTTATATTTTTGTTGTTCTGATATTCTATAATTTAACTATATTACTAAGACCTTTTTATCATTCATATCTGGAAATGTAAATCTAGAAATATTACATTTAAAAATATGATTAGAAGAGTTGAGGTTGTATGTTTTTAACAACCATGAGGAGTCTGGGTGGCTCCGTTGACTAAGGGTCCTACCCTTGGTTTCGGCTCAGGTCATGATCTCATGATTTTAAGAATTTGGGCCCTGCATTGGGCTCTGCACTGACAGAATGGAGCCTGCTTGTAATTCTCTCTCCCCATTCTCTCTCTGCTCCTTCCCAACTTGTGCTGTCTCTGTCTCTCTCAAATAAATAAACTTACAAAAATTTTTTAAAGATTATAACAATCATTACTTATGAATAAGCAGAGAAAGATATTTAATAAACAACTTGCTTTTGTGGTGGGATAAACATTTCTTCAATTTGTTGAATATTTTGGTTTACTGAAAATTACCTTACATGATTTAACAGGATTATTAAATTTTAAAGGAGAAAAAAATATAGCCAGAGAGAAAGTGTTTAAAGTGTAATGCTAATTTTAAAGTAACTTTATCATCTTTTTATAATTTCAAAGGCAATTTGGGATCCTGCTTTGCCTCAATGGCAACATTGTAAATAACGACTATTTTTGAATTTTTTTAAACGTTTATTTATTTTTGAGAGACATAGAGACAGAGCATGAGCAGGGGAAGGGCAGAGAGAGAGACACACACAGAATCTGAAGCAGGCTCCAGGCTCTGAGCTGTCAGCACAGAGCCTTATGTGGGGCTCAAACTCATGAACCATGAGATCCTGACCTGAGCTGAAGTCGGACGCTTAACCGACTGAGCCACCCAGGCGCCCCTATTTTTGAATTTTTAATGAAAGAAACAATAACATAAATTGTTTATAAATTACCAGTATTTTACATATATTATATCATTTAATATATCAATTATATTATTTAATACATATCATTTAATATATAAAACATATACATGAGACAGAATTTTTTTTTTCTGTTTTACACATGAGAAAACTGGGGCTAATTTAGAAATTCAAGAAGACAGGGGCGCCTGGGTGGCTCAGTCGGTTGAGCGTTGGACTTCACCTCAGGTCATGATCACACATTGTGTGAGTTCGAGCCCTGCATTGGGTTCTGTGCTGATGGCTCAGAGCCTGGAGCCTGCTTTGAATTCTGTGTATCCCTCCCTTTTTGCTCCTTCCTGCTCATGATCTGTTTTTCAATAATAAATAAACTTAAAAAATAAAAAAAGAGAAATGTTTAAAAAAATTCAAGAAGACAAAGATAGGTAAATTCTGAGGCTAGGGTGACAGAACTGGGATTCCAAACAAAGGTTTTGTCTTCCAAGTCTGTTCCTTTTACCATCATGCTGAAGTAGAAGTATACCATCATCCTGAAGTAGAAGTATGGTTATTAGAACTTGCCAGATGTTGAAAGAGAAGTTCCTATGACATTCAGGTCAGATATGTCATAATATTGAAGCCCAGTAGAGCAGTATGATGTAATAAGTTCTTAGAATATAGCACTGTTGACAGAGATACTGAGGAGGAGGCACGGCCAGCAAGAGATTGAGGTGTAGGTGCATGTTTACTTAGGATATGTGAGGAAGAACATAGATTAAGAAGACAAGTCACATTTCTATCCTGATTAACATTCTATTGTCAAAGAATTGTTAAAACAAGTACTTACAATGCAATACACAGCCATTTTAAGCAAGTTATTTTAGCTTGCTCTATGGATGCTTGCAATTAAAACATTATCAGAGTGATAAAACAGACCTAAAGTCACACAATCACTGCCAATTCCCAGGAGGTGAGGAACAGAAAATGAGAAACATGAGTAATGTCATTTTACTGGTAGAAAACTGGGTTTCCTTGGTAATTGGAAATATTGGAACTTGGATCTCAGATTAATTATCTGAATCTTTTGAAAAAATACAGTGTTGATTCCCCATCTGAAAATAAAAGCAGAATCCTGTTTCTAGCTTCCTCTTGAAGATGTGAGTCAAATAAAGTGGGCAAAACTTTGGATTTCTTGGCAAGAAAATACTAAGGAGGGACTTCTTACTAAAGATTCATTTCTGAGTGGAATCCAGATCTCACTGCTTTACTTAACTGCCACCCATCTGCCTTGCTGACAGTACACACTGACAATGTGAGCTATAGGCACTCGGTTTGCAGCATGGAGACTTTGGGTTTTAATTCTGACCCTTCAAGGCTTCAGAAATACCTTTGTCTTGTCTTCTAACTTCCTTTATGTTTTAAGAGAATACTGGTATGCACCTCTTTAAAGGATCTCTGTGAGGTATACCAGAACCATAGTCAAAATGATGTAGGAGGACTCAAATTTTCCAAGTCATTGCTTTTCATTCTTAATTCAGTGACTTGTTAATACCTAACTTGTCAAATGGGGTTTGATTTCTGGAATTTAAATGTAGTCAATGCACTTAATAGCTCTTAACTACTGTTTCTACCATATCTTCATCTTCTTGTCTTTTGCTTCCACCAGTATCTAAGAATAGCAAAGCACAATTTGAAGGAAAAATAGTGTTTTCTTCTTTTTAATTTTAATGTTTATTTTATTTATTTATTTATTTATTTTTTTATAAATTTTTTATTAACGTTTATTTTTGAGACATAGAGACAGAGGCGTGAGCAGGAGGAGGGCAGAGAGAGAGGGTAATGTTTATTTTTGAGAGAAAGAGAGAGAGAGAGAGAGAGAGAGAGTGTGTGTGTGTGTGTGTGTGTGTGAACAGGGGAGGGGCAGAGACAGAGGGAGACATAGAATCCAAACAGGCTCCAGGCTCTGAGCTGTCAGCACAGAGCCCAATGCGGGGCTCAAACTCATGAACCATGAGATCATGACATAAGCTGAAGTCAGATACTTAACTGACTGAGCCACCCAGGTGCCCCAGAAGTGGTATTTCCTAAATGCATTCAGGAGAGGAGGAATTAGAACAAAATAGAATATGGACAAGCCATAGGAATAACAGAAGCATCAATCTTTGCATCACTTGAGGGTTTTTCTTTAAAGTAGGCTCTTTGCCCAACATGGGACTGGAGCTCATGATCCTGAGGTCAGAAGTCTGTGCTCTACTGACTGAACTGGCCAGGCACCCCACATTTGACAGTGTTTGACTGTAGGTCAATCAGGCTTTGAGATCTTGGACCATTTACAATGAGTAAAAGTAGATACAGAATTTTGGTGAGATGCTAAAAGGCACACAGTTATCCAATGGTTGAAAGGGGCTTGAAATCAAAGCTGGGGGATTCAAGCCCAGGCTTTCATTAGAAGGTAGACGAGATGTATCATGGTTTCTGAAGGAATCACAGGAGAGTAAGCTGCAGGTGGGAAAGGGGGCTAGAAGTGAGGGAAAAAGGAGGACAGATTCTGATGAGTGAAACTAATTCTCAATGGAAGCATGCCTTCCATGTTTTCAATATGCATTGTCCACTTTTTGAAGGGTCTAGATGATTCAAGATTCCGCATTTTCTAGACAGATTGGTTGATAATCTTCTATACTTTTAAAGGAATAGGATCAAATTTCTTTCTGTGCCACACAATCCCTATAGTAATTACCTAATACTTGCAGGGTGCCTAAGACATCATTTATGTTTGCAACTTTGAATTGGCATTCCTATCTTAGAGATAAATATATTGAGAAAAAAAAAGAAGGAAAATCCAACTCACTGATTTTTATACAATGTGTTTGGAAGGAACTCAACCTATGTAACAACGAGGAGGATTTTTTTTTCTTTGCAGTCTCTTAAATTTTCTCTAATAAAATTACTTAAGTAGATACAAATCATGCAATGCATAGCCCCTCCCTTTATCAACATTCTCCACTAGGTAATATATTTGTTATAACTGACGAGCCTACATTGACACATTATAATTGCTCCAAGTTCATAGTTTACATTGTGGTTGTCTTGGCATTGCATATCCTATAGATTTGGGCAAATGTATAAGAACATGTATCTAAGACTACAGTATCATATAGAGTAGACTTACTGCCCTAAACCTCCTCTCACCTCCTCTGTACTTTTTTTTTTTAATTTATAATAGCTTATTTTCAAATTGGTTTACATATAACACCCAGTGTTCATCCCAACATGTGCCCTTTTTAATGCCCATCACCCTCTCTCCCCGCTCCCTCATTCCCCTCACCCTCAGTTTGTTCTTAGTCTTTGAGAGTCTCTTATGTTTTATCTCCCTCCCTCTCTGTCTCTTTTTTCTTTCCCCTCTTCCCCTCCCCCTGGTTTTTGCTTAGTCTCACAAAGTCCACCTATTCGTGGAAACATATGGTATCTGTCTTTCACTGACTGACTTATTTCACTTAACATAATCCCCTCCAGTTCCATCCATGTTGCTACACATGGCCAGATTTCATTTTTTCTCATTGCCACGTAGTAGTCCATTGTATATAAGTACCATAACTTCTTTATCCACTCGTCAGTTGATGGGCACTCCTCTGTACTTTATCTATTCATCCCTCGCTACAGTCCCAGCCCAATCAACCCCTACTCCTAGCAGTCACTGTTTTTGTTTTTTTGTTTGTTTGTTTGTTTGTTTTTACTGTCTCCATAGATTTTCTTTTCCAGATGTCATATAGCTGGAATCATATAGTATATAGATTTTCCAGATTGGCCTCTTTCACTTAACAGTATATGTAATTTTCCTCCATGTCTTGTCATGGCTTCATAGCTCATTTATTTTAGCGGTGGATAATATTCTATTGTCTGGCTGTACCACAGAATCCATTCTCCTACTGAAGGATATCTTGGTTGCTTCCAAGTTTTGGCAATTATGAATAAAGCTGCTATTAAATACGTTATAGTTTTTTGTGTGGACATACACTTTCAGCTCTTTGAGTGAATACCAAGGAATGATTGCCGTATCATATGGTAAGATTACGTTTAGCTTTTTAAGAAACTACCAAACTGCCTTCCAAAGTGGCCATGTCATTTTGCATTTCCATCAGCACTGAAAGTGAGTTCCTCTTGCTTCACATCCTCATCAGCATTTATTGTTGTCAGTGTTTTGGACTTTGGCCATTCTAATAGGTATCTAGTGATATCTCATTATTGGTTTCAATTTGCAATTCCGTAATGACATATGATGTTGAACACCATTTCGGGTGCTCATTTGTCAAAAGTGTATCTTGTTTGGTGGGGTATCTGTCAGGATCTTTGCCTCTGTTTTTAATCAAGTTGTTTGTTTTGTAAGAGTTCTTTTTATATTTGGATAACAGTCTTTTATCAGATATGTCTTTTGCAAATATTTTCTCCCAGTCTGTGGCTTATATTCTCATTATCTTGACATTGTATTTTTCTGACCAGAAGTTTTTAATTTTAATAAAATCCATATTATCTATTATTTATTTTATGGGTTAGGCCTTTGATGTTGTATCTAAACACTCATTGCCAAACCCAAGGTCATCTAGGTTTTTTCATGTTACCTTTAAGGAATTATAAGTTTAGTGTTTTACTTTTAGGTATGTGATTCAAGTTAATTTTTGTAAATCATGCATGGTATGTGTCTAGACCCAGTTTTTGTTGTGTAGATGTTTAGTTGTTTCAGTATCATTTTTTGAAAAGGCCATTTTTACTCTTTTCTCAAAGATCAGTTGACTATATTCATGTGTTTCTATTTCTGGGCATTCTTTTCTATTCCATTGATCTATTTGCTTTCTTTCCTCCCTTGGTTTTCTAAAAGCATACTGTCTTGATTACTGTAGATTCATAGTAAATCTTAAAGTTGGATAATGTCAGTCCTCCAACTTCGTTCTCCTTCAACATTGTGTTGGCTATTTTAGGTCATTGCCTCTCCATATAAACTTAATAATCAGTTTATCAATATCCACAAAATAATTTGCTGGAACTTTTATTTGAATTATATTGAATCTATAGATCATGTTGGGAAGTGTTGGCATCTTGAGAATATTGTCTTCTGGTCTGTAAACATGGAATATCTCACCTTTTACTTACTTCTTCTCTGATTTCTTTTATAAGTTTTGTAGTCTTCCTCATGTAGAGCTTGTACACATTTTGGTAGAATTGTACCTAAGTATTTAATATTTTTAGAACCTAATGTAAATGGGATTGATTTCTAAATGTCAAATTCTACTTGTTCATTGCTGGTATAAAAGGAAGTGTTTGGTTTTTATATATTGAGCTTTTATCTGGCAACTTGACTATAGTCATTCATTAGTTTCAGGAGGATTTTTGTTTTGTTTTACTTTTTTTCTTTCAGATTTCCTACAGATGATCATGTCATCTGTGTCAACAAGAATAGCGTTGTTTCTTCCTCCCCAATCTGTATTTTATTCCCCCACTCCCATCCATTAGGTGGAACAGAAGGGCTCAAGAGAACTGAATTTGCCGTCTTCCTTTCCCCAGGTCAATTAGTCTCTGATGGACCCCAGCAACTTAGGCTCTGATTAACTAGTTTTCCCAAAGTCTAGCCTTCTTAAGAACAGAGTGCTCTGGAGTATTTCAAAACGTTTCCTTCTGCCCGCTGTTGGGTGCATAAGGAGATTTTTCTCTGATATTTACTCTGGGAACCTTGGCTGAGCTCTGGGAGGTAAATCGCACAATTTTGCGCTCTCTCCACCGCACACATGAGTAGATCTCCTTGGATTCTTTAATTCTCAGACTTGCCTTCACAAAGTGTCTAGAAATTCATTAATTGCAATTCAGGTTTTCCTACCCGGGCACTGCCTTCCACAGTGATTTCTGCCACAGAGACTGTTCTGGTTAAGATGTGACTCCCTATGTTTTCCTGTCTGTCTGTCCAGTCTTAGGGATAGTGATATGGCCTGTGTCCTTGACTCCTTATGGATCCAAGAATAGTTATTTTTTTAGTCTGTTTAGCTTTTTACTTGTTAGAATGGAGTGGTGACTTCCAAGCTCCTTACATGGGGAATCAAAAACAAAAGTTCCATGAGAGGTTTTTACATTAATTCCTGCAGCTTCTTAATTTCTTGTACTATAATTAGGTGATGTTCCCCTTTCCCAGATTTTCTAGATGCATGTTGAATGTAACACTGGCACTTTTACCACAGAGTTGTAATAACAAGTTCAGTTAACAAAAGACCAAACACACATTTATTCATTCATCAGATAAGGCTTCCAAGTGCCAGGCACCATTCTAGATTCTGAAATAATAGTGACCAAGACAAACAAAACTGTCTGCCATTCTAGAGCTGCCTACAAAAAGGAAACATGTAGTATATTAGGTAGCAATGCATGCTATGAATAAAAATGGGGGCACAGAATTTGAAAGAAGTATTGGAAGTGGGGGGCTTCTATTTTAGGCTGGCTGGAAGACTGGGAAGGTGACATTGAAGTAAACACCTACAGAAAGTGAGAGAGGGAGCCATGTGGGGTATCAGGTACAAAGGCCCAGAGACAGGGTGTTAATTAGGTGGCTGTTGTGCCTGGAACAGCATGCGATGTGAGTGTGGGAGTGTGTGGGCATGGTGGTTAGTGGGACAGGAGGTCAGGAAAGTACCCAAAGGTCACATCATGGGAGGCCTTGCAAATGGTTGTAAGGCTTTGGATACTTACCCTGCGTAAAATGAGGTACAATTGGAGAATTCTGCAGAGAAATGTAATTATGTAACACTTTAAATTTTTAAATATTTCAGTATTTTTGAAATTTTTGTTTTGGATTAAGTTTAGATTTATAGAAAACTTACTTCAAAAGTGTAGAGAGTTCCCATAAAGCCTTCACCCAGCTTCCCCTAATGATAACATACTACTTAAACCTGGCACATCTTTCAAAACTAAGAAAGATTGGTACAGTATGATTAGCTAAACAATAGCTTTTATCTGAATTTCACTAGTTATTCCAAGAATGTCTCTTTTCTATTTTGGCATCAGCCTGGATTACTGCACTCTGTGACCCATGTTTTTAACAGGATTCCCTCAAGCTGAGCTGTTGAGAATAAACTGAAGGAAGGCAAGTGTGGATTGAAAGAGGCTATTTATGGGGCTCCAGGACTAGTATCAACAAAGACAATGTTGACTTGCACCAAAGTAGAAGCAGTGAAGGTGGTAGGAAGTGGAAGTTTCGGGGAAAATATCAGGATGTAAAAGATAGAAGGAGTCAGGATGGCCCCGTAGGTTTTGGCCTGAACACCTAGTAGGGAGGAGCTGCCAGTTTGAGATGAGGAAGACTCAGAAGAGCGGGCTTACAAGGGCCATCAGGCATCCAGTTTGGGATAGGCAAGGAACGAACTGCCCGCTATCCATTTGGTCTGCCGTAGGTTGCATATAGATACAGAACCTTGGGTGAATGCAGCTTTCAAGTAGTCATTCAGTTTATACAGACACAGTATATGATATCCCTTCCTTGGATTTGCATATTATTACCAGAAAGTGACAAGATAATCTTACTCAAAGCTGGTTTAATCATAAGAAATGCTGCCACCTCTGTAGCTGGAACTTCAGGACCGAACGCTCTCCTCTAGCACAGGCCCTTTTTGTTTTGCACGCTCGACTGCCCTCAGCGTCTACTGCTAGAGCGAGCAAGCTGGTCATTTTGTTTGGAGTGGCAGAGTAGCTACTGGTGGCAGTTTGGGGTTTAGCCTTTTCCTTCATTTTGGTATAGGGATGGAAAGGGAGTGATCAGTCCCCACGTCGTTGTGGTAAGGCCAACTTGAGTCAGGCGTCCATGGGGCAGTGACTTCAGAGAAATACCCTGTGTTTTTGGGTTTGCCAGGGGTCCTCAATCAGGGTGATTTTTGCCTCCCTCTCTCTAGGCATATTTGACAATGTCTGGAAACATCTCAGATTGTTACAGCTGGGGGGATGGGCACTACTAGCAACTAGTGTATAGAGGCTAAGAGCGCTGTTAAGCATTGTGCAATGCATTAGACAGTACCCCACTACAAAGTATCATCCCATCCAAACTTTAATAGTACTGAAGTTGAGGTAATCAGAATTGATCTGAAGTGAGGTCACCTCCTTCTGAGCCTCTTGGAGAAAGGCGGATGCCTGAACAAACTATAAATTCTGTTCAGGAGGAAGGAGGGGGCAAACCTTGAGGTTCACCTCACTTTTCTGTTCAGGCTTTTCTACTGCTACTAACCACATTGAGATCAGTTCTCTCCAGACCCATTGACATGATCTTTGCTGGGCCTCCTCCTTTTTCCTACTCTGTGACTGACCTCTGTGTATATCCCCCATCCATTTATAAGGCAGTGGAAAAACTCCCTCAGATTCATCTGAATGAAATTTGCTTATCTTTTCTTTGAAAATTCATGGTTTTAAAACATTTCTCCTCTAGAAAATGTAAGAGAAAGAGTATGAACACAAGCAGTAGCCCCAGCTTATTTCTTTCTTGGTCCCCGATCCAGTGGACCTAATAATAATTCTTGAGGGTTACTTCTGATTCAACTCTAAGTATAGATTCTCCCCAGACAGGAAATTAGCATTATTTATCTTAACGCTCTAGTACCTCAAAAAGGTTTTGACATACAACGGGAAGTTAAATTGTTGAATTGACTTTTCATCTTCCTCAGATCACTTAAATATATAGATGGCAAGACTTTTCTTTACATTTTACCTGTAGTGTTTAATTTTTGGAGTGATTCTGAAATCCAAAGCCTCGCACATTGATTGATGCATAGCAGGGACTTGTGACTGTTACCACCTCGGATGGAAGCACATATTTGGACCCTTTGGCTCCTTATTCTGAAAATATTAAAACATATTCAGGGCTATTTGTTCTTGTTTGCTTACATTTGGTTTTATTTTTTCTTTCTCTTTCGTAACTTTATTTTCTGCTTTGTTTCAGGCATAGGAGTCCTACACATTAAAAAAAGGAAGGAAACTATTTAGTAAACATTTTTACCCTACTCCCTCCTTAAGCAATTTAGACCCATATACTGTTATCTCATGTTCAGCTGAAGTCGTTTTCTATCCATGTTATTTTCTTGTCAAATTTGAAAGAGAAACCCAACACTCCATGCCCTTCTGGTCTCTAGACATTCCACTTCCTCTATCCATGTCCAAAAATATTGGACAATTCCTCTCTAAGAAAAAAAAGTGATGGACACAACTTGATTTTGGAGAAAGGTTAAAAAAATGACCCAAAGAAAACTACTCAGCTTGAGCATTTAATTTTTTGTCAAGATTTTATAGTTCTTTTTCATTTCTTAAGAATTCTTACAATACTACTCACTATCATATAATCATAATAATGTTTCTCCTAGAAACAAGTATATATTCAGTTCAGGCAAAATTCCCAAATTAGTTGTAAAAGTAGATACAGCCCAAATTGTAACAAATACAAAAACAGAATTAGAATACAAAGATTAATATCTCAAAGACAGAGAAGAAGAATATGAAAGGACAAAGTGAACAAAAAGAAAAGACTTTTGGAGATTTTACACACAAATTTTGTTTTATTAGCCAATGCTGAATTTCCAAGACGTGGAGGAGAACTGTTTTTCAGAGATTTATGGTGCTCTCTCTCTCCCTCTCTCTGTTTTTCTCCCCCTTTCTCCCTCTCTTTTTTATTCTTTATTTTAACAAAAAATAATTTTAAAGGACTCGAAATAACATTTTTTTTAATTTTTTATTTGTTAGCTTGGATTTGAAAAAAAAAAGTGCTAACTAAACCAAAATTGGACAGCATCTTATAACAGGTGGCAGAACCCATAAAAGGGGGAATGCACAAGGCAATTTGATAGTGAGCAGCAGTGTGGTGCCCCTTAGGGAAAGAAACAGGGAGGAATTGTTTAAAATCTCAAGAAAGAAAATAAACATGCATATCTCAGGGTACTCGAGACAATATTTTCATTAGCTTTTTTATACAGAAACATTCACCTTTCACTGGATTTCATTTCCATTGCTTTATTTTTGTCCAAAGTTGAAAAAAAACCCTAATGTTTCTAAGTGTAGAGAAATCGAGCAGAGTTGTAACTCTCCGCGACTGGAGACATTGAAATTTCTTCTTTTCTTTCATTTCACTGTTAAGAAGAACACTGAAACATTATTAGGATTCAGTAGGTTCCCATGAGCTTGATGGAGCTCTAGAGCCATGAGGAAGGAATCCTGAGAATCCAAACTATGATTACTAGATCATAGCAATCCTTTCTTTTTTTTAAACGTTTATTTATATTTTTTGAGAGAGAGAGAATGAACAGAGAAGGGGCAGACAGTGGGAGAGAGAGAATCCCAAGAAGGTTCTATGCTGTCAACCCAGAGCCCAATGTGGGATTTGACCCCACGAGCTGAGATCATGACCTGAGACAAAATCAAGAATCTGACATTTAACAGCTGAGTCACCCAAGTGCCCCAGATCATGGCAATTCTTTAAAAGAAGCTTTTAGACTAAGAACAAACTGAGAGGAGAGGGGAGTGTGGGAGGGGGGAGAGTGGGTGATGGGCACAGAGGAGGGCACTTGTTGAGATGAGCACTGGGTGTTGTATGGAAACCAATTTGACCATAAATTATTAATAAAAAAATAAAAGAAGCTTTTACTTAAGGACTATAATTACAATTTAAAAAGCAATTACACTGGAGTATTTTTCTAGAGATTCAATTAAACATATGCTAAGTTACGGGGCACCTGGGTGGCTCAGTCGGTTAAGCATCCAACTTCAGCCCAGGTCATGATCTTGTGGTCTGTGAGTTTGAGCCCCACATAGGGCTCTGTGCTGACAGCTAGGAGCCTGGAACCTGCTTCAGATTCTGTGTCTCCCTCTCTCTCTGCCCCACCCCCGTTCATTCTCTGTCTCTCTTGCTTTCAAAAAAATAAATAATATTAAAATATATATTTTAAAAATGTATGCTAAGTTAATTGTATAAAATTTGAGATTCTGAGTGTGGACTTTTATATAAAATTCCAGTGCTAGAAATTTGGGTGAATGGTAGAGAGATGCAAAGAAAAATGGTAAAATTTCTCCCATTGAAGGAAGTTGGGTTCCAACCAAAGGAAAAAGCATAAATGCAGGTAGTGGTCAAACACAGGGAAGAGAAGAAAGCACTGGGTGTAGTCTGCGTGGAATGTAGGGAGGCTCAGGATCGACGATGGGACCACAGGTCAAGTGCCTCCTTTCTAGTTCAACCATCTGAAAAAGCATCCTGTGCCTGGAAGCACAGAATGTTGGGAGTAAAGTCTACTAAGGCAGTGTGGTAGCATCATTTTAGTTCTGAACACAAGCAGTAGTTGGGGCTACTTGAAAATTCCCTTCCCACGTGTTGTCCATTTCAGGCCAGGAAAATAAAACAATCAATTTTGCTGTAAATGAACACTTTGCTATTGAGTTGAATGAGAAATCGGTTTAAATATTGTCATTTTCCTTAATGATGATGATACCAAGTTATAATAAATGTCTTTTGGTTGTATACATCTGTGGGAAATGTATTAATAGAGACTGGTACAATAAACAAACAATTGAGGAGGAGAGATTGAGCAGAAAATTTAACAATCAGGCTCAAATCGAAGAAATATTTCCCCTAGATTATGGTTCTGTTCTGTGCAAACATTGTAAACTTTCGAATTTTTTGATTGACAAAATATGCTGAATGAGATGCTTTCAAGTTTTTATAAACCAATTATAACATAACAATAATGTTTTGGGGAGTTTTGAAATTATCTTTGTGAACTATGATGAGTAATAGGAAAAGGGAAATGGTGGTTGAAAAGTAACATCCTCATTTACCTGGTGATTTTGTTGTTGTTTGGCTTGAAATATTTCCTTAAGATTATCTACAAGATATTAGTAAATACCTATGTCAATTTTGTTTAGATTTTTTTTTACTCTTGAATTTCTTATTTTATTGTTCTTTTTTTTAATTTTATAATAGTTTATTTTCAAATTGGTTTACATATAACACCCAGTGTTCATCCCAACATGTGCCCTTTTTAATGCCCATCACCCCCTCTCCCCCCCTCCCTCATCCCCCTTACCCTCAGTTTTTTTCTTAGTCTTTGAGAGTCTCTTATGTTTTATCTCCCTCCCTCTCTGTGTCTTTTTTTCCTTTCCCCTCTTCCCCTCCCCCTGGTTTTTGCTTAGTCTCACAAAGTCCACCTATTCGTGGAAACATATGGTATGTGTCTTTTGTTTAGATTTATTTGTGTATTATTTTGTAGTTTTCATGATAGTCTGTGCATAAACAAAAATGCATGGTAAAAACAGCAAGCATTGAATCAGAGGAGTTAGCTATCTCCATGTCCTCTATTCTGCAACCTATTTTTATTTACTATAAGATTAGAGGTGGAAGCAGGCAAACACCAGGCAGGGTTTTAAACAAGTGAGTCAAAAATTCCTAAAGGAAACATCCACTTGAGGTTCTTCCTTTAGTGAGGCCATTGTTGCCTTTCTCCTTACCGGGAGCCGTTAGAACCTCTTAGTCTTTACAAGATCATGTTGTCCACATTAGGACCTTTGACAGTGTTCCAAAGGCCAGAGAACTCTTGACTCTGGGTGTTTCTCTGAAAGACAATACGTAGCCACCCCCCACCCCCTTCTAGAAAGGTCCTTAATAGTTTGGAAAAAAAAAAAACTTAAACAAAGACCTCTCTACTTCTTGATCAGGCGAGACACTGCTAGGGAGCCTTTGCCAATTCTGATACCAAAAAAAAAAAAAAAAAAAAAAGACAGATCATTGAGGTTGGTCCCTTGCAGGGAGGCATTTAATCCCTGTTATCCAGGACCATCCAGCAAAAGGCAACTACTTCCTTTAGGATTTGGCATACTTCCCAATCCCTGGCTCCTCCCACTCTGGAATAAACCCTTGCACGATTTTTCACATCCCATCTATAAATCCCATTTCATTTCTTACAGTAACTAATCTGTTTTTACTTTAAATGAAAATTTTAGCTTTAATAATTATGGACTCAAATACAGTTGTAGGAAATAGTACAGAGAGATCCTTTGCACAGTTTACTCATTTTCTTCCAAAGCTAACATTTCAGAAAAGTATAGTATTTTATTACAACTGGAATATTGACGTTGATACCACCTCTAAACCTTACTTGGATTTCTCTAGCTTTACTGATATTCATTGTGTATGTGTGCATCAGTCCTCTGCAGGCTTATCAGGTGTGTAGTCTCTTGTATCTACCACCACAGTCAAACTAGAGAGTTCCCTTTCTGTTGCTCTTGTACAATCCAGTAGAAAATCCTTCTCTTTCCTGCATGTCTCCCCCACCTCTGGACCCAGACCCTGGCCACCAGTTATGTGTCCTCCCATTCTAAAATGTTTAAATGTTATAAAAATAGACTATATTAGTGGCTTATTTAACCATTCACCTTTCGGAGGACAGGTGGACAATTTCCAGTTTTCGAGTATTGAAAACAAAGCTGTTTATGAACAAGTTGTGAACAAGTTTCTCGGGGATAAATGCCAAAGAGGCAGTTGCTGTTGACAGTTGAATGCTTGATTTTATATGAAACTGTCAAACTTTTCCAGAGTGGGTGTACCATTTCACATCCCGCTGTCTCAGAGTGATTCAGTTTATTTGTATCCTCATCAGGATTTGGTGTTGTCACTTAAGAAAATAAAAATTAACATTTCTGATAGGAGATGCCTCATTATGATTTCAATTTGTATTTCCTTAAGGGCTAATGATGTGTGTGTGTGTGTGTGTGTGTGTGTGTGTGTCTGTGTGTGGACCATATGTATATCTTCTTCAGTAAAATGATGTAAAAGTCTGTTCAGATCTTTTACCCATTGCTTCATTGGATCGTTTGTATTTACCATTGACTTCTGAGAGTTCTTTATATATTCTAGACACCGGTCTTTTGTTGGATATGTGTAAATATTTTCTTCTCATCTTTAGCTTGTTACTTTATTCTCTTCACTTGGGCTTCCATAAAACAAAAACTTTTAATTTGGATGTGGTCCAATTTATATATTTTTTCCATAATTGATCATGCTTTTGTGTCAATCTAATCCCTTGTTGACTAGCCTAGATCTCAAAGATTTTCTCTCTTTTTTCCTAAGAGATTTATGCATTTACATTTAGCATTTAGCCCCTTTTGAGCCATAAACTTTAAATCAAGGTGCAAGTTTTTTGCACGTGGATGTTCAATTGCTCCAGCATCATTTTTTGAAAAAATCTGTCTTTATGCCATTCTATTGCTTTTGTACCTTTGTCAAATATAAATTCACCATACTTGTATGGGTCTACTTTTTATTTTCCCTTAAGTTCCATTGATCTGCAGCTCTACCCTCTGACAATATAACAATGTCTTAATTACTGTAGCTAGATAGTAAGCCTTAACACTAGGTAAAGTGATTCCTCTCATTTCATTCTTCAATGTCAAGACCGTTTTCCGATTCTGTAGCCTGTGCCCTCTATATAAATTTTGGAATAGGCTCATCTGTGTCTACAAAAATCCTTGCTAGAATTTTGGTAGGATTCACATGGAATTACATTAGACCTATGCACAGAAGTGTGTATGTTTGTGTGTTTATATTTATGTAATATTTATATGATAAATTAATACATAAATAATATAAATATATAAATAGTATTCTATGTATTCATTTATTATATATATGTGTATATATATGTGCCTATATATATATGTGCCTATATATATATATATATATACATATATATATATATAACTTTAGGGATGATTTATATCTTTACTGTGTTGAATCTTTCAACCCAGTAACCTACTTATGTTATTGAATGAGAAAAGAGTTTCTTCTAAGTAGCATATAACTGGGACTTGTGTTTTTATCCACTCTGATAATACTTGCTTTTGAATTGGTACATAAGATTATTTACATTTGAGGTATTTATTAATATGGTAGCACATAGATTTGTCACTATTTTTTGTCTGTTTCTGTCAGGTCATCTTCATCTGCTTACTTTTTCTTGCTTCCCTATGGATTATTTAATTTCTTTTTTGTATTTTGGGGGGTATCCCATGTTGATTTGTTTATAGTGTCTTGGATTATATCTCTTTGTATAATTTTAATCTTCATCACTCGGTTATTACTATGCACATATGTGCATTATAACAGTTTATATCAAGATTTTACTGCTTCAAGTGTGGAAAACTCACTTCCATTCAGTGTCTTTATCATCCTCACTTTTAAATATCATTGTCTTGAACAGCAGATGTGCCATAAATTTTGTTCTAATCATCAAATACGATTTATAAAACTCATAAGGAAATAGATAGTTTATTGTATGCGCCTGTATTTCTTGTTTTTTCATTGTTCCTTCTTCTCTGATGTTCCAAGATGGTTTCAATTATGATTTCCTTTAGGTTTGAAGAACTTCCTTTAACAATTCTTTAAGGGTAGGTCTAGTAGCAACATATTCTTTTGGTTTTCTTTATCTGAGAATGCTTTTTTTCCCACTCATGTCTGAAGAATAGTTTTTGTCATATATAAAAGGAGCAGTCAACAGTTCTTTTCTTTGAGCACTTTAAAAATATTGTGCCACTCTGGAAAACGGTGTGGAGGTTCCTCAAAAAAATGAAAATAGAGCTACCCTATGACCCAGCAATAGCCCTGCTAGGAATCTACCCAAGAGACACAGGAATGCTGATGCATAGGAGCACGTGTACCCCAATGTTCATAGCAGCACTTTCGACAATAGCCAAATCATGGAAAGAGACCAAGTGCCCATCAACTGACGAATGGATAAAGAAGTTATGGTACTTATATACAATGGACTACTACGTGGCAATGAGAAAAAATGAAATCTGGCCATGTGTAGCCAGATGGATGGAACTGGAGGGTATTATGTTAAGTGAAATAAGTCAGTCAGAAAAAGACAGATACCATATGTTTCCACGAATAGGTGGACTTTGTGAGACTAAGCAAAAACCAGGGGGAGGGGAAGAGGGGAAAGAAAAAAAAGACACAGAGAGGGAGGGAGATAAAACATAAGAGACTCTCAAAGACTAAGAAAAAACTGAGGGTAAGGGGGATGAGGGAGGAGGGAGAGGGGGTGATGGGCATTAAAAAGGGCACATGTTGGGATGAACACTGGGTGTTATATGTAAACCAATTTGAAAATAAACTATTATAACAAAAAAAAAAATATTGTGCCATTTCCTTCTGACCTCCACGATTTCAAATGAGAAATTCACTTTCATTCTAATTGGAGTTCCTCTACAGGTAACGTGTTATTTTCCTTTAGCTGCTTTGTTTTTAGCTTTTAAAAGGTAATTATGATGTGTTTGGGTGTGTATTTTGGAGGAGGGCAGTTAAACTGTTTAGGAATTGTTCAGCTTCTTGAATATGTAGGCTCGTGTCTTTCATTAATCTGAGAAGTTTTCAGCTATTTTTTTAAACTTGTTTTTTCCTGTTCAGATTGGGTGTATTTTTTTCTAGTTCCTCAAGTTCACTGATTACATATTCCATCATTTTTACTCTGTTATTGAGCCCATTTAGCATGGTTAAATTTCTTTTATTATATTTTTCACTTTATAATTTCTACTTGATTCTTTTTATAGTTTCTATTTTTTTATTGAGGTTTTCTACATTTTCATTCATTTGCAGGGGACAAGTAAGTGAGTATTTTTATGATTGCTTATTTAAAATTCTTGTAAGATAAGTTTCGCATCGTGTTAATAGCACTGTTAGCTTTAGTTTGTTGTCTTTTTTCATTCAAATTGTTATTTCCCTAGTTCTTAGTATTACAGATGAATTTCAGTTGTATCCTGTCAGTAGTCTCTGAGCCCTATTTAGATCTTGTATATTAGAAGACAGTCATGCTCTTTAGGTTTCGCACATGAATCTTGTAATATTTTTGTGGAATGTGATTGCAATGGTAGTTTAATTTTCCATCTTTGCAGTGTTATTTTGGTCTGCTTGTTTTTTTCTGATTCCCTGAGTTTCCCACTAGTCCCTGCTGGTGTGGTCTGAGGAGTGGAGGGGCTTCTCCAGACCAGCCGGTAGGTGTTTCTCAATGGGAGAGGGTTGTGGTGGGATCCCTGCACTTTTGCCGTGGGCTGCCCAGGTATGTCTAGGCAGAGCAGGAGAGCCTCAAGCCGTTTGTGACTGTTCTCCACCAGCCCTTCCTATGACCAGTCCCTTCTCTGGTTCCATCTCTGCCCAGATATGTCTCAGCAGGAAAGGTGGTGACTCAGGCCCAGTGAGAAAGACAGCCCCCTGGCGGCTGATTTCTGGTAGGGCTCCATGGGGACCACCTGGTGGCTCACCTGTGGGTTGTTGGAGGGGCCCTGTTCTATCCAGAAGATGAGCCCATCCATCCGGGTGAAGGTCATGTAGTGCCATGCCTGGTGGCCTTCCTCTACTGGGTGGGGACTGAGGCCAGGCGCTGTGCTGCTGGCTCTGGGTCTCAGGCCCACCCACCTTGCTCTCACCTCTTTCCAGAGTCCTCCTAGGGTTACCTTATGTTCCTTTTTGGGGTGTATAATTGTGCTTAGTGGAAAAGAGAATGGGTCTACCTACTTGTCAGGACCCTAAGTCCCCAGAGGTGCTTTAATCCCTCAGTTCTTACATCCAGCAAATAATCTTGTAAAAATTCTACATCTTTTTTCAAGGATCCGATTTGTCTCTTCTCTTTCATCTGTAGTCCCCTGCCTAGTTCAACCTGTGTCAACTCCTCCTGGGACTTTAGTAATAACTGCAAAACTGAGCTCCCTCACTTTAGAGTTTTGGCTCCTTGGTCTGACCTTCTCACTGATCATCATCTAGGACCTTGTCATGCCTTCCCCTAAGACCATCAGAGGCGGCCCCCAAGCCTACTACCCCGGAGTTGCCTTTGGTCTCTTCCTCACTCATATACCTATCTTCCTAAAGTCCCCACATGCCACTTTGTTTCACTCTGATGCCTTATTTATTCTGTCTTCCTCGACCTGATTTGTTCATTCTCTTTCTTTCCTGGTTAATTGTAACTCCCCTTAAAAACTAAGTTAGGTGTGACCTCCCTAGAAAAGCCTTCCCTATCTCTCCAGGATGGTGAGTGCCAATTTTTCCAATGGAAACGGCTTTCCCAATACCTTATTCATGTTTCGATTTCTGAGCTCTGTTTATGTGTCTATCTCACACAGGGCTGGCACCATATTAGTCGTTCCTATCATTGCAGTTGCTACACTATCTTACAGTTAACTGTCTGTTTGCATGCTTATTTCCTCAGTTAGATTGTAAGCTTTCTGAGGGCAGACATTATTATTTATTTTTCTTGTATCCCCAGAACACTTTGTCAACCTTTGGATTAATATCATCTCTCACTCATTTTTCCCTTTCTTTTTGGTTTTCAAATGTCTTTTTCTGATTTTCTCTCTTTTCTCTTTGAATTGGAAAGTAATCACCTTTGTTTCCTTGTAATGAATAGGGAATTCAACACAAGAGTGAAATATAAAGTACTTTGCAAAGCATTTTTCCTATAGAAACTGAATTCAGGGAATATATTCCCTACATATCTACTTTCATTTACACACAATAAGCAGTGTTCGCACAGTTTGAACAGGAAAGCTGGATTCCACAGAGAAAGTTTCTCAGGATAGTATATTCCAAGTGAGAATGGAATCAGTGAAAAGTCAAATGTGCGCATCAGAGTTGGCCACTGGGCACGACCTAAGTGCATTCACCCAGCAATGATCACTGTGAACCTTCACACAATGCAGCTTAGAAACAAAAGAGATATTTCTTTGTCTAATGACATTTAATGACTAAGTTGACTTTAAGCAAGTTTTATAGTCATTTTCTTCAAATATGCCTGAAGTTGGTTAATTTATCACTATTTCACATAAATTATGCCCAGTGGTCTAATAGGCTAGTTGTACTAAAGGCATAGCTAAGAAAAGCAATAAAAGAAAATAAATTCCTCTCATTTGGTAATAAGTTTAAATGATAAACTTAAGCTGTCTTTCTTTTTCCTCAGGTAAGTCAGGGAACTATGATTTGAAATTCCTCTGTCATGTCACTTAAATATTCCATTTATCTATGAAAATATTCTGCAAAACCACTATAGAAAATCATTTAGGGCATGGATAGCTGGTTTGTGTTAATACGATCAAGAACTTTGGATTGGGATATTGATTTTTAAAAATTGAGATAAAATCCATCTCCTTTAGAAGTTCATTGTCATGAGGGGTGCCTGGGTAGTGTAGTCAGTTAAGCCTCTGACTTCAGCTCAGGTCATGACCTCACAGTTAGTGAGTTTGAGACTCATGTCGGGCTCTGTGCTGACAGCTTGGAGTCTAGGGCCTGCTTCAGATTCTGTATCTCTCTCTCTCTCTCTCTCTCTCTCTCTCTCTACCCCTCCCCCACTCACATTGTCTCCCCCCCCTCTTTCTTGAAAATAAATAAACATTAAAAAAAATTCAAAAGAAAGAAGTTCATCATCATGAGTTTCATGACCCTTTATGTTGATGCCAACACAATGACATTATAGGAGGTGTAATCTGAGTCGGTTGGGGAGGCCTGCAGCAATCCTGTGGTATAAAAGACTTGGACTGAGCATCCCTGCAGACCCAGACACAGAGACACAGACCCAGACTCTGTGATGTGATTTGGAGTGACTCTGGGCCATCGGGGACCTCTTCTAGCTCTGTTCTCCCATCTGTAAGTTAGATAAGAAAACCCAACTCTCAGGCCTGTCCTGTGCATTGAGAAGAGCAGCTTCTACCAAGTTCCTGACACAGATTTGGACTGAAAACCTGTTGGTTCTTCTCCTGCCTGTGAGCCATCTCTTGGAATGAAACACAAGTCTCTCCAGCATGTTGCTGTCAGCTTCCTGGGGTGAGGTCAGAGTGGAGCTCTTCCCTCACAAATTTTCTAGCTATTTGGGCACTGTGGTCTCACCTCAGAGCCCAGGAGGGACAGAGCAGCCCCACACCATCCTGTGAACATCCCACATGAGTTTCTCTGGATATATGGGGCTCTGCCTTGAATGGGAGGAGGCTCTAAGGATTGGGACATGCAAATGTAGCAGAAACAGAGCTTTGGAACACTGCCTCCCTACTGGGGCACAGAAATCTTGTATACCAATTCCTGACTCAAGTCTTGAATCAATAAGAAGTGATATTTAAAATATCCTGCTGTTACTTGGATATCAGTCACACAGACAGACAGACAGACACACACACACACACACACACACACACTCACCTACTATTATTTGTAGAAACAGATTTGCTTCTTCTCCATACCCTAACCTGGGGTGCATATGGAGAGACCCATTCCTTGTTAGGAGGGATGAGGAGTGGGGAGCAGTTGGACTAGCAGGAAGAAACTAGAGAGCATAAGGTATTGAGTAGAAATGAGAAATGAGTAAGAGACACACCATGGGGATATACTAAAAGGATGTGAGGAAACAGTGAAGGTTCAAGGGGAGGGTCAGGATCACCACTAGTTCCCTGGGTGGTGGGCAAACAGAACACCTCAAAGTGCCTTGACACTTAATTAAGTAGAATTTCCATGCCTCTTCATGTTCCACCTGGTGCACACTTTCGCACCTACAAAGAGGTACATCGGCCCCTGAATGTGATGCTGCACTGAGGACACGTCTCATGTTGGTGGAAGCACAGAGCAGTCAGGGCAGAAAGAGGCCTCCACACAGGTGTCCCTGGGGGTTGTCCGGGGATCAGAGACCACGGGCTCCGACCAGACCACCAACACCTTGTCCTCAGACAAAAGTGAGATGGACATGAGGATCCAGCCTGGACTGCTCTTTTTTCTTTCTTTCTTTCTTTCCATTTATTTATTTTTTTTTTTGAGAGAGAGAGAGAGAGAAAGAGAGAGAGAGAGAGAATGTTAAACTGTATCTCAAGACTGGGGCTGGATCCAAGACTGTGAGTTTATGTTTCTAACATGAACATGAAGCTGTGTGAATGGCTCTCACCTGAGACAGGTGTTACTGGAGTGATCTCTCTTGCCGATGTGCACTGCACAAGGAGACACAACATGCCTCCAACTTTGGTGGATGGGCTCCCTGTGCGTTCTTTTCAGAGCCAGGGACGCACCACACAAAAGGAAGCAGTTTTTAAAATAGGCCTTATAAACTGGAGATGCTTTGTGTCTGGTTGCCCCGCAAAGGTGGAATAGCCAGAGCGGATTTGCCCCAGCCTCAGACGTAGTTGTCAACTTGATGCAACGCAGTCTTGAGAGGATGGAGAAGTATAGGTCAGAGGTTCTTAGCTCCCTCAAGGAGGGTGATGTGCACATATACCACACAGTGCCTTTGGTTAACCGGTGTGATTACCCCCAAACAAAGGTGTCCTGGGGGAGGAGGCAGAGAGGAAAGGACACAGGTGCTGGCTCTGACTCTTCTCTTAATTTGCTTGTGGCTTTGGCCCATTCACAGAAGCCCTCTGGGCCTCAGTTTTCTTTCTTGCACATGTGGGTGGGTTGAATAAAATGCCCCCAATGGGCTTCAGGTGTCAGTGTTCCAAGTTTCCACGATGTGATTCTGCCCATCGCTGGGGAGACCCACTCCTCTCAATACCTCATGCTTCCTATAGGCATGTAAACAGATTCAGAAGTTACTTATATTTGCACACGCAGACATAAAACAGCAGGCGATGCATCTTTCAGAGCCTTAGGAATGCCTTCCCTCAACATGAGTGGGATTTCTGGAGTCAGACTCTGATTGGTTGATTCTCTAGCTTTGAATACGTTTGTTCCCGAGGCAAGAAACGGGCAGATTTTTCTTCCACTGCTGTTTCCTGACTAAATCTCTATCAGTAAATTAAACTGTTACATTGGCTTCCACAGAGGCGGCTTCACTCTCTTTCTCTCCTCCCGTGTAGTGCTCTCTTATTTTTGTATTTAAAGGTAAAAACAATTAAACCTAGGAGTTGCTGAAGCCTTTTTCATCTTTGTTTTTGAAACTGTTGAAGTGTCTCCTTAAAGACTATAATTCAATACTAGGTCTTAAGAAAAAATCAGCTTTGCCTGTACCATATTTAAGGAAATTGCTTATTTTTTTTCCACTAGATTTTTTTTCTATCAGAATTTCTATTAGATAAAACTGATTAACAATAAATAAGGGCACCAGGTTTTATATATATATTTAGAAGTGTAATGGAGAACTATTTTTCCCTAGTTCCTTGAGCATAGTGTTGTGATGAAACATCTGAGATTATTGTACCATCAAACAAGAAATGAGCAAATACTATTCAAGCCACTGTAGTTACAACACGTTGAGACATTTAGGATTCAGAGTTAGGAGAGAGTAGTTATAGAATAGTTACTTTCTACAGAGGATTCCCATGCTGATGATCTTACACTGAGGGCGAAATCTGTGTAACATGGTATTTGCCGTAGGTATGACATGCCAACGTGGTGGAAGGGGCCTTGATTCAAAGCAATGAGTATTCATTGAGTACCTGTTGTATGCTCCATGTGGCAGTTGGCTGTGAGGTCACTTCAGACAATGTCTTCTTTTTGAAGGGTCATTCCTTTCTCCTTAAGGGTCATACCTCTAAAGACAACAATGGAAGACTACATAATCAGAAGCTGGAGAGTAAACTCATCCATTCCTTCAATACTTATTAAGCACCTACTATATACTAGGCACATACAATTCCATATTGTTACACCGAATATATTTTAATACTCAGGGAAGTTTTGATTTGTTGGTAAATCGTTGGTGCTAATTGGATTATGTGAAAAGAAAGAGTTGCCCCATCTTACCTGTCTTGCTGACAATATGTCATGATGCCCGCCTTCCAAAATCCTGCTGCGGCCTCAGTACCTACAGTGCTGTAGCCAGGCAGGCTTGCCCACCTCACCCTAAGAGGATGTCTGGCCACACCCTTCTTCCAGCCCTGTCGCACTGTCACGTGGCCCTCCCATCACTTCTGATCATTCGGAGAGGAAGCATGGTGGTGAATAATCATGAAAGAGGGGAAAATTGAAACTGCGTTGAGAAGTCTAGATGTTTGGAGGAAATGGGGGTCACTCGGAGAGATGCATTTCCTAGTTCAAGTACTTGATGAGAAGGAAAAGGAGACTGTCAAGCAGAGACGTAGAGAACAGAGAAAAATGTCCGTAAGTAAACAAAGGAAAGGCTGGGTATCTGAAAGGTGGGAAGGATGTAAGTTTGCACTCATCGCTTAACACTGAGCACAGCTACTGTTTCCACAGGGAGAGAAGGCCAGTCAATGGAACAGCCTCGACCTTATCTAATAGCATCTTCTTCCAAACTTTTGCAGTACCTCCATTCACACTGTGCTCTGGGGATGTGTCACTCAGGTATTAAAAATTATGCCCTGATAGCAAACCACATGAAAATTGCAAAGTTCATTTGTTGTAAAGAACAGTTATCCGGAGCAGCTATCCAGGGGGCCTGGCCGTCACTGTCACATGCAGCTTCACACGGAAGCCTCACTCTGATTTAGTGGACACTAACGTGGAGTGAAGGGTGCACGGAAGGGCTTCTGGCTCTTATTTGCATCTTCATACTGAGACAGAAAACTGAAGATTGTGACTTTAACTCCAGTTGTCCCAGAACTCAATTTTTTAAATGAAATATTCCATTTTAAAAATTATCCTCAATGTTACATGAAGATGGCATAGTGGTAAGTCAACTATTGTCAACTTCCACTGAATTCTATATGGTCTTAAGAGGGGAAACATTATTTTGCTAATCTTGATCCTTTACATTAGGACTAGGACTGTATATTAGGCATTTATGTCCCTTTTATATGAATTATTTAAACATTCTACACTAAAAATATCCACTGGGTATTCTATAGGTGCTTAGAGACTACAAACAAAATAGACTTTTGAGGGACTTATGTATTTCTTCCATTGCGCACTTGGAAATATTTTGCAAATGAAATTTAAAATTACAATAACAGGTGATTCTTTCCCAGTTTTCCTAAAACTACACTGCTTCAAGAAACGTAGGATTCTACTAATTACAAAGGGATCGTGGCATCACTTGTGGTATTTTTTATATTTTTGGACCAAGAGGGAATTCCTAACAACTTGCTAACTGTTGATTATTTTCATATTGCTGTTGGGGAAGTCAATCTTATAAGAACACTGCCGATGGTGTAGAAGAGACCAAATGCAACATGGATACAGTAGAGTGTTTGCCTTAATGTTAGTATTCAACTCATGCAGTGATACAGTTCTCGAATATTCCCTTGCCCCCATGCTCACAGTCCCACCCGTGTCCTCTGGAAACACTGCTGCTGAAGATCACTGGCCCGGAACATATGATCCAGCCCACCTGGCATTTCCTCCTTGTGCTGCACTCTTCAAGGTAATTAACCTTGTAAGCCACAACAAGAAAAAGCCTGAACCAAACCGTCAGGCATGTTTGCAGGTCATGGCACCAGTCCTAATACGTGCTTTTAAACGATCCGCTGCCACAAAGTTCTCAGAATGGAAGGCTGCCAAATAATTCTTAATTCATATAATTTAAATAGCAGCATGAATGACTGACTGCAAAGAGCGAAGTATGGCAGAGGCATTAAGAAAATAATCCAAACCGAGTTGCAAAATCAAATGAGATTTTACTTCCTGTGCAATTGAAATCCTCAGCCTTCGAAAGGATGAGCCTTCTGTTACCTCTGCTTTAATAAGCATTCAGAGGGCTCTAGGAGACAGACAAGTGTACTCAGTGCACAGAGGAAGGAGGGCATCCCAAAACTTTGAGGGGCCTTGAGCACTAGATGCAAAGGAGCATCGAGTATCTCCCCTTAGGGAATTTTCAGCTTCCCCTCATGACCTGATTAATTTGTTTTCTTGCTCCATGGCACTGAAATATCTTAGAATCTTTTATTTTTATTTTTATTTTGAGAGAAAGAGTGTGAGCTAGGGGGCAGAGAGAGAGGGAGAGAGAAAGAATCCCAAGCAGGCTCCAGGCCACCAGAATAGAACCCGATGTAGGGCTCCAATTCATGAACCTTGAGATCGTGACCTGAGCTGAAATCAAGAGTCTGACGTTTAATGGACTGAGCCATCCAGGCGCCCCTTTTAGAATCTTCTTATAAAGCAGTTTAGTAGAACTTAACCATAAGTCATTATTACGTTTTTAAAAGACAATAAGCAATTAGAAGGAGAGTCAAAGAAAGAGGTACTCATTCATTCACTCATTCAATTGATGTGTGCTGGGTGACAATTCTCTTTGTGGTCTCCAAAGCGCTCAGGTGGGCAGTGGTTTTTTTTCCAAAATAGAATGGGGCAAGTCCTGACCTCTGCACCCTGAACCCTCCCTTTCGTCCCTAGTTACCACCTCCAGGAGCTGTCTGCTTGTAAAGGAGCTCTGAGCCATGGGGTGCTGGGCCTTCACACCAGAATGGAAGTGGAGAGGCAGTGCGGAAGCTGAGGAAGAGGACAGTTGACGTTTCTGGCCGCTGTGGGTTAGCTCTCTTGGCTCTCCCACAAGCCCAGCAGCAGACAGGCATCCAGGGGTGACTGGGGAGGGTATATACACACGGGCAGGTACACATGGCTGTGCCAGGGCCTGAGCTAACAGGGCTACTAGACCTCGGGAGATGCACTAACACCAGGGGGAACATACGGGGGAGCCCTCACTCTTTACCTCCTCCCTCGTCAGCCACCATCTTGCTCAGCTCCCCACTGGCCACATCCCCACAAATCTGGCGGAGAGCATGGTGAGGGTGGGGGTCCAGAACGGGTTTCAGAAACAAACTAGAAGATAACAGGCAACAACCCCATAAAGCACCCCATAGGTGGTTTCATAGTCCCATTTCCCCCATTTGGGAGGGCAGTGAAGCTTTCAAGGAAAATATGGAACCACAAAAGAAGCAGCCTGATTTTAGAGTCAAAGTAGTTAGTCACTGGCCTAGAATTCAAATCACATTGGCCCTACTGAGCAGTCTCTCTCCTCAAGCACTGAGCCAGGTTAGCTTCGAAGCTTCCTACCTGACCCTTTCCTCTCTCAGGATGCAGTACTCCCTGAAGGCTCCCGAATCTCGCGGAAGGATGTCTGGTGGACCCCAGTGCCCAGCCATGTGTTTGGCATTTCTGGCATGAATCCCTCCCCTGGAGATGCTTAAAGACTATGGGAACCAAAGAGTAGAGACACAGACAAAATGGAACCCAACCAAATGTGCCTACCATAAAAACTGAGCTAAATGAGAAGGATGGGTAAAAACCCCTCCTCTTTTGCCCATCATCCACCCCCACCCCCAGTGGCACACTAGCCTCTTCAAAACAAACACCTGGCCCTATCTATCCCTTGGTCAAAACTCCCCTATGGCTCCCTAGACCCTCGGCATAGCAGGAACTTAAACGCATAGGACTCAGCCTGCCCGTCTCCTTAACGCTTCACCTGGCAGCCTCACACGCATAGCCCATTCCCAGGCCCCGCTGAACCAGGGCTAGAAAGTGCCACATCCTTCTGCACTTTTGCACATATGTGTGTGTGGTGTCCTCTGCCTGGTATGTCAATCCTCGCCTCAGAGATCACACTCTCCTCCTTTGGGTCCCAGCTCCAACATCAGCTCTTGGGCAGAGCTTCCTTGCTCCTCTTCAGGCATGTGAAGACTTTCCCTTGAGATGTTCCCCAAAGGATTTGCACACGTCACCATGACAGCCACTAGCATGGTACCTTGGTGTGCTTACACCTCACCTGTGCTCTCCCGCCGGCCCAGGATGGAGGCATATCCAATAATCTGCAGAGCACCCAACTCTGAGAAAAGAAAAAACACTTACGTTTAGTCCTTAAATATTGATACTTACTCATTAATTTAACCTAGATGTTAAACTTGAAACCTGTAGGGGACATGGTAGATAATTTTCCAAAGAAGACATACGGATGGCCAACAGACACACGGGAAGGTGCTTGGCATCACTCATCATCAGGGAAATGAAAATCAAACCACAATGAGACATGGCCTCACACTTGTCAGAATGGCTAGTATCAAAAAAAACAAGAGATAAGTGTTGGCACGGATGTGGAGAAAAGGGAAACCTCATACACTGTGGGTGGGAATGTAAATTGCCGTAGCCATTATGGAAAACAGTATGGAGGCTCCTCAAAAAAATACATTAAAAATAGAGCTACCATATGATCCAGCAATTCCTGTCTGGACAGTTCCCCAAAGAAATGAAATCACTCTCTCAAAGAGAAACCCGTGTCCACATATCCACTGCAGCGTTATTCACAATAGCCGAGACTTGGAAACAACTTAAATAAATATTTGCTAAAGTGAAATAATCTCTTAATTTTTAATTTTTATTTTTTTAGCTTTTTTAAAGTTTATTTATTTTGAGAGACAGAGAGAGCAGAGGAGGGGCAGAGAGAATGAGAGGGATAGAGAGAAACTTAGGCACACTCTATACTGTCAGCAAAGAGCCTGAGGTGGAACTCGAACTCACAAACCATGAGATTATGACCTGGGCCAAAACCAAGAGTTGACACTTAAACGACTGAGCCACCCAGGTGCCCCCATATTTTTTTAAATGTAACTTTTACACAGAAGTTACTTTATAAAGTAATTCAAATGTTGAAGACCTCCTCCTCAGTATCTGAAAATGTGACCTTATTTGGAAAGAGTGATCACAAATATAATTAGTTGAGATGAGAACATACTGGAATGTGGGTCCCTAACCAGGACAACTGGAGTGCCTACAAAAGGAGTGGATTTGGATATGGATGCGTGCACAGAGAGAAGCTCACCTAAAGATGAGGGCCGGACTGGGTGGTTCTGCTCCACACCAAAGGAAGCAAAAGATGGCCAGCAAACCAGCAGGAGCTAGGGAGAGGCGTGGAATCAAGTGTCTCTCAGAATGCTCAGAGAACCAACCTCGCTAACATTTTGCTCCATGCACTTCTGGCCCCAGAACTGTGAGACAATAAATTTTTGGTAAGTCACCTGACCTGCAGTCTTTTGTCAATGGCCGTCATAATAGCAAACTAATTAGCGGACTAATCTAGCATCTAAGTGAAGATGGCAAAGAGTTTTGGAGTCTGGGATTTGTGAGAGTAGACCTGGACTGGAGATAAAAATGTGGGCATTGCTGATATAGAGGTGACATTTAAAGCCAAGAGACTGGATGCGTTCATAAGGAGGGAGTACCTGCTCAGCAGAGCAAAATACTGCAGCAAAGCTGTCAGTCCTGAGCTCTGCAAATTAAGAAAGGAAGGCCCACAGAGGCAGTGAGGAAAGTGGGGCTGCCTGAGCCTGGGGCATAACGGATGGGGCTTGTCTTCCTCTAGGTGACCTCAGAAACTAGTGCAATGCCTGGTTCATGAAGACCTTCAGTAAATAGTTGCCAAATTAGTAAATGGCTTTGCTTTTTTAATTTATTTTTTATTAATTGTCTTAAAAAAATTACATCCAAGTTAGTTAGCATACAGTGCAACAATGATTTCAAGACTAGATTCCTTAATGCCCCTTACCCATTAAACTCATCCCCCCTCCCAGAAGCCCTCCCATAACCTTCTGTTTGTTCTCTGTATTTCAGAGTCTCTTATGTTTTTGTCCCCCTCCCTGTTTTTATATTATTTTTGCTTCCCTTCCCTTATGTTCATCTGCTTTGTATCTTGAAGCCCTCATATGAGTGAAGTTATATGATATTTGTCTTTCTCTGACTGACTAATTTCCTTAGCATGTTGCCTTCTAGTTCCATCCATGTAGTTGCAGATGGCAAGATTTCATTCGTTTTGACTGCCGGATATTACTCCATTATATATATACATATACCACATCTTCCTCAACCATTCATCCATCAATGGACATTTGGGCTCTTTCCATACTTTGGCTATTGTTGATAGCACTGCTATAAACATTGGGGTGCATGTGCCCCTTTGCAACACCATACCTGTATCCCTTGGATATACACCTAATAGTGCAATTGCTGGGTCGTAGACTTTGCTATCCTATGAACTATGCTATTGAAATGGAAACTATTTCATTATTTTGTCATTAGCTCTAATTTTATATAGTAGCACAAGCTTAAAAAATTGATTTTAAAGCAGGTGTTTAGGATTTATAACAAATAACCTACCATTCACATATTCCTGAAAACCAATACATTAGTGAGCACTGATTTGTTGAATAAACATGCATCCACAGGTTTGGAAATCCAAACATTAACAAAACTTGGGACAGGGAGATTCTCTCCTCACTGTCCGGCGGCCACTCAGCTGGGATGGATCCAATAAAGGCAAGCGATACCGCTGACCCGTGCCTAGTATGCATTTCCAAAAGTACTTTGTGTATATAGAAGACACACACACGCACATGCACACACAGTACTCCACCTTCCCTTCTGCACATGCCACTGCACACCTTGCTCACCTTGTTTTATTTTCTTTATCTATTCTCCCATCTTTGTACTTAAAGTGTTATATCTCCTTGTCTCCACCATCACTATAAAGTGTTCCACTTTTTGGATATAACACAATGTGTTTAAGTGTTGCCTCTTGATGGACATTTAGGTTATTTCCAACCATTGGTTCCAACCAATGTTTCTGGGAGTAACCTTAACCTATTTCATTTCTCACATGTACAAATGTATCTGTAAAGTAAATTTCTAAAAGTGGAATCTGGGTCGATGGATATGTTAGTTGTGATTGGGATTGATATTGTACATAGCCCCCCAGACTGTTGGGCCAGTTTGCATTCTCACAAACAAGGAAGAGTTTGTTCCTGACAGTCTTACCAAAATTGTGTACTTTTAAAGCATTTCAATTTTTGTTTTAATCTGAAAATATGAACTTCTATGTACCATTAATTTGAATGTGTATCATTTTGAAACTGAGAACTTTTTATATGTTTAAGAACCATTTGAATTTTATCTTTTAACAATTGTTTATATCCTTTACTTGTTTTCCATTAGTTCATAGAATCCCTTGATATATGTTAGGAAAATAGGTCTTTTTTATGGTATGAATTTCTAATATATTTTTCTAACTTTTCCTTTGCTTTTGTTTTTACTTATGATGGTTTTTGGCATTGACACTTAATTTTTATGTGATAAAATTTATCTATTATTTTTATGATTTCTGAATTTGTTTCAGAGCTACAACGGTCTTTGCTTTTCTGGACTTATGAAATAACTGTCTCAATGTTTCATACAGTCCTTTAAAACTTCCACCTTTTGGCTTACATGATATAAAACTTGTTGGTATAAATTCAGCATTTTCCCACATATGACTACTCACTTGCCCCGATGCCAGTGATGGAATAATCTTTATTTTTCTCCCTCTATACAAAATAGTCCCTTTTTTATTATATACAGTATTCACAATTATATTTGAGTCTACACTGGCATTTTTTAATTCCATCCCATTACACTGTTTGTTAGTCTTGCATAAAATCCACATTAATTCAATCGTCAAGGCTTCGTACTTGTCAAGACTTATTTTCTGGAAGCATTACCACCTTCTTTCTCCGGAATTTTTCTTGATATTATTACTTACTTGGTTTTTAAACAAATTCATCTAATTTCAAAAATATGTCATCTTGGTTTTGATGGGACATGTTAAATTTTAGATTTACTTAGAGTGGATGGCTTCATAGAAGCTTAATCATTATATATATAATGATTATATATATACACACACACACACATGTATATGTATATATATATATATATATACATATCACAAGCATTTAATATAGATTTGTTCTAGTCTTGAAGAAGCAATTATGATGTTTGTTTTCAAATGCTCTGTAGTTTCCTAAAATATAAATATATTTTGTGTTTGTGTGTTTATAAGTAAAAGTATTACCAGAATGGGACAATGGGGACAAAAGCAGAGCTTCCATGGAGACAGTCTAAAAATTTTTTTCCTTTAGTTAAAATCCTATTTTAGAATTTTTGATTACAGATAAAAATAGAGGAGTGTGTGCTTGCAGCACATCAGACTGTGCAGTTTCTTTGGGAAAGATGTTAGAAAATGTCTTCTGAATAGTCCCAGAAAATGTTTGATGTCATTTCATCCATTTCAATGAGCATTTTTTTATTTTATTTTATTTTTTACATTTATTTATTTTTGAGAGACAGAGACACAGAGCATGAGCAGGGGAAGGGCAGAGAGAGAGAGGCAGACACAGAATCCGAAGCAGGCTTCAGGCTCTGAGCCATCAGCACACAGCCCGACGCGGGGCTCGAACTCACAGACCGTAAGATCATGACCTGAGCTGAAGTCGGCCGCTTAACCGACTGACCCACCCAGGCGCCCCTCAATGAGCATTTTTGTGAGTTGTTAGAAAACTGCTACTAATTCAGCGTGCTAATTCCTTTCTACTCTTAAAAAATAGCTGCATCTGTAGTTTAAAACATCCACAAAATGTTTACCAACATACAAAGCTGACAAATTATTGAGAATCGATGTAGTTTCCACAAGGCAACGAGTAAAAGAAGCGTAGGTGGGCTTTTGTTTTAACATTACCAACACTTGGTCTTCATTCAGTTTGTAAACTATGAACCATGATGGGGTGGTTAGGAAAGGACGCAAGGCCCACCTGATTGGTGGGACAGGTTGTGGGTGGAGTTGGGCATGGCCATGGAAAAGAAGCACTTGAGAGCTTCCTCAAAAACAAAGCAGGCATAACAGAGACTCAAATTTGTGAATACAGAATTTGAGTAAACACTTGAGAAATGTGATCTGGATATGGAAAACAAAAATTTCACTTGCCACAGATGGTGCTATCTGTAGTGAAAGGAAACCAAATAGTTTCAAGCGTTTACTCAAGTCAGAGTGAATGTTGGTGTTCTTCAATTCAAGGGCATTATTCATGGGTAAGAGTTCTCATCTCTCTGTAGGCTCAGCTTCAGTGCTGGAGTTGATGGAGAACATGGTCAAGACTGGAAATATATTTCAAACTCTGTCCTTAATCCGTGGTATATTATGGGATATTTGGGACAGGTTGAAAGAGAGTGAATGCAGACTGTAATATTTTAAATACATCAAAAAACTATGTGTAAGAAAATCACCGATGGGTTTTAATAGTCTTTTTTCTTTGATCAAGGAAACAATTTGTTAACCCCCCAGTAGCTCAATAATGTAATAAGAAATCTAAATAATAAGACACGATGTGTATCGTTTTATTGGTTTATTTTCTTTAAACATGGGAGGGTGGAGAATTAGACTGAATACAAACTTGAAATAAGAATACGAATTTATTAAATATTCTAAGAACATATTTAATTGAAAAATTCCGTTTTAAATATTCCACCAGAATAAAAGATTATAAAGATTATTTATCAATATAGAAAATGGATATGAGATGATGATCCGTACAAAGACTAGTATCTAGAGTGTGATTAAAAGCAGGTCAAAATTAAAAGGAACAGGGGAGAAGAACCGGGAAACTTGTAGGAAACTGACATTTTAGAGAGGTGAGGAATGATTTACTCTTTAAAAATTTTTTTTGTTGTTTATTTCTTTTTGTGAGAGAGAGTGTATACACTCAAGCACGAGGAGAAGGAAGTCTCAGAGAAAAAAAAATTATAAAGGAAGCACTTTTTTGTAACATTGGAGTTTTGCTAATATAGTATTTAAAATATTTGCATCTGCCTATGGAAGAGATTGGTCTATATATTTCCCTTGCAATGATGTTCTTGTGATGAAATTTGTGCTGGTCTTATAAAATGAGTCGATTGCTATTTTCTTGTCTTCTATTATTTGGGAAATTTTGTGTAAAAGTTGATGTTTTTTACCCTTTAATGTTTGGAAGAAATTACTGGTAAGTAGAGTAGTAATACAACTTCGCCATGAGCTTTACTTCATTTCGAATTGAGGTAACTTGTTTGATTTCTATGAGCCTCTGTCTCTGCATCTGTAAAGTACATTTTATATCTACTCAATTTACCTTTGAGACTCTGTGGGGCTAGCAATTTCCTCTTGCTTGCCCTCACATGTGTAAGCATGTAAAGTTCCTTGGAAATATACCACAAACATCTTTATAAGTCCTAACATTTTACATAAGAAGGCAAGTGAGCAAAGAAGAGTAAGTAGACAGTAGTGTCATAAAGTCAAATCAAAATGTAAGGAGATAGCAGCTTCCGGTGGCTCTCTTGGTTAAGCATCTGACTTTAGCTCAGGTCGTGATCTCATGGTCTGTAAGTTCAAGCCCGGCGTCAGGCTCTGTACTGACAACTCAGAGCCTGGAACCTCTTAGGATTCTGTGTCTCCCTCTGTCTCTACCCCTCCCCTGTTCACACTCTGTCTGTCTGTCTCTCTCTCTCAAAAATAAATAAAATATTAATTTTTTAATGTAAGGGAGTAAATGAATCCTCAGAAGGAGATACAGAGGAGTCACGGAAGTCCTCTGCACCATCACTGGGAGATGCCAGTGACGACCTGCCATACAGAGGAGTGAAACAGCTTTCCCGTGCCACTCCACCAGCTGTGAAGCTAGGGAGCACCATCCCTTCCATATCTTCCATGTCCATCAGAAAACACTTACGATGCATGGGAAACTATCTGGGATAGTGCATTGCCAGTTCAAGTTTCAAGATGTATGTGAAGATATCTAGAGCAAGATTGATTTTTTTTTAATGAGGAGGCTTTTAAGTTACAAAAACGAAGGACTGGGTTAAGAAGAGGTTTCCTCAGCCAAGTCCAGAAAATCCTCGAGATTTTTATTCATGAAGGAACATTTAATAACCGCCTTGATCTCAGCAGGTCCTTGTCCTTGTGAATACCCTGACCAGGTCAGCTCAGCCGATCTCGGGCTTGCTACGGAAAGCTGGCAGCTGCCTCACCCAGCCAGAGGACAGCAACCCCCAGGAGGATACTCAACAAACTAGAGAAGAGGGCCTGTGAAAGAATTTCCCAACTTCCCCTGGGTCTGCACTGAGTAGAGCCTGATATGAGCCATCATGCATTTATTCTCTTACTTTCCACTCATTTCTGTCTTGATTTCCTACTGCCTCTGAGTGTGTTTTGGAATCACATCCTATGTAAACCATGTGCATTTAAATCTTTGTCTCAGGGTCTGCTTCTGGGGGACCCCAAACCAAGACCGAGCATTTGATATATTGTCAACTGTTAGCTGCCAGCAGGGCAGTGCCATCTTTTATACCAGGGACAATGGAGAGTTCTATTTTAACTTGTCTGTTCAGTATTTCATATTTTCTCTCTGTTCAATGGCCACTTAAAAAAAAGTTGATTGACTTGGGTGAAGCACTGGTACTCTATTAAAGGATGTTTATATCGAGTTTAGATTTAATTTCAGTTTGAGTGCTCCATCTTTAAACAAAATAGCAGCTGAAAATTTTCCAAATGGATTGTTTTCAATAATTTGTAAACTACATTTTACAAATGTAGTTTGCAAAGGAATTTGCTACGTAGACAGAGGTCTCTTTGGTTGCCTTGGATAAAGCATGTAGTTCGCTAAGCCACAATATAAGATCCATAAAATTGAAGCCCACACAAGTTTCCAGGCAGATAGCTGCCATTTTTACCCACTGGCTGCGATTCAGTCTGAGAGTGCTTCTCCCAAGAAGCATGTGCTGGAGGAATGAGATTGAAGGGAGGATGTCAAAGCCTTGATTCATTCATCCAGTTTTCCATTTATTCACAAGGTTTTTATTGAACATCCTGTGTTTTACTCAAACTGTGGGGAATATGATGTGAATAATTCTAAGGACTCAGCTGGTTCGTTTTAGGGCTTGATTTACCTTGTGTTGTGTTGTGTTGTATTTTGTATTATTTTCCAATTCACTAGTAAAGTCACACTAGAGGAGCAATAACCCTGGAACTAGTGTCAGGATAAGAGAGGAAGGGGTACTGGTGAGCCCGTAACTTAGTGCGAGGGTGTGAAAAGTCAACTGAGGGGGTCTGAGTGAAACTCTGCTATGAGGCCAGTCCCCTTTCACTGTTGAGTTGTGTGTGTGTGTGTGTGTGTGTGTGCATACGCACACGTGTATGTGTATGTGTGTGCTTCAGGATGAGACAGGAAAAGAGATGCATAATTTTTTTGAGGTTCGGATTGGAGCTGGAGATGAAGTTCAGAGTCCAAAATGGGAAAGTGAAAGTGAGAGCTAAGAGTGGAGGCTTTGCTCTGGAAGGTGCAGCCACTCTTCAGGGCTGGAGTCCCCATGTCCTTTCTCTGTATCCAAGAGAGCTGTTGTCCCGCGTTATGAAGTATTAGAGTCCATACTGAGAGGTCATCTAAGTACCATTCCAGAGTTTTCCTCTTCCTTCACGTTTCCTTACTGCGTGTGTGAGGGGAGGGATAGACGTGCCAGGGTCCTAAGCAGGGACATCTTCTTGTGCAAGTGGGATGTGATCTGAAGCCAGGCATTTCCCCACCTGCCTGGGCATGCCGGTGTGACTCCCTGGCGTGAGGGGATTCTCACTCAGCCCTGAGGTCCTTCTACATAGAGTGGAGCAGAAAGGTTTCCCCGGAAATACTGGATGCTGAAAATTGCAGACCACTTTCTGCTCCACTGACAAGAATACGGACCTTAGGGCACTAGCTTTGTGGGCGTATTCTATTCCTTTCTCCATTCTACCATTTCTTCTCCATTGTTTATTTTTAAAATATTGTTATTATGTAATATTGTATATCACTTCATAGCCTTTGAGATAGCATCGAGGGTGGCACTAAACTCCATAAAAGCCAGTATACTAGTAAATGACTTTACATTAAAGCAGAGAAGAGTTAGGTGAGAAATTAAGAAGTTTTTACCAGCTATCAAGATTGTTAAATAGCTTGCCAAAAAGCATTATGAAATCTCTCTTTCTGGATATTGCTTTTATAGAAACAGTTTACTTGGGGTCCTGTTTGTAGAGAGAGGGATATACTCAGATTTTTCCAGATGAAGAAATTAGAAACTCAAATCACTGAGTTACTTCCTGTTGTGACTGATAAAGTCAGCAGCTGTGGACACTCTAAGGTCAAGGGGAGGCTTTAAAAATAAAAACAAAAACAAAAACAAAGCAAAGCACTCTTGCCCGATGCTTGCAGATAAACTATCACGAAGAAGGAAACTCATCCATAGAACTGACAGAGGCACCTGTAAAAGCAGTGAGGTGCTTATTTAGGTCACTGAAGCCACCGCTACCTCTCTTCCAGTCCCTTTTAGCCTAGTGGCCTGGAACTCACTTTGGTTAGGCTGTTATGTCTGGAAACACACATCTATGCAGAGCTGGCACCAGACTAGACTGAGGAATGCAGTTGATGCTATTGTGTCTCACAGAGCAACAAGGTGTGTATTGGGATAAGCTGTGCTTTGCCACAGTAACCAACCATCAGCCCACATCCCAGTGCTGGGAAACAACTTTATCCTCAGACATGTATGCTGGCTGTGCTTCGGCAGGGGCTCTTGCTTACGTTTGTGGCTCAGAAGCCAGGCTAATGGAGCTATGACCTTCTTGAAAGTTGGCAGCTGTGGGTCCTCAGGAAAGAGAACTCTGGAAAGTCTTGCATTAGCAATTGCGTGTTTGGCTGGGAAGCGACACATATCAATTCCACTCTTGACTCATAGGGTAGAACAATTACATGGTCTCATCCACCCAATAGAGTATCAGAAGTACAATCCTCCAAGGGGAAAGACCTAAAAATAATTAAGGGCAGCACTAATAATTACTGCTTCTGTCTCTCTCTCTGTCTTTTCTTCTATTTTCCCTTCTTGCTGAATGCAAAATTCGTCTAAATGGTTGGGCACCTGTTACCTTGAGTATAAACATTACAAAATACAGTGAAGATTTTCTTCACTGACCTCAAGGAAGATAGTAAATATATGCTGATAATATAGAGTGCAGAGAACTTCTAGATCATGTATTTGAGGAACAAGATATGATACATAATATTAATTGGACCCTAACCCTAATCCCTGACCCTGACTCTGACTCTGACTCTGACCCTAACCCTGTAAATATTTACAAAAATGTTTAAAGTTTTACTTCTATACATTTTTTAAAGTTCAGTAGGAAAGTCTTAAAGTTCTTTTGGTCCTCACTGATTTAATAAAATTACTTGATTCCTTTTTTAGCACTAAGCTAGACAACATGCCAAGAAGTGGTAATTAACTGAACCACGAGATACAAAGGGAAAGAATAGACACTTGTTTTAATCAGGTGTTACGCAAATCCAAACTGCATGATGTCCACCAGGCGGGCGTGATGCGTCTTGTTGAGTTTGGTATAAGGAACATGTTGTAGGCTAAGTGGAGAATGTTGCAGAGTCCATACTCTGAAAAATTACACGTATATTAAAGATTTGACGCTTTGGCTGTGTGCAGCAGCAGTATTGTTAGCTTGTAGTGCAAAATAAACCCTAATCACGTAAGTATGAGTTACTAAGGCCAAATAAATTCCCATGAGTTTACTTGGTGTTTTAAATCTGTGTGTGTGTGTGTGTGTGTGTGCGTGTGTGTGTGTGTGTGTGTGTGTAGATTCTTGTGTATTATTCTCTACAATGCTCCATTTTTGCTGGTAGGGACTATCTTTCCTTGGAAATGGTCTAAGAAGATGAGACTCATTTTGCTCTCGTTCTGAAAAGGTGGTCATTAGTTTCACCCTATTCCTTCTTAGGAATATATGAGTGGTTTAATTTTGTTAACCTTCCTCAGAGAACTACTGCCACAGAGCATAATGCTGAGGTGAGTTTCTCTCCCTAGCTGAGAGTCATGAAAAGATTATGGAATTCTCTGTTTAATTCAATGAAATAAGCATTTTTTGAGACATCAGCTCTAGGCCCCGTATTTGCTGTTAAGGAGAGTAAAGATTATAGTTCTTGTCTATAAAGAGCTTAGTGTATCTTGAGAGGGAGATGAGATTTATTTGTCACTATTTAAGAAAACTTAGAGCATATTTAACTTAATATTAAAATAATTAGGCATTCCGACTCCTCACAAATAAATGGTAAGACCTGGAAGAAATTGTACTGGTTGTCATAACGCCACAACGAGGTCTTTTGAGCATTTGTAATTCACTTCCAATCTATGTGCTGAACAACTGAGATACAGAGTGCAGTAGTATACAGCCTTGAAATGTATTGTTTTACCTACCTTGGTCTCAAGATTCACATTTGCACGACAACAATAGGCTATTCAGATAATTTGTGTGTGTGTGTGTGTGTGTGTATACACACACACATACATATATATATATTCAGATAATTTGTGTGTGTGTGTATACACACACACACACACACACACACACACACATATATATATATATATTTAGTTTACATTTTCAGCATATTTCGTGGACTGTTCTATCCTATTATGTAATTTTTCAAAGTAATAGCTTTTTATTTTTAATTTTTTTAACGTTTGTTTATTTTTGAGAGACATAGAGACAGAGCATGAGCAGGGGAAGGGCAGAGAGAGAGGGAGGTACAGAATCTGAAGCAGAATCTGAGCGGGGCTCGAACTCACAGACCATGAGATCATGACCTGAGTGGAAGTCGGCCACTTAACCAACTGAGCTACACAGGCGCCCCTAAAGTAATAGCTTTGTATCAATTGCATTAACTCAAATTTTGCCCTAAGTAAGTCAAGTTTTTGCAAAACTTATAGGTAAGATCTAAAGTAGTGTCAGTAAAACAAATTTTGTTCTGTTAAATCTAGGTTTCCTTTTCAGGAATTCTTTTTGTACAAACTCGGTGTTCAAGGGTTTCACAGGATTAACGTCCCTGAAGGCACATGGGAGAAATGTTTGGAAGGAGGGCAGCCGTTAGGAAGTGGCCATTTTGATTTGGGCACCATAGCCTGCACTTGGCTCTGCATGAGTCAATGTTATCTTGACAGAATAAATGTCTTAAGCAGATCCCCACATTTTTTGCCATTGCCGATTGTAAAGTATTTGTTTCAGGAAATAGTACCTTGCTACCAACAATCCCTTTCCAAAATATCTTTTAGTGTTTGGCATGCAGTTATTAATGACTCAGGGACCTGATAAGAAAGTTGTAACTGACCCGGGCTGAGCCCAAATTGAACTGGTGCACATTTCACCACAGTCTTGTGCCCTCACAGAAGAAGCCAGTAGACCAAGCACCGCACATGCGGTTGGAAGCTTAAAAGCCGAGGCCTGGTGGCCCCCTTCCAAAAGGCTCTCAGCAAGTCAGGAGAACAGCTGGAATCCCAAACCTGGAGTAAGAACAACTCCTGTTCTCCAACTGTGCCTAGTCCATTACCGTAGCTTTTCTCCAGGCTGATCACCCTTCAAGCCCCTCCCCCAGTGCTCAGCATTTCAGCTGCTGACGATAACAAGTAGGTTTCCCCCGTTATTGCCTTTGGGACTTAAACCATTTCTTAGTCTCATCCAGGCCTCTGTGTTCGTATCTGCAAAACGGGTAAGATCCTAGCATCTCCCTGATTGGATGTAAAGAAGAGTGTAGTACTCCATATGGGATAGTTATTGATATTACGTTTGTTATTATTCTAGCAAGAAATGTTATGTGATGACTGATAATGGATTGCAAACACACTCATATAGTCACGTTAATACAAGTAATTACGTCTTTTCCAAAAGCCCCTCTCCACTGTTGATCTTTAGATCCTGTAATAGACAATATTGTAGTTCAATCTTGCATTCGTACTTTTAAAAACACCTTACACTGATGGGACAGCATGAAATAACTTTCTTATCTAATTATTAGGTTATCTTGCTTGACTTAATAATCAGATTTCCAAACTATACATACACAATGGGATATTTATATTAACATATAAAATAGTATATATGTATAAAAATATATAAACATTCTACTTCTCTGAAATGCTAATGCCTATTCAGAGGAAATTCAGAGATGTTTGCACATGAAATAACCTCAGATTTACTTAATGAAAAGATAAGATATAGTAGTTGGAACTAATACTAATTGAACACGTGTGGTTGATACTCCACTGATGGGAACTGTGCTCTAATGAAATTTAACTGGAGAGTTAGAAGATAAGGTAAAAGTTAATATGAATACTTTGACACTAGAAATTTTTTTCCCTTTCTCCTTTTGCAGTTACGAGAGAGCTAGATCTACATTGATTTCTTTGTATATAAACAAACTTAACTGCTTGAGGTAATGGAAATTATAAAAGTTAGAATTGAAGGGCAAAGGACTATGGTTGAAAATGGCCAACTAGGCCCATGTTTTTCCTCCTAGTTCCCTCCGAGACCCCACCACCCTGGTGGCAGAGGAGGGGAAAGGAGTGAGGGAGGAACTGATAAGATCCCAGTGAAAGGCAGGGCTGGGGCTTGGGACAGATAAAGTCCCTGCAAACAAGAGGTCCCAGTAACGTTCCCAGGATGAGAATGGTGGGTTTGGGGAGGCAGAGCAGCCTCACGGTACCCTCTCAGGGAGCTGCAGGGACCTGGGGCTTCAAGTCAGCAGGTACCTGAAGGATGAAGACCCACGTAGGTGGAGAAAAAAACAAATCTCTACATATGAGATTCCCACACTGATGCCGCATGGCTTTTGTCACAGAAAACATTACTTTCAAGACAATTGTCATTGTCATTGAAAACAGCAAGTGTTTTCTGTTGGTCTAGAGATCTTAGTTCTCTTGGGCACATCCGTAAGGTTTTTTTGGATGGTCGCTATTTAGTGACACAATAAGATGCATACAAGAATGTCAATTAAGAGGAATTAAGAGAGGCAGGCTTATTTCTGGTGGGATCGAGGCTGGGGGGCAAGTTCGAATGTAAGTGGGAAGTAGCAAAAGCAAATGTTATCTCTCTTTGCCTGAAAAATAACAGAAAATGGCAACACGGAGACTTCTCAAAGCAGCACTCTGAGGGGGGTAGCTGAGGACACCCTGCATTTGCAGCAAGGACGTGCGTCTGCTGGTGGGGGTTTGTGGCCCAGGACATGCAATATTGCTGCCCCCTGTCCAGACTCCAGGTGCTCTAGAGTGTAAGGGCAGTCTGTGTGGTCCAGAATTGTCCACACATGCTGTCTGTACAGACCTCTGTCCTCTGCAACCCACCTGCCAGCTCTCTCTCCTCTGTCACCCTGTCCCCTTTTTGCCTGGAAAACATTGGATATGGAACAATTTTCTTTTCATGAAATTTCCCTCAAGCCCTTTTATCTCTTTCGATGCCTGAATAGTTGCCTGATACAAAGATAATTGCCCCAGAGCCACGCATGCTCTGAGCTTCTTCCTTGGGCTTTTCTGGCTTGGTACCTTTTCATTGCTTGCCCGCAGGGCCAGGATTCTTTTTTAATGGTTTTGAGGTATATAAATACTGATGGTTTTTATACCTGCTCCAAAAGGTGGAGGTTGGTGTCACCAGCAAAGGACATCCATATACGGCAAAGCCACTGAAAGGAAGAAATAGAGCGAAGAATGATAGAAATTCCTATGATGTAACAATATAAGGTATTTGGAAAAAATTTCATAAAGAATTTTCTTTCGTCGTAAAAATCATTTTGACAGTCTAAGAGAAAATATATTACTATCTTAAGAGAACTCATTACGCTTTTCATATCATGGGTTTGTTTTGGTAAAATACAATATGTGTTCGGATTTTTTAATAGCTCGGGAAGTGGGAGGTACGACAGGCTTGTGAAAAGCGTTGGCTACAGAACCCGAACAGATCTGAGTTGGGTTCCTGGATCAGTTGCTGACATTTTGTGCGAATGTGGGCAAGTTTCTTAACCTCCTTATACCTCAATTTCTTTTTTCCAGAATCGGATGATAACAGATTCTATCTTGATGGGTTTCGGAAAATTAAATGGGATAATACATATAAATTGTGAAGCAGAGATACTGAAGCATCAAACACCTCAGTAAATGTGAGGTAATGGTATTAAGACATTTTCCCCCTACCACATCACTAATAACTATAGTCAATTACCTGTGGCCATGCTTAATAATGGGTCTTCCATGTCTTTGTCTCTAGAGCAAGTTGGCATCCAGTGTCCATCACTCCGTTTCATCTTCTGCCATCCCAGACTCCAGCACGGAAAACCTGGGCTATTTTATATGGATTTCTGACAGTCTAAGGTCAGAAAGGAAAAGTGAATCGTGCAGTTTTGAAAACAGTCCGGCCCTCTGAATTCAGGTTCAGGCACCCTAATGGCCCACTCCTATCAGGAGGAAGCAGCATGACCCCATCAACTCAAAACTCTGAAGTTTAATTTCCTCATCTGCAAAAATAGAGGATAAGACCTATTTTTACAAATAAATGAAATAATATATGTGAGAGTGGTCAAAAATATAGTTAAAGCATAGTAGGTTTTTAATAAAAATCGCTTCTATCCGGCTATCCTTCAAAGCATCTTCTATGAATTTATCTGGGCATTCCTTCATCGACTTCTACAACATTTAAGAAATATCAGGGAATCGAAGAGGAGAGATGTATCCTGTCTTTAGCACCTTAAAGCCTTTGTACCATCTCTGCCACAAATCAGAGAATGAAGGAGGCTGGGAAGACCTGTCAGAGAACAAGGAAATAAAAGAGAGAGGTGTTAGTCATCCCGGTGCACAGAATAATGGCCACCAAAGATGTCCACATCCTGATTCTCAGAACCCGTGAATATGTTGTATTACCTGGCAAAGGGGGCTATTTTTTAATGTTTTATTTATTTTTAAGAGATTGCAAGTGGGGTAGGGACAGAGAGAGAAAGATGGGGACAGAGAATTGAAGCAGGCTCTGTACTGACAGCAGTGAGCTCGACGAAGTGTTCGATCTCAGAAACCTTTCTCAGGAACGGGGAGATCAGGACCTGAGCTGAAGTTGGACAATCAACCGACTGAGCCACCCAGGTGCCCCAGCAAAGGGGTCTTTTAAGATGTGATTAAGACTAAGTCTCAGAGGTTTTTCTGGATTATCCTGATGAGCCCAATCTAATCACATCTTTAAAACCAGTGAGCCTTCCCAGCTGCAGAGAGAGCAAGATGGGAAATGAGAGAAAGGGGGCAGGAGGAATTTGAAGAATGAAGGGACTCAACTCACCAATGCTGGCTTTGAAGATGGGGGAAGGGGCCAGGAGCCAAGGAATGCCCTGTTCTCTAGAAACCATGAAAGACAGGAAATGGATTCTCCCCCCACCCCCCACCCCCCCCCCCCCCCCGCCGAGCCTTGACAACATCTGGATTTTAGCCCTGAGAGACTCCAGAACCACAAGATTAAACCTGTGTGTTGTTTTCAACCCTGAGATTGTGGTATATTTGTTCCGGCAGCAATAGGATGTGAATACAGTAATTGAAAGGCAGCAGGTTCAGATACAGATAAGAGCCTCACAGTCTGGGGTGCAGGGTGGGCATTGGGACCAGGTGGAACTCATGCACATGCCAGGGAAATTCAGGCCAAAGGCAGCATCCTCTACTAACCACACAGGTTCTCTTCAGAATTAGGGGAACATTTTGCAAATGAGCATAGCCAAGGTGTGCATTGGATTAAAAGCTGTGAGATTTGAGATTTGGCCAGCAGGTGAGTGTGTGAGGACAGGCTAAGAGGAGCAGGGAAAGAGGCGGGGCAAATAGAATGGGCAGAACACGCACCTCTGATATCTGGGAGGGGACTGCAGTACCACTGTCCTAAGGACTTTCATTCTCCAATCAAAGTGAACACGTGAACATTTGGGTTGACATGCTATATGGGGGTGGTGGTGGTGTTATAATTTACTGTTTGAAGAGACCTTTAATTACATGTAACCATTGTAGAACTACATTTTTATTTATTTTTATTTTTTAACATTTATTTATTTTTGAGAGACATAGAGACAGAGTGTGAGCAGGGTAGGGGCCGAGAGAAAGGGAGATACAGAATCTGAAGCAGGCTCCAGGCTCTGAGCTGTCAGCACAGAGCCCGACATGAGGCTTGAACTCACAGACCGTGAGATCATGACCTGAGCTGAAGTCGGCCGATTAGCCGACTGAACTACCCAGACGCTCCTAGAACTACATTTTTAAAAGTCCTATCGATAATAACAACTTTAATTCATTCCAAAGTCAGAATGTGATGTGGTTTGAGGCAGCTGATATTTTGGTAACCTTTGAAATTGATATGGTTTGTTTACATATGATATATTTATCATATTTCCAGTGGCGATAGGAATAAATTGAATTTTTTTACTAATAAATAAAAATTGCATTAACTGGAAATATTTATTGAGCATCTAGCTACATTCTAAATTCTATCAACTGTGAGCTGGAGGCACTGGGGGATAAAACAGAGCCTGTAGAAACATACCCACTGGCCAAGGCAGCCATTATTATAAAGACACAGTGTATCTAGTATGTCTGCATGCACATATCTGGTATGGCCACACGGTCCCTACCTTAATACTCCTCCTAGCTTTCCGGTCTGCTACTTCCCTCAATTCACTGTAGGGCCATCTGGGAATTTCTGGCTCTTGTTTCTGCCACGTGGTAACTAAAACGGGGGAAACTAACTACCCGTAGCTGTCCTTTTACCTCATCGTGCCTCCCTACACTTTCAGTGTGACTTCAGTGTTTATGGATGGGGTAGTGGTTGGCCTGACAGGCAGCCTCCTTCCGGAGCCCTGAACATCAGGCAGAAAAGTATCCTTGCCCTCTGAATTCCCCTTGGTTATCAGACAGTTGCCCCGTGCTGACCCTTCTGCCAGGGCAAAACCTAGATAAGAGACGTGGAAACCCCCTGCCTCCATCAGAGGCCAAGCTTCCTCCTCCTACCTTGGCCTGGTGGCCTAGAATCATGACTGGGATGTTTACCATCTTTACTCAATGAAATGAATGCTATGATTTGAGTCTCCCTGACTTTTAAACCAATGGGTGGATAATTAACTCTTCGACTGGAAGCTTCGGGCCGGCGAGTTCCCCGATTTATGACGTCAGGTGGGGCCCTGGGGTGCTCTGGAAGTGTGGGACACGTTAACTGACCTTCAAGCCCATTGTCCTCCTGCAAAGTCCTGTGGTTACTGCCAGAAGTTGACTATGAGCTACATTCAGCTGTATTTCTCTGCATTCCTGCTGAACCACCTCAGCCTCCTCCCCTGGCCCTGCGGACCCTTGCCGTCTTAGGGGGTGACTTGAACAGGCTGCAAAAAGAAAGATTATGAACACCAAAACGCAAAAGAGAAAAGCACACTAATTCTGTGCCCTAGTTTCTTGTTCTGTAAAATGTAGGGCTTTTGGGAGGAGGAGAGAGGAGTAACGCGCTGGCCAGCTTGGCGTGGGGCACAGGAGGTTCGTAGCAGACTACTGAGGGTGATTCGTGCGCATGTGCCTGTGCAGGGAAACAGTGGGGGGAAGACCTTTCCACCCCAGGTGGGTGACGTTTCATTACGAAGTGGTACGGACAATGCATCTTCAGACCCCACATGCAATCCTCCCTGGGTTATTTTTAGTCTAATTGGACTACCTGATTTATCGGAAGACAGGGGATAGACTATTGATTTGATGAGACTTTGCTGTCTTTAAAAATCCCACTCTGGTGTGAAAATAAATTGGCTGAAGGGTAGACTCTCTTTACAGTTTGATAACATTCTTTATGAAAACTCTCATGCAGTATGCTCCCAGGAGTTTAAGCAATCTAAAAATTTAAGAGAGGGGTAGGCTTCTGTTTTAGGAGGTGCTCCTTAAACTCAAGCGACCTGGGTTTTGGTAAAATGGAGCTATAATCCACTAGCTCTGAGCAGGGCCTGAGATTCACCCCAAGATATGCTGCCGAGTGATGATGGCAGTGCTGGTGGCGCTGGGCCCTGTCTGAGTAAGCGGTGAGATGCTGGTGAGGCATTGCAATGAGGGATATACCAGCACTGTCTGGCTGCAGGTCCACAGGCCACCCCGCTCCCTGCGCTGGGGCTGGGGGATTGTACCAGACCATGCCCGACTGCTGTTACTGATACTCTCGTGAGAGTTGGGGTGCTGAGCACGTTGGTTGGGGACCCGCGTGATGACCCTGCCAGTTCCTGCCTGTAGACAGCAGTGTGGGGTGTCCCAGCAGGTGCCAGCGTGCTGGTCCTGGAGCCTGCAGGGAGCAGGAAGGGTGAGCAGAGCGCTGGGTCCCCAGTGGCGACAGGGTCAGTGCTCCGGTATGTACACGGCACAGGGTTTCCACCTGGAAGTCCATTCCGTTGCTCACCAGCCACACTGAGCTTTGGGAGAGCAGAGCCCGTCTCTATCCTGGGGATCTGTGATGCCTATGTGATATCTCTGTGGCCATGCTGGGGAGGCTGGGGTTTTATAGCATAGGGCTTGGTGTCCTCAGGGTTACCTGTGTCCTTGCAAAGTGACCATGCTTACAGTGGGGATGGTGCTGTGTGCTGGGTGTCCCAAGTGAGGCTCATAACACCTCACCTGCTGCAGGTATGGGTAGAGAGCACAGTGCTGACAGCCTTTCAGGAGACGTAGCTACTTTCCACAGAGCCCATAGTGGGGACTGGGTCTTAGAACACTGTAACGCTCTATTTTATATATCTGCTTGGCGAGCCCATGGTATGCAGATATTTGGTCAAAAACCAGTCTAGATGTCGCCATGAAGGTATTTTAAAAATGTGATTAGTGGCACGCCTGGGTGGCTCAGTCAGTTAAGCGGCCTACTTTGGCTCAGGTCATGATCTCATGGTCTATGAGTTCGAGCCCCACGTAGGGCTCTGTGCTGACAGCTCAGAGCCTGGAGCCTGTTTCGGATTCTGTGTCTCCGTGTCTCTCTGCCCTTCTCCTGCTCATGGTCTGTCTCTATGTCTCAAAAATAAATAAAAGTTTAAAAAAATGTGATTAGCATTTAACACCTGCAGACTTTGAAGAGAGAGATTCCCTTCCATAATGTGACTGGGCCTCACCCAATCAGTTGAAGGCCCTTAGAGGAAAAATAAAAAGCTGTGGTCCCCCAAGGAAAAGGGAATTCTGCCCCGGACAGCCATCAGATGCATGTTGCCACATCAGCTTTTCCCTGGGTCTCTGGGCTGCTGGCCTGCTCTGCAGAATTGCGATCGGCTAGCCCCGACAACGGTGTAAACCAATCTCTTGAAATACCTCTGTCCCTCTCCACGTATAAACGTCTGTTGGTTCTGTTTCTCTGGAGAACCCTGAAAGGGAAGTGCAGCTTCAGGTCTCCCTTGTGAGTCCCCTGTGGCTGTCTCACGGGCACACGATGGAGTGTGGGGATGCGGTTTCAGGTGAGCATCTTCCCCTTCCCTGGACCACAGAGTGGCAGCACTGGAAGCTAGGGCTGGCCAGCATGCTGCTCATGGCCCGGCTGTCGGTCATGGGTGTGGAGAGAATGGAAGGTGGGACCCAGCACGGTCCTTGCTGATCTGTCATGGGACCATGTGACTCCAGTGAGTGTGGGCCCAGGGTGGGGTCCCTAGGATGTGGGTACTGCTGCACACTGGGCACGGGGTGGGGGAATGGTGTCACTCACAACTTCCCTGTGGGAACTGAAGTAGAGGTCACAGGCTCAGGACCCCCAGGGATGCATGCGGTACTGGGTCATGCTGTGAGTTCTGGGGGTACAGTGTTGTGTTACTCTGTTCTGAGGACCACTGTGTTACTGGGTTAGAGGACAGTGCCTGGCATCCAGATGGTGTTGCTGCTTGTCCATGAAGCACACTGTGAGTTTGGGGGTGTAGAGGACAGTGGGGGTGTCCCATGTGAGGCGGTGCTAATTATTCAGGGGACACACGGTGACGATGTGTGGAATCTGTGGCGGGTGTTCCAGGCAACACTGATGTTGCCTTCCAAGGTGCTCTCCGTGCCTGGCGGCTGTGCGGATCTCACCGTGTGTGTTTCTGAGGGCGCCCATGCTGCTGGTCCACGGACCATGATGGGAGTATTACAGTTCAGCACAGTCAGTGTCTTGCATGTCCTGGAAGGCATTTCTGCATTATTGTTCTCACGGTCCTGTAGGAAATGGTTGCCTTACCCCTGCTGTGATCGTGTCTCAGTACAACGGAGGCTAAGTAGCTGCCATCCCTCCCTTGTGCATTGCAAGATGTGGCTGAGAAAAACCACTGCAATTTACCCTTTTGGAAGAACGTAGAATGTTTGAAGTGCCTTGGAATTCCCACCCTGCTACCCCAGTGTCCTAGCTAGAGAAACAGCAAAAGGGAGGGGGGCAGGGGCACTCCGAGGCCCTGAAGAATGAAAAGGATGTTTGTAACCTTTCCTGGTGTGCTGTGCAGAGCCTCAGAGACCCCGTTGCAGCATGCTCTCCATGCTCTTGGTGGACTGACAAAGCCTTGTTCTGAGAGGAAGGCCCCCACAGGCCTGTCCAGCTTCCGTCTGAGGGTTTCCAGTTCCTGGTAAAAGACAAAGGAAAGGAGTCCTACCTGCAGATCAGATGCCATGAAAGATAAACCCGCCTCCAGCAAAATGTCCCTTCCTGAGCACGCACCTCAGGCATTTTCTGGTTAACCTCATACTTGTGTTTGTGGGTCTTTGAGGAGGGTGTTTCAGCCCTTTGCAGGGGTTAATGGGCCCCTGTGAAGTCTGTGTCTTCCTGTGATGTTCTCCGCTGTGCCTCCCACGCAGGTGACCACAGTTAGGTCAGGTCTTATGCTCTGCCTCTCATTAACATCTTATAAAATGGGTGGAATCCCTTGCCATCTGCTAATGTGCTGCGAATGGTGATGGGGAGGCGGGGTTAGGAGGGTCCTCCGGGCCAGAGCTGAAGGGGTGAAGTGTGGGGAGGCGGGGTTGGGAGGGTCCTCTGGGTGGTCAGAGCTGAAGGGGTGAAGTGTGGGGAGGCGGGGTTGGGAGGGTCCTCTGGGTGGTCAGAGCTGAAGGGGTGAAGTGTGGGGAGGCGGGGTTGGGAGGGTCCTCTGGGTGGTCAGAGCTGAAGGGTGAAGTGTGGGGAGGCGGGGTTGGGAGGGTCCTCTGGGTGGTCAGAGCTGAAGGGTGAAGTGTGGGGAGGCGGGGTTGGGAGGGTCCTCTGTCTGGTCAGAGCTGAAGGGCGAAGTGTTGTCCATGAGGCAGCCTCATCCCCGGGCTGCGATGCCCTCACCCTCAAGGAAAACATTTAGAAGATTGGCAGGACAGTCCTTCTCTTCCCAGGGTGCAGGGTGCATGTTGCCAGTGGCGACACAGCTACTCAGAAAAGTTTTAAATCATATTTCCATGGCTGCCTTCATACTTGAACTTGCTACAGGGGGTGTGAGAGGTTTTCCCTGAGACTTCTGAGGGGTACAGGGAAAGTGCAAATTCCCTGGAGAGGCACTGGTTCAGAAGGACAGAGGTCCAAGGAGTTCTACGATGTCTCGAGGCACGGGGAGCAAAGCGTGTGGTGAGCAGGGATGTGGGGCTACAGGAGCCTGGACAATGCCCTCATTCCTCCTGCAAACATGCAAACCTCACAGCCCACACTGCCCCAGGCACTAAATCAATGCCATGGGTTTGCAGGGCCGCTCAGGACAGGGCTGGGGCTCAGCACCATTCGGGCCTCTCAGACCTGTCTTCAGTTTGGGCTCCCAGAGAAATAAGGGTCTTTAAAGTAGAAAAGTCAGGGGAAGAGCCTTCTGGTCTCTGTAGGGCCAGTGCTTCCTCGGGGAGTCACGTTGCAACGAGGGACGGAAGTAGGCACTGGGCACCGCTGTCCTGAGTGACAGAAACATCCCTGTCTGTCTGACAGAGCATCTTGAACAGCCGTGACTGCACCAAGGATCCTTGCCTGGTGACGTCTGGGTTAACGTCCCAATTATCCCCTGCAACGTTTAAAAAGAGTGGTAGGAATGCGCTTTCTTTCCCCCCAGGCTCTGTATCTGCCAAGGAAAACAGCATTTGACATTTTAGCAGCATAATGATTTGTTCAAGAAATAGCTGAGAAAAAAATGACGTGGGGGAGGGCAACACGGAAGTTCACACAAAGGTTACATCGACAGCAGGGGTGGGGGGACAAGGGTCTGCATGTAGCCTGGGGGCAGCAGCAAGGTCCTGGGGCTCTGCTCTCCAGAGGGTATGAAGGACTGGCGGCAATACGAAGCCCCCAACACCACCCAGTACCCCTGCCCGTGAAGGGCCTCTGCTCCACCTGCCAGGACCCCGAGATGTGGGGCAGGTAGAAGTGCCCTCCTTCTCACCCCTGCTCCATTTGCTCCTGGCAGGGGTGTCCATCTAGCCGCCCACCAGCTTTTCTTCTCTCCTCCACACAAGTGATGGCACTTTGGGAGTTTTAAGTGGGGCCGTGCGAGGTCGACAGGTGTGTATGTTCAGCGTGTGGGAGTGTTTGTGTGTGCGTGTGTGTGTGTGTGTGTGCGTGCATATGTGTATGATTTTGCCCGTGTACAGTTTATACAGAAGAACTCTGCAGCCCATGCACGCAAGGAGGGAGACGAGCAGTGGAGGAAGAACCACACATCCCCTTTCTCGCTTTAGCTCTTTCCATCATCGACTGTTCCTCCTGGCGAGAAAAGATGGAGCCATGAGGCTCAGATTCCTTGGGAGTAATGGAGCGGGGCTGTCAACAGGCAAAGTGGCATCCATGTTCAAACAAACAACAGGATCATCCCGGGGGCACTTTCGGTCGCGGTGACAAAGGAGGGTCACAGAGGAGGAGAGAGCCCGTTGTCAGAGGAGCTGGCCCTGCTGGGGAGGAGCGGGCTGCATTCCGCCCTGCAGGTGCCGGCCTCCTTCCTTCTGTTCCACAGGCCAAAGCCAAACTCACAGTCATGCCCACACACACCCTTTCCACCTGGGTGGATCAGGCTGGACAGGTGACTGTTATTCTCCGTTCCTGCTCCTGCAGGTGTCTGCATTCCTGAGCGCATGGTCACCGCAGTGGCGCTTGCTGCAGGCTGCACCTTGGCCTGTGCTCTGGGCGGGGGCGGATGACCTGCCCTGCTCGATGAATGTCTCTGGGTCTGAGTACAGCTCGAAATAGCCCTGTCGGCTGCCTCACCCCGAGGGGAAGGACTGAGTGCTGAGCGTGTGGGCTCAGCCTCGCGATATACTTCTGTGGGAGACAGCAAGGGTATGAAAACATGGAGATTCAGGTGATTTCTATGGAAAAGGACTACAATTTGTTCCCTGTGGATTTTGAAGATTCTTTTTTTCATTTCAGATTATATCAGAATAAGGAACCAATCACCTTTCAGAGAAATATGTTTGAGGTTCAGTAAACCGTGTGTGCATACCTTCTATCGCATGTGTGTCAGAGGCCCTGAGGGGGGCATTGGGTAGCACTGGGTCCTTGTGCCACTCTTCTGTGGTATTTGAGTGCACGTGTGCTAATACCAACACTTCTAGGTTATAGTGCACTCATCCTGGAAAGGGAGCAACTGTAGAGGCCATACCCTTTGCTGAAACTGACAGCAGACCTACCCAATTAACCTGAGTTCTAGTTCCAGCTTTGCTACTAATGAGCTCTGTGTCCTTGGGCAAGCTGCTGGTTGTTTTTCTATCAGGGGAGGATATTTTCCTGACGATGTCAGGCTAGCATCCACCACATAGTACTGTTCCATGAATGTGGACCCCCTCTGTTCCTTCGCCCAGATTCTTCTGTCTTTAAGAAGATGCTGTCCGTATTGCCCAACTTCAGTAATGCAAATTTAGTTATCATTGCGTCTAAGACAGTTAAAAAAAACGACCTCAGTTCATGTAAGTGGAGAAAGTAGCAACAAAAGGAATTTGTAAGAAAAGGAAGACTCAGGAAAAAATGAGAGAGGCCTTACGGGGACTGCACACACTAAAAATTAGAGAATGATTTCTTTTGTCAAAGGGTATCATGCTATATTAATTTGGTAAATGAGAGATAACAAGCTGTTCTTCTGACAGCCAAGCTGTTTTTATTAACATGAAAAACATAATGCCACTTTCTATAAATCCATCAGTAGCCATTATATTAGATACACATTTCTCAAATGATTGACCTCGATGCCTTTCAAATGGCTACAAGAGAAATGTCCAGTTGTACCAGCATTGCTTTCCAGGACCCGTACTGCCTTGGCCCACCTGTCTTTCCCACCTTCTATTCCACCCCTTGTCTCCCTGACTCCTTTGAACCCTCCTCTCTACACTTGAGCTCACTCTTCTTTGTTCTACTATCTGGAATCCCCTCCTGTAACATCTGGAGATTTGATCCCTCCTTAACCCTTCTGGAATTTTTTAAATAGATTTTATTTTTTAGAGCATTCTTAGGTCCACATCAAAACTGAGAGGAAGATGCAGGAATTTCCCATATAGTTTTCTCCATTATCAATATTCTCTAAAGAGCTGTACATTTGTTTCAATCTCTGAACCTATAGTGACACACCACAGTCACCCAGAGTCCATAGTTTATATTAGGGTCCACTCTTGGTGTTGTACATTCTATAGGTTTTGGACAAATGTATGATGACATATATCCACCATATGGGATTTCTTTAACCCAAGTGTTCCTGATTTTCTTCCCACCCACTTATTCTGTTTGCAAATTGTAAGGCCTTACCATGTTTGTGATCTATTTTTCCATTGCCTTTGGTTTATTACTTAAGCCAAGCATGGTTAAAACACTTGTGTTCTGCTTCAGGGCAGAGTCTGTCTAACTCAAGGCACCTTCAATTATCAACCGGAGTAAGTGGCAAGAAGTGTTTGTTAATTTGATTTTACTCTGTCTATTCCCCCACTTCTACTCACACCTCCTGTTTGTCGTTTCTTCTATATATAGTTTCATCACACTTGACCCTTTTTCATCCCTTTTGTTGCTCCATTATGCTACATAGATGGACTCTCCAATATGGAGGCTGCTAACCATAGGTGGCTGTTTAATTTTAAGTAAATTAAAATTTAATTAAATTAAAATTTATTCCTCAGTAGGACTAGCTACAATTCATGTGATCAATGGCCATGTGTGGCTAACAGCTACCATACTGGTCAGCACTGATTACAGAACATTCCCATCATCGCGAGAAATTCTACGGGACAGCATTGCCATATATTTAAAGGTCAATATATATCCTGATCTTTTATAGGTGTAAAACAGATCAAAATTTCCACATCCATTGCCCCAGACAATGTATTTTAATATATTTACTTTCATTTTGAATGTTACATCGTCAATAGATTGCCTTATAGGAAATTTTTCTGGCTAGAGAGTGAGCCATTCAATTTTGGAAGCATTTTCACTTTTTTCCCTTCTTGTTTATCAAACTAACTGAAGAGTGTTAAAACCTCAACGATGTTTATGCATTAAGTTCATACTTTGGAGCAGATGAAAGTTCTCTCCTAAAAATGGAAGACCAAATAAGAGCAGAGGTCATGGACAGTATCTCTTGGTTTTTAGGTTGGAGAAAAAGTTTTAGACATGTTTATTATCAATTTGTAATTATTTGACTTCTGCTTTAACAAAGGAGTAGAAAGTTGCCCCCTTTTAAAGGAAGATGTAATTCACTTCAAGTTCAAAACTATACCAAACAGACACAGCTGTGTCCATATGTTGCTTAAAAATTATTTTCTAAATAGTAACCCTAAAATTAAACTTTGTGTTAGAAAGAAACCCACAGATGATTGAGTACACCATGGGCTTCCTTTCTGCAGAAATGCCCTTATGATTCCGTAAGAGCCCACCGAGATGGGAAACCAGAGCATTTTTTGGTCACGATGCCACAGGACTTTTTTATAAAAATTTTTAACGTTTTTATTTTATTTTTGAGAGACATAGAGACAGAGAGTGAGCAAGGGAAGGGCAGAGAGAGAGAGGGAGATACAGAATCTGAAGTAGGCTCCAGTCCAGGCTCTGAGCTGTCAGCACAGAGCCCGACGCGGGGCTCGAACTCACAGACCGTGAGATCAAGATCTGAGCTGAAGTCGGCCGCCCAACCGACTGAGCCACCCAGGTGCCCCGCCACAGGACTTTTAAATGAGTGCCAGATTGCAGTTGTAGGTACAGAGCAGTGCATCAGCACTAATGGGTATTCTACTGACTTAGTGTCTGCTGGACACAACTTCCCTTATTACAGAGGGGGAAACACACTCATCAACAAATTTCTAAATGCCAGTTTGCATTCTCTTTATGTTTGACATTTTAAGAGTTAGGTGTTTGGGGTCATATTTTTTTCTTAAATAAATTTATTTTCCTTAGGCTTTGTACTGGATTTACTGCTTATAAGAATCACTGATAAAATTTGTTCAAATAGAATGGATTCTTAATCAGTTCAACTCAAATCTCCAAAATGCTTCCCACAAGGTTCTAAACCAACTAGGTTTTAGTTTAGTAGGAAAATGCACATGATGCAATGTCATTTTACCCATCATTTTTCACATCAGTGACTATTGAAGCCATTTTTGTATTTTCTTAAAAGTTTGGACTGTTTTTTATTTTGAGAGACACACAGAGTGTGAGTGGGGGAGGGGCAGAGAGCGAGGGAGACACAGAATCCAAAATAGGCTCCAGGCTCTGATCCATCAGCATAGAGCCCAATGTGGGGCATGACCTCAGGAGAGGTGAGATCATGACCTGAGCCGAAGCTAGACACTCAACTGACTAAGCCACCCAGGCACCCCAGCCATTTTTATTTTCTGTAGTTAGACAGAAACCTTGTGAAGGCCAACAGATCTTGGGATGATGTCACATGTGGTTACTAAATGGATGATAATTTGTAGGATTTGCAAGGCAAGAGCTTCACATGAATATTCAGGTCCAGCTCTTTTTGTTGTTGCTGTTATTTAATTACCAGGAAGGGGATTTTGTATTTCCAGACATATTTAAGCTTTTCTTCTGTATTCATGCCCAGTAAACCTATAGAAAATGTGCCTAACCTGTTCAGTAGGTAAACTGGCTTCTCATGGGGTTTTCGAATCAGCACCCAAGCAATTGATTTGATTTTCAGGCCAGAAGCAAGGAGGGAAAGAGAATTGTGGAGATCTGGTTTCATACAAAAACAGCTGAAACAGGAATTAGCAAAGAAAATATACCCATAATACCCAACTCCTTTAGGGCAGTGCCTTTCTTTTCAACAAGTAATATTTAATAAGCAGTCAACTTTGCTGAGGCAAGATATTTATTCAGTTTAATCACAGGGATTTTGCAGTTTGCGAACACATTGTGATCTCAAAGTTAATTGATGAGTTGGTTGTTTCAAAGTCAGAATTTATTTTCTCATAGAAATGATGCTATTGATTGTGGTTGTATTCTCGGCTTAGCCCATACAATCCTGTTTAACCCACAGCGTAGCAAGACTGTATTCCCAGCTCTAGTTCAGTGACTCAGATTCCAGTAAGCCCATAGCTCCCTGAGCTCCAAAGCCAACGGTGATCAGGGCAGTGGGAAAGGGGGTGGAGATCCAGATGGAAGTTCTGGAAGCCAGGCAGCTCTCCAACCATTAATAAAACCAGATCTTGGAAGCAGCCAAGTAGGAAGGTGGGAAGGCTTAGGGTCTCTGGGTGAGAGGACCAGGTACAGAGGGCATGTGTCCGCTGTGAATGGGAAGGAACACTGATGACGAGTGGCCCTGGACAGAAAGCCATGTGAGGGCTGTGGTTATAGGAAGGGGTGGGGACTGGAGAGCGGATGTGGGTAGAACTTGGGTGATGTCTCAATATTCGAGGTCACTTCTAAGTCAAATATCCTACAACACAGCCCTTTCAGATCAATATTGCCTTTCCTCACCCAACCATAGTGGCCAGGGGTCAACAATCTCTATGTGGTACTAGGATTCTGAGATGTCCTAACTGGAGGCTGTTTTATTCTTACCTTCACTAGGCATGTGTGAAGTATTTTGGGGCATGTAAGTGGAACCTCAGTTTCTTCCTTCATAAACTGGAGATGATACTTGTTCTTTGCTGCATACCTCAATAGGAATCCTATGAAGATTAAAAAAAATATTTTAAGATATTTAAAATATTATCTGTATCTTATGCTAAAGCCAACATATTTATAGAGATGTTATATATAGCATTTAGGTAATACATGTGGAAACTAAGTGCTCTGATGTTTATATCTACTAATTAGATTTCATGATGTTCCGAAGTACCGAGAACAAGACAAACACGATTCAGGTGGTCCACATGTTTTAACAGGGAATTTTGGTTTACCTGCCCATTCCAAATTGTTAGAGTACCAGATGTGTAGAAACGTCTACACAGGTGATACCGAGGCAGGAAGGCCAGAGCACACGGCTGGAGTAAATGATAGCACCGGGAGACCCAGGAGGGCTCTGACCTGCACCTGCCTGCTAACGAGGGGGGGCCGAACGCGCGCTGGGAACCCTCTGCCAGGGCTTCTGCCGGAGCGAAGCCAGTGCTGAGCAGAAGGCTGACAGCCTGCAGGAGCAGTGCCCGTCCTCGCGCCCGCCCGCGCGGCCTCCGGTGGCCCCCGCTCCGGCCCAGCAGCAGGGCCGGCGCGGGCCAGGCCTGTCTCCCCGGGAGTGAGCCCTGGGACGCGGGGCTGTGCGCGCGGTTCACTTGAAGGTCTCGCCCCGTCCGGGCATGTCGGCCGAGGAACGCCAGGCAGTGCAGGGACTTGTAATTAGGCGGCCCGGGGCGGCGGTCCGCTCTGAGCAGGCTTTGTTTGCTCCGCTCCCCAGTGGGCACCCTGCCTCCGCACACCGGCTCGCGGGGCCCGGCGGCGGGCGGGGCGGGGGCACGCAGGTATGTGGGGGCAGGAGAGCGGGCCGGCGGCTTCAAGTCCGGGCAGGACCCCGTTAGTCATGTGCTAAGTGGGCAGCGCCCCGCCTCTCGGTGAGTCAGGGCAACAGGGAAATAGGGAGCTCAGTGTCTAAGGGGCCTGGGCCGGGTGTGCAGGTCGCGGTCCACTGGGCCTGGGCCGGGGGCGCAGCTCGGGGTCCACGGGGCCTGGGCCCGGGGCGCAGGTCGCGGTCCACGGGGCCTGGGCCCGGGGCGCAGCTCGGGGTCCACGGGGCCTGGGCGGGGGGCGCAGCTCAGGGTCCACGGGGTCTGGGCCGGGACGCAGCTCGGGGTCCACGGGGCCTGGGCGGGGGGCGCAGCTCGGGGTCCACGGGGCCTGGGCGGGGGGCGCAGCTCGGGGTCCACGGGGCCTGGGCGGGGGGCGCAGCTCGGGGTCCAAGGGGCCTGGGCGGGGGGCGCAGCTCGGGGTCCACGGGGCCTGGGCGGTGGGCGCAGCTCAGGGTCCACGGGGTCTGGGCCGGGGACGCAGCTCAGGGTCCACTGGACGTGGGCGGGGGGCGCAGCTCGGGGTCCACGGGACGTGGGCTGGGGGCACAGAGCTCTGTCCTCTGCATTCCAAATGGATGCTCAGGGTCTCCTTCAATGATCTCCTCCCTGAAGCCAGCAGGAGAGTTTAAGCAGGTAGCTGGTCGGCTGTGGTGCAGACTGACACACAACCACAGGTGCATGCTCTGGCAGGAAGGGGCATCCTCCAGCCCTTCCCATCCTCTCCCTCCCCCCACCAGCTTCCACCTCCCCTCCATTCCCTCCTCTCCCCCACCAGCCTCCACCTCCCCACAAAGTGTATTCTTAGAAGCAAGGGTACTGGCTTGTGGTGGGTACTGGTTATGTGCATACCTTTCTTTCCGCCCTCCCACACCACCCCCCTCACCCAGTTTGTAAATGGTTAGAGAGAAAAGAGGAGAATGAACCTACTTGTTAGAAAATTAAAGCAAAATGCTTTTCAAATGTACATGGTCAAACATATTTTAACATAGCTGCTAGAAGAGTTGTATAATAACGATTATTCCTCCTCACGCTCTCCTTTATTGGATGCCTATATGACGCCCAGAGGACAGCGATTAGACGTATGTCGCCACGACACTCTGCATTTCTTTGCATATTGTCTCGTGTACAGTGGATGTTCGGGGCTCTCCTAGGTAAGAGTGGGAAGGATGCCATGTCTGAATATTTCCACCCAGCTCTTGAGATGCTGGGGCACTGAGAGGGAGCCCCAGGAGATGTGCTTGCAGTAGCATGAGCCTGATACTTTGTCTTCCCACACAGATGTGACTGGGTGGACCATGAGAGAAGGAAATCCCAGGGTCCACCCTGTAATGATGAGGCAGGAATCTGTGTTACGATCCAGACCATGGTCTTACCCAATAAATGTTTAGTTTCTCCAGGGGGCGCGTGAGAAGGCAGTGTTTCCAATGTCGGCTGACCTCTTGCCATATCTCCGAGTCTGTGCGCGGCATGCAGTGAGTGTGAACTGCTGGACAGGAGATGAGTGGCGGATGCTTTTAGAAACGTGCTTACTTTTTATTGCTTCCTTTGTAATGTTGCTTTCTGCGTAAAAAACCTTCTCCACTCAAGAGAAGATAGAGAAAGAATTACTAAGCTCATAGAGGGAGAGTCACACACAGGACTGACTTTAGTTTGAATGTGCTTCATCAGATAAACCCAGATTTTCTTCTATTTACTTGCAGCGTATAGTCCTGGTCTAATCAGAGATCTTCTTCCAACCTCTCTCTCTTCCTTGATATGCATTTGATAAAGGCAATATATGTAGGCATAGAAGGAAAATATGCCCACTTCCCCTACACTCCACATGCTCTTTGTAAGATTTTCTTTCTTTTTATTACATGAACTATTACACATTTGTTGTCTATAATAAAAATGCTTTAAAGAGTGGTAATACATACTGATAATTTTGCTACTAGCTGCCCATTGTTTTGTCATATTTCCGGGACTCTGTGTTCCATCTTTTCCTTAGTGACTAAGAGATCTTTGAAGTATGCATGGCTTCAGTACCACATCTATGCAGATAATTCCCAAAGTTTTATTTGTGTTTCACAGATATTCCCTATGATAATGCCCTATCTTCTTAGAAGCAGCAATTTTGACATGTCCCATGGCATGGCCATATTCAATTATAATTCCCAAATGTACAGAACTGAGTTCTAGCTCTTCTGGTCCAGACACGAGAGCACTGACTTACCTCTGCTCATGACTACAAGTTCATCCATAAACTCTAGAAACAACACAAATACAGTCACAAGAGGACTCTAGAGTGGAAAGAGGGAAGCAGTCTGGGCCAGGACTCAGGGCTCCAAGAGTGGCCCAGTGCAAGCGGCTTAGGACCCCACCAAACAGAAGCAGGCCCACTCACAAGCCAGCCCATGACACCTCTACGTCTTTGTTGATGTGAGAGGCCAGGGGACAGGCTCTCCTTCCCAATGGGCTTAAGACCTCCTTCTTGCCCTAGTGGGAAGCGCTGACAGATAAGATGCCATCACATGCTCTTTGTCTCCCCTTTGGGACCTCCTTTCTCCTGCTAGAGGCACTGCAGGGCCCTGTGGATCCACTACAATAGCTTCCGGACCCAAAAGCACTCTTCCAGCCCGAGGGCAGGAATTCTTTCTACCACCTGCGCACACCAGGCAGCTGGGCAACCAGCAAGCAGTTGATTCAACCACAACAAGCAGGCACTCACTGGGGGTGATGTTCTCTTCCAGGCTGAATCTGAGACTTCCCTTCCCTTCTTAGCGCCAAGGGACAGCCAGGGAGTAGCAGTGGAACTATCTGCTCACAGTAAGTACTGGCCTGAGGAGTGTTCTTTCTCCCAGAAGCTTCAGAACCCCTCTCATCTCAGAGATCCCATGCATCTTGCTCTAAGAGGCTCCTTCTGCACCCTCAGCAAGCACCAAAAGGGATCAGCGATGGAGTACCAGTGGCCCCAGACAAACCGACCAGACCAAAATAACACCACAATGACTCTGGACTTAAATTGTCACTGGAGCCACAGCCCACAAAATTACCCAGGACCTACTAGTTATCCTAGAAAGAGTGACTGCCCGTCAAAAATGGAGGATCTGAATAGGACCCAGAGACTCCTAATAATGAGAAAAAATATCAGGATGCAATTGAAAGTCATCTATCAGACAAAGAACCAAGAAAAATCACAAACAGAATGAGAAAGATGATCAACAGAGGCCAACATGGAACCGAATCAGATGTCGGGATTAGTTAACAAGAGCTCTAAAGTAGCCATCGCAAAAACACTTTAACAGGCAATTTAAAATTCTTCTGAAATAAATGAAAAATAGAAGTAGAAATTATACAAGCAAAGAGAAGTTTTAAGAAAGAACCAAATAAAATTATAAAGCTGAAAAATACAACAGCAAAAATAAAAACAGACAGGCTGGGCTCAATATCAGTATGGAGATGACAGACAACAGAATCACTGCAGTTAATGACAATCTGAATAAAGGAGAGAAAAATAGGTTTAGAAAAAAAAAGAAGAGGGGTCTCAGGAACCGGGCAGAAAATAGCAAAGGTCCAACATCACATTATCAGAGACCCAGAAGGAGAAGAGTAAGAGCTTCAAATAAATAATGGGTACCATCTTCCCAAATGTGAAAGATGAAAGACATAAACTACATTTTCAAAAGGCTGAACCAAACTTCAACAGGATTAACCCTTGGAAATCCATGCCAATATATGTCACAGTCAAATGTCTGAAAACTAGAGACAAAGAAAAAAATCTTAAAAGCAGCCAGAGAGAAACACCACTTTGTTTGATAGCAAATGTCTTATCTGAAAACATGGAGGTCAAAAGAAGTGGTACATCCTTTATAAATGCTGAAGGAAAGGAATCCTAAACTATAAATTTTATACCCAGCAAAATCATCTTTCAAGAGAGAAAGAGGGAAAGAAGAAAACATTTGTTGTTAGTGACCCAGCTCTTCAAGAATGAGCACCAGAAGTTCCCTAAGCACAAAGACAGTGGTATGAAGCATTCTCAGAACTTTAGAAAGAAAAGAACCATGCAATATAGTAGACTCTTCTTATGATTTACTAAATAATAGTTGATGTGTGAGGCAAAATTTCATAATTCCAGACTTCCCAAGAAAAGGAAGATAGTTTTCCCATGTAGTGTTCATAGGTACCATCTGAGTAATGTTATAAGCTCTCTTGAGCTCTCTGGGTCCAGCCAGTGTTTAAAGCACACTTTAGTGGGGAGTTTTGGCGGGTTCTCTGGAGCATTCTTCTGTAGGTGTCTTTTCCTTGCTGTTCCCTTGATGTGAACAGACACATCTCTGTCTTGGTGAGCGGTTCAATCTTTCTGTAGCACCACAGGAATCTGGTGGTCCTTCTCTGGGTCCTCCCTGCTGAGGCCCCAGCAACCACATAGACAGCTATCGCACAGAAAAGAGGATGACCCAGACCAGCTCCCTCACTTGCAGATCCTTTGTCTACTCAGGGGAAAAAACACTCAACAGCTTCTGGCCTGATAAATTCTGGCCGGAGGAGGCAAATATTGTTGTATAATTTTTTTTGTCCTTTATCACCAATTTTGGTCTTTTGATTAAGTGTATTTAAGACATTTGGACGTTATTATTAGAATGTTAAGGCTCAAAAGGACCAATTCATTGTTTCCTATTTGTTTCCCTTTTTCATTCCTTAGTTTGTATTTTCTTGACTTTTTGTGGATCACACAAACACTTTTAGGATTCCATTTTTATTTATTTATAGTGTTTTTTAGTATATTGCATTTTATAGTTTAATTAGTGGTTGCTTTAGATATTACCATATACATAATATATCATGTTTACTGGTATCACTCTTTTACCCCTAATGAAGTATAGAAACCATACTTCCATTTAGGTCCTATCTATTATCCTCTCAACTTGTAAAAAATAACTGACTTAAATATTTTTTTCTATATATGCATTTAGCACCACATCGAGATGATATTATATGTTTTGACTTAAACATCAAATATGTTTTAGGAAATTCTATTATATTTACCCCTATCTTACCCATTCCACGGTTTTCTTTCCTTTCTAAAGTTACGAGAAATCTGATATTTCTTCACTGTTTTGAGAATTTTCTTTCTCTATTACTCAAGGGGCAGTTTGCTAATAGCAGGATCTGTTTGTCTTCCTTTGTTGGAGAATACTTCTTTCCCCTATATCATTGAAGGATATTTTCAATGGGTATTAAATTCATTGCTCATGTTTCTTTTCTTTTTTTTTTCAATACTTAAAGAAATATTGTGTCAATTCTTTCCAGCCTCCATGGTTTCAGGTAAGAAATCTGCTGTCAGTCCAGTTGGTATTTTTCTGTGGAAATAAGTCATTCCTTTGGCTGCTATCAACAATTTTTTCTTTGTCTTTAGTTTTTGGACATTTGAGTATGGTATGTACTGGCATGGATTTCCATGGGTTTATTCTGTTGGAGGCTGGCTCAGCATTTTTCAAAAATGAGTTTATGTGTTTCACCTTTCACATTTGGGATGTCTGCATCCATTATTAGCTCTTCCAGCCCCACACTCTTATTCCTCTCCTTCTGGGTCTCTGAAAACATGGAATGTTAGACCTTGCTATTTTCTGCCTGGTCCCTGAGACTCTCTACTTCCCTGGTGGAAAATGGAAGGTTTGTTCCTTGCTTATTCCTACTGCCATTACTCCAGAAGGGGAATTTGAGCACCACAGAGCAGGAAGGGATGTGAAATTTCAAACCCCGCTTTGGCCTACCGAAATGTAAAACCAGGAGAGAAGCAGAGTATGGTTCTCTACTGGTGCTTGCCCACAGTAGAGGACATATTATCAGAAAAGTTTTCTGTTGTTAGGCCACTCTCTTCCTGCTGCTTTTGCTGCTTTTTCTTGGAAGTCTTTTTGTGCTGCTGGTGATACTGGATTGGAAGCTTCTATAGCACCCTGATATATATAAGAGGCAATAAGGAAACCAAAGGGACGCTCTTCTGTGTTGTTCCTCAAATGCTGAGCTTCCTAGAATGTCTCCCTTCATCTTTTCATCTCTCAGAGTCTTCATATGCTTGTTTTTTGTGTGTTAAGGCTAAGTTTTTAAAGTTGTAAAAGGGTAGGCCTGGTAGAAACAGAACTACTCTGGCTTGAAATAACTGGAAGTCACCCTTGGACTTATTTTATGAATTCCGTTTTACTTTTAATAACTGATTATTCTTCTATGTCATTGTGATGTCATTTACAATCAGGTAAACATTACAGGGGTACTCAATTCTGGAAGGTTTTGCAACTATGTCAGTATACAGTTCAATGGGCGAGCGGGATGGGGAAGCCATTTGTCCACCTGTCTTTATGTGGGTAAAGTACATGCTTCCTCTTTGCAAAGTGCCAGTTGAAGGTGAGATTTCATAAGCCAAGGTAAACAAAGCCTGAACCACAGGATGAAAAGCTCATACAAACCAAGATTGTAATAGTTTTACAGACAAGTCGAAGCCGGCAAAATGTTAGTTAGAATGAAGATAAATAGGAAATGGGGACTTGAGGCGTGGGCATTACCTAATGATTGGATATGACCATGTTTTGTTGGGTTGAATAAAAGGGAAAATTCGCACTCTGCCTTTTTATGTTGAGTCTGTCTCACAGACTTACTGAACACAGCAGCTGCAGGACATTTAGGAGTTAGCAAGAATAAGAGATACATTTACATATGATCCATCTTGTAACTACACACGGCAGTGCTTGGACAGACATGGAAAAGTATAAAATAACTGAACACATGGAGCTAGTATCCTTAATCTAGCTATTACCTGTTTCTGGTAGTCACTAGTTAATGTCCTCTTTAGGTGGAGGGTCGTTAATCCCACAGGAATTCCTCTTGGTGTTAGAACCAGCCAGTGTCAGCCCACATGTATCTTTCCTCAAGAGGAAAACTGAAGGAAAATGAAGACACCGATGTGGTAACAGAACGACGCCAGGTTTGTGGGGAGTGCTTGTACCCTGCTTCCACTTTCCAGCAACTTTCCTGCTAAAGTCTTCAGTGATGCTCTTAATTGCATCAAGTAAGACTTAGTGCAGTCCCAGAACATAAAGAAAGGTCTAATACAGTCCGCTGCTCCGGGAGAGTGGCATTAGGCATGTATAACCTGGACACAGTAATTTAAACCAAACTTAAGTTCTCATAATGGAACCTTAGGTACAACATCACCTCTGCTTAAAGTTTGATTTTTCATATTAATTTTTGTATACATAAAATGATGCTAACTAAGGTTATTCACTTTGGTGTCATTTAAGTCTATTCTGTAAGGCACAGTACAAGAAGGTAACCGACATTATATACATTATAACATTATATACATTATACATTATAATGTATACATTATGTACATTATAACATTATCAATATACCTTTAATCTATTTAGCATCTATTGTATTTAATCTATTGTAATTCATTTAATATAAAAGTATCACTTGCTCGAAAAGTCTTTCTCTGAACCCCACATAAGTCAGCTTCACACGCTGTCCTGTCATTTAATTTCTTCTTGGCAGTAATCATCACAATCTAAATTCATTTTATTTATTTACTTTTGTCTTTACATTTCTGGAGTGTGGCTTCTACAATTAGGATGTAGGTTCCATGAGTGTAGTAACGTCATTTATTATTTATTGGCCTCTCTCTGTGCCTCAAACACTAACATCCGTGAGAACCTCAGTGATAATTGTTGAATCAAATAATCAATCAATCAGTTCACCACTGTATTATGTAAGGGTAGGCATTATGATCCCATCAATAGATTAAGCAGTTGAGACCCTTGGAAGTGTAAAGTGGGCTTTCTGATGGCTTTGGTCATTACGTCAAGGGGGTTTCCAGACCCAGGAAAAGGGAGGGTAGAGAACACTGAAGACAAATGTGTTTTCCATGGCTCACATTGCTTACACATAGGTGCATTTGGGTATTGGTATCAAGTGCTCCTCCTTGCCACTTTGAAATTACTGTCCCTTTTGCTATTCTCATAGTGCTCAGCTTTGAGCTTTGCCATCAAATTATTCTATTTCCTATTTAATCCTTGTTTCAGCAAGCCACAGTCTCTCTAGTCATCTGCCTATGCTATGGTTCTTGAAGACTTTGATCTCTAGCGTATTGCTAATCCTTCTGATACAACAGCAGTCGTCATTTCTGTGCATTTTAGAACCCACGTAGATGATGACTCAAACACTCTGGCTTCTCAGATCCTCCAGCGATCGTTTCCACTCCTCGTCTGCCACTGACACCCATATCTAGATCTGCTCAATACCTCCCATTATCTCAAGTTCAAGTGTCCTCCTCTCCGTCTTCCCACTTGATCTTTCTAGCACATGCTGTCTAAGAATTTCCATTCTGATCACCCTTTGACCCCACCAGGATCTAAAATTCACTGACCCTACTGTCTTTCCCTCTGACTCAGTGTCTGAATGTCCTCTCCTTTCATAACCAGTCTAAACCCTGTAATCCACTGTTATAATTACTCATTTTATTCTCTGTCAGTCCTCTTGCTCTTTCTCTCCTTCGTATCACTTTGGCTAACCCCTAAGCCTGATTGTATCCAACTCTGCCTACTCTGTGCCTGCACCAGGGCACCTCAGTAAGGCAGGAGAAAAACATACAATCGACAATTTCAGGTGGGTCTGTACTAACTAGAAATTATATTACATTTCTCCAGATGAATATTTCGTACCTTTTTGTATTTCTTCAAACTGTCAGTACCTCATTCTCGGCTTATGACTTTTTACTGAGAAAAGCAAACATCTACTTGCCTTCACTACCCTATCTACCAATCTGCCTTCACGTGTGCTCATGTGTCTTCCTGCCCTCTCATTGCTATGGATAAATGTTCATTTAAAACCATAGTCTTTCCACTTGTACACTGGATCTTGTCCTCCTCACATACTCAATAAAATAATTCCAGGATTATCTTTCTCCTATATCATTGAATCTTCCCTTAATAGTAAGGGAAGATTATATATATGTATATATATATGTATATAAGTATGTTTATACTATATATAAATATATACTATATATAAGTATATGCTATATATAAGTATAACTAGTATATAATGAGTATATATATATATGTATATATACACTTATACTTGTCTTCCCTTACTAGTAAATATATAGTATAATATATATATATATATTAATATATATAAATATAAGGCCCACTAGAAGTATATCTTCCATCTCAAAAAAACAAGCAAAACAAAAAAAACAAAGTCAAACTCTCACTTGGCCTCATATTACCATCAGCTCCTGTTTGTCCCCTCCTTTATTGTGTCCCTTTAAAGAAAAGTCCTGACAGAGTTGTCTGTGTTCATCATCTCCAATTTCTCTCCTCCCATACCCTCTTTCAACTATTCCAATCTAAGCAGCTCTTGTCTGGGTCACCAATAAACCCCACTCAGCAACATGTAATAGTTAATTCTCAGTTCTCATCTCAGCAAGCCTAGTAGAAACTCTTGATACAGGTTATCATTGCCTCCTACTTGAGACGTATCTTTCTGTAACTGTCTGGAAAACACTTGTGACAGGCTATATTTTCCAGAGATGCCTATAAAAATATTTCCCATGTGACCCGCCTTTTTATAATGTGAACTTGACACTTTTTCTATTGGGAGGTGGGGTCTATGTTCCCTCCTTGAGAATGCCCACAAGTTTGAGATTGTTCTAACCATGGCATATGATTGAGGTGGCCCAACGAGACTATTTAAGATTGATCATAAGAGGCCATGCAGGGTGCCTGGCTGATTATCAATAGATCATGTGACTCTTGATCTCAGGGTCCTAAGTTCAAGCCCCATGTTGGGCATGGAGCCTATATAAAACAAACAAACAAACAAGCCATGCAGCTCTATCCTAACCATTGGAAGAATGGAGGAACCAATGTGAACATGCGAGCATTGTGTACACAGTACTTACAGATTGCTTCTGCGTGCTTGCCCTCCCTGACACAAGACTGTTGTTATTACTGCTCTAGAAATCACCACTCTATTTTCTCTTCACACAAGAGATAGACTGCACTTTTATCTTGTACCAAGAATCAAATGCTGTGTGGCTATACTTCTTTTGTATTGAGGTCATGGAAATATACTCTAGATGAGGAACAAACCAAAACTATTTTCCAAGAATATAGGTAGGTGGTTATGAATCAGGCCCTTTTCTCTCATGAGTCTCTTTCTCCCTTGTTTTCCATCTCCCCATCTCGGCTTTTGCTCACTTTTCCAATCCTTACGGTCAATTCTATGCCCTCCCACCTTGATCTAAATACTGATAAAACTGTGTCCTTCTTCCTTATTCTTTAAACCTCTTCCTTGTATATTCTTTTCTACTGATTCTTTGGCCTTAAATGCTCAATATTATATGCCAGGGACTCAGACCTTTACCAGGCACTGAGAAAAAAATAGTAAGTGTGACGTGGTCATTTTCCTCCAAGCATTTGTAATCTAGTTGCAGAGAAGAGATGAGTGCTACTGAAGCAGGGGAAAGACATTGGGTGTCTCCTTCATCTTTTTCTTCTGAATTCTTTACTCACAATCACAGCCTACCAACAAACTATAAACGTAATCAAACAGAAAGCAAGAATCAAAATAGTGTTCTGGCAAGAGAACAAAAGCATCACAAAGCATACTGGGCCACAAAAGTTTTGTCAGGAGACAGCTGTAGTGAGGAACAGATTTTCAGTTAGCAGGGACTAGAGTATAGAGAAAAGAAAATGGCTTATCATTGGAAAGAGTACATTTGCTTAAAATGTGTTTCTGGAGGAATCTGATGCAAATATGATTGATTTTCACCATTCATAAATTCTCTATTGAGAATTTGCCTACTCTAAAATATATTTGTAAGCCCCAAATTGTTGTGCTTTCATAGTCATTGGGGATGGTGAGTGACAAAACTTTAACTTGACAGACACGCATGTTCCCTGCTGAGGTTGAATATAAATGAGGCAAGAAGCTCTGCCTTCTCGATCCCACTCACAATGTCAACTAGGGTCCTCTTCACAATCTACTTGGTGTCAGGTGTTTCACATATCTTTTGGATATGTTCATGTGTCAATAGCCCCAAAACATAGTAGTGAGGTGCTGTCTAGTGTCCCAAGTGCAGGATAGCCGTGATGTGCCTAACAGAGAAAATACGTGTATCAGAAAGCTTTGTTCAGGGATGGGTTATAGTGCTGTTGATGTGACTACACAACTAATGAATTAATAATATATATTAAATAAGATTTCTAAACAGAAACACACATAGAGCAGGTTATATATTGATAGGCTAATGAAATATCGTGACCAGAGATTCACAGGACACTAACCCTGTACCTGCCCTAGAGCAATGGTGCTATTTTCATATATACATGTATACATCAGATACACACACACGCACATATATGTATACACACATCATATACATCATATATATATTATGCATCATAACACATATATATGTATATACACATATGTATATACACACACACATATATATGTGTATATATATACATATATATACATCATATGTGTATATATATATATACATCATAGCCAGGGCTCTAAGTCAAGTTTATAAGAAATTCATTTTTGACATGCAGTGTGCTGGGCATTCACAGGCTAACCATGGACACCATAAGGTAGGTCATTTTCAGAAATTAGTTTCAAGCTTCACAATGTCTTTACTTGCCCATGGAAATGGGAGTATTGAACTTCAAACTAAGTTCTGTCCAAGTACAAAGAATGAGCACTTTCTTCATCGTCTTCAGGAGTCTTCATTGACTAATACTTTGGACAAATAATTAGTGGGTTAGTTAGGCCAGCTCATAATGTCCATAAACAAAGCACGGATTATAGGTAGAATATAAACGTCTATTTTCTAGTCTCTTAAATATAGGTGAACTTCACTCCAAGAGAATGCATGGGTCAAATGTTTCCCTGGATCTCCTTGTAACTCTCTTGGGTAACTTGTTCTCTTCCGCCTCCTGAATCTTTGATCAGACTATTATAACCTCTACTGTCATTGTCTTCTCAAATGTTGCCCTTGAGTTTGCATTCCCTTGGGGATTTTAACCTTCCTCGTGACCACTCCTCACTGTAGATGCCCCTTGGTGTTGCTGCATGTAATCTCTGGACAGGGGATTCCTGTGTCCCCAGACATTGTCCTTCGATTCCTTCCTGACTGCCAATCTTACCTCTTTTTCCCAGCCTGTTCATGTCCCTCCAGCTTCTCTAACTCACCCTGATGTGGATTTGTTCACCAATTCACAAGCAATTCGGAAAGTCGTTCACTTAGGTGTTAATAAAAAAAGAGACTTTATGAACTGCCCATTAAAAAGTATTGGCTACTTTTCCATTTCATGCATAGCTTATTGGCATGCACTCATTATTTATAATTTATATGACCAATAGTTGTAACTGGTACAAAGTGTCCTAGAAAATGGTATTTTATTTGGTTTGTCCCAGAAACATTTATGCTATAAAATAATAGGCCTATGCATTAAAAAAAATTGACCATATTGCATCCATGCTCAATGCTTGAAAAATCACTCTCAGAATTCCTGCAGTAATTTTAATGAGTAATCTTGTAGCATTGATGATGCAAATTTGGTTTAATTATTTGATTTCCGATCTGGGAAAGGAGCAGCCACAGTGAGGAGTCAACATTACATTGGTTCTTCACATATGCTTCTCCACCAGAGATGTAGTATATACCCACACGGTGAGTAAAATATACCAAGGGCTTTCCTGTAAGCACTTGTCTCTCACAGGTGGAAGTATGAACAATAAATCAAGCTTTTGGAAAGAGTTGGACCTGTGTTTACACCAAATGTATAATTACTAGCACAGAAGCCCTTCAAGTGCATTCCTTACTTAAGAGTATTTTACTCCCCTTGTTTGCTGCCAAATAGAAATCTCAGTTGCTGAAGGAGCGATGCTACGGAGCTCGTGGATTCTCCTAACATGACAAAGTGAATCATGAGTAGTCACGTGTTTTATGGGCTAGAGGTTTCCTAGAAAAATAAGCTTTGTCTTCATTTTATAGGAAGGTAAGAACAACACACCAGTGTTCTCAGATATTACATGCTCATCTGTGCAGTGTGTGCAGATCCTTCCAGGGCCCTGGGCTTGCCTGGGGCCTCAAGGAGGAGAGACAAGTGACCGTTCCCTCATCACATGTAGTATCATGTGCCAGGTTGTCTGAGTGCATGATCTGTTTGTGTCTGACCTTTTAATTATAAGCATTCAAGTTGAGAACTGCAACATTACACAGTGAATGGTGGAGTCTTCTTGTGTCTTGAGTAATGTAGAGTGGCTTCCACAAGTTCTCAATTTCCAGCTCCTGGCAGCATGTACTTGAACAATTGAAATCTTTGTGAATATAAAAATATTAGGCATATAGGTGATGTTGATTCCTGGCAGATAAAGATTGTGCTGCTCTTCCCGAAGGTGAGGACAATTGGCTTTATATCATCCAAGATATAGATCACCACAGAGACCAAGAAAATATCACTATGCAGTATAAATGGCATTAAAAAATAGTACTAGAAATGTTAATAGATTTTACTGTGTGGAAGCCACTTTACAAAATGAGTTATTCTTATAATAATTCTGCAAACGTAGTTGTCGAAATGCTTATTATACAAATTTGGAAATGAAGCTTCAGGGAGACTTAGGTATTTGTTTGATAACTAATCAGTATTTAAAACTGTAATTCAGCAGCACCTGGGTGGCTCAGTCGGGTGGGCAGCCGACTTCGGTTCAGGTCACGATCTCACGGTCTGTGAGTTCCAGCCCCGCGTCGGGCTCTGTGCTGACGGCTCAGAGCCTGGAGCCTGCTTCGGATTCTGTATCTCCCTCTCTCTGCCCTTCCCTTGCTCACTCTCTGTCTCTATGTCTCTCAAAAAATAAAATAAAAATGCTAATAAAAAAAATTAAAACTGTAATTCAAAACCGTCCATTTCTAACATCCAAATCAGCTCTCCTTTCCCTTCTTTCTTCTTGCTTTTCCTCCTTCCTATCAAATCAATCAACAGGTTTTTACTGAATTGCTAATGTGATCCAGGAACCACTCCAGACTCTCAAGAAAAGACAGTGAATACCTTGTCAATTTATCTCTCATTAAATTCCCACTTTAGGAGAGGATGCAGGCATGAAAAACAGTAATTTCCTTAAAATATGCAAGTTAACAAAGAAGTAGGTAAGATAAGTAGGTATAAAGGTCATTGGGGGCCAAAGAGGATCAAAGATGAATAAAAGACGACTCCGAGGAGGATGCGGTGGGGAAGGCCTGCCGAAGCGGCACCAGCACGGGCAATGATAAAGCCAGAGATGAAGCGGCGGGAAGATGAGGGTCAGTGTGGCTGCTGAGCGTGAGCAAGGGGCAGCGGGGCCAGGTGTAGGGGCAGTGGCTGGGTGCGCCTTCCTCATGGTGAGACTTGAGCTAAGACATTGTCCTCCTCGTACTTCAGTTTATACTGGGGTATAAATAATGGTGCCCATTCCATAGGTCGACAAGAAGATTAAGTGAGTTAATACTTGTCACTCACTTCCAAGAGTGCCAGGAACATGACATTTTATGCAGTGAGCTCGAATAAAAACCACTTTGGCTATGCATACTGAAGGCAAGTTATTGAGGCTTTGTGGGCCAGGCAAATGTCCTCAGACTTGGAACTGGATAAAAGGGAAGCCGCTGAAAATTTTATCCAGTGGAGGAATGGGATTGGCTTTGCTCTCCAGAGGATTACTGTGGTAGCAGCGTGGAGAGAGATGAGGCTGCAGGGAGTGGGTGAGCCCAGGCCTGCCCAGTGTGCACTTGGGGACACTGCATGCATCACTATTTAATTGAGGCTCTTCTGTTTTTGCAAATGCCTGGCTTTTCCCAAATGGCCAATTTAAAGGAACAGCAATCATTTGTACGTGTAGACTTAAATATACTCTCATTACTAGGTCACATCTCATACTAATGTGGTTTTATGTATTTTTCTGAATGTTTAGAAAAGAAAGCTTGCCACAAGGCATCATTTCTCATATTAGAAACCTCCTGGGGAATTCAGGATTTAGCAGATAATTCAATTACTCTCACGCTGAGAAACTAGAAAATTCAATTATAAAAACTTTTCTTATATAGTCACAAATTTCAATGTGAAAAAAATATTCATAGAATTTTATTTCTTAAGTAAATTACTCTCAACTTTATGTCTTAAGTGCATTGTTAATAAATTAGGTTCCTAGTACTTGTGGGTGAGCAATTCATGAGTGTTCTACATTGTTCTTTTAGTAGGGACCACTTGGGAGAAAACCTTTAGCATTACCTACAAAAGCTTAGAAAGTTCTTTCCTTGGTATATATATCCCACAGAAATTCATACACATGGCACTGGGAGATTTGGTCAAGAATGTCCATGGCCACATTATTATTATTATTATTATTATTTCCAAACTGGAAATAAGTGAGATGTCCCTTATAGCAAAATAGATACGTGTTCTGTGGTACCTGTGTGCGATGAGCTCTAAAAAGGCTGAAATAAAATGAACAATAGCTACATGCAGCAGCAGGGTGAGTCACAAAGTTAATGTGGAAGTAAGAAGCCAGATACAAGAGAATATATACACTTGATTCTATTTATATAAGGTTAAAAAACCAGACAAACTGTTGTTGGAAATCTGTGGTTACTTTTGGTGAGAAGGGGAGTCACAGTGATTGAGCAAATCACAGCCGGGGTCTCTGGGTTCCTAGCCCCAATCTTGATGTGGTCATGGTCACATAGGTTCTCATTTTCGTCGCTCCTCCCCTCCCTGTCTCTGTCCTCCCTCCATCCTTCCCTTTTTCCCTCTTTCCCTCTCTCCTCCTTCCTCCCTCACCATCTCCCTACCCCAATCGCTGTCTATGTCTATATTTATATCTCTCCATGTTTTTTCCACTCATCTGCACCTTATTTCAACAAACTTTTTTAAAAGATAATGTTCTAAGGGCACCTGGATGACTCAGTCAGTCAAGTGTATGACTCTTGATTTCAGCTCAGGTCATGATCTCAGGGTTCATGAAATCAAGGCCTGGGTCCGGCTCTGAGCTGACAGTGTGGAGCCTGCCAGGGATTCTGTTTGCCTCTCTCTGCCCCTCTCCTGCTCACGTGTGCTCTCTCTCAAAATAAATAAATAAATGTTTAAAAGAATAAAATAAAAATAAATAAAGGATAATACTCCAGTATTCTTATGCATATTTTTAAGATTATGAAAATAAAACATATATAGAATGTTAGATGATTAGAAAAAAATAGTCATAATTATCAAGCTAAGAGAATATTTTGACATTAGAGTGGAATATAAATGGTCAGGTCTAGAATAGCCATGATGTACTGTGATTAAATGAGAATTTTGGAATTGTAATAACACAACACTGGGTTCCTATCTCTTTTAATTTTTAGACAACATTCCTAAATAGAAAGGAAACACAGTAGACTGTTAGGGACTCTATTATTTCTTAAGTAAATGGAATAAAAAATATGAAAACTTTTGCTGCTCACAACTGAGTCATACTGAGCTCTTTCAACGTTTGACAGTCCTAAAGGACACATTAATGTAGAGGTCTATGATATATACAATGTGATAACAAGGTCAAGGGTCTGTGCTATGTCACTGATGCATGCTTATCAGCAAGTTTTGGCCTAGCGTCATGTAGTTTTTGGCCTGAGCCAAGTTAATCATGTCTACAAAGGGTAGCAGGATATTCATTTTGCGTAGCCAGCTCTACACACACACACACACACACACACACACACACACACACACATGAATATAATCTCCAAATAAATGCACACATGATTCAGACATGAACGTTTGTCAAGGTACACCAAGCTTCAGGCTTTGGAAGAAATAATGAACTCATAAAGTTGCTATCCAATCCATGTTGGAAAAATGTCAGCTTCACTATAAAGACTTTTTGTCTCCAAAACAGATTTGATTTTTGAGAGCTCTCAGACACAGTTGGTATTATCAGTCTTTTTTATAGCCATTCTGATGGGTGGATAATAGTATCTCACTGAGTGGTTAGTTTTGTTTGGTTTTGTGTTATTTTAAAATATTTATTATGGAAATTTTTAAACAGACACGAAAAGTAAAGAGAATACTCTAGTGGACCTGATTTACCTAACATGCAGTATCAACAATTCTCACTACATTGCCCATTTTATTTCCTGTGTATCCCTACCTACTTGTCAGCCCTTCCTCCCCCACCAAGGTTATTATGAAGTGTATCCCAAACAAAAGGAGTGTCATCCTCTAGCCATGATGTACTACATACTACAAATGTGATAGTCACTATGGTTTTGTTATTTTTAAGTAATCTGATATATATTTAAAAAAATTCTCCAATATGAACAATTTCAGGTCTGTATCCACTTATAGGAAAATATGTCACAGAACTTTACAAACCTCTAAAAATATTGATCTCTTCCCTTTTTTCATTAATAAAAACTCTTTTTAGGTTTTGCTTGGTAACGTGATTGCTAAATTCAGAATGTCATTTCTGATGGTATCCACGTACTGTTGATATTTTTTTAAAGTTTACTTTCTTTTCCCTAGAATAAAAGTAAATCATACACATTTCACAGCATGAAAATAACAAATTGCTCCTGGCTCCCTTTGGAAATATCCAGTGTTAGCTATTTATTATGTTTCTTTTCAGATTTTACTGTGAATACATTTTACACAGTTAAGGTCATACTTAGCGTTCCAATATTTTTCAAAACTTGGGTAATATCCAAGTTTTTCCTTTTAAAGGAAAAAATGTGAGCAACCCATGGTTTGCAGATCCCCCAGGGATGAGGACCTAATTATTTAAAAAACGAATTTGAGAGTAATTTACTTAAGAAACTATATTTTATCCTAGGAGTATATCAAGTCAAAATTTCATTTTGACAGAGACATTTTTATAACCGATAAAATATATTTTTAGATGATAATTAAGAGTGAAATACATTACAGTATTCTAGAACTCACATCTGCAAGGGATCAACAAAACCCAATTTGTAAAGCACTGGACTACCAGATTGATAATTCATAGTCACAGGTAATTAAACTTTATTTAAGCCTTGATTGAATTGGACCTTCCTGTCAAGTACACCCTTACCCAGGAGGATACACGTAGCAACAGGAAGGAGAGAAATGGATCTGACTGGGCCTGGAGGGAAGAGGGAGAGTCAAAAGTGGTTTCCAGGTGATGCCACCTGAGCTCAGTCATGGAGGTGAACCGGTGCTCACGGGCGGGGAGGGGGGTGGGGCAAGGTAGGAAATGGTGTGACCTCAGGCACAGAGGAGAGTCGTGTGTTCACGTTGGCGGCCATCTCTCTGAGATAGGAGAGAGGTACCAGGTGAGCGTGTAGTATCCGTCTCGCAGGGCAAGGTATCCTGCACCTCCCCATAAGCGATCAGGAGCTATTGAGGAGAAGAAGTATTTAGCGGCATGATTAAACTCAAGATGGGCCTTTATGTAGGGGTCATCAGGAAGCTTTCACCGAACAGAAGGATCTTTCCTCCCAGACTCTGATGGTGTTACCCCTTTTCCCATCTGGCCTTGGTCTGGCGGTTCAGACAAGGCTTAGGATGTGGGCTCCTCTGTTCTCTGGTCAGAACTACAGGTGCACAGCTGTCCGGAGGGCATGTCTGCATGTCAGAGTGTAGGGCACATCTACTTCCCTGACCTTCTCTCTGATGGTTGGTTTTCCCCAAAAGGCTTAGAACTGCATGCCCCAAGTCTTTCTGGGGGCATACACTCCCTTTTGGTAGATGACAGCTTCACACCCGGCCAGAGGCTGCCATGGCCACAGAGAGCCCTGCTCTGTCCTGCCTGTCACCTGCCATGGGGCAACAGAAAGCTTTACTCTAGGTTTTACATTTAAGAGAAGTAAATGTTGTTAGTTTGTACCTACAAAATTATAACATTCCATATGTTTTCCCAAAAAACATCCTGGCTGACAGTGTAACCCTGGGGAAAGGAGGTCAAAGGGGCAACTCTGGGTGGGGATGTACCATCACTCCTCAGAGCTCACGATAGCAGGTGGGAATAAAGGTCTGACCCGATTTCAGTGCTGGTTCTTCCAAGCTCCTGCTGGCCAGCCAGCCGCATAGAGAGGCAGCCTAAGGTGCAGGGGGTAGGGCTCTCGCTCTGCTACTTCTAGCTGTTTTCGCTCCATGGCCTGGCAAATGACTCAGTCAGCATTCAGTTTTTACCTCTGTATAATGGACATAATAACATTAACAATAAAATCTCTAAGGATTTTCATGAGAATAAAGCAAGTCATTTTATTAAAGTGCTTTGAACCATGTTTGAAAATTAGCACATTGATTGTTCTTTATTTTGATGTATCCCCTTACACATATTTGTTGAATGTTTGTCGAATATATAAATAAGTGAATAAGTGAATGGAAAACATGATTACAAAGACACATTTTGTTAATGACTTACTTTATAGTCTGTAACTGCACAGGCTGACACACCTTATCAACACACGGCATATAAACACACACTCTCACACTCATACGTATACCACACATATGTCCTGCTAGAAGCGATCCGGTCACCTGCTCGAGTGGGTAAATGGGCATTCTGCCTCATTCCGACTACTATTGTTTGCTCTCCCCTGCCTTTGTTCTTTTTTTTTTTTAATTTTTTAACGTGTTTATTTATTTTTGAGAGACAGAGAGACAGAGCGCGAGCTGGGGAAGGGCAGAGAGAGAGGGAGACACAGAATCTGAAGCAGGCTTCAGACTCTGGGCTGTCAGCACAGAGTCCGACGTGGGGCTCGAACTCACAGACTGTGAGATCATGACCTGAGCCAAAGTCGGCCACTTAACTGACTGAGCCACCCAGGCGCCCCTGCCTTTGTTCTTAAGTGAGTCCATCTTGGGGATGCACCAAACAGTATTCTCACCATGAAAAGTGCGTGGTAATAAGACCATATACAGTGTTCATGCAAAGTTAGTTTGAAGAGTTCTGAGGGTTTGTAGAAATTGCTTTCAGTCATACAAATCTGAAGTGTGTGCATCTGGGGTGGGGTGGGGTAAGATTTGATTACTATACTTGTAATTTGTGGCCGAATAAATTGGCACCCACCTGTGTTGAATGTCCCACTGGTGTCGAGTTGTTGATGTGGCTTGCTTCTCAGCTACAGCCCCTGAAGTTAAGATGTTGTGAGTCAGTGTGTGGGTAAGAACACAAGACACAGGCATTTTGGCTCGTAAGCTCAGAAACAAGAAAGCTTCCACTGGTTCTAAGGGGAGTAACCGTCACTGCATGGGCTGCAGGAAGAGAGCAGGAAATTGGTTGGAGATCTTTTCCCCTCCAAGGCAGGTTACTATATCACTTCTAAATTAAGCATATGACTATATTTGGTCATGCAAAATGTCAGACTGGAGAATAAGCAACTTACTTTATGCAAACAGATTAGCATATCATGTATACAGTTAGGCCTTTGCTGTTTCCGGGCTTGGGGCCCAGCATGAAAGCTCACCCGTCACTGTCTGACATGGTGCTGAAGCCAGGTTCCCTCATCGTTTGTGGGGACAAAAACCCTACTTCGAACACTACATTCCAAATCATTTTCAAGGCTGTTTGCTTCTGGAGACTTGAAAAAGGTCTTCTGTTAGATCACTGGGGTAATTTAATGTAAAATGGTGTCAGTAGAATCAGAGCAGGGCTCATTCTGTCCACGGGTAGCCCTCCTAGTGGGAGTGAAAGAAATGCCTGCAAACAACACGGTCATTGTAAGCGAGGCCTCCTTCAGGGCCCTCTGGGGCCGCACGGTGGGGATGACGACCACTGGTCACACGGTGGATAATTGAATTGGTTCCACTCAGTGGTCACAGGGGCACATGCTGGTCAGTCATGCCCCAGTCGGCAGGCATTGGAAGTTACGAGCATCCATGCCAGCATGTGTTATCTCTTGTCTTCGTGAGGATGGTCACTCTAACAGTGGGATGTAAATTGGTACAACTACGGAAAATGTTATGGAGAACTCTCCAAAAATTAAAATAGGTGCTGCAACCAGGTTCTATCATCTTTTGTGGGGACAAAAACCCTACTTTGACCACTACGTTCCTAGTCATTTTCAAGGTTGTTTGCTTCTGGAGACTTTACAAAGATCCTCAGTTAGGTCCTCAGGGTAGTTTGATGTATAATTGTGTCAGTAGACTTAGTAACGGGGTTCATTCTGTCCACAGGTTTCTTTTTCACTTTGGGGAATATATACAAAGGAGACAAACAACTCCAAAAAAAATGTCTTCACCCTTACGTTCACTCTAGCCTTTACAACAGCCAAGACAAGGAACCAGTGTCCATCAATTTTTTTTAAGTTTATTTATTTATTTATTTATTTTTCATTTATAATAGTTTATTTTCAAATTGGTTTACATAAAACACCCAGTGTTCATCCCAACATGTGCCCTTTTCTAATGCCCATCACCCCCTCTCCCCCCTCCCTCATCCCCCTCACCCTAAGTTAGTTCTTAGTCTTTGAGAGTCTCTTATGTTTTATCTCCCTCCCTCTCTGTGTCTTTTTTTTCTTTCCCCTCTTCCCCTCCCTCTGGTTTTTGCTTAGTCTCACAAAGTCCACCTATGCGTGGAAACATCCATCAATTTATACATGGGTAAAGAAGTTGTGGAGTCTATATATATACAGAATGGAATATTATTCATCCATTAAAAATGTGGAAATCTTACCATTTGTGGCAAGATGGATGGACTTTGAAGGCACTATGCTAAATGAAATAAGTCAAACAGATAAAGACAAAAACTGTAGGATCTCCTGTATTGATGGAATCTAAAAACAAAAACAAAACAAAACAAAACAAAACCCCAAACTCATAGAAAAAGAGGTTGGACTTGTGGTTATCAGAGTCGGGAGATGCGGGGGGATCAGAATAAGGTGGTCAAAGGCACAAACTTCTCATTAGAAGGAAAACAAGTACTAGGGAGGCAATGGAAAGCATGCTGACTACAGCTGGCACTGCTGTACGGTACACAGGAAAGTTGTTGAGGGGGTAGATCCTAAAACTTCCCATCATAAGGAGAACTTTTTTCCTTTTTTTTTTCTTTTTATAGTGTCTCCATGAGAAGACAGATGTTAGCTGAACTTATTGCGATAATGATCTCACCAAACATGTAAACTAAGCGCTCGCCTCAAGCTATAAGCCTTAGAAATACACGGTGATGCCTGCCAGTTATTTCCCAGCAAAACTAGGAGGAGAGAAAAAGCTCCTGTATCTTTCCATTTTTTTTAAATCTTTTGAGCTTCCTGCTCAGTGTTTTACTGAGACCTGAGACCAGTTTTGACACAGAAGAGGCACACAGAATCCAGCTGCATTCCCTAGAAGCCATCCACAAGTTTTTCCTTGTAGACTTCATCCCTGTAGACAAGCTGGGCCATCTTGTCCCAGTGGCAACCCTTGAGGCGGATCTGGACAGTGGGGAGCCCCAGACAGACTTGCCAGTGGCAGCCTCCAGCACGGGCTCTTGCCCACAATGCTGACTTTGAGCTGTACCGCTCCCCCTGGGCCCATTGAACTCAGCAACCGTCTGATCTGCTGGCTCCACCATTTCATAGATGAAGAAGGCACAGTTTCTGGGTGGGTCCATAGAGAGGGCAATGGTGTTTCCAAACATAGGCAAAGAAGGCCCCACAGAAGAGGGTGGGCGTCATGTCCTCTCTGCACACATAGAGACTATTCCCCTTCCGAAGGGCTCTGTGTTCAGGGAACGAGTCCAACATGCGAAAAGGACCCTCAGATTCTCAATCACGGTTCCTGTCTGGATCATAGTCCCTGTCCCCATCATGGTCCCTCTCTGGATCACAGTCACTGTCCCCATTGTGGTTCCTGTCTAGGTCATGGTCCATGTCCCCATCACAGTCCCGTGTCCTACTTCCACTCATGACTATGGTCCCAGCTGAGGCTTTGAGGTAGGGAGGCTGAGGATCGGGCATCACTACTCTCTTCAGAACCCCAGCCAAAGCTTTGAGGGGGACCTCGCTAGCCCCTGGGCCCTGTGCCTCTTCCCCATCTGGCTGCAGGTCCCAAACCTGTTCACTGGAAGACACAGAACTCACACAGAGACTTCCTCTGTGGGTGTGTGGATGACTCCTGCAGATGATCGTTGCGGATATGCAACTTTGAAACTGCTGGCAAGTGGGGACTGACCCCTTCTCAGGGTTCTTTAACTTCCCTCGAGTGTTCGAGAGCGCCTGAAGCCCAAGTTCTTGAGCTGCCAGTTCCTGACTTCAGCAGCTGCTTTGCCCTTTCTGCTGCGGTGGCCCTGTCCACCATGGCTGCTCGGACAACGAGTACGGGACACCGCCTTGACGGGCTGTGCTGCTGCTTCTTTGCTTCCTCAGAGCCAGCGATGCCTTTTTCTTTTCTCGAGTTTGCTGAATTTCTTCTGCAGAGCCACCTCCTCGTTGCTCGGCTGAGGAATCACCAACCCATGGTCTCTGGCAGTACCCACGCAGGCCAGGAGCTCCTGGATCTTAAAGGTCTTCCCATGACATGTAGTGGCAAAGCCCTCAGCTATCATGGAGATGCCTAAGGTGCCACTACCCCTCGATTTCCACGTGACTCACAGTAAAGCAATATGGGAAAGGAAGTTCGCTTTTCTGACAGTTTCCAGTCATCATTGTAGAGAAGAAAACGAGGCTGGCCTAATGTGCAGTACAGATTCAAACTAGATTGCAGAATCTAAGGCCAGGGAAATCTCTGGGGACTTGGGTATTATTATCAGAGAAATTCTTTTGCAAAGAATTGTGAAGAGTCATTTAACATTTGCAAATGTGCTGACCTTTTATAATTTCATCACTCTTTTCTTTTTTGTTTTGTTTTGTTTTGTTTGTCCATGGAGAGGTTTTTAAGCTACTTCTTCATTAAGATATATAATTCAAAATTAAGTGGAAAAAAATCCTATCTTTTGGTATCTTTGTACAAAGAAAGATCATTATTACGTATTAACCTGTAGAGTATTTGTATTGAAAACATGCACATTATAAAGAATAAAAGGAGGCACCAGTTGAGATTTTTCCCCATTAGGTGAATAATATGTTAAACGTAGGGTGAAAATGTCAGGATGGACACGGTGGTCTGTTTTTATAGAAAATGAAAGTATATCACAACTTCCTCTTTAATGATTTGCAGAGACAGAAATTCAGTTGTTACATTATCTTGAGCTTTGACAGTATTATTGCTTTGGGGGGGTTATGATTTAATCCATGTCACATGTGACCGTGGAAACATGACATGTGAAAACAGGCTGCTGGAGCACTTGGGTATGGCTCTGTGCCGTCACTTATTATCAGCACTTTACAGAGAGCTCACGTTAAAGGTGATAAATAGAATGGAAGACAACCTCTAAACTTCTGATGCCTGCTGGAAATTATGCTAGTCGAAAATTTCAGGAAATTACTGAAAATTTTTCTCAGAATTAGAATGTAGATAAGAGGAAGGGATATGGTGATAATGATCATAGATTTCTCCTGAAGTTAGTTTTTCTCCTCCTAATATAAAAATGCTCACAAGCACTGGCTGTCTCAGGCCGATCCACAGGGTGTTAGTGTGTTAACCACAGAGGCACCTTTCAAGGTGAAGAGTTACACACAAAGATTGCTTGCCAACTCTCAAGCCCCCTGTTCTGTTTATATAGGTCCTTGGCAGGATAGTCAGTTCTGTTTCATAACCAACAATCCCCCCTCCTCCGAAAAATAACATTAGTGTGCAAGAACAACAGTCCTGTAAAAAATACTGATAGCAATAGGAATCTCCAGAAAACAAATTTTCTTTCTTTCAAAGTAATAATTGGGAGTGGTTGTGTGTGTATCATTCATTTCTGAGCACTTTTCTCTAAGCAAAATTTAGATTTAGAGACATATCTCCCAGATGGGATGAGCATTCAACAGGTGCCAAAAACTCTCAATTACACTGAAGTTTCAAACTGTGATGGTAAAACATACCAAGAAGGGTTTCTTTTCTTTTCTTTCTTTCTTTCTTTTTTCTTTTTCTTTTCTTTTTCTTTTTTTTTTTTTTTTTTTGGTTTTACAAATAGGATTTTAACATGTATAACTCTGGATCAGATCTGTTTTAAGAGGGTAAGAAAATATTTCTCAAGTAAATCCAAATATTCACCAATCTAATGGGAAAATGTAAAGATTAATTAAACCTTCACCATTTGCATCTGAGGCAAAGCTTTAGTGCATAATTCCTCTTTATTTAAAATGTTTCCTAGAGATAATTTTCTCCTCTTCCAGCATCCTCCTCCAGCTGTGTGGGAGGGCAGCGTGGCCTTCAAGTGCCTCCTCCCCACGACTCTGTGCTCCACAGGGCAGGAACCAGGAGACCACAGGCAGGTGTCGGCTCACCCCCTGCCTTTGGTGGTGTCCCAAACTCCACAGGGTACAGAGGTCCAGGAAAAAATGCGAGATCAGCCACCCAAGTCGAATGGAAAATTTCAGGGTGTTAGAAAATATGGGGACAGCTGATGGCTGAGGTCATGGCTCAGAGTGATTTTTTGGTTTACCTGTTTACCCAAAGCATTTCATCCATTCCTTAAAAAAAATAAAGAAAAGAAAAGAAAAAGGAAATGAAAGCTCACAAGAAGAAAAAAATAGTTGTTAATCTATTTTGACATGCAGGATAATGAGTATGGTTTTGTAAAATTTATATTCATAGATTTAGCACGATCTGTGTGAGCCATATGACAAGTCTCTCTAGAGTTTTTTTTTCACTCTTTGTTCTTTGTGTCATTACTCAGAAATAACTTACATATATATATATATATATATATATTTATATATATATATATATATATATTTGTCAGGAAATCAAAGCCATCATAGAACTAGAATTAGACTAATAGATGAATATTTAAATTCATTTGAGTTTTTTTTCCAGAGAGGCAGAGACTCCCCTCATTTGGTGGATATGCTCTGCTGCCATGCCTTAGGGTTTTCAAAGAGATCACTGAAGTCTCCCGGAGGAAATGGAAGAATGTAAGGAAAGAGTTCTCCACTGAATTTTTGGTCTGCACAGAGAGAAACAGAGAGAAAGAGATGGCGTTTACTCCCCTTGACTTCATTTTGGAAACTTAAGCCAATACATGCTGGTCCCTCTGTTCTTTACATTCTGTACTTCCCTCCCAGGGGCCCCATTGAGTTTGCACCTCTCCACCATCCCAGGCCCTACTCAGCACTGTCATCCTGCAGAAAATAGTCAAATAGGTCAGGTGGATATTCTCCCCATGGGTCTTCCTCTAGTGAGTATGTTTCAAGGGAATAAGGGGAAACACAAGGGTCTGGCAGTCTAGAATAAATGACAAAGTCCATGACCTAAAGATTCCATGTGGTGTTAAATCCTTTAGTGTAAAAACTCCCTGAAGTCTTCCTATGTTAAAGTAAACTTTGAGACTTCTTGAGGGGAATATAGTATACACCATATGACAGAATTCTGACCAAAAATAATCTTTGGGAAATATCTGAAAAGATTTATATTTTCTGGGGCACAGTTTGGAAACTGGAGCTAGGCACTGATTTTCAAACTTGCTCAATGAGTTCCTTGGAGGAAGTTTGAAAAGAAGCAAAGAGGCAGAATTCGGGCCTATTTCAAGAAGAGTCTTTCTTAGTCATTTCTTTTATATATCTGGCTTTTCAATGACTAAGCTTTTCTTTGAAGAAAGGTCTCCTTGACCAAAAAAAAAAAAAAAAAAAAAAAAAAAAGGATTCTAGAAATATTTGTGGATGTTCAAGACTGAATCTCAATGTCAGCTATTTTTTCCCCCTGGCTTTGCTACTCCTCAGACTTTCTTATGGTATTTTTGGAATGAAACCACATATTCAAACTTGAGTATGAAATCCAAAAGCCAAAAATGTCTGATATTTTTTCCCACAAGTGCGTTAGAACCATGAGCAAATGAAAGGACTCCTCTTAGTGGGAGATCACTGTGGTAGCTCAACAGAAGGAAAGAAAGATGAAGGCAGTTCTGTTGATTTATGTATAAATTCCTCAGGTAGTTCATTAGCTGGACACTCTCAGCTGAGCACCAGGCTGTCCTGGGCAGAGGCTATAAGTCACTGAATTCACCACAATAGTCACCTGCACGATAGGGAACTGCATTCCAAGGGCTTGCTCCAGTTAGATGGACTTCTACAAAGCTGCGTCGCTGTCTCTAAATAAGGGAGACATGTTAAAAATTGTGATTTTTAATCATAGGCCCAAGAAGACAAGCAATCAAATACGAAATAGAAAAAAAACAATGATTTTTCAATATCAGCTTGTGACCTTATATTTATACTGCATTTTCCTAAATTTCTAGACCAAATACATGCATTATTAAGCAAAGTCTAAGTTATTATTTAGATTTAGGAGGTGAAAACACAATAGAGGCTGGTAAATGGGCCTAGTTAGGGTACCATGGCTGTACTGGGCCCTCCTGTCTACAGCTCAAGATTTCCCAGGAGCCCACTCACTGGGGTAGAGCAAGCATGTTCGGAAGGGTACTCAAGGAAACCCCCAGTAGAATGGCATAAAATCAGTTTCCTGACCTCTTTTTTTTGTTTTCTCTTCCTTTTTCCTTTTTCTAGTTTTTTTTTTTTTCTTTTTTAGTTACATACTCTATAACTTGCTCTGGGCAAAATTCTCTCATCGGGCTGTGGGATAAATTCAAAATGAGTAGCAGAAATGACAACTTATCTTTATTTCAACATGGAAATGTGGTTTCTCCAGATGTTTCTAATGTTCCAAATAGGGATTTTCAAAGACTGAACATTGCATCAAGGCTGCCAGCGTAAAGGACTGTACACAATCATGTTGCTTCTATGTGTGTGCGTGTGTGTGTCTGTGTCTCTCTCACACACAGAGAGACACACATACATACCATAAATGTAGACAGTGACATAAATCAATGCATAAGTAAAGATCTATCTGAGATGAATCACAATTTTTCTCCCTTGACATAGTGACTGATCACAATTAGACACAGATAATAGGCAACTGACTATTAAGAGTCTTAAACAACTCAGAGCATTGAGTGGTGAGTGAGTCACTCTGAAGGGTGGTTTCCAAGACCACAAGCAATCCCGAAGGCAACCTATAAGAGACATCAAAAGCATACGACACAACATAGGAAAATCCCATCTATGTCCTCCTCCTCAATATATAGGGAGAGAAAAAAGGAGGAGAAAGAGCTGCTGAGAGAGAGAAAGACAGAAACACAAGAGACAAAGAAGTCTCACAAAGTTGGAAATATGGTTTTTGTTAGAATCACTGTTATTGTTGTTTTAATCATGCCTTTAACTTTTCTCTGGGGAGATGTGGAAACAGTGGCCAGAGCACCAGGATTTGAAAAATGCATTAATGTAGTGACACTTTGCCTAACTGTTGCACAGGAAGGGCTATCTGAGTATGCGTAGATATATAATACACAGCACTGTTTCAGCTTTGAGGTGCTTTACAATACTTTTAAATGTTTACAGTGAGAAGTGAGGGTATTTCCACAGTCAGCTAGATCGTGGCTACTTTGGGTCATTCATTCAATAAGATGCTCTGTTTATATTTTAGGTCCTGGGATTACGCAAGGAACCAGGGGTAAAAGCATGATCCCTGACTCTGTGCTTAAATTTAGAATTCATAGTCTAGTGAGGAGCTAGGCACATAGGCAAACAATTGTAATATAAATTATGTATGACGTGCAGTGGAATAGAGATAAGAAACTCTATGTAGGTCTGGGAAAGTCAGGGAGGCTTCTTAGGGGAGGTAGCAGTTCAATGAGATTCTAAGAATGTGCAAGAATTAGGTAGATAGATACTGGTAGAAAAGGCACTAGAGGCAGTAGGCACAGTATGTATAAAAATTTAGTTGGTTTAGGAAACTAGAAATTGTTCCATATTCCTGGAGTATGCAAAAATATAAAATAAAACAAATTATTTATTGAGGAATCGACAAAGGCTTACAGGTTTGAGTTAATATCTTAACATGTACAGAAGTTGCCTTTAGTATCATATGCTAAGAAAGCATTTTTGTTTAAATTACTTTATTGTGCATATTAGAAAGGTAGATAGAAAGCCAAAACTCTATTTTGTGACTTTTCTGCCATCTGTTATCATGGCCGAAAGATTTCCATGAAGGCAATGCAAAGGCAAGATTGCTTATCCAGCAATATTATGTTTCCCTTGGAGTTAAGCCAGTGGGCCTGAAATTCTCTCATATTAATTTTTCCTCCTTCATCAAGGACTCAGCCTAGAACCACAGCCATACCGTATATTCTTAATGAGAGAGGTTGAGGTTTGGTCAGAATTATTTGAGAGTCTCTACACAATCCCCAAATAGACACTTTCTGAATTCGTAAGACCCATCGATCCTCCAGGCAGCCCTTCCCACCCTGTGTGCTGAGGCATGAATAGCCCATTGGGGAAAAAATTATTTAATGTGGCTAATGAATTGGCCATGGTGTTTCTGTGGTAGAGAAGTCAGTTTCCTGAGTTCTCCTTACATATATTTAGGAAAAAGTTGTTTGTAGTAGGAAAAAATTAAACAGAACACCAGAAACATCTCCTCTAACCTTCTTTATAGTCTTCTGAGTGCTAACTATATTGACCAAATATAATCTTGTGATTACTAGATATAAAAAGGCCAAGAAGAACAATGTGGATGTTTTGATATGGCTTATTAAGGTTTTCTTTTTTCTGATGCCCTCCATGGATGAGTTAGCTGAATTAAGTTGTGGTTTGGATCTGTTTAGTGGGATCTATGGCTGATGAATCCAAAAGCCCAGGTAATTTTTTTTTAATTTTTTATTTTCATATTGTTATTTGTTATGGAAAAGAGAGTAACACATGGTACCTTATTAAATACAGGTTTGCATTTTTCTCTTTCCTTTTGTAAATGATAAGGATTGGTACTTTGGTACTTCACTGGGTTAAATGGGTTAATTTATAGGAAAAAGCCAAGGTGGGCACCAAGAGGCATCAGATGTAAGCCTCTGAAGCAGGCCTCCTGCCAATGTTCAGCTCAAATTTTTTTAAGATTATTTATTTATTTTGAGAGAGAGAGAGAACACGAGCAGGGGATGGTCAGAGAGAGCAGAAGAGAAGGAGAACCCTTAGCAGCCTCTGCACTATCAACATGGAGCCCCATGTGGGGCTAGAACTGTGGGATGATGAGCTAAGCCAAAACCAGGAGTCTCCCGCTTAACTGACTGAACCACCCAGGCGCCCAACAGTTCAACTTTCTTTTATTTGTTTTTAAGTATTTTTAAATTTCTTGCTATTTTTAAATTGAGTTAATACAAAGGTATTGAAGAGTCTATGTTTAGAAATGAATCTGATTACTATGCAGACTGGCTCTGGAGAGCTATGATGTCTGTGTGTTTGAGTCACACATAGGTTAGTAAATAACTTTCATAATAAAAACGACCATCTCAGCACTAATGGGACACCAGCTTCCAAACCCAACTCCCACTCAGGTAGAACAAAAACTTATCTATGTTCTATATAAACATTAAATAGTATTTTCAAGAAAACGTCTTGTTTAGAATTTATATTTTTCAATTTCCTAGATTGAGAATCTTAGACTTCAAGCGACTTAGAATTTCAAGTGCTGTAATTCACATAGGGATGAAAATAGTCTTACGAAGTGCAAAAGGCTATCACTGCATTTTAAAAGTTCTTAAATGTGATCTTTTGATCTTACGTGATGTTGAATGTGACACTTTTGAAGGGTATGTGTGACTGGGGAGAAGGACTGTGGTCTGTAGGTGACATGTAATCCATTTTCTGGAAGGTGAGGGTCTCAGAGAAGCAGGGTGAGACCAGCCCCACCACCCATGCCTCCTCTTGGCTTGGGTTTTCTGGCATCTAAATAAATAAGGGCATTCTCCTTCTTGTGGATGACCCCTGGCAGCAAAGCACTTATTTGACATTCAACAAAACGGTTTATATGTTCTAGTAACTTACTGCCCGTGTTTTGTGTCCGGTCACAAGGGAGAACTTTGACAGGCAGAATTCATGGGTGTCAGTGGAAATTGGATTTACTGAAACAATAGATTAGAAAATACTATTTCTAATCTTTTTTAACTTGCCTTCAAAATATTTTTTCTGCATGTCATTTTAACCCTCCTGACTGAATGAAAATTATTTTGGCTTTTAAAATTATTTGATCTTTGATATAGACCCAGATAATAGGTAAAGGATATAGGGAGAGAACGAAACTTTGGGCATTGAATGTAAGATAAGCAAAGAATTTTGTCTTGTGATTTTGACTTTTTTTCTGACTTCAGAGTAATTTATGCTTACAAGTATATATGTTATATCAATGCATTGTATAGAGGGTGAAGTTTTCAAAGATCTTTCCAAACTCATTGGATGAGAAGCATTTTTTTTAACATTTTAGTGGCTTGTAAATCTGAGAAACATCATTCTGATTTTTCAGCCTTTTGCATCATTCTAGGTGAGACAGTGAAGCTTATGGGCATACTATCTACATACTCTAATTCATTATGATAACACTGTTGATCCTCTGATCATATCCATAAGCGATTTTCTATTAATTCATGCCAGGGGAGAGGTCACCTGATGAGAGACCACTGATGGAAAGAAAGTCTCTTTTTGGTAGACAAAGATAAAATAATGTTTCATTAGGCAAACAGTACATTTTTTTTTCTGCAAAAATGTATTGGTATGTATAGATTGAAAACTGATTTTAGCTTTAAGAAAAAATATATATTGAGGGGCGCCTGGGTGGCTCAGTACGTTAGGCATCTGATTCTTGATTTCTGCCCAGGTCATGATCTCATGGTTTGTGAGATTGAGCCCTGCATCGGGTGCCAGTCTGGGCATGGAGCCTGCTTGGGATTCTCCCTCTCTGTCTCTCTCTCTCTCTCTCTCTCTGTATCTCTCCCCCTGCCCCTCCCCCACCTCAAAAAAAAAAAAAAAGAAAAAAATATTGAGCTCCACTGCATGCACCCTTGTGACATGTACTTATCATAGATTCATGTAGTATCTTTGTCAGCACCTGGGCTCAGGAGTTGTCCCCACTGTGCACAAGTGAGACTGAGCACAGCTCTCTCCACTGATAACATAGGTGGTAAAACTGAGCCTTGAATCCGAGTCAGTCTGAATACAGTCTTCGTACTACACTTTAGCTCATAGAACAAGACTTGAAGGGCTTGGATTGCAATGTGGTTGCGTTGATTAGTTCTTTATAAAAAACAGTATCATACATATTTTTATTGCTCACCATTATTTCAAATGGCCCAAACAGTAATTTTTGTAGGACAAATGAAAATGCAGACCCTTTCTTGTTTAAGATTTGAACTTGAGGAACAAAAAAAAAAAAAAAAAAGAAGAGTAGCTGCCTTTAAAATCAATCAGGACACCTCCATGGAAAATTCCCTGGGCTGCTTCATGGTTGGCAGAGCAGAGGAGGGAGCTGGCATCCCGTGAAGAGGCACACGCCCGGCCCAGGTCCGGCCAGCACCCACTGGCAAGAGCTCAGCCCTGGAGTTGTCAAGATTTTCCTAAACTGTAAAAATCTAAAAGCTACATTTTAGAATCGTCTTTTCTTCTAATCCTTTTTTACTGGCTTCTTTTTGCCTCAGGAAAGCAGTAACACAAAAGATCCTTTTACATCTTTTGATTTAAAATGCAGATTCCAAGAGGGGTTTCTCTGGCTTGTTCACGGAGGAAAATCCGCAGGTGATCGGTGTTCATCCCTCAAGTCACAGCCCAATTAAGGCAAACAAATTTGTTGACTGTAGCTAATAAATTCAAGTAAATGTTTGCAAATTCCCTAATATATTAAGAAAATTGCCTGTGTTCTCACCCAGTTTAACTTTATAAAGAAATCATTATAGCTATGAAAGTTATAATTTCTTTCTCTTTTCTTTGTTTTTAATTTTTTTAATGTTTATTTATTTTTGAGAGAGACAGAGCGTGAGTGGAGGAAGGGCAGAGAGAGAGGGACACAGAATCAGAAGCAGGCTCCAGGCTCCAAGTTGTCATCACAGAGCCCAACGTGGGGCTCAAACTCACAGACCTTGAGATGGTGACCTGACCCGAAGTCTGATGCTTAACCGACTGAGCCACCCAGGCGCCCCTCTTTCTCTTTTCATTACATAAAATAGTTTTTCACTGTGCAGGGAAGCCCAGCCCACACTTTTTTCACCACTCTGTATTTTATAGTACATCTTTCCAAACTCTTTGAAGTCTCCTATGCTGTAAACTAATTTGTTAAAGGAATTTATAAAGAATTTAGAACCTATAGAAAAAATTGTGTTTTTTCCCTTTATATTTATTTCACTAAGAGGTCTTATTCAATACTTCTTTCCATTGAGTGACAAACTAGCAAACAGTCCAATGCAATTAGTAGTAATGAGAAAGAGAAGGGACTCTAAATTTGTATACAACTCGTGATTTATAGCTCATCATTAACTGCGACAGCTGAGTCTCAGCGCCCTGTCCCAACCTCCCATGGCTGTGATTCTGTCCTTCTCAGAGTATGGTTCCCAGACCGGCTGTATCAGTCTCACCTGGAATCATGCTAGAAATTCAGAGCGTTAGGTCCACTACAAATCTTCTAATTCAAAAACTCCGGCGGTGAAATCCAGCAATTTGTGTTTTAACCAAGCTTCTAGCTGATTCTGACATTCTCTGAAGTTTAAGAGCCACTGATGCAACCCATACTTGCAGCATTGTTTTCTTTTCCCCTCACCCATGGCCTCTGGAGCCTCCCTTCTGCTCTCTGGCGGCACCAAGGCTGCTTCCATCCGCCTAATCCACGCTGCTGGAGAGAGATGGGCTAGGCTTCTCTATTTCTGCTTCTGTCTTCTGAACACAAGAAGACTGGAAGTGTCTATAGTCTCTGCTGGGCTAAGGAGGATCAGGACCTAATCCTCACTCTTGCCGCAGTGGACAGATGGGAAGGGAACCATTAGTCACTGGTGCTTGAATGGTTGTGTCGGACTGTACTCAGAAGAATGTCTTTATCTGTGAGTACATATAACATAGAATTATGATCAGATTGCTCCTAAAGCAGAATAAACCCCAGATCTACACTGGAAAGGCACATCAGGAGAAGGGCAGAAACACGTAGCTCCACGGACAAGCAGATACACAAGTTCCATTACTGCCAACTGCCCGTAGGTCAGCCCGTGCTGCTCTACCCTACTCTCAGTGCAGCTAGGTCTCCTAGGAAACATCCAGAGAGGTGATTACCATGTCCAGATAAAGCATCAGAGTGAACAATCCTAGGCTAATTGAACTTGGTAGGTTGCCACATTGAAAAAGAAGTCCTCGCTAGTCTAATGTTGACACCTAGAAACAGATGCCAAAGTGATGACTTATGACATTTTGGACTGTATTTCCCCCAAAGAACTTACATTGTTTCTTACCTATTTGGTGAATTCCTGCCGAATTCCCTTCATCATAATCCAAGTATTTGCTTCAGGATATAGTGATCTCCATATTATTTTGTTTTAATAAACATGGTTTGAAAATAGGCTCACCTTATAAAATAAAAAATACGATGTGATCAGTATATTGTCAATAATATGAAATAATGTCACTAAGTTGTTCTATGATATAATAATCAATTATCTTTTTATTGAATTTTGAATTACTTCAACTATTATAAAATAGAAACATTTAAAAGCGAGGAAGAGGCCCTGATGACTCTCACCCCAGCTCACTCGCAGGTGGACGTTCTACATTGGGAAAGGCAAGGCCAAGAAAATGAGGCTACCATCCTTCCCCCACCTCCCTGCCCGAGGCTCTGCTCCTATAGCAAGGGTGTCACTCTGACAAAGTGATTTACTCTTCCCACCATCTACCATAGAGCAGTGGCCCAATTGCCCAGGGTGGCAGGCAAGCCATAAGAACAGAGAACTTTCAAGCTCTGCCCACGACTTTATTAGAAACAGAGTGTAGGGATGCTCGAGCCTAGGGTTGTCTCCAAATTATCCAGTAGATTGTGGTGGTAAGCAATTAACAGGAGACCGATAGCTTCATGAGAGCAATAAGCTGGCTAGATTATGAGAGAGAATCACAGAAAAAGGCAGGCATGAGGAGCCCACCAGAGGTAGGGACAAATCTCAAAGACTAGTTTGACAAACTATTCCTGAAAAGAGTCCTGCATTTAAACCGTGGTAGAGTTTATATCCCAGGACATTGTCGAAAGCAACAGAACAATCATCAGCCATCAGTGGAGCCTAACATATGTGTGCGATACCAACAAAAGCAGACAGCTAACAGAGATGAAGGAAAGTGATGGCCAAGGAAAGCCCTGCCAAACCCACTGCTATCCCAGGATGACTGTGCACATGCCCAAGGCTACACACGTTGAGAAGCCATGTCAGAGGCTCACACATGCACACATGGGCACACACACACACGCACACACACAAGATTGAGAGAGAGAAAGAGAGAAGATTTACTTGTCATCAATTCAGAGAAAATAATTTTCTTCCAAGAATGCCTATTTGTAATTTCACAGGAATATTAATAAATAAAATTATTAAATTAAAATGACATGAAAAAAATTAACCAAAGAGCTGGGGAGAAAAAAATACATCAGATAACTTCCATTTGGCACAATGTTAAATATTTTTTTTTCACTTGTTGATTGGTAAGGTTTTATTTTTTTTATAATAGTTTATTTTCAAATTGGTTTACATATAACACCCAGTGTTCATCCCAACACGTGCCCTCTTTAATGCCCATCACCCCTCTCCCCCCTCCCTTACCCCCCTTCCCCTCAGTTTGTTCTTAGTCTTTGAGAGTCTCTTATGTTTTATCTCCCTCCCTCTCTGTGTCTTCTTTTCCTTTCCCCTCTTAAAAGATAATAGTGCAGGAAAAGCCTAAGCAACTTGCTCACCCAAAGTGGCCATAAAAGTCCTTAAAAGAAGCTCCTGAGCTGTTCAAGGGGGGGTCCTACCTGACACCAACAAGGGAAGCCCACACATGTAGAGCCCAATGGCCAAGATGTGTGAATGACTTGTTTGTGTCTCTGGCCATTGTCCAAGAAAACCTACTACTGATAATTCCGAGGGCCTTACAATTGTCTCTACAAACTTCCAAAAGAGCTAGAGGCTCTCAGCAGTGGTCTTCCCCCAATCACGGTCAGCCCCATCAATGTGCATAGTCCTTTCAACTCAGACTAAAATTACATATTTTAAACAAATTTTTAAGTAAGCTCCATGCCCAGCATAGAGCCCAATGTGGGGCCTGAACTCACGACCCTGAGATCAAGACCTGAACTGAGACCAAGAATTGAATGCTCAACCAACCGAGCCACCCAGGTGCCCCTAAAAGAGCATTTTGAAGCTTCTCTGGAGCAAGGAGAGAAAAATCTTCCTGGTGTGAGTGGACTATAAAGAGCCAGCATGCATTGCTGGGCCCTCCAAATGTGGGTGATGAGTGACCAAGGCTGGAGACATACTCTAAAACTTGGAGCAGGAATTAAAAAAAACAAAGCACGACCAGATCACCTTGTTAGGTAGACCAGGGATCATGGCATTGGGTGACTTATGGGGAGCATAGAGGTCAGGAGAAAAGTAAGTTGGTTTTGATGGAAATCTGTCTTGTCCTGTCTCTCCCTGCCTCTGTCCTCAGTTAGGCAGACTTAAAGTGCAGGCATGTTCCAGACCCCACCTGCTAATGAATATACTTGCTGCTATATGGCTGCCCTCCAGATATTTCGGCTTACTTCAGATGAGGACCTCAGGTTGGATGGGAAGAAAGGCATGAGGCGAAGAGCGAAAAAGGGGTTAAACTTGGTTAGTTGGAGTAAGGTATAAGGATCAATAGCATGGACATCTCCCAAGAGGTGGCTAAAAAAGCTGACTCTCACACCACTCCCCAGATTCGCCAAACCAAGATGTCAACGGGACATCGAGACAGCGAGGATGACGAGGTGATCCTGTGCACATTGAAACTCAGCAAGCCTGGGACTGTGATAGGACCTCTGAGCCTACGTGTTAGCAACACCACGTATGGCTGAAGGTGAGAGCTGCTTTTACTATCCTTTCTGCAAATCTAAAGCAAAGTCTGAACATAATCCAGGAAAATTTTAAACTTCCTATACATGTGATGGATAAATAGGCAGATGCATTGGAAACTCATAGGAAATATAATTGTCATGCATTTTATTTGTAAGGGAATGCGGCACTATTTTTTTCAATCTAAGTCTTCCCTTTCCACTCCTTAGAGTTAAATATGGCTACCTCCTAACTGTGTGGTAGACGAAATAGAGAAAGTGGTGCTTCTTACCTAGGATGGAGTAAACTCCAGCCCTAGAGTGAATTTGTGGAGAGAGTCCCCCATCTCAATGGCCAAGATGTGTGAATGACTGGTTCGTGTCTCTGGCCATTGTCCAAGAAAACCTACTACTGATAATTCCGAGGGCCTTACAATTGTCTCTACAAGCTTCCAAAAGAACTGGAGGAATGGCTTAAACTGACTGTCCTAACAAGAGGGGCTTCATTAAATGAGCTGGAGGACAAAATAATATGAATGCCCCGTCCTAAATTCACAGTTGCTTTCCCACTCACTGCTATAAATACCTCCCCAGCTCCTTTGGAGTTTGAGGACATGGATATGCTGCCTTTTCCTCTGCTGGCCTCTCATTGTCTGGGGGTCTGGCTACGTGCCACAGCGGAAAAGTTGCCATGCTTGTTGCTCTTTCACATGCACGCTTTCCGCAAAGTAATTATTACTTCCTGGAGGGCTGAGGGGCTAAATCTAACTTTAGCCAGAGATTTACTCCTGTGCTCATAGACTCTCCACATCAACTACTGAAGATTAAATGAGAGGTTTTCCCCTCCACGTGTATCCATCTCAGGTAAACGGAATATTTCTGTGCTTCATCTTCCTCTGATGAGAAGACAAGAATGATAGAAAAGTGATCTTGTACAATTGTTGCTTCCCTAGATGACAAAGCACTCACTCTCAAATTAGTTTTGCTCAAAATGTTTCCCATATCTAACGTAGGGACAATTTCTTAGATGTGGATCTTAGCCAAAGAAGTCTTAGACTTTTCAAAATTATAATTGCCTCGTTACACTGGAGTGTCCACATTTTAGTGGTGAAAGAAATGACTGTTTAGCTTGGAAGACTTTTTCGGCTAGAAGATAAAAGCCCGGGTGAGGAGTGTGTGTGTGCGAGGGAGTAACAGTGGCCTTCAGAAGATGAAGTGTTAATGTACCGAGGATGGAGACCAGCTGCTTTTCATCTCTACAGAGAGCAGACCAGAGGAAATGGGCTCCCAGGCACCAGGAGAACTTAGGGGGGCTGTAAGCAAGCATGTCATGACGGGGAGGGTCAGTACTGAAGGAAGTAGAGCCAACAGGGTTTCTAGAAGGAAATTGGGAAATGGCCCTGAAGATTGTTGTATGTAATTGCATAATTCCTGAATAATGATAGTTCCTAAATTCACCCTTAAAATATTTAATTTCAGGGCACATTATCGTTGTTCTTTTCAACAACTGTCCCAAAATGCCTATAGCTTATAAATCACCGTGCTGAGTATAGTTAGAGGCCTCTCCATTCCCTTGGTGCAGTGGAAGAGGTAGGGTCTTTGGAGCCAGAAGAATCTGGGTTTGATTTCAATTTTGCCGCTTACCACCTTTGTTGTCCTAGCTCCATTATCCAAACTCTCTAAATTTAATATCCTTATTTCTAAATTACCAACTTTAGAGAGAATTTTTAATTTTTTTTAACATTAATTTATTTTTGAGAGACAGAGCACAAGTGGAGGAGAGGCAGAGAGACAAGGAGACACAGAATCTGAAGCAGGCTCCAGGCTCTGAGCCATCGGCACAGAGCCTGATGCGGGGCTCAAACTCATCAACCATGAGATCATGACCTGAGCCTAAGTCAGACGCTCAACTGACTGAGCCACTCAGGCACCCTGAGAAATTTTTTCCCATTGAAGATGACATAGGTAGGTTTCCTAGTACAAGAGCAGGTGCATATTAAGCATTTAAGAATAACATTGTGTACCTGATATTATCTACAAAGCCTCTTCATGCAAAGGACTGTGTAGTATTTCCTGTGATACTCCAGAGAATCTATTCCTATTTTACACTCAGAAAATATAGACACTGAGGGGTTAAATAAGTTGCATAAGGACATAAAGTAAGTAAGTTGGAAGTAGTGATTCAGTGAACACATATGTTGCCTTTAAAATTTGGTGCTCTTTTAACTAGACCACACTGTCTCATATTATAGGAAACAAATTAAGGATATGGAGAATGCTTATCAGCATATGTGCCTATTATTAAAATCCACATTTTCCAAAGCTCGAGCTCTCAGAAGGCCTAATAATCCTGTCCCACATGCACCATAATTGCTCCTCTTCACTTTTTCTGAGATCCAACCTGGTGGGGGTAGGCTGTCATCACTAAGTTAGGAGGCATATTAGCAAATTTGTTTGGAGGATCTCTCAAAAACTATCAACACTCTTTGCGCTGAATTTAGTTTAGATCTGCAAGCTATTTTTCACCAATTTCTGTTATTTTATCCATTCGTTTGTTCAACAAACATTTGTTGATGTCTGTATTCCAGATGATGTGCTGGGCACTGAAAATTTGTGCTTAAAGAATGCTCTTTTGGTTAAAAAAAAAAGGAAAGTTACCACCAACAATTGCAATGTGGTGAGAAGGTCAGTACTACAGTATAAACGGCACAAAGCTCCCAGAAGGAGCACATTTGGAAAAGCATTTCAGTCGGTAACATTTGAGCCAGGTCTTCTGTGGTGAAGATCAGCTATCTAGTCCAAGACCTTGGTAGAAACACTAAAGATGCTGAACAGTTACTGAGCTCAATTTACAGAAAATCTTCACATCTGATGTCCTGTAATTCAAACTCATGTTATCTTAATGAAAGTACAGTATTTTAATCACTAAATTAGAACAGTGACGATAAAGTGGAAATATATCACAACATAATTGTCACTAATTCTTCAGTAAGGAATTAAACCAATGAGCAGACTCTTCCTTTTAGAAAAGTATCTATTTTAAATTTGGAGCACCAGGAAATGACTGGCCTGGAGATCTACACATGTGAGAGGGAGATGTGGATAGATGTGGTTCCTAGGATAGCCAGGAAGACTGCTGTAAGAATGCTTGACTCACTCCCATTTGCTCTTGCAGACAGTTCTACATATTAGCTGGCCTGGAAACTTTCAGGCGATCATTTTTGTACTGTACACACTAACTAAAGTGGTCTTTTTACAACCTTAGAATACCCCAGTCAAGCTATTAGCCATTTCTTTTACATTGATAAATTGTCGTTCTAAACAATTTTCATCTTTGAGATATATGTCCTGAGACATCAAAAAAAAAAAAAAAGTAGAACATTAAATTAATTTTTTTCTTTTTTTTAGTCAAATGCACACCTTTTCTATGTTGGGTAAAAATTTAAATGTAACGTACAGTGGAATGTGAGTGAGCAGTAAGGGAATAGTATTGGTATTTTCAGTCACTTGTTAGTGGCCTATAACTAATACCTTCAAGATACTAGTTTTGATTTTATTGGTATCGCAATGACATTAAAAGGAAAAATAATAATTCTGCAATTATTAATTATTATCAATTATTAAGCTCTGAGCATCCAAGAGAGAAGCGATTGATGGTAGCAGGATCTATTTGGAGTTCAGATTCAAATACACTTTGTTAATTGCTGCAGTGCCTGTAATGGTTAGCATTTTTACCAATGCGTAGCCACGCATTTGGTAAGCATGTGCTTGTATGTGGAATGCCTGGTCATGCTACAATTTAAGTATGGCTTGGGTTTGGGTAGGCCTTGTTCAAAAATCTATTAAAGGAGACCTGAACTTTCTATTGTTTAACCCTGCTCCCATCAAACCTGTCCCTTCTTTTATATCACTATATGTGGGAGCTGCTTTGCATAGTTTAATTTTCCAACTTGTGTGATTTATGATAAATCCACTTTTTCCTGATTTTTTCATGCAGATTTTTTATTTTTTCTCTTATACCTTATTAAATGATATTTCTTTTAAAAATCTTAAACTGTTCCAGTGGCCTATGCGACAGTCACTCAATACAAAGAGTGATTGTAATCTTATTTCATAAAGCAACATAACAAAGTCATCATAGATAAAAAGTTGTGAGAAGTATTCGTAAGTATAATAATATAGATATTTTTAACACTCAGTGTGATTTTTGTTAAAGGGATATACTAACAAATTACTACTGTCATAATGTTGTCTTTTTGAAAGTGACAGTATTATCTTAAGAGTAAAAAATACTGGCAGTATTCTTTATTATAATCTAATACATAAAATAAACTTGATATTCATAAAAATGCTACTCACTTTTTCTCTTATTAAGGAAAACAATTATTTGTATAGCAGTTTGACACTAATCACGAAGTAAATTTTCAGAGAAAAATAGTATACAAACAATAGATTTTAAATCAAAACTGTTTATTGTAAAAAAGGACCTTGAAAATTGTTTTTTAAAAAAGAAAAATTGATTTCACAAGTCTTCAGGTTGTTTATAGACATCAGCTATAGACAACATCTCACTTTCATACAAAACTCATTCAGTCATATAAAAATAAACACAAATTTACATCGACTCATCATCTATACAATTACTTTAAAAAGGCACTTGGAAGGGTGCTGTATGGATTGCATCTGTTGTATGCATTTAAAATAGTTTAAGTACATTACTGAGTTTCTAAGAATCCTTTCTTGCACTTATTCCCATCTTTAATTAATTTTAGAAAGTCATTAAAAATTCTTTAAAAAAGTTAAGACATGGGGCATGCACCAGGAATGTTCAAAGCTAGTCTTTCCCTCCTCCCCCAAGGTGCATACCCTTTATTGGCAAAAACAAAAACAAAAACAAAACACTCTTAATACATTCTCTTGTGTTTTGTTCCTGTTATTTTTTTCTCTTTCTATGTCTCCTAAAAAATACCGTTTAAAGCATTACAGGTAATCAAAAAGGCTTTAGTTCAACGATGATAACCAGACACCAGACATGTAATGAAGTAAACTTGGAATACTTTATAAGGCACCTGAGATAGTGTCTGGCAAATTCTCTTCCTATAGAAAATTCTATTACAAACGCTATTACAAAGCAATACTGTTCGTTTCAGTTGAAATGATTTGGCAGCAATGTAAATCTTTGCATTCTTTCTTAGTGAGAAAAGATGCAAAATGTGCTTTTTGCTTCATCTTTTGAAGAGAAAGATTCTTGTCTTTTATCCTCTCAATCTTGCTGTCAGTAAATATATAGTAATTTTAAACTTCACATGGAAAGGATTAACTTTGAACACATGGATTTCGTGCTCTTGCAGCTTTTAGTGTGTGTGTGTGTGTGTGTGTGTGTGTGTGTGTGTGTGTGTGTGTGTCTATACACATTATTTGGTCGGTAAGCACAAGAGAAAATGCCTTTGGACTTTTATTTGTCATTTGGAGTCGGAGTGAAGAAATGCATTCTGTTCGAGTAAACATTGATTGCGTAACTCAGTGTGCTACACAGCAGCCAGATTCCTCATGTTTGTGCAGAAGAGACATTCTGGAGAAGGTTTTGGAGCAGTTTTTGCACTGGTATTTCTTTACATCCGAATGGGTCTGCAGATGAGCCCTCAGATTTGACCTGTCTGCAAATGCTCTGTTGCAGTGAGGGCAAGAAAAAGGCTTCTCCCCTGGGGGTGAAGGTAGGGGTTGAGAAAGAAAGACAGTCAGTGTTTTTAGAGGAAAGGTAAACTCAGATAATATTTATGAATAACAATCGCATTTTGTCACAAAAAACCTTGATTAAAACTCCACACAATAGATACTTATTTTCATATCTGGCCCTTTAAGATAAATTTGAATATTGCATTAAAAAATCACACCAAGAATATTGCTACTGCTGCCAGTCACGCAGAAATAATTCATGTAGTTCTAGGACTTTCACTTATTAAAGCTTCCTGCTTCAGCAGGTGCAGCTAATGTTGAGCTCCTCCCAGAATTTCCTAATATTTCCCCTTTCCCCTCCTTCTGTATTATGACTAAGGCTGGATAAATGCCTTGACTCCCTGAAGGATGATGTTGTGCTAGGAATAAAATATTCAGCAGCAAAAAAAACCCCAAAACATAAGAAAACAGCGAGAGTAAATTCAGTTCTAGCTCTCCAACTTGCTATGGGGTGACACAGCCCAAGAATGTAACAGAGAACTCTAGGCAAACCCTTCACCTATCTTTCTGGCAGACCAATTGATTAAGATAGCAGCATCTGTGTTTGCTGATTATTGGGAGCAGTTTCACAGAATACACATTCAAGTACATCTTTCCTGATTTTCTAAGTGATCTTTGAGACCAGACCTTCTGAATCTAGTTTCCAAAGTCTAAATGCTGTTTGCAGTGTCTTGCAGCAGAGACTGTTAACAAGAAATGAAGCACTCTGCGCTCTAACAACTTTTTGAGTCATCAGGAAGTAGCTCTAAATGATCATTAAAAGCACTGTGTCACTCCTTAATGCAAATCCCACAGCCAGACCAGAGCTTCCTTCTATCAGACAGGAACATTCCTGTCTACGTTTTTCTCTTACCAGTGTGAGTTCTAATGTGTCCTTGAAGTAACCAGGGCCTGGAAAACGCCTTGCCACAGATCTTGCAGACACAAGGTAAAGTGTGGGTCCGGATGTGCATCTTAAGGGCGCCCAGGCTCACATATTCCTTGTCACAGTATTTACAGCTGAAAGATTTCCTAGACTGGGCGTCACAGTGCAGCTGCTTATGTTTGGCCAGCCCAGAAAAAGTTGAATAGGTTTTATTGCATAAATTGCACTGAAACTTTTCAGCTTCAATGGCATGGGGGTCTGAAAGCTTGGATTGTAGTCTTTCCTCTTCATCACTAATGGGGCTTTCTGAGCCACTGTGGTCCTTGGACGAGGTGTCAGATGGAGGAGGGGGACTCACTCGCCCCAAGGATGAGGGGTATCCAGAGAGAGGAGAGAGGCCATTGGGCAGTGGGGAGTGGAATGGAGCTGCCGAAGTCCACACGGTAATGGGGCTGTACGCTCCCGAGCTGAGGATCTCTGGTTGTGGTATGACAGGCATGGGGTAACTCTCATAGAGATATGGGGAAATAATCACTGGGGGAAAGAAAAGGAAAGGAAAGAAGATTTAGGTAAAAAATTAACTTTGAGAACACACTGAAGAGCTACTTAGCAACACACACCCGGGACCTTATAATGAAGTAAATAGGCTCACTCAGGAATCACAGGCATTAGTAGGGCGTTTGTTTCCACCCTGGCTGGTGCACAGTCACGGTACCCGAGTGCACATCTACGCCTCCTGCATACATAGTGTGACAGGAGCTGAACACGCTGTGCTCCGCGGAGTGCAGCCTAGTAGGGCCTTCGTGGTCCCCACAGAGGAGGGAACACTTCTATGTCACTTCAGAGACACAGAGAAGCGCTTTCCCACTCTGGCGTGCTCTGGGAGTACCCTCGGCACAGAGACCTGTGCCGCTCGCTCGGGCTGCTCTCTGGAGGAAGGCAGCCTGATTCCCGAAAACAGCAGCAATTCGACATTTAGGATTGTGTTACTCATCTTCCACACGCTCATCCTGCATGTATACACAAGCTTTAGAAAGTCCAGGCGCAGCAGCTGAATGAAGTTTTCCTTGTCAGTGAAGAGTTCTACAAGTTCTGAATTAAAACTTAGCCCAAATGATCCAAAGCGCCTGAACTCTCTTTTAGGACACTGCTTGGAAGGAAAACGACTTAGCCTCGGATCCTTCCGTGATAATATGTGAGCCGGGACACATATCAGTACATTTACAGATACACAGAGAGGGAGAGCGAGAGAAAGATCATTTGCTTTGTAAATTTTACCGATTTGTTATTATCATTATTTTTTTACCTGTGTGTGTGTCCAGTTCGCTGTAGTTCGGCTTCTTGGAGGCGTTGAAATGCTTCTTGACCAGGAAGGAGCGCGGCATCTTGCCGGCGGGTGCACGGCGCGGATAACGGTCCGGGGAGGAGGCGGCCGGTCCCTAGAGCATCGCGGCCGGCCGGGCTCGGGCTGGGGCCGCTCAGGTGCGGCGGGCGACGGGCCGGCGCCTCTCACGTCGCCTGGCTCCCGTACGGACTGAGCCCGTTTGGGCTGGGAGGGTTTTTTTTTCCTCTCTTTTGCGAGAAGGATCCAATCACAGCGGAGAGGTTCAGATTTCAGCTCCTCCCTCTGGGACAGCTGTGAACAGAGGAAGAATCTGTTGTCAGACTCAATTACTCTGCTTCGAAATGGGCTGCGCTTCGGATTTCGGTGCAGAGGGGGGAAAGTGCTTCAGAGTTTTCGGGAGTCGTGGTTGCACTTGGGCAGCTCCGCCGGCGCTCCGTGCTCGCCGAGAGCTCGGGGAGTCCCGGAGCTGCGACCACGCACGCGGCCTGGCCTCCGGCTGCGCGGGAGGCCGGCCGGCCCGGGGAGCCAGGAGGGGGCGCCCTGCGGGGCCCGGCCACGGCGCGGGGAAGGCAGCCAGTGCCTGGGAGTGGCGTTCGGAGAGGCCCTGCGCGCGCAGGGGCCAACAGTTCTCTCCGGGCTTCGGAGGAGGGAGGGGAGCAGCCCCGGGGTGCGGAGGGCGCCCCCACCGTGCTGGCCTCCCTGCTCCGCCAAGGGCCCACCCCAGGCCGTGCGCCTCCTGAAGGCTGGGAGTGCGCCTCCAGCCTCTCAGGGCTCCGCAGAGCCAGAGGCGGCACTTCCTCCTGGAAATTAAGTAATCATGTCACCATATTAGCTATGGTGGCTTCAAAGAAAGGCTTTGTAGGCCATGAAAGTCCTGCTCATCGGAGGCAGTGGGGCGCAACAAAGATAGGGAGAATCCTCCCCTGCGCAGAGAGGGGGACAGTGAGCAGACTGTCGTTGGGAACCATGGAAAATGTTTATCTATCTATCTATCCATCTATCATCTATCTATCTCTCTCTCTATCATCTATCTATTATCTATTATCTACCTACCTACCTCTCTATATATCATCTATCTATCTCTCATCTATCTATCTATCTATCTATCTATCTATCTATCTATCTATCTATCTATTGCCAATGGGCCTTTAGAGACAGTTATATCATTTCAAATATTTATCTATTTTGTATGGTACTATTTTCATCAGAATTCGTCTCAGAATCTGCCAGGTTCTTGGATTGTATTTTTAAAGAAAGGATGCCATTATGTCTACTGTTTGGTTAAAGTTCTAAGGAGCTAGTTGAGTAACCAGCAAAAATACTTTGATTTTTTTTTTTTATATATGGTATTGAATCTAAAAATCCGCAAAGGTGGCTAATTTTAAAAGTAAAATGTCAACCATATTTTCAAGCATTTCTGACCATTCCAGACTGTTCTCCCTGCCTTTTGCTTAAAGACTGAGGAAAGGACAAATTTTCAATAAGCACCCTACCTTTGTTTTTAACAGGTGCTAGAAGAAAAAAAGTGAACAAGAAAATAATAGTGGTGAAGTCAAGACTTGTAAGAGGAAAACGCATTGTCAGGCTGCATAACTTCTTAATCTTGGGAGGAGAAAACAACAGTGTGTGCTGGGGGAAGGAGGGGAGGAAGTGGGGGGGCACTCACAAGTTTCTGAGCCAATTTCAATGATGCTTTTTTTTTTCTTCCAACAGTCATAATTTAAATGCCAGAGAAACAAATTTAGATGAATCTTTATGTTAAAAGGAACTGTATTTGCAGGAGACAGGAAAACATGAATATGTATTAGATTCCTCTGCAAACTATAAACTAGAGTATACTTCAGGGCAAGTTTTCTGAGCTTGCTACTTTTTGTGAGGGTTTGTTGAGATCTAGACACCTGGTTTATTGGAACAGGAGTCCTCCTTGCACTTTCCACTCATTTCCTGCAAAAGGCACAGTTCGTTAGAAATATAATATAGTTGAGAAAAAAATTATTTGTATTTCTTCCTTTAACTCTGTAGTGTCTGCTGACAAGTAGTGAAGAATGTTACAAAACATTTTGGTATTGATTTTTCGGTAGCTATTACACAAGATAACCTGCTAGCATGTGTATTTTAAAAATCCATTTAAAAAGTCTGACAGTAGTTTACTAAGCTTGAAATGAAAATACAAAACTTGAATTTGGATTACAGACGCCTAAGTGAGCCGAGTTCCCCACCACATGTCCAGGGGGGCTCATCACACATGACACAGATCAGAGTCAGGACATGTTACCGCACCTACTGGGATGAGCAGATAGTGTTCAGGATTGTGTACGAGGCATGTCATTACACAGGTCTGTGTGGTAACTAGCTCCACGTAGACCTGTGTGAGGTCTGGTCTGCTGTCAGGAGAGGGAGAGCCCGCGAGCTGACGGCATGAGTCAGACTGCACAGGTGCTCTGCTCAGACACAGCAGAGGGCACTTGGCGCCAGAACGGTGTGGTAAAAACAGGGGAAGGGAAGCGAAGTCCCCACCCAAAGGCCAGCTGCTAGGATTCTGCTAAGACAAGATGGAAGGCTCTTGTCCTGCGAGCCAAAGGGGTGATACGGGGAAGTTAGCTTTGGTCACTGGCTAACAGTCTCCCTTGCCAAGGGACAGAAATCTTTGCTGAGGCAAATGACACCAGGTGTGAAATGTTTCACTTAGGCAAAACAAATCCTAGTGGGTTTTGCTAATGCAAGAATTAGTCCTAGGTTGACATAATTAGAGTCACTGGAATAGTGAGAAAGAGGATTATCCCGAGAGGTTAGCGTGCAAGCAGCCCAGCCAGGATGAAGCTGGAGGGCACGGGTCACACACCACACGAGGAAGGCCTTAGGCTCCTGAGAGCTGGATGTAGGGTAGAGAGAGAGTGTGGAGAAGGGGGCTTAAAAATGACCCTCCCTGAGACTGAGCGCCCTAGAGAGTCCCTTTCTGTATGCACCTTCTGTGGAGTACGTGGGATGTGAGAAGCCCACCCAATCTAATTTCTTAATCGTCATGAATTTATTAGGATGAGTCTTGATGTGACTTATCTGACAGTCTCTTATTTCCTCTATTTTTTGAGGAAACTCACGAAAATAATTGGTGGAAAGCTTTGTCAATTAAAGATCTGGGCCCTCGTGGGAGGGCCGGCCCTTCTCCACAGTCTCCCCTGTCCTGGGGAAGTTCTTCTGGACAAGTCTTTTTCACGTAAGACATATTCTTGCCTTGCCAGATAAGAGAATAAATTAGATTTATGAGGTTTGGGAATGCATGTCAGATTTATTTACTTTGCACAGAGATTTGTGTGCATTAGGTATTCACATATGTAAAAAGCAGTGCCGACCGATGACTTAGTTTAGGAAATGGAGTAAAGCTAGCAACAGAAGAAACCGTGGCTTGGCAGAGGCAGAAACTCCCATCTAGTGCTGAGCCCTGTCTCCTGAAATGAATGGCCTCTCTTCTAGCTTCATCGTGGCAGGATCGCGCTGAGTGCCAGGGCAGGAACTAACTCCCTTGAATGGTATGAAGTTATGGAACATCATTAGTTTGTGATATCTGGAGAATATTATTATACATTACTACTTTTTAAAACTATTTACATAAAAGCAAAGTGTTTATTAGGTGGAACTTTCAAGTGCGAATGAAAAGACATGATGTCATCTCATGATTTCATGTATATCTGTATTTGTATTTATTTCCTCATAGATTTGTATTCATATTCTTAGTTCATAATTTAATTCAGCCTCAGATAAGACAAACCGAACTCCAAAAGAGAAGTACGTGCTTCCTTTTAGTACCTGGGTTTCTCTCTATATAAATTATGTTTAATACTCTCTCCTTATTTCTTTTAGAATGATTTAGGGACAAATATTTCCCTACATAAAAGGGAAAATAATCAGAGTCAGCATAGGATTCTGCTTATATATTCTGAACTTCATAACAAGGAGACAGACCCCTTTTCTCTGGGGATGCGGGGAAAATCACACATACACTCAATACACCTACGTGTATCGACTCAGTGATGTCAACAGAATCAAATGTGAACTTGTGTGTGTGTGTGTGTGTGTGTGTATGAGAATTGGGGCAAAAAACAACAGCAAAAATGATGTCAGGATGTCCCTCTCCTGCTTAAGAATTTCCATTATTTCCGGTGTGTTCTCGGGGCCACATTCTCCAGGTTAACAGATAGCATCGTGTGGAGTTAGTTCTGAGCCTATTCGCTTAGTAAGTGCCAGTCCTATAGAATCAGTAAATATTTGAGATCACTTCTAACAGAAAACCATGTGTAACATGGGACTAGCATTTGGACGAGCCTTATTTTGTGTTAAAACACTTGTATTCAGAATATTATTTCTGTTATGATTTTAGAATCCCCTTCCCCTTGGGCGGCCGTAAGATACGCATCTCATCAGTCTTCCATCTGCGCCTCGTGGAAAGTGTGGATGATCTTATCTGTCAGATGAGCAAGAAAGACTGTATAGAATGTTGACTTTATATTTTATGAAACAACTCAGGGATACGTGGTTGCAAAGAGACACCTATTGGTCAACTTTGGAAAATGCACTGCTTTCTTTTTCAGGCTTTCTTTTCCTTAACTTTTTAGCAAGCTCTGCCACCTTGTGGAATATGGGTGACTTGACGGGACTCTGAGAACATTAACTCCATCACGTGTTGTAATTGCCCCAATTTCAGGCGAATGCCGTTTAAATGTGGAATTTTTAGTTTCTTCTTAATTAATAATGATTTACATTGTTTGTGGAAACACAAGTGATACTATACAACCAATTACGTCGGCTTCACAAAATAGGTGAGTTAAGGCGACTTATGGTGTTCCTCAACGTACAGTTATGAATAAAGAAGTAACAAAAGATAACGAAATACTCAAAACTTAGTAAGCAACTCCTGTGACTTATTTCCTATATCATCATAATGATCTCTACCAGGTAGAGTTTTGAAGGTGGGGAACAAGACATTCCAGGGACATTCTGAATGAAGGCAATGGAGCCAGGGATTTCTGTGCAGTTGGCCTGCCCGTCACCTTGTTGCTGGGCTCTGCTACATGGCTGTGGTTTGTACGGTTCCCACTACCAGGCAGTCTGTGGCATTATGGGTAATGATCCTAGTGACCATTCGTGAGTGTTTAATATGAGCTGCCCACTATGCTAAGCACTCCACACACATTGCTATAATTAATCCCCCAAAATGGCTGATCCTGCAAAGTAGACATTATCATATCTGTTTAAAGATGAGGAGACAAAGGCACAAATGAAATATCGGGATCAAATCACATTGCTGGTAAGGAACAGGTAGAGGTAGGATTTGAATCTGGTCTGGTTTATTTCAAATCCTACTTATTTCTCTACCTCGTTATGACTATAGTTTCCCACCATAGGAGTGAATTAGACTCATGACCAACTGTAAATCTTGGCCTGCTTGTAAATTTGCCTTCCTATTTCCTTCCCTGCTCAGAAAGTATTTACACATGGAGTTTAGCAGGTATGGTGTGTAGAGCTTCTGTTTCCATCTCTGTCCCATCTCCCCCATCTTTGCTGTGTCTCCCTTTCTAAGTAATGCAGGGTCATGGTTGTTTGATTTCGGACTTGCTACCATTTACCTCCAGGTGTTGGGTGTGACTTCTGGGAAGACACTTGGACTAGAATCCTTAGTGTTTAAAGGAGTAGCTGCCGTGGTCTTTTGTTCTGCCAAAAACGGAGGCAGCCACTAATCACGTGTTCTTATTCTATAAGCATGTTCTTATAAAATATGTGAAAAGTAGAAATAGAATCACCAAATATAGAATAGAGAAACCATCATGTGGTTTTAAAGCTGGAGGTGATGACCTTACTTGGTCTTTAATGAGATTAGATGGGGGAGATAAACCCATGGATAAAGAGCCGATATGTAGAGATGATGGAGGAGTTCTATCATCTGGCAGTGTCTCTTTCTGTGTGTGTGTGTGTGTGTGTGTGTGCATGCCACACGACTGCCTCATTCCCAGCAGGAGCCTCCCTTGGTTCACGTACGGTAAACTTGTAGGGTAAGTTGGTTCACCGTGGTTAATAAACGGGACTTGAGGCCATTCTTTCAAGAGAACAGGGAGTCAGGCTCAGCAAGCCTGATCCTGTAAGGACCCAAAGAGGTGACTTGCTTCTGAATATAGCTCTGCACCTGTCACTCCAGTGTGTCTTTTGGCTTAGCACCCCAAGGTGCTGTGGCTCGGCCAGGGTAGATCCTGGAAAGTGGACTTGCTAAAACACTGTGAGTCTTCACAGGATACGCAGAACTGAGGCAGAGATGATAAAAAAGAAAAAAAAAAGTGCAGAGGCTGGCTCATGAGAGTACTTGCCATATTTGACAGTGGAACATGACAAAGTGTTGATAACCGAAGGGGGGGTGGGCGCTCGCTTTAGTGGCAGCCATGCCCATGCCGATAGGTACGGGCAGTGCCTGAGAGAGGCGGGTACCCGTGGGAGTGGAGGTGCTGCTCTGTGAGAAACAAGGACCTGCCTATACTCCGCTTCTCAGTGCGGTAACAGGGGTGCCTGCACGGGAGTAGATTTTTTCTTGCAGAAGAGGTGCCTGGAAAACATGGCGGCACATTTCAGAGCAACATGAGAGTAGTCAGAGGGACAACACTGCCTATTCTGCAGGGATACTAAACACTCGCCCTGGAGATCCCAAGGGACAGCTTTGTGGGACTTTCCAGGATGCTCAGGTCCTAAGTCACTGGGAAGGAAACACAGGTGTCACTTACGCACTGAGCTAGGGACAGTGGCCAGTGGGCATGAGTGTGCTCATATCGCTTCTCGCATGGATGCCAAGTCATAAACGACCTCACTTAGGGCCTTGCCTCCTTCTTTGCCTCAAATCGGAGTCATCAGCACATCTATCTGGACATTAAAATCGAAATCCTGAAAAACAGCAGACTGTGAAACTTTCCAAGACAATTTAGAGAAGCAGACTCTAAATTATTCTATGTTTATGATTATGTCCCTAGTTCAGGTCTTAGTTCACAAACTTGGCATGCCTTTTTCCAAAAGCATACGTCTGTCAGAGAACACGGGGTTTGTGAAAGCTTTCCAGACATCTCCACGCACTTCGTTACTTTTCTCTACTCCAGAGACACGGCTCTTAACACCAGTCAAACCAGCTACAACGTTTGCAAATCTCCAGAAAGAAGATCAAGAGCCTGGTCAGGCAGACCCTCGCGGGTATTTGGAATCACTAGTACATAGAAATACCTGCATTTTCACCTAGATAGAATTGCCTTTTCGTATGCTGTGTTTTTTTAAAGTATACATTTTCCTAAATTTTACCATGGCTGTTTAAAAGAAACATACCTCCTGCACACACAGGTAGAGTGATCTTTTCTAGAAATACTCTTTGGCTTGCATTTAAAAATTGAAGTCTTATCTTCAAGTCAGTATGATAATGGGAAATAAATATTGTACTCACTCATTCCTTTGGACCTTGATACTCTGTCCTTGAATATAAACCTTATGCTGGCACTAGGGGACAGTCAGCCCCCAGTGCCCAGTCGAGAGGTGAGGTGGCACTCCAGTGTGGCTGGCAGCAGAAGAGGATTAAAATCTAACACTGAGGTCACTGTTAATGTAACTCTTGCCAGCACTGAGAGGTAATGTGCTGATTCCAGAAGTGTAAGCCCTTCTAGGGGCTGGGCTGGGGGGCTCTTTTGTCATTGACAGACAGAGAGATGCCTTCTTTTCCTCTCCAGCACAATCACACAAACCCAAACTCTACTGAGGGATGGAATTCATTATCGCACTTTGAGAGAGAAAGCTGGAGACACTATGAATCATTTGAAAGTAATTATGAATGAAAGTCAGGGCATGAGAATAATCCTAAATCTTCAGAGTCTCTTGAATCTTTGGAATTACATTGATGATGAGTGAGAGACGAACCATAGCCATCAATTATCCTTCAGACAAGCGTAAAGGGATTTGGGTCATAGAGGAAACCGAGACGGAAAAAACCATCCACCGTTAGAGCTGGGGACCTTAGCAATCCAGTGCAATGCTTTCCCTTTGTTTTTTCACCAGGGAGGGCAAGAAGAGGCTTGCTCAAGGGTGTGAACCTTCTCAGCATCACAGAGGATTAGATCTGAACTGTTCTGACTTCAGGTATGAGGCACTAGTGGAGGTGTGCCCCGAGGCAGGTCGTCTTTTATTTCGAAGTGTAATTGATCAACTTCTGCAAACTCTCTTTGAAGGCCTTTAAAGAAATCAAGATAGAAAGAAGGACTAGATCTCTATTTCAAAACTGGTGAAATTAGTTCCCTGTCCTGCTCTGCCCTCCGCCACCTGTGAAGTCGTCCTACTTTAATTTTGGTTTTCATTCTTACACTTCCACACCTGGTAGAGAACCACATCAGAACAGGTGTCCTTGTGCTATGTTGAAGATTGCTCAAAGCGGCAGATATATCTTTTTTTTTTTTTTGAATAATTTATTGTCAAATTGGCTTCCATACAACACCCAGTGCTCATTCCAACAAGTGCCCTCCTCCGTGCCCGTTACCCACTCTCCCCCCTCTCACACTCCCCTCTCCCCTCAGTTTGTTCTTAGTCTTTGAGAGTCTCTTATGTTATGTCTTCCTTCCTCTCTGTGCCTTTTTTTTCCCTATCCTTCCCCTCTTCCCCTCCCCCCCTGGTTTTCTGTTAGGTCTCACAAAGCACATCTATGTGTGGGAACATATGGCATCTGTCTTTCTCTGCCTGACTTATTTCACTCAGCATAATATCCTCCAGTTCCATCACACATGGCCAGATTTCATTCTTTCTCATTGCTGCATAGTATTCCATTGTATATATATACTGCATCTTCTTTATCCATTCGTCGGTTGATGGGCACTTAATCTCTTTCCATGATTTGGCTATTGTCGAAAGTGGTGCTATGAACATTGGGGTACACGTGCCCCTATGCATCAGCAGTCCTGGATCTCTTGGGTGGATTCCTAACAGTGCTATTGCTGGGTCATAAGATAGCTCTATTTTAATTTTTTTGAGGAACCTCCACACAGTTCTCCAGAGCGGCTGCACCAGTTTGCATTCCCACCAACAGTGCAAAAGGCTGCCTGTTTCTCCATATCCTCACCAGCATCTATAGTGTCCTGATTTGTTCATTTTAGCCACTCTGACTGGTGTGAGGTGGTATCTCATTGTGGTTTTGATTTGTATTTCCCTGATGATGAGTGACGTTGAGCATTGTTTCATGTGTCTGTTTGCCATTTGAATGTCTTCTTTGGAGAAGTGTCTATTCATATCTTCTGCCACGTCTTCACTGGATTATTCATTTTTTGGGTGTGGAGTTTGGTAAGTTCTTTATAGATTTTAGATACTAGTCCTTTATCCCATATGTCATTTGCAGTTATCTTTTCCCATTCCGTTGGTTGCCTATCAGTTTTGTTGGTTGTTTCTTTTGCCGTGCAGAAGCTTTTTATCTTGATGAGGTCCCAGTAGTTCATCTTTGCCTTTAATTCCCTTGCCTTTGGAGACGTGTCGAGTAAGAAATTGGTGGGTCTTAGGTCAAAGAGGCTTTTTCCTGCTTTCTCCTCTAGGATTTTGATGGTTTCCTGTCTCACATTCAGATATTTTATCCCTTTAGAGTTTATTTTTGTGAGTGGTGTAAGGAAGTGGTCTAGTTTCATTCTTCTGCATGTTGCTGTCCAGTTCTCCCAGCACCATTTATTAAAGAAGTTCTTTTTTCCATTGGATACTTTTTCCACCTTTGTCAAAGATTAGTTGGCCATATACTTGCAGGTCCATTTCTGAGTTTTCTATTCTATTCTATTGGTCTATGTGTCTGTTTTTGTGCCAATACCACACAGTCTTGATGACTACCGCTTTGTAGTAGAGGTTAAAGTCTGGATCAAAGCGGCAGATATTTCTTAACATGACAACTGCACTTCCATCTTTGGAGATATCAGCTTACTTGTGGAACGAAAATAATGAAAGTTTCAAGATGCCTCGGATTAAATAATTTTAGACCAAGGTGCAAAGGAAGACTTTTAACCCACAAAACGCCAAGGAATATCCTTCTGCATCAGGGAGATGCTGTGTTCAACATGATGTCCTGCCTCCCCAGTTCTGGGTTTTCTCTTCGTGGTTAACTGAGGAGTGAATTCCCATTGGTATAAGCTATGATTTTGCAACAGCTTAGTCAGTCTAATGCATAGATCCCTTGAATTCTGACTTCCAGATATATAAGCATGGTGGTGTTCCCAAAGATGGGTTGCAAGTTCTTTGGTCCCTGACATTTAACACGAAGCCACCAGATAAGCCTGTGACCTAAAAGGGACAGAAAACTTGCCAAGCAGCTGCGGGGCAGTTCTCTAATTGACTAGAGCTCCCTCCCTGCCAAATCCCTCCTGTAGAGACTGTAAGAGTACCACTGTTGGACACAAAACACCAATCCTGACTCTTCCACATACAAACAACATTTCCTTCATTTCTAAAGATGATTGTGAACATTTATCAAGTTAGGATAAGGAAGAAAAATGAAAGACATATGGTAGCCAGTTATCTTTAAACATACAGGCTATGATGAGGTTCCTTTGTATAGGGAGTACTCAGAGCCAAATTGTTCATGTCATTCCCATGACACAAATCAAAGTGACACCTGTATTCATCAGAATAGAGACTTATACTGGAGGAGAATCACCCACGAGCTCCAGGGAAGTCACTGATTTGACAATGATGTTGAAAATCAAGACTGCTCAGCATGAAATGTCTGAGTAATGACGACAGGATTAGGTACCAGTGTGACGAGGATGGGTATCCTACAGGAGGAAGACTGGGAGAACGCAGAACACACAGGGAGACCTCTTCTGGCTCTGCGGTTATTAGCTCTTCTGAGGACACCTGCTGGAAAAATAACTGAGCTAGAATACCTACAGATCTTATTCTCAAATGGAATGGAAACTGAACAGCTGTAGGCTCTCAGAGGCAAATTAGATTTATTACTCACTAAAGGGTCCTATGTATTGTGTAATTCTCTTTTGAAAATAGGATTGAGCTGCTTTTTTCTCCTTTGTACTTGGACTAGAAATGATAGCTATTTCCACCAGCAGCAAACCAATGGATTCCAAAGTAATTTTCTAAAAAAAAATAATAATCTGGAAATTTTAGGGAGTGTAATGCTCTTCATTATCATCATTTCTTCATTAGAACACCCAAATTTGTGTATCTTCTTGATATTTTACTAGATAATCCTGTAGTTAATTCAGGTAGATGAACCACTCAAGTGAAGTATCAGCATGATTGCGAGTACATTTAGGCAAAGAATGGCTCAATGTTTGATTTAGAAATTCAAGCTAAAAATGGCTTATTATAAATCCTGTTTTTTATAGGCAACTTAATATTTCTTAAGCTGTATCAGCCCAGGGATTAAAAAAGAAGGGGTGGGGAGTAAATAAAAACGGTTGAAGAGTAGCTCTCCTGCTTTGTCCCAGCAGTTTGTACAAAGACCTCCCTTCTCAGATTCTGCCCAACTCCTGCCTGGAGCCCTCAGGGTGCCTCCTCAATCATCCATCTTGGTAGCCATGTTAACATCTGTCTCCTTTCCTGGTCCAGAATCAGGGCTCCCACAGCCACCAGAGCTGCCGAGCATGCTGTGCAAGTTATCAATGCCATCGCAAAATGTCCTTGAAGTCTCTGAAGGAAATGTTCCCTCTGGCTTCCTTTCCAAAAGCAAATGCATCTTGTTCAGACTCCAGTGTCCATGCTGCAATGTGCTCCAGTTCTCAACAGGGAGAGAAACTCTCACCCCAGACTTGTTTTGTTCTCAGCTACACAGATCTTTGAATACAGCACCTGTGTGGCTTCGAGGTCTTTTTTATAAAGCCTCATATTTTTTTCTATCACTTTACCTTATTCCCTGCCCCACCCCCCTCC